>CM032422.1:12122526-13372526 GCA_019049465.1 Dryas iulia moderata | reverse complement strand
ATTTAATATGTAGATTTTTATTATACAATCGTGATGCAATGGAATACCACCTTGATTGTAAGCTAGTTGGTTGCGGGTTCGATTCTCATTCAGGAGTAGTGTATCGATTTACGTGGAAAATGCAGAACGGAGTGTCTAAACTCTAGGTTTTCTCTGCCTGTCTAGTTACGTGGGATGTTAAGTGTGATCATATTGTCTCGGGTCATATTTGCAGCTTGTTGTATACAGCTGTGATAAATTGATTGTTCGTTTCGTATACGATGCGTGTTAGAATATCGGGTTTTAATTGCATAGATTTATATTTAATGTGTAGATTTTTATTACATAATCGTGACGCAATGGAATACCACCTGATTGTAAGCTAGTTGGTTGCGGGTTCGATTCTCATTCAGGAGTAGTGTATCGATTTACGTGGAAAATGCAGAGCGGAGTGTCTACACTAGGTTCTCTCTGCCTGACTAGTTATGTGGGACGTCAAGTGTGATTAAATTGTCTCGGGCCACATTTGCAGCGTGTTGTATTCAGCTGTGATAAATTGATTGTTCGTTTCGTATACGATGCGTGTTAGAATATCGGGTTTTAATTGCATAGATTTATATTTAATATGTAGATTTTAATTATACTTTAGCAGTCATCATGGCGCAATGGAATACCATCTGATTGTAAACTCCTTGGTTGCGGGTTCGATACTCACTCAGTAGGAGTGATTGTATATCAAGCTTCATTGTTCTACTCTAGTAAGAAGACAAAACACAGCGTTGAGTTTTGCCTTTTAAAGTTTCGATTAGGACGTTGTGGCCAGTCGTGGCCCAGTGGCACAAGAGTGTGACTGTAAATGACTGGTTGTGGGTTCGATTCCCACTCGAGGAGTGGAAATTATATTTCCATTTTCTTCGCTCTGGTGTCGAGGTAAAGCGCGGCGTTAAGTGCCGCCACTTAACACGCAAGCCTCCGAATTCGGCGGAAAGTGGGGAACGGAGTGTCTTAACACTATGTTCCCTCTGCCTACCCTGCTGTGTGCGGGATATAGCGTGAAGCTAGTTAATTTAATTTAATTTTGATTAGGACGGAGAGGGGAGAACTACAGAAACAGTTGTGATAAATTGATTGTTCGTTTCGTATACGATGCGTGTTAGAATATCGGGTTTTAATTGCATAGATTTATATTTAATATGTAGATTATTATTATATAATCGTGATGCAATGGAATACCACCTGATTGTAAACTAGCTGGTTGCGGGTTCGATTCTCACTCAGGAGTAGTTTATCGATTTAGATGGAAAATGCAGAACACAGTGTCTAAACTCTAGGTTCTCTCTGCCTGTCTAGTTACGTGGGATGTTAAGTGTGATCATATTGTCTCGGGCCACATTTGCAGCGTGTTGTATACAGCTGTGATAAATTGATTGTTCGTTTTGAGTACGATGCGTGTTAGAATATCGGGTTTTAATTGCATAGAGTTATATTTAATGTGTAGATTTTAATTGTACTATAGCAGTCATGACGCAATGGAATACCACCTTGATTGTAAACTAGCTGGTTGCGGGTTCGATTCTCACTCAGGAGTAGTTTATCAATTTAGGTGGAAAATGCAGAACGGAGTGTCTACACTCTCTCTGCCTAACTAGTTATGTGGGACGTCAAGTGTAATCAAATTGTCGGTGTTGTCAAATCAAGTGTAATCAATTATATATTATAGCTTAGATAATAAAAAAAAACGAAAGAAGCTTGAAACATTAAAGCTGGCTACATTTTCACGCTTTCTTCCTACATTTAGCCAGCAGGCTAGTTTCCGCATATAGCCAGTGAGAGAACCTAGTGTTAAGACACTCTGCTCTTCACTTTCCGTCTGTAATCTAGATATTAAGTGTTTCTCCGCTCCACGTTAAGTTCCAGTAATTTTAAACACCAGAGTATAGAAATAATAATAATTTAAATATAGATCATTCCCTGAGTGGGAATCAAACCTAAAACCAGTTGCGTTTCCAGTCAAGCGCCGTTCAATTTTACCACGATTGCATCAAAGATATATAGATTAAAATAAGTTCAACCAGAAATACGATCAATAAGTACCTAATTTCTTATATAAAATGATTATTGCATTAAAACTTATATAATAATATCAACTTACTTTTATAATACAAATCGAGCGTGTGACCAATTCTACCAAAATTCAACATGTGACCAATCCCTTCAACATTTGAGCCATTCCATCGAAAAATAAACACAAAGTCACCAGCAGGAGTTATTAATAAAAGGCACTAGTTCATGTTGAGCGTATGAAGACGTTTAAACCATTTATAACAATGTCAGAAACACTTAAAGGTTAATTTTAACTGCTACAACGTTTTATAAATGACTACTACATCCCGTGTGTGAGAAATGGTCCAAGTTTAGCACACGTCATGTTTATATATACGAGATATATTAATTTAAAATACATATTTTAGTACTACCTTTGATATATAGTTTAAGGTGTAACAGCGAAGTCTCATTATAGTTCTTTTTAGCTTCACGCTGTATCCCGCACACAGCAGGGTAGGCAGAGGGAACCTAGTGTTAAGACACTCCGTTCCCCACTTTCCGCCAAATTCGGAGGCATTGCGTGTTAAGTGGCGGAACTTAACGCCACGCTTTACCTCGACACCAGAGTGAAGTAAATGTAAATATAATTTCCAGTCCTCGAGTGGGAATCGAACCCACAACCAGTCGTTTACAGTCATACGCTTGTGAAACTGGGCCACCACTGGCCACTCACGACTCTTTATAATCTTGATCTTATTTTACTTTTTACGTATTTAAAGTAGCCAGCATTAGTAGCACTTAAAATGTTTTTAGCTACCCAATTTTAGGTTCCACCTAATAATATTTTAAGCAATTTGAATGGTTCCTACTCAATTTTAGATTCTACCACCAAGTTACTGGCTAACCCGCCTTTAACATGATTCTATCCAGCAGCAGAAGGAAATTGTATTCTTAGCCTGTTCACCCATGTGTAAATTTTAAAATATATAACTTAATACTAGTTTTATTATACGTATAGACTAAGGTGTAACAACGAGAGGTATAACAGCAAAATTTTTACTATAATCTACTAAAAGCTCTCAGAGAATCTATTTAAAACTATCACCAGTTTATTTTTGTCGTAATTGTTGAAGATGTTCAAATTAAAGAAATTGCTTCAAATTTAATTAAAATTTGATTAAGTAGTTTTTATTTGTGTGTGAAGGTACTGTTACTAGTACTTACTTTTACAACGCAATGGACATACATGTCACTCCCACTATAAATTCAAGAAATGTTAGGAAATTTCTCCTCGTAACTGCTTTTCTTTACTATTCTTTGGTGGTACATCGTAATGTGTAACTTGAAAGAAATTCATAATCATCGTTCAATTAGGACTACTTGACTATTATCAACTAGAATACAGTATGAAATAGGAAATCAAAGGAATAATTTATAATGAAACTACAATATACTTTAATTATTACTCCTTAGTATTTAAGATGTCAAAATAAATATTTCAATGTAAAATAAATATTTCATGTAAAAATTTAAGATTATACGTATATGTAGTAGGTTCGTATGTACTAACTTAGCTACATGATGCACGCAAATTCAAATGAATTTACGTGCTTGCGGACTTTTAAATCCATATCTTCTAACATTATTTCCATTTTTATCTTCAACAAGGTCAATTGGAAAATGTGAAATCCCATTCCCATAGAAATTTCCGGAAATGTTCTCTTGGTGATTTCCTATACTCCTCGAGAAACCTTAATTTCAATTGCGCTGTGTTTGTCAGTTTCTTATTGATTTACGAAAGAGTTTATATAAATAAGTTAAAAGAATTATTACTCATTTTAATAAATTTATTCTATATTTTTTATCAAATATTTTTAACATTTTTAAAGAGGTATTCACACAATTAGGAAATTAAAAAAGACATTTAGAAAAAAACGGCGCTCTAACTCTTCAGGAGGCGCGGCGTCGAATCCCACTGCGTTTAAATTTTTATACGTTTTCTAAATGAATCTCGAAATCGAAATCTTTATCAAATACTTGTTACAACTTTTATATCATTGTTAACATCCTTGGACAGAGATTCGTACAAATTTTCGCTACTCAAACATTATTTGTAAGAGCAATCATTAGCCAAAAGATAATGCTATTAATTAAATATATTTTAAATACACTTTTAAAGTGTTATTAACTCACTTAGCACATTAAAATAAAAAACCAAAAAAAAAATAAAAATAATGTGGCCAGTCGTGGTCCAGTGGCACGTAGCGTGTGACTGTAAACGACTGGTTGTGGGTTCGATTCCCACTCGAGGAGTGGAAATTATATTTCCATATTCTTCGCTCTGGTGTCGGTAAAGCGCGGCGTTAACACGCATGCCTCCGAATTCGGCGGAAAGTGGGGAACGAAGTGTCTTAGCACTAGATTCCCTCTGCCTACCCTGCTGTGTGTGGGATACAGCGTGAAGCTAAAAAAAATAAACATTGTACCATATCTACGTATATTTACATAACGTAGTCAAACCGTTGTATTTAATCTTTGGTCGGATTCCGGTCACGGACGCCGCAGGGCGGAGGACGCGTGAAAACACATAGAAATGAAATACTCACACGATTTGTTTATTTCCTACAAAACTTTCTGGTTTAGAATAATAGTGAAAATTGCTGCGCATTTAAAAGGCTTGGGTCAGGTTGGATGTCATTTTTCAATTGTTATATTAAGTGGAAGTTATTTTTTTAAGCTTAATTTTGTTGTTAGTATAGGAACATATTATAAAAAGTACAGCTTTCGAGAACCCAGTGTTAAAACACTCCATCCTCCTATTTCCCTCTCGAAATCGACATATTGTGTTTCAAATAGCCCTTTGTCATAGAGACATAAGGGCGGAGAAATAAACGTTTTTTTGTAGCTTCACGCTGTATCCCGCACACAGCAGAGTAGGCAGAGGTGGCGCAGAGGCACGAAGTGTGACTGCGAAGTGACTGGTTGCGGGTTCGATTCCCACTCGAGGAGTGGAAATTATATTTCCATTTTCTTCGCTCTGGTGTCGAGGTAAAGCGCGGTGTTAAGTTCCGCCACTTAACACGCAATGCCTCTGAATTCGGCGTAAAGTGGGGAACGGAGTGTCTTAACACTAGGTTCCCTCTGCCTACCCTGCTGTGTGCAGGATACAGCGTGAAGCTAAAAAAAAATCATAAATGTAAAAATTATTTCATTTCTCCACTCTGGTGACCCGACCAAATAATCCAAATATCTTGAATTTTCATAAACTGAAATATAAACTGAAAAATAGCTTACTTAACACTAGTTTTATCTATCTCTCTGTACTATGAACAAGCAGTATAAAACTAACAAAGAAAATGAAAGTAAAATACACATTACAATAATAGCGTATACTTCAATGTATTGTCATTACAAGTCCTATTAATTTGGAATGGAGCCAATATCTTAGCAAAATGTTCGCAGCGCCGATTAGCCAGACGTGTAACACTTAACATGTGTAAGACAGTCTTTGTATGGGGCGATTTAAGTTATTTATTTTCTTCTTATATATTATAAGAGCACAACCTTGGCCTGTTTGCGTATTGCTTTCTAAAGAAAGTAAAGAAAAAGTCAATAGGAAGAGGAAAATATGAGTATTTGTTTGAAGAAAAGATTTCATTGACGCGTAGAACTTTCGTTGCCTAGCAACGTATATGTCACTTTATAAGTGTGTATTTAACAAATAGTAATGTATAAAGTATTTATGTTACTGCAAACAGCAACAGCAGTAAATTTCTTTAACTGAGCCGTCACTAATTTATAAACTGTCATGAAATCAAGCACAATTTAAAATACAATTATTATACATTTAATAAATACTCATCAAGAAAAATGTTCGTAGCGCCGATTAGCCAGACGTGTAACACTTAACATGTGTAAGACAGTCTTTGTATGGGGCGATTTAAGTTATTTATTTTCTTCTTATATATTATAAGAGCACAACCTTGGCCTCTTTGCGTATTGCTTATTTGAGAACGTAAAGAAAAAGTAGATAGGAAGAGGAGAATAGGAATACTTATTTTGAGAAGACCTCCCATTGATGCGTAGAACTTGCGTTGCCTAGCAACGTTTATAAGTGTATATTTAACAAATAGTAATGTATATAGTATGTTTGTTACTGCAAGCAGCTGAAGTTTTAAATTTCTTTAACTTACCTATCATTACTTCAAGCAAAATTTAAAAACATTTATTAGTAGATATTTAACAAGAAAAATGTTCATACCATCGGTTAACCAGACGTGTAACACTTAACATGTGTAAGATAGGCGTTGTATGGGGCGATTTAAGTTATTTATTTTCTCCCTATGCAATATAGAGCAAAATCTTAATATGTTATAGAGTAATAACCTTGGCCTGTTTGTGAATTGCTTATTTGAGAAACTAAAGTGAAGGGGAAGTGGGAAATAAGAATATTTATTTTAAGAAGGGGTCTCGTTGACGCGTAGAATTTCCGTTGCCTGGTAACGTGTATGTCACTTCATCCAAAAGTGTATATTTAACACTCTATACAAAAGTGTAACACTTTATACAAAGTATTAATACGAGCAGCTGTGGTTTTAATTTTCTTTAACTGATAGACAGTAGTTCAAATTAGTTTCTCTAATGTGACGATTTGGAGCAAACGTTTAAATACATTTAAATATATTTAATACATAGCTTTTACATTGTTTTTAGTTTTACTTCCTCACGTATATAACCAGAGAAAATTTTGTGTCAAAACTCTCTGTTTTACACTTTCCGCCTAAAATTGCTACATTATGTAGCAGAAATTAAAATAAAATAGTAAAATTGAAACCGTAACCAATTGCGAATACAGTCAGTCACTCACTAATAACAATGGCTTTATTATACAAATATAAACACAATTTAAATGATAATTTCATAAACACCAAATTAAAGTTTACCAAACTAATGTTATTGAGATAGAAAATAAAATTTACCAAAGCTTAATAGTATTAAAGTATCGACTATGGCTCCATAAGCTAAAATAATGTAAACAATGTGTGGAAATTTGACGCGTTTGTTTGTTAAGCTCTAAATGAAATTTGGATTAGCGCGCTCCCTCGGGGGATGCGGGATGGTTCTCATACATATATTCGGATATGTGATTTATTATAACAATATATTTGTTTTATAAATATCCATACTTATATTATAAATGCGAATGTCTGTCTGTTTGTCTGTCACGCTTTCACGGCTAATCTACCGGTCCGATTTAGATGAAATTTAGAATGAATGTAGTAAATAATCCAGGGTCAAACATAGGTTACATATTTTTTCAAAAATCGCCCTCTAAAGGGTTGAAATAGGGGATGAAAGTATCGATTGTAATGAATTTCGGCATAAATATAGTTGATAATCCAAGGTTATTATATAGGCTACTTCATTTTTAAAAAACCCACCCCCGAGGGTTGCAATACAACGAAACAGTTATGTAGTTGACGCGGCGATGCCGCGAGCGGGCCGTTGGTATCAATATAAAAGTATTTTACAGAAACTCTTAAATAACTGTGTGACTAACTGACAATGCACAGACGAAATTACTGGATATAAAACTAAAACTTAGCACGTAGATTCTAAATTTTTTAGTTATTAAGAGGTAATTTATCATTTTTTTAAGAAAAAGGGAAAAAAATGACCTAATATTTTATGATAAACGCGAACATAGTCGCGAGCTGTAACTAATTTTATTAAAAATTTAAATAACTATAATAAAAATCAGCTTTTTTCAAGTATTTAGAATTAAAATCACAAAAAATAGATAGCCTTACTTAACTAATCTAACAAAATTAATGTGCAGCACGGACAAATGAATCGAGGAGTTCTCACCTTATCAATTTACCTAACGAAGTGCTAGTTCTAATTCGAAACGGTTGGCGCATTCCCAAAACTTTCTATACCCGGTATAAGGCGACCTACTTCATGTTTTAGCTTCGCTTCGCTTATCAATTTGCTGCAATAAAGTTTGGTGTATAGAGTGTTCTATTATTGTGAGACATATGTTCAGTAGAGGCTATCGTAGCTCAGTGGGATAGTATCTGACTGCAATCAGGATTGGTTGTGGGTTCGATTACCACTGAGTGGAATGATTATTTTTTATTTTTTTTATTTTTCTGCTCTAATACTTAAAACAAAGCTTGGCACTTAGTTTGATACTTTTAGGTGGGAAGTGGAGAACGGAATGTCTTGAAATATTTACATGTGCAGAATTGCAATATATTTGTTAAGGTAACTTACAAGGATTCATTTCAAGATTTTATTTTTTATTATATAGGTAAAAGGAGCGTTCGGGTTACCTGATGTAGTAAGGCAAAGAAAATTTAGTCTAACCTAGTATTATGTCACTCCCTTTTCCGCTTTCCACCTTATGTATCTAATATTTCATTATTTTATGAAATCTGAAAGTCACGTGTAGAAAAACACTGAAAACCAGTTAATGATGTGAGTAATTATAATTTTCAATGGTTATTTATTACATATTATAAATATATTAGGTACATTGTTTTAAATTGTTTGTAAGTATAACTAATAATTAAATTAAATATTTGTAATTATTCGTTATTATGTTTAATATATGTATGAACTAGCGATCCGCTCGCGTCTTCGCCGCGTGAAGTATTTCGTTATATTGCAACCCTCGGGGGCATATTTTTAAAAAATAAAGTATCCTATATTTACGCTTAGATTATCAACTATATGTATGCCAAAATTCATTACAATTGGTCAAGTGGTTTAGATTTTTCATATAAATTTTCTCCCCTATTTCAACCTTTTAGAGGTTGATTTTTTAAACAATAAGTAGCCTATGTTAGACCCACTCACTTTTACTACTTTCATTCTAAATTTCATCCAAATCGGACCAGTTGATTAGCCGTGAAAGCATGACAGACAAACACACAGACTTTCGCATTTATAATATAAGTATGTATGGTAATATACACACTTAGTATTTTTTAATATTTAGAAATAAAAATATGCCCCAAAATAAAATTTGAACCAAAGACCATCACATACAAAGACCAAAAATATCACCACAATGCCACTATATATATATCGGTTGTATATACGTTTTACGTCTCAGAAGATACAGCAATCTGATTAGCGGAAGAATGAATGGATAGCCTAATAAGAGTAATGGCGTCTCATTAGTATCTCTTGATATTGGATGTTAAACAAAAGATATCAAAAATATATCAAATAATTGTAATTTATAAATTATAATTATTATTACATTTGATAAACTCAGGAAAACATTTACATTTAAATTGTTTTCATTTCCTTGGTCTGTTATGCTAAGAAAATGAACATAATTAAGACCTTCATAGCGTAGTGTAAAAGTGTCTCATTATATAAACGAGGTTGGGGGTTCGATTTCCACTTAGGGGAATAAAATCTTTGAGTTATTTTAAGATAAAGCGCGGCGTTGAGTTTCGCCGTTCAACGTGTAGGTAATGTTAAGAATTCGGACGGAAAGTCGACGGAGTGTCTTGACATTAGGTTCTCTTTGACTGCCCTCCGTAAAAAGGTTTAAAGCTGCCTTTCGTTACATTTGATAAACTTGGAAAAATGTTTACATTTAAATTATTTTCATTTCCCCTGTCTCCTGAGGTAAGGAAATGAACATAATTTAGACCATCCTTTTTTTTTTTTTTTTTTTTTTTTTTTTTTTTAACGTCAGGAAATCCTTTACGGATACCAGCCCGAGTGGGGACTCGGGACGTGGTTATGTGGGACTCCGGTGAGGCAAGATGGTAACGCCGCCGTTACCCACTAAAACCTGACGGTGCTCCTTCTCGACCGCCATTAGCCGGGCCACGGGGACCGAAATTTAGACCATCCTGGCGCAACGTCACTGTATCCGACTATGTACACGATGGTTGTGAATTTGATTCAGAATGATTAAATTAATTTAATTAATTTTGCGGCCTAATAACTAGTTGTGCAGTGGCATTAACTTGTGACTGAAACGTCTGGTTGTGGGTTCGATTCTCACTCGAGGAGTGGAAATATTTAATGTTTTCATTTTCCTCGCTCTGGTATCGAGGCAAAGCGCGGTGTTAAGTTCCGTTACTTAATACGCAATGCCTCCGAAGTTTGGCGGAAAGTGGTAGGTTTTTTGTGCCCACCCTCATGTGTGCGGAATACAGTGTGAAGCTAAAAAAATGAATAAGTTTTGCTAGTCAACATCCAATATTTTGAATTTAAGGAGAAAGTAAAAATGGAGTATTTTGACACTAAATTCCCTCTGCCTACCCTGCTATACTATAAAATCACGATGGCGTATATCTTTCAGTATAAAATTCAGAATATTGTCTCATTTCGACATATTCATATTGGAAACTGCAATATCTCACAAGTGGCGTTCATTTCCACCATTGTTTTCGAAATGGAAAACGCCTAAAAATCACCAATAAAATGCTACAACATTTGTTACCTAACGCTAAGGAAATCCTTTTCCTTATTTACAAAAAAAAAACTAGAGCTCTTGGCGCGAGCCCAACCAAATAGGCAATAATGAATATAGCTAGTTGAGACGCAATATGCTTATCGAATAAAGAAATCTGTCTACTGTAAGTGTAGCAGGTTCGATTTCGTATATTTTTAGGTATAACTCATGAATTTTAGATATTGTATGTTACTTGGTGTAACTTAACGCCGCACTTTGTTTTAATTAGGATAAAAATAAACCCACAACAGTTGCTTTTTCAGTCTCAGTGCGCAGTATAATCTCTAATAATTTATTTATATAGAAAAATAATATATATGGAGACAGTCGTGGCGCAGAGGCGTACGCTGCGACTGTAAAGTGACGGGTTGTGAGTTCGATTCCCACTCGAGGAGTGGAAATATTTAATATTTCCATTTTCTTCGCTCTGATGTCGAGGCAAAGCGCGGCGTTAAGTTCCACCACTTAACACGCAATGCCTCTAGAATTCGCGGTGCGTGAGGAACGGAATGTCTTAACACAAAATTTTCTCTACCTACCCTGCTGTGTGCGAAATATAGTGTGAAGCTAAAAAATATGTGTATATAATTTAACAAGTCTTATACTTATGCAAATCAGGATTTAAATCCACACAGATTTTGATGGTGTTTTCAGAAGAAAATGGAAACCGGGGAGTTATGATGCAAGGAAAATATACTCCGTACGTGAAGTAAGTAGGACGCGCCGTATTATGCCTGAGTGAAGTGCTTGCTTCTCAGTATAAACCAAAGTGAATTTCTTATACGATATAATAATATATAAATAAGAAGCCATGGAAGTTAAGACAGGGCTTCGAAAATCCATTTAGTAGAGAATGATTTAATAGGTTTCTTTCTTGGTTCAATTTAGTAATAATTTTGTTTTGATTGAGTAAATGTGCTGTTTGTTATATTTAATTTGTTTTTTTTAGGGGAAATATAATAATTTCTTTAACATATTTGGCTATGGTAGGGGTCAGTCGTAGTGCAGGGGTATATAAGTTTGACTGTAAACACTACTGGTTTTTGGTTCGATTCCCATTCGAGGAGAGGAAATGTTTAATATTTACATTTCCCTCGCTCTGGTGTCGAGGCAAAGCACGGCGTTAAGTTCCACTCCTTAGCACGCAATGCCAAATTTGGCGGAAAGTGAAGAACGGAGTGTCTTAACACTAGGTTCCCTCTGCCTACCCTGCTGAGCGGGATATAGCGTGAAGCTAAAAAAAAATCGGCTATGTGAAATTGTCGTAGCGCGAAGGAAGATCGTCTTGCCTCGTCATCTTATGATTATATACACACAATGATTATTTATTGATTCCCATTAATTTCATAAGTTTTTGTACAGCACACAATATTGAGTAACGTTATTTAACAACTGTCGCAAATTTAGACAGAAAGAGGAAAGCAAAAGTATCTTTACACTGATTTCTCTCTGTAATATAAAAAATCATTATAAAAACTCATAAACTTTGAATCAAGTGACATTTAGAAAAACGTACGTAGTGACTCAACACTATTTTCTTTCGAAAATGCCGTAGAAAAAAATCTAAAAACAACATTAGGTAAATTTCACTACAAAAAACCCTATATGTACAACGTTATCGGCACGCACTGTCCCAGAACTTATAAAATAAGCGTTTCCCTTTCCTCCTTCAAATTTCGCTGACGCATTGTAATGTTATTCCACGAATAGTAAAGTAGGCAGTTTGAAAATATAAAAATATATTTGTATAATATAACCATTAAAAGTAAACAAAGAATAATAATCGTTGAGTCTGTCTTGTCATGATTATTTTGAAATATTATGCTGTGTGTATTTTCTTGAGGCTATCACGGGGTAGTGGGAAAAGGTCTGGCTGTTAGTGGAATTGGTTGTGTGTTCGATTTCTACTTGAGGAAATAATTATATTTTATTTGAATTTTTTCTATCGTATACATTTTATTGAGGCCATTGTGGCGCAGTAGGAAACAGTTTGAGGGTAAATGCGATCTTTGGGGGTTCGATTACCACTCAGAGAAATAACTGCAATTAAAATATTTTCTTTTCTCCGCGTTGGTTAATTATAACAAAGTGCGGTGATGAGTTCCACTAATCAACACGCAATGTGTCCTTTTCAGGCGGATAGCAAAGGGCGGAGTTTCTTGACACTAATTTCTCTCTGACTTACCCAATATGCAGGAAAAGGTTATATATTTGTTTCAGGTTATCGTGATGCATTGTTACGACTATAATTGCGGTTGGTAGAGGATATATTCCCACTAGGGGAATGATTATAATAAAAAATATAGTTCACTCTGGGGCCTACATTTGGCGTAGCACGTGTCGTTTTGCAGCGTTGAATTCTTCTGCTTAAAACACAAGGTCTTGATTTTGAGCCAGAAAATAGAGAACGGAGTGTCTTGACACTCTCCGGCTACGTGAAAAAATGCGTGAGGGTGTAAAAAAATATATTTTCTGTACTAATAATAAATTATTCGTAGGCTGTTACAGACAATGCTAAAAATAGCTACGCTAAGTTTATCGAATAGAGCAAATACTTAGAGGCTTTTTCGTATTTAGAGCATTATTTATTCAAGACTACGGACTGAATAAGGTAATGTTATTAATTTAGTTGGATAAAAGAGGCGACTAAAATATTATAAATATTTTGGACTGTATTAGGAATTATAGATATATCTTTTTCTGAACATAGTTAAGTAATAGATTCATAGTACTTTTTTTTAACTTCACGCTGTATCCCGCACATAGCAGGGCAGGCGGAGTTAACCTAGTGTTATGACACTCCTTTCCCCATTAAATATTTCAACTCCTCGAGTGGGAATCGAACCCACAACCAGTCGCTTACAGTCACACGTTTGTGCCACTGCGCCACGACTGGCCCCTATAATGATAATACTTGTGCAGCGTTAAATTGCGGCACACAACACGAAATCAAATGGAAAGTGAAGAATGGTATTGGCACTAGATTCTCTCTGAATACATTGTTATGCCGGAAAAAACGTGAAGCTTAAAAAAACTGCTAATCTGGAGAATACTAATAAAAATAACAGCCAGTAAAAGAGCTACTTGCCCGTAATGATCAGTTAAAACCATTTAAAAATATGGTAATAAATATTCATTACCGATATACATTTGTATATAGGCTTTAAGACATTAGCATCGAAATTTTTATATGTTTTACTATAGGCTTTAATAAATTATTAGTATGAGATTGCTTGCTGTTTTACGTGTCGATAAATGATTAAATAGGAAGAGTGGAATATTAATTAAAGGAAAATAACCCAGTGTTAATTCATACTGTTCTCTAATTTTCGCATAAATAAGTGATAGTGGCCAGTCGTGGCCCAGTGGCACAAGAGTGTGACTGTAAACGACTGGTTGTGGGTTCGATTCCCACTCGAGGAGTGGAAATTATATTTCCATTTTCTTCGCTCTGGTGTCGAGGTAAAACGCGGCGTTAAGTTCCGCCACTTAACACGCAAGCCTCCGAATTCGGCGGAAAGTGGGGAACGGAGTGTCTTAACACTAGGTTCCCTCTGCCTACCCTGCTGTGTGCGGGATATAGCGTGAAGCAATTATTTTTTGTGTTTTTTTTTTAGAAAGGTAAATTGCGGAATTCAACGCCGCGCTTTGTGTTACCAGAAGCTTAAAATACGTTTATATAACGATCGAACCCAAGACCATCACGTTTACATTTGGCTATGTATTTCACTATATATAACAAACTACAAAATGTTTTCGTATATAAACTTGTACACTTATATTAAACTAAAAAAGTAAAAACAGAACGTTTGTATCGGACACATCTCCGTAACTACTGGACGGATTTTAATGAAACTTTTTTATATAGCTTTTAAGCTTACGCAGAACTAAACCCGTAAACTATTAAAAAAATTGAAACAATCGATTTACAATCATAATAGATCAAATGTACGTACTATAAGATACAAGAATATTGGGCCAAAGCTACTAGTTATAAATATATACTTTATTGAGTAATTAAAATTTGAAATAATAATAAAACTCATATACAATTCAATTTCATTGCAATTTCTATTGAAATACTCAATACAAACCATACATTTTCATATAAGTCCTATTCAAAACCGTTGAACGTAGATAAAAATATCGCCGTACAGATATTAAGAACGATAATAATAATCTATAGGAAGCTGATTACGTTCCTCACAATACTCCATGCTTCAATAGTAAAAGCGCAATCTGTACACAATATCATTTATTTCTACGAACCAATATTATATCTTATGCCAATTGTTATAAAGAATAAAATTATTGTATCTTAATTTCGATAAAAGTCGATATATTTTTGTTCGTGTGTTTGAAAGTTGAATTGGTTTTTTTATTATAAATATATTTTATTAAAAGAGCTTTATTTTGTTTGTTTAATAAAGAGAATTGAAATGCCTTTTCAGAGATAATATGTGTGCATTTTGCTGTGCTAATGAAAATATGTGATATGGGTGTTGCGATCCGCTTATGTTTTGTATTGAATACGTTCCGTTAATTTGTATAGTGGGGCCAGTCATGGCGCAGAGGCATAAAATGTGACGGCCGGTTGTGGGTACGATTCCCACTCGAAGAGTGTTAATATATGATATTTTCATTTTCTTCGCTTTCTTCGCTCTCACATATAATGCCTCCGAATTCAGCGTAAAGTGGGGAACGGAGTGTCTTAGCATTAGGTTCCCTCTGTCTACCCTACTGTGTGTGTGATACAGCGTAAAGATAAAAAAAATGTATAGTTAATGAACATGTCTACTATATCAAGAAATATATAAGTTATGATTTTATTACATCCATATTAATATGTTGTTTTGAATTCGGGTAGAAAACATAGAACGGAGTATCTTAGCATTTAGCATCATATTATTTCCCGCATAGCAGGATTGACAGTGAAAATTTCATGTCTAAACAAAGGAGGGTTCCTTCTCATTTTTTTTTTTTTTTTTTGCTTCACGCTGTATCCCGCGCACAGCAGGGTAGGCAGAGGGAACCTTGTGTTAAGACACTCCGTTCCCCACTTCTATTCTACTTCGTTCTATTTTCTGCCTGAATATGAGAAATAACAATTTGAATGGCGGAACTAAACACCGTGCTTTGTCTTTACCAGAGCAGGTAAACCAAGGTCGTCAATCCAGCCGTCAGGTTTGGCGTTTGTGGGTCGGACCCCCTTCAAGGAATTATGATATATACATTGTTTTTATATATCCACTCTGATAATACAAGTGTGGTATTGAGTTATGCACCGCGTAAAAAATCTAATTTAGGTTAAAAGGAGAGAAGACGGCGTGTCATCACTAACATGTGAAAAAGGTGTACCTAAAGCTGAAAAAAATATATATTTATATAAAGTACTTTAATAATAGTTAAGAAATACTTAAAACATGTCATACTTATAAAATTTTGTTTGCATAAAGAACTTAAGTCATCAGTTGCAGAGGAAAGTATAACGAGAAATTTTGTAAGAGAGTCCTAGACGTGCAACTTCTAACGAGTAAGTTACGTAGATTTATATTTGAAGCTTAATAATTTGTTACATATATAATTTTATTTTTTTATGATTAATACATTTTTCTTTATATCGAGAAATAAAACTGTTTTAGTAAGATTTTTTTATTATTTTGCTTTTTGATTGGCGATGTTTATGGGCATGAAGGTAAAGTCATGAAATAAAAAAGCATTTTATATATAAAATAATGAAATTGGAGTGTCTGTTTATAATATTAAAATATCCGTTTTTTATTGAATTTGTATATACACCATGTAGGGTATACCTATAAACATTATTTATAAATTTCGTCTCTCTGTTCGTTCATCTGTCTGCCTGTTCGTTCGTTTCGGCTAATCTCTGGAACGGCAGGATCGATTTTGACGAGACTCTTAGCTAGCAATCTAAATATCGTCTGCATCTAACGTTTGCAAGCTGAACAATAACTGTTTGCTAAATCCTACGCGGACAAAGTCGCGGGCCACTAGCCGTGTATAAAAAGTTATAAAAAGTAATGAAAAAAAAAAAACAAATATATCAATAAACTTCAACAATAATATGTCTGATTAAATTATTTAACAAAATCTTCCAAAAAATACAAACAAAAGCAATACAAAATCTCCAGCCAACCATTCATACATACATACTTACCTACCCACCTTTTATCCCACTTCTAAATTTTAAAATGTCACGAATGTCGAAACCGTCAGTTAGATACTGACGTGGAGTCGAGATGCTCTCAAACAAAAATACCGAGACGAGTGCGTTGTTTGCTGCTTTCATTAAAGAGGGTCGCCCTGAGGGGTCATTTTGTATGACCTTGCCTTGCCTGTTAACGTGAACTGGTATTCAAGATTTTCCTTAATTAGATCTCAGTGTATATTAGAGCTGATTAAAGATTGGCATAATAGGGTGGATTGCCATAATGCGTTCGATTCCCAGCAGAAGACGTTTAAGAAAAGACTTGAGTTCTTTAGGCAAAATGACTTGTTTCCGAATTTGTTTCACGCTTTTTCGTATATAATAGGGTAGGCAGAGAAAACTAGAGTCATGGCACTTCATTCTAATGGGAATTAGATTATAATTCATAGTGGCTATAACTTCATTGTTTCTTATATTTCTACAGTATTTGTGTATGTTTAAGTATTTTCGTATTTATTATTATTATATTTATTGTTTTATATATGTATGTATCTGTGTATGTATCTGTGTATGTATATGTATATATATGTATATGTCTATGTATCTATGTGTGTATGTATATGGTTTTGTTTATTTAATTTTTTTTTTTTTTTATTCTTATATATTTCTTTCTTATTTTGGAATTGCACGATCGTCTATCTCGTTGCTTGCAACTCACTCACTTCCACGGGTTGACTGGCAGAGATCTCTTTAAGAGATAAGTCCACCTTTGTGTACTAAAATTTTTTTTAATATTTCTCATGTATATTTTTGTTAAGTGCAATAAAGAATATAATATAAAGAGATTATATTAAGAGGCGAAACTCAATATCAATATTATGTCTTATTAAATCACAGAATATACAGATAAAGTAAATATCACCATTCTTCGAGTAGTAATCGGAGCCACTTGCCGATGGTTCCATTCTTTTTTTTTAGCATGGTAGGCAGAAGGAACCTAGTATTAAGATACTCCGTTCCCTACCTTCCGCCGAATTCGGAGGCATTGCGTGTTAAGTGGCGGAACTTAACGCCGCGCTTTACCTCGACACCAGAGCGAAGAAAATAGAAATATTAAATATTTCGAACCCACAACCAGTCGTTTACAGTCACACGCCTGTGCCACTGCGCCACGACTGGCCACTGGTTTCATTCCTACTTGGATAACTGATTATATATAAGTTATTAATAAAATAGCTTTAATCTTATCTACATAACAAGATATGTAGACACAACCTAGAACCTAAGACATTCCACTCGACACTTACTGTCCAAATTCAAAAGATTGAGAGTTACCCTTCGGTAACGCCACATACTGTGCCTCTATCTGTATCTCTTTAATACAACGTGCCATTGTCGAATTGATATGATTTCGAAGCGCCATAATTAAACTTAACTGGACTGTGTTCGTAATGTCTCACTGTATACATAAGTAAAACAAGAAAAACAACTAAATTGCTCTTCAATTACTAATACAAAAAATACCTAAAATACTTATACTAACATTATTTTCCGAACAGTTTGACCGGTGGATGGTTCGGTTATAATAAATTCATGTGAAAGATCCCAAGTTTCCGTATATCGGGTCCAACTCAGGTAAGCATTTAGCAAATGGGCCAAGGCTAGGTGAAATAGCCTTTGGTCGAAGTTAGTAGAGTCATTTTAATAATATATATTTATATAAAGTTATATCCTAAGTAGCCTCTTGAAACGTAAGATATGAGTTGCCATAGCAACATATTTTTTAGTATTTTTCTACAGTAACTTATGTGACTATTACTTATTTTAATATTTTAATTATTTCCTATGTATAAATTTGACTACGAAATATGATGGGCCTTTGCATTTCCCATAAAAATGTAAATTGTTCAAAATTTTGTATTCCTAAGAGTGTATTTAAAGCGTTTCTTTAGTAAATATGTAGGTAGCATACCGTCTGCCTGTATACGATTATTGTGGGTTCGATTACCATACGGGAGAATGATTGTATTTAATTTTTTTTTAATTTCTCCGCTCTGAAGATAAGACAAAGGGCGGCGTTGAGTTCACTCGTTATTACGCATTATCTGTATTTCTGGTAGAAAATGGAGACTAGAGAGTCTTGACACTAGATCCCAATACAAGAAAATTATTTTTTAAACATTTTTAAAGTGTTATTCCACACTTAGGAAAATTTAAAAAGATATTTAAAGAAAACGTATAAAAATTTCAACGCAGCGGGATTCGAACCCGCGCCATAACGCGCGCTATGTTGTTAACGCGCAACTTATTTATGTTGTTAACGCGCGCTAACAACATAAATAAGTTGTGACAAAGCGTATAAGAATTTCGACGCAACGGATAATAGAACGCATGGCTCAGTGGTGAGAGCGCCTGAACGGTGTTCAGGAGGCGCGGGTTCGAATCCTGCTGCGTTAAAATTTTTATTCGTTTTCTTTAAATGTCTGAAAATGATTCATCTTAAGACATTATTCTTGAAATCTCCAAGAAATTACATCATAACATAAACTACAACATGTTATCCTTATAAATTACACAGATTTAACTTTCGCAAGTGTTTAAATTAATTACAAACAAAATAAACTTTGGTAGGCAGCTGTCAGTATCGTATGTCAGCTGTCACTTCTTCTTCTAAGTTAGCGTATTATTTCATTTAGGTTGAATGAAGATTACACTATTCAGGCTGTGGCACAGAGGCACAAAGTGTACTGTTAAGCGCTGGTTGTGGGTTCGATTCCCGTTCTGGTGTCGAGATAAAGTGAATTTCCTCGAATTCCTCCGAAATAGGCGGAAAGTGGGGAACGGAGTATCTTAACACTAGGTTTTCTTTGCCTACCCTGCTGTGTGCGGGATACAGCATGACGCTACAGAAAAATACCACAATTGTTACTGTCTTAGCATGCAATTTAATAAAGTCTAATTGTATATCTTTTTATCGATCTATTTTCTTCATGTTTTCTCTACACAGCATGAAATTGACAAAATTACTTGTGGTCTACTGGCACGTTTGAAAGACCATACTTTATTTAATTATTTAAAAATACTGAACTGAAGATAGCTTAGATGGTCTTTGACCTAGTAATGGAAAACCCTAGAAAAGAAAATAGTCGTTTAACCTATATTTATATTTTAATACAAACGCCGCCTGGGACGGAATTAAAGAAACATAGGGTTGCCCAAGACCTACATTACTCTCTCGGCTTAGCTGGCTATACCCACAGGAAAGGCAATCCAATACATGTGGAGCCAGGTCGGCTGCAGAAACTTGCCGCATATTTCAGGCTGGGCCCTACTTGCGCCTAACGGAGTTGTCTATCCGGATTTAATTTTGGAGTTTTCCTTCTCCTAGATGAGTTGCACGCCAATGCGAAGAGGCCCATCTCCCCTGTAATGGAGCAAAGTTGGAAGTAGCTCGTGTTTGGACTTTAGTCGCCTCGTACGACACCCCAGTCCTATGAGAGGGTTGGTGCTATTCTACAGCCGGCACCACACGGCTTTTATATGCAGAACACCAGCTCTGTATTACCAACACATATTTCAAAGGCAAACTGTCCCGTAAGGTTTCCTGGAAGCATCCGCGATCTGGCCATTGGCACCAGTTGGATGTTATCCTTACTAGAACAAAGGACCTACGTGAAACTCTTCACACGAGAGCCTTTCACAGTGCTGATTGTGATACCGACCATTCTTTAGTTGCAGCGCGTATAACCGTTGTTCATAAGAGATTTCACTCCTCGAAACCCCCGTGTAGAAAAAGGATAAACCTCTGTAATACTCGAGATTGTAACAAAGTCGAAGAGTTTGCACACATGGTTAGCACCCAGTTCGCTGCGCAGGTTGCTGAAACATCGCTGGACGGCGAATGGGAGAAAGTCAAATATCTCCTAACAGTAGGCGCCGGCAAGGTATTTGGCCATCAAGTGTCGAAGTCTCAGGATTGGTTTAGAGAGAACATGGAACATCTGCAACCTTTACTGGATTCCAAGCGCAACGCGGCTCTTAAACACCGGATTTCTCCCTGCTCAGAAACTGACACGGCGCTTCGTGCTAGCAAAGCTGATCTACAGCGAAGTGCAAGGTACTTTTCAAACCTATACTGGGCAAACCTCGGCCGTACAATTCAAGCGTGTGCAGATAGAGGAGACTTGAAGGGTGTTTATGCAGGAATCAAACAGGCACTCGGGCCTTCGATTAAGAAAACAGCACCTCTAAAGGACGCAAACGGTAGTATAATTAACGATAGTCGAAAACAACTTGATCGTTGGGTAGAACATTACACCGGTCTCTACGCTAGTCCTGTCTCTTTGCAGCTGGAGGCAATGCGGCGTATACCCAAACTGGATATAATGACTGCGTTGGATGAAACACCGTCCATTGAAGACTTCAACAAGGCGGTTAGTCAACTGAAACATGGGAAAAGTCCGGGTGGCGACGGCACTCAAGCTGAAATAATTAAGCTTCAATGTATAAGACCGGTCCTATACAATCTTTTATGCAGGTGCTGGGAAGCGGGTGATGTGCCTCAAGATATGCGGGACGCTAACATCGTAACAACTACCGCGGTATTTCACTTTTGAGTATAGTTGGCAAGCTTTTTGGTCGTGTCATACTATCTAGACTCCAAAGACTAGCAGAGCGCGTCTATCCAGAAGCACAGTGCGGATTCCGCTCTGAGAGATCTACGATGGATATGATCTTCACGCTTCGCCAGCTACAAGAAAAATGTAGAGAACAAAAGTCCCCTCTATTTGTGGCTTTCGTCGACCTTGATAAAGCCTTTGACACAGTTCGCAGGGAAGGTCTATACTACGCACTGGAGGCCATTGGGTGCCCGCCTCGAATTCTGGGCTTTGTCAAGTCGTTCCATGAGGGAATGAAGGGTGCGATTGTTTTCAACGGTGGTACATCTGATACGTTCGAGGTTCACAGAGGTGTGCGGCAGGGTTGTGTGTTAGCTCCTACCCTCTTTGGTATATACTTTTCGCTGATCTTGCAGGCTGCATTCGGCGACAACCAACAGGGTATACACTTACACACGAGAACCGACGGCAAGCTATTTAACATCTCACTCCTCAAGTCTAAAAGAAACCGAGAGGATACTTACGTTGACACTCTTCTGTTTGCCGATGATGCAGCTTTCGTAGCGAGTTCTGCGTCTGAGCTTCAGTCCATGTTGAACAAATTTTCCGATGCTTGTTCGCTCTTTGCCATGTCAATAAACACCAGGAAAACAGTAGTGTTTGTGCAGGGCGTGTCTGCGGCGCCAAAGATCTCTCTTTACGGGACCATACTAGAAGTGGTGAATAAGTTCTGCTACTTGGGTTCAACTGTGTCGAACAATCTCGCGCTCAATGCAGAGATGGACATGCGTATCGGCAAAGCGGCAACTATGTTTGGGAAGCTTGGTGCAAGGGTATGGCAAAACAATAATCTCACTATAAAAACTAAGATGGTGGTTTTTCAGGCTTCCATTGTGAGCATACTTTTGTACGGGGCTGAGACGTGGACATCATACGCGAAACAGGAACGTCGCTTAAATAATTTCTATATGAGGTGCCTTCGTAGGATCTTGGGCGTATCATGGCAAGACAAAGTAACTAACCAAAGAGTCTTAGAAATTGCACAGCTTCCTAGCCTAACAGCACTTTTAAAGCAGAGGCGGTTGCGTTGGTTGGGGCATGTGCATAGAATGGAACCCTCGCGACTTCCGCGACGTGTCATGCTTGGTGCAATAGCGCACGCAAAAAGAGACATTGGGAGGCTGTTGCTTCGCTTTAAGGACTGCGCCAAGCGCGATATGGTTGATTTTGAAATTGACCACCATGGCTGGGAGAAACTTGCTGACGCTCGCCTAGAGTGGCGGGAATGCTTCTTAAGGGGACGAGATTCTTATGATGCATCATGGTACGGGGTCCTCGCCAGCAAAAGATACAAACTACATCTTGCAAGTTCAGTCACGCACTCTACGAAGTTCTCTTGTCCGGCACGCGGCAAGGCGTGTGGCTCACGCATCGGCTTATACGGCCATCAGAGGCGGTGTTCCTCGGACTATACGCCATAAATCGTCTGATATAGACGGAGAGGCCAAATGATATTTTAATAATAATAAAGAAAATAAAAAGAGATAGTAGTCAAATAAATTTAAATGCAATACTCTATTTAACATAAATTCAATTTTATATAACTGAACGTTCTCTTTTTAGCTTCATGGGATGCAAAAAAAAGAACAGAAAAAAATGAATATAGACCCTTTTTGCGTCCTACCTGCACCAGTGTTAATTGATGTGACATAACATTTGAAAATGATATGTACCATGTCAACAATTTACATCTCAACATTTTAGATTCCTACAAACAAATTTCTATAATTGATCTAATATATAAACAGCGAGCAAACTAATTTAATATTATTTTCTTTACAAAGTTTCACGCTTCACTCTTTTCCCGCATAGAAGAGGAAGGCAGAGAGAATTTGTGTCAAAAGAAACAGCATTATTAACATAGCGGTTCTTTTGTACTCTTTACGTTACTATACTTTTTACTATTACTTTTGTCCTTATTTTTTCTTATGTTGAAAAATCTTGCATAATTAAATAAAATGAAAATTGAGTGCAGCTTGGATATAAATTCATAACTATTGTGGTGCACTAGAACAGTATCTAATTGTAAATACGATTGTAGGTTCGATTTCCACTAAGGAAATTGATTGTATTTAAGTATTTACTCGCTGCATTTCTCTCTCAGTAGGCTGTCTTAATCTCTGGAGAAAGTGGAGAACGGAGAACCTAATCACTATCGCATAGATCTTACTGTTACCTAATTAGATTACAGAATACATTATAAATATAGATTTAAAAACACTACTATTTCGCTATAACTCAAACTTTTCATTTATACCACCATGACGTTATATTTTTTTGCAGATTCTCTCTCTGTTTTCCCCCATAGAAAGGTAAACAGAGAGAACTTATTATCAAAACAACTTTGCTTTCCACTTATCCCCGAATCCGGAAAGAATTAAGTGGCGGAACTCGAATCAGCGTTTTGTTTTTACACCAGAGCCAGAGGCGCAGAAATAAAAACAATTTAATTACAATAATTACCACCAGTAAGAATCAAACCCACAACCATCGCACATACAGTCAGGATCTACCACTGCGCCTAAAGGACTTCACAGATGTTACATAACATTAGAAAATAGGTCAAAAACCTGAACGGTACAGCCAAACGTCCATAACTTAAGCTGTTACGTAAGCCCGGATACCCTAATGTATTTAGGGTATGAATATTTAACAAATACCCACACGTTTCTGAGCCGAGCTGATATTAATAATCGCATTATATAGTAAGCTTATCTTACTATATATCGTCGGATGACAAATTTTAAGGGATAGGTCTGGTGTAGTGTTGTTTCTGCACGGTGGTTAAAGGTTCAATTTTGTTAGGGGAAGTAAATACCCTGACTTACGATGGTTTGGTAGCTACTGGGGCGGCTTTTAAGGATGCAAGTTTGAGTTTAACGTTAAAAAAATAACTTAAAAAGTGTATTTGTTATGTTTTTTTTTTTTTTTTTTTTTTTATGGAATAAAGGAGGCAAACGAGCTGAAGGCCCACCTGCTGTTAAGTGGTTACCTTCGCCCATAGACATCCATAACATTTAAGTTATGGATGCGATGCCAGCCTTGGAAATGTAGGAGAGAAGGAGGGAGGAAGGATGGGAATGGTGGGAATAGGGAGAGCTGGCTTACATGCCATCGAACCGGAACACATCATAAGATATTTGGCGGTTCGTCTTTGACATGATAGTGGTCGCGAGCCAGTCGGAGAATGAATCTCCTACCACCAAACTACTGGGTTACCCGCCTTTTACGGGACGCTACCCAGCGGCGGGGGGGAATTGTATTCCTAACCCGTCCCCCCACGGGAAAAATTAAAATATGTCAAGAAAGTTAACGAAGTTTTAAAAATTTTTTAAATGTTAACGACATTTAAAAAAAATCTATACAGAAGCTCAACAAAAATATTTTTTAAAATTGTATAAGAATGTCTACTTGTATTAGTCGCTAAATGCTGATATGCCTATTTTTTGTATGTGTTTTAGTGTCTCATTTTTTTGTTTCATAGGTATAAATAACACATAACATATCAACATTTGTTGTTTTTCATTTTTTTTTAGCTTCACGCTTTATTCCTACAGGATAGGGAAGGGAAATCCTTGATAGCGTTAAGACACTACGTTTCCCACTTTTCGCCAAAATCGGAGGCATTGCGTGCTAAGTGGCGGAACTTGACACCGCGCCTTGCTTCGACACCATAACGAAGAAAATGGAAATAATAAATATTTCCACTCCTCGAGTGGGAATAGAACCCACAACCAGTCGTTTACAGTTACACACTTGTGCCACTGCGCCACGACTGTCCCCGAAAAACTATAGAAACACCATTATCTCATCAGAAAAGTCAGTCATTTGATTACGTCCACGTGCATTTGCGGTCCAAGTAAAACAGTATGAGCCCATAACATACTTGATTAGTAAAGCCTTTATTAGTTAGATTCATCCATACCATAACTTTTATATTTGAAGAAGAGTCTCTCAACTGTTGAGTTTCTTGTTAGTACTTGTCAGCAGAACTGCCTTCGGAGCCGGTGGTAGCTTTACGTTCATTTGGCGATTCAAAAGTGCTTGCAAAAGTCTATTTGAATAAAGAATACTTTGAATTTGAATTTTCCATCTATAATATGGGGCCAGCCGTGGCGCAGAGGCACAAAGTGTGAATGTAAAGCGACTGGTTGTGAGTTAGAACCAGTCGCTTTACATTCACACTTTGTGGCGAACGAAGTGTCTTGACACTCCGTTCGCCATTGTCCTCCCAAAATCGAGACATTGTGTGTTAAGTGGTGGAACTCAACGCTGTACTCTGTCTTACTTGCCAGAGCGAGGAAACAAAAGTAATATATAATCCGTCCCCCGAGTGGGAATCGAACCCACAACACAAATATATAACATTTTTTCCAATCGGTTGTGAATCTACACTCATCGAGCTTATTAAATTAAACCTACCAATGGTATATTTAAAATATTCCTTGTTACTAAAACACAGGTCACCCAAAGGTATAACAGTAACAGTGAAGACAAAAGCCACTATATAATCGTCGTATATATTTTTACGGTCTGCAATATCGTTTGTTTCAATGTTTATATTCATATTATGCGAAATTGCTACCTATTTACTGGCTGATAAGATTTTTATGTACATAAGTCTTTTTATCTTGAGGCAAAATTATTCGAGGTATTTTTTTAGGCGCTATGGACCTTTTGATAACACAAATATGATAATAAATATAACGTTTTTTTGATAAAAATGAATTATGGGGGCCATTGTGGCGCAATAGTACAGTACTTGATTGTAATAACGATTGGCTGTGGGTTCAATGATTATATATAAATTATTTTTACTTCTTCGCACTGACAACTAAACAAAGTGCGGTGTTAAATGCTCTTATCTAATGCAATATTTGAGATTCGAATGGAGAACGAAGTGTCTTAATATTCGATTCTTTCTGCTTATCCCTGTTACGCAGAATGAAGTGTGAAGCTAAATGTATTAATAACTCTTCTAAGTAAACTAAACAAACTAAGTTAACTATTTTTTAAAACTAAATAAAATTATTATACGCTTTATACAACTTATTTTTTTGTTAAATTTAATATATAGTTATTCTTTAGAGTAGGGTCGGATTTCGGTTTAAGACAGGCACTACATCTAAAATAAACAAATTCAACGGTGAAAATTTGGGTACACAGTAAATTAACAGTTAAAAATACATTGAGTGTCAAAAAAACTCTTCGTTTCTTTATAGAAAATCTAAAACTGACGTAATATTTTATATATACTTACAATTTCACCATGACTGGCTGACTGAAAGAACGTACAAGCGAACGTACGGGGTATGGAAAACTGAAATTTGGCACGTAAGTTTAATGGGAAGTGTAAGGTAGCACTAAGAAAGGCTTTCTCAAAATTCTATTAGGAGCAGATAGAAACAGGATCTTACGCTTAAAAGTTCACACAGTTCGTGTAGAAAGTGGAGAACAAAGTGATTTGACGTGTGAAAAAGCTGAATAATCCATGCAAACAATATTGTAGCCTAAAACTCATAAAATCTACACATATAATAACAAAACTATATTCTTACCACTTCAAAAGAATAGTCCATTCCAATGTGAGAAACATCATCCTTCAGAAAGTATCTTTCTAATTACAAGAGTAATAAGTTACAGCCCGATGCGGTCGAGGGGATCCCCCGTAATCACTTTACCATAGTTCATTCTATTTGCTCGTAGGGTATGTTTCCAATAATACTCGGGTTACATTGGCATCCTCTGTAATAACAAGATATTTCTGGTTTTATTTATATAAAATACTAATAAGGAACAAAAGGAAGAAAAAATTGTTAGTTATAAGTTTTTTTAAAGCTTTTGTTTGCACACAGCAGGGTAGGCAGAGGGAACCTAGTGTTAAGACACTCCGTTCCCCACTTTCCGCCGAATTCGGAGGCTTGCATGTTAAGTGGCGAAACTGAACGCCGCGCTTTGAAAATGAAAATATTATATATTTCCACTCCTCGAGTAGGAATCGAACCCACAACGAAGTCACATGTGCCTCAGCGCCACGACTGGTCCCAATCATATTTAAATATAGTGTGAAATAATAACAATTACAATAAATAAATATGAAACGGCTAATATAATAGAAAAATAAACGTATGCATCGAATATACTTCCTACTTCACTAAATAGGTCAGATGACCTACGACCTATGACCTACATATATACGTAGAAAATCTTGATTAGTAGTAGGTATTTATTTATTCGAAATGTCAATAATACATTGTAACATTTTATAACAATAAAGAAATTAATTACATTATAAATCTATGTTATACTAAGATTATAAAAATACAATGTTAGTACGCGCATATATTTCAAACTACTAGATGAGTTTGAATGTTTTTTTTTTTGTTTTATAGCTTTTAAACTTAGTAAATGGATATTAGGTGTACGAGTAAAGGTCATTAAGTTTACGCAAACGAATAAATAACTATTAAAGAATAGACTATACAATTTCACAGTCAAATCTTATACCTTTAAACGGGCAAGAATTCGATGTTTCGGTTCTGGTAACCAGTGTACTTTAATTTTTTTTTGTTTTATTTCTTTTTTTTTTTTTTTAGCTTCACGCTGTATCCCGCACACAGCAGGGTAGGCAGAGGGAACCTAGTGTTAAGACACTCCGTTCCCTACTTCCCGCCGAATTCGGAGGCTTGCGTGTTAAGTGGCGGAACTTAACGCCGCACTTTGCCTCGACAATAAATAATCGATAAATATTGCCTCGATAAATCTTTCATTTTTTTCTTTTCATTTATTATATTTTTCTTTTTATTATGAAATCGTGTTTATTGTATTTTTTATGTAATATAATTATTTATTATTAGGGCTCGGTCACGTGATATTTATAATTAAAATAAAGGCATTTTAATATTCTAAGCAATACCATTGTATTTAAGTTGAGCTATTCACTATTTTAGAAACTGCAAAAGTGCCTTCATTTTATAAGAGAAATAGTGACATGCCGAATTTAGTCTTCCTAAACCAACAAAGAAACATCGATACACATAAAATATAAGAAGAAAGCATCTAAATCGATACTAATAGTAGAATAGACTACGTTTTTATAGCACTTCACTATTGTCCAAGTTTTTCTTTCTTTACTACCATGTTTATAGTTGTTTATTTTCACGTTTAATGCTCTCGTAAATTAACAGACATTACTACACTACTGTTCATGGGCTATAACGCTTACTTAGTAGTTTATAGTAAATAGTTTCTGAATACCGCCTAGAATGGAATATATAGGAGTATAATATGCCTAACTTGCTCTTGCTTTAATGTATTCAAGTCGTAAATTCAAATTATGTTGTGATATTTAGTATTTATTATGAATATGGTACTCGTTAACTGAAATTAAAAATTAATTGGGGCCAGTCGTGGCGCAGTGGGACAAACGTGTCACTGTAAACGACTGGTTGTGGGTTTGATTCTCACTCGAGTTGTGGAAATATTTAATATATTCAAGAACTTAGCGTTGGTATCGAGGCAAAGCGTGGCGTTGACTTCCGCCCGTTAACACGCAATGCCTCCAAAATTCGGCAGAAAGTGGGGAAAGGAGTGTCTTAACACTAGGCTCCCTCTGCCTACACTGCTGTATGCGGGATACAGCGTGAAGCTGAAAAAAAGAGTTTATTATATTAGTTGATATTACTACAAGTCAATATGTACAATTCTGGCGGAAAGTGGAGAACGGAGTGTCTTGACGCTAGGTTCTTTCTATTATGCCTAAAAAACGTGAAGTCAATAAAAAATGTAGACACTATGCTGTGTTGAGCCAGCGTGTAACTGTTTACACAGTAGTAGTAAGCTCATTGCCTTGCGCTAGCCTTTTTACTTTTTCTATATTTTAACACTAAACCTCTCACAATTAGCCAATAGGGGAAGAACGGAGTGTTTTAACACTGAATTCTCTTTACCTCTGAAGACGTTTAACGCTATAAAATTATCATAAAGCACATTTTCTACACTTCCTTGCATATTCCTTGCCAGTCGTGGCGCAGTGGCACAAACGTGTGACTGTAAACGACTGGTTGCGGGTTCGATTCCCACTCGAAGAGTGGAAATATTTACTACTTCCATTTTCTTCGGTCTGGTATCGAGGCAAAGCGCGGCGTTAAGTTCCGCCATTTAACACGCAATGCCTCCGAATTCGGCGGAAAGTAGGGAACGGAGTGTCTTAACACTAGTTTCTCTCTGCCTACACTGCTGTGTGCAGCGTGAAACATATGCAATACACAAAAATATTTTATATGAAACTTATAAATAAACTACAACATTCCCAGCGTCATTTTTCGCATTGCGTAGCTTTGTCACAGCTGAGCGGCTGTATGAAAAATTCAATATTCTATACATAAAAAATAATATACCTCCCTCCGTACGTACATACGTTTTAAAATTTTATGTTTCCGTTTATTATGAGACCTCGTTTGCTTTTCATTATCTTTTTAACGATTGCCTGATGAATTGTGTGTTGTGTGAAGCTACGTGGTAAGAGATTCGATTCTCTTTTATAAGTCGTTTTAATTACAATAATAATTTAATTAGTAAATTACTTTTGTTTGGGGCCAGTCGTGGCGTAGTGGCACGAATTATGACTGTAAAGCGACTGGTTGTGGATTCGAGTCCCATTCATGGAGTGGAAATATTTAATATTTTCATTTTCTTCGCTCTGGTGTCGAGGCAAAGCGCGGCGTTAAGTTTTGCCACGTAACATGCAATGCCTCCAAATTCGGCGGAAAGTGGGAAACGGGTTGTTTTAACACTAAGTTTCCTCTGCTTACCCTGCTTTGAGCGGGATGCAGCGTGAAGCTAAAAAAAAACTTTAGTTAATAAAATTATTACTAGAAACCATGGGGGCGTAGTTCAACAGCATTTCATAGTTTACACGATGGTTTGTTGGTTCCAATTCCAGTTGAATAAATGATAATATTTAAATAATGTTCTTTCCTCCATTTTCCGCAAAAAATTCGAACACTACATCTTGTTTTGTATCAGAACAAAAAAAATAAAAAAAATAAGTTTGATCGAAACCACAATCTATCGAGTTAGCCATCAGACATACATTTTTTTAAGTTCACCCTATCTGACATCAGATCTTATTTATATTGAATGTAATAAAATTATAAGTATGTTTTTTTTTTTTTTTTTTTTTTTTTTTAGCTTCACGCTATATCCCGCATCCCGCACACAGCAGGGTAGGCAGAGGGAACCTAGTGTTAAGACACTCCATTCCCCACTTTCCGCCGAATTCGGAGGCTTGCGTGTTAAGTGGCGGAACTTAACGCCGCGCTTTACCTCGACACCAGAGCGAAGAAAATGGAAATATAATTTCCACTCCTCGAGTGGGAATCGAACCCACAACCAGTCGTTTATAGTCACACGCTTGTGCCACTGGGCCACGACTGGCCACTCACATAAGTATCTAATATTATAATAAAGTTTTTTATAGCAAGTAATATAAAATTCAGTAAAACTAGACAAAGAAAACAATCTAAATGTAAATAAATGTGAATTTTCATATAAATGTGTAAATTAGCCTGAAAAAAATAGAATAATAAACTGGCAAATAAAATCTAAATTCAATTCAAGTATTGGAGTATATTTTCCTTTTATTGAGAAAAAATATCTCATATCAGAAAAAAATGAATTTCATTTCGATAAAGATTGCTTGGTAAGTTTCTTGATACAGACTATAGAGATTAAGTACAGCTTTTATTATACTTATGGTATTACTGAGTATTACGTCGTCGTATATAAAAAGCCGTTAGGGGCCAGTCGTGGCGCAGTGGCAAAAAATGTAACTGTAAAGCGACTGGTTGTGGGTACGATTCCCACTCGAGGAGTGGAAATATTCATTATTTCCGTTTTCCTCGCTTTGGTGTCGAGGCAAAGCGCGGCGTTTAGATTCGCCACTTAACACGCAATGCCCCCAAATTCGGCGGAAACTGAGGAACGGAAAGTCTTAACACTCTTAACAATATATTCCCTCTGCCTATCCTGCTGCGTGCGGGATACAGCGTGAAGCTAAAGCTAGCTAAAATACAGTGTATATAAAAAGCCTTCAACATAGAAAAAGTAACATAGTTTTTTAATGAACATACAGAGGTGGCCATAGTGGTGCAATGGAATATTGCCTATCAAAAAAAAAATGGTTGTAAGTTCGATTTTCACTGTGGCGAATGAACTCAAAACGCAATGGCTTGATTTTGGGCAGAAAATGGAGACAACACACAACACTGGAGCTAAGTAAATTCTTATACTACTGGAGTTAAGTTATATTTATATACATAAATCTATAAAGTCCATTATTTTTTTCTTCTTTTTTTATAGCGTCACGCTATATTCGGCACACAGCAGGGTTGGTAGAGCGACCATAATCTCAAGACACATAGTTCCCCATCTTCCGTCAAATTCTGGAGACATTTTTTTTGTGTCAAGTGGCAGAACCCAAAACTGCGCGTTGTTTTGACACCAGAGTTAAGGGAAATAAAATGTTAAACACCTTAATTCATCGAGTGGGAATCGAACCCATAACTAATTGCGTTTACAGTCACAGTTTGTGCCCTTGCCCCACAACTGGCTTATTTTTTTTATTTAAATGTTGAATTAAATATGAATATTCATACCATAGACCTGATATACAAAATGTTATTTTACACATTTATTTTACGTCTTTGTTGCTGAAATACCAATTATGTATTACATTTTTTTAGGCCAACTAGGGTAATCCTCTAAATTAAAGTTAAATCCAAGTTAGACAAAACTGACTGCCTCATTACATTACACAGCAAATATATCCACCCAAAATTCGCGGTCGCTAACAACATAACTAAATGAACGAGGGAAAGAAAGAACAAATAGGCAACAAACGAACGGTTAATGTTCGCTGACGTTGAATGATTCCCGCGTTAATCATTCAGAAGGGTTTTGCAAAAGGAATTGGTGTTCGCAATGCTATATTGATGTTTTGATTTGAATCAGTCGCACGGAACGATTTGTTTGTTATCGGCTGTGGTTTTATTGGTTCTTTGGCTAAAATTATACTGGTTGGAATGTATGGATGATATATTTAATCTGTATTTTGTGTGGCGCCAAATTTTATTATTCTTCTACGAAATATATTTCTGCTTGCTATCGAATATTTATATATTTATTTATTATTTTAAATTCGCTTGTGTAGCAATTTAGAAATATAATATTTAATTTGCATTTTACCAGTATTAATATTGAATCTATATTTCTTGGTGTCAAAATATATTATCTGTGCAAACGTCAAATAAGTAACGCAATGCTGTATTGACGTTTTGATTCGAATCAGTCACGTGGAACGATTTCTTTGTTATCGATTGTGGTTTCTTTGTATGAAAATCTACTGTGTGGATGAATTGTTTTTTTTTCTTATGGAAATATTGTTTATCTGTATTTTATAATGTATTAATTTGTAAATACAGCTTCTTGTTTTTAACGAGCAGAATTTAGTGCCAAGACACTCTGTTCCCTTACTTTTGCTTTTGTTGTTTATGCAAACGTAATATAAAAATGTATGATCTTAAAATCTTTAATTTGTATTTTATAGAAACCAATAAATATTAGTAGACATAATGACGTGTAACAGAATAAGTGTAGAGTTTACATTTTGACTTTTAAAATTTTACCAGAATATTTGAGACCAGTCGTGGCAAAGATGCACAAAGTGTGACTGTGAAGCGACTGGTTGTGGGTTCGATTCCCACTCGCGGATTGCAAATATTTTGTATTTCCATTTCCGATTCAGAAACCAAAGAAAACACGTTTCGACGAATATGTTAATGCCAAAGTTACGTTAAAAGATTTTCTCTCACGTGTTAATAAAAAGATCACTAAATACAATATTTATCAACAAATATTGAAGTAATAATACAATATTTACTCACACTTAAATCATCATAATTAAAGAACAGAACTAAATGATGTGGACAGTGGACAAGGCGAAAGAGGTATGCAGAGACCGTATCGTTTAACGCGTCGTTTCTCTGACTACTCTGCTGGGGGGTTACATAAAGCCAAAAGAACAAATTGACGTTTTGATTTGAATGTCAGGTCACGCAAAACGTTTTGTCTGTATCAGTTACTTTTTTTTTTTTTTAACTTCACGCTGTATCCCGCGCACAGCAGGGTAGGCAGAGGGAACCTAGTGTTAAGACACTCCGTTCCCCACTTTCCGCCGAACTCGGAGGCATTGCGTGTTAAGTGGCGGAACTTAACGCCGCGCTTTACCTCGGCACCAGAGCGAAAAAAATGAAAATATTAAATATTTTCACTCCTCGAGTGGGAATCGAACCCACAACCTCAGTTTACAGTCACACGCTTGTGCCACTACATTACACGCTTGTGCCACTGGGCCACGACTGGCCTCCGATTTCATGTATGAATTAATATATTATATCGTTTTTTTATTTTTGACACATAATTATAACGTAATAATTAACTATTATCATACTAAAAAAAACAGCTTTACCCTTTTTACTGCATAGATGGGTAAGCTACATAAATTTGTGTCAAGTCACTCTAAACTCCATTTGCGGCTCAAATTCGATCACTGTATGTCGAGTGGTGGTAATGAACGCCGCGCTTAGTCTTATAAGACCTCTTCAGCGAGTGCAACGTCTGACTGACGCCGTATTTCGATAAATAAAATTTTAAAGAATAAATAAAATTTAAGATGGATGGAGAAAACAAAAATGAAATTAATCGTTAAAAAAGTTAATAGTATTTTGAATAATTTTAAGCTTTTACTCTCAATAATCTGTGTCGAGCATTGACACACTGTATGTCAGATTTGACCAGAGCTTAGCTTTGTTTAGCTTCAGTCCAATTATATTTAATCTGTATTTTGTGGTTATCATTGACAGATACTATATCTACCAAATGAGTAATGTTAATCAAACGACATTACGAGAATATATTAAAAAGGAACGATATAATATATTAGTTGAATAAAATAACATTTAATATCGGTGTGTTTTATCTCTCTATTGTATTTTTTTTTTGCTTCACCCTTTATCCCTCGCAAGGTATTCAGAGAGAAAAGAACGTCAAACGCTACGGTCCCTGCATACTTCTTTTTCCTCGTCCACTGTCATCAACCTGAAGATTTTACACCTCAGGAGGTCCTCATGGCTTTTACGTGACTTTCCTCCAGTATCATCGATAGTGTGTTCTTACCATTATTTTATTATTCGTCCTCTCGACGTGCCCTAAAACCATCTGAGCACGTTCGGCATGGCATCTCTACAGCGTTCATCTTTCTTTCATTATTTTTCTGTAATACCCATGTTCCCCTGCCGTATAACAGCGCTGATACCAGTACTGTATTGCGCACAGCTATACGTCCGACTACGCTCATGTTCCGCCGTCGCATCAACGTAGAGAGCACTGTTAATCCTGTTACCGGCAGCAATACGCCTTTCTACATTGGTATCATACCTTTTTGCTCTGCTAAACATACTTCCCAAATATATCACTTTATTCACCTGTTCTAATGCACATACTGTAAAACAAACAGTATTACTAACTAATAAAGACTTTCTATTTTTTATAGTTTTTATAATATTATTTTATCAACATTTAAGTGATCAATCATCATCGTGACACTCCGTTCCCCACCATCCGCCACATTCGGGAGCATTATGTGTTAAGTGGCGGAACTTAACACCGCGCTTTGCTTGAACAGCAGAGCGAAGAAAATGAAAATAAGAAATATTTCCACTCCTCGAGTGGGAATCGAACCCACATCCAGTTGCTTTACAGTCACACTTTATGCCTCCGCGCCACAACTGGCCTCATTTATTTTTTATACATATTTAAAATATATAATATGTGTAGGTATAGTAATTAAAACATAAAAATCCATTTTATTACAAAGGAAAATAACAAAAGATTTCAATTTAAAAAGAATACTTCATTTAAAAGTAAGTATTCCGATCGTATATTATTATGAAAAATGAATGAGCATATATCGAAAACGGCTTGCCAGTGTAAAAGCTTTCCACATTAATGTCAATATATTAACTACGATAAACAACTTCGACAGATTTGTCGTGCGGTTAATAAAATTTCTCATGTATGTATGTGAAATACGAACACAGTGCAGTATGTTCGAGTTTAATTAAGTACATTTCTGTTAATTATTTATACGTGTTTATGGTCTCCCATCTCGTTTTAATATTAATAATAGCTTCAAGCTGTATCCCATATGTGTGCACACAGCAGGGTAGGCAGAGGGAACTTAGTGTCCAACCAAGACACTCTGTTCCCCACTTTCCGCCGAATTCGGAGGTGTTGCGTGTTAAGTGGCGAAACTTAACACCGCGCTTCACCTCTGATACCAGAGCAAAGAAGCTAAATATTTGCAATCTGCGAGTGGGAATCAAGCCCACAACCAGTTTTTTACAGTCACACGTTCGTGCCACTGCGCCACGACTGGCCCCAATCGTTTTTATATTAATAATAAAAAATAATAATGGAAAATGGAGTGTCTTAACACTAGGTTCTCGCTGATAAAAAAAATTGAACATAGCGGGACTCGAAGCAATTGGAAGCCGTCTAAGTGAAGACTACTGATACGTTCTACGTAGTAAGTGATACTTTTATTATTAATAAGTGATATACATGGATAACACTTTAACTTTAAAGAAACTATAAAAATCTTTATTGCTTTTAGGCCTTTCCGGACCTTCTTCTCGGCTTAAGATCACCTAATGTCAACATACTCCGACACCACCTTATTCCCGAAATTGAGACAGTATGTATTGTATTGTATGTACTGAGTAACGGAGGTTAACGGCGCACTTTGTCTTAAGTACCGAACGGATATGAAAGTCGTTTAAATAATTATTCCCAACAGTGGAAATTGATCCCACGACTATCGCCTTTACAGTTAGACGCTTTTATTAGAACTTAATAAACTTAGACATGAAAAGTTACATAATTAGTTCAATACAGTAGTTATTACTACCCGCCTTCAGAAAATAGTCAATCTAACGTTGTATTCTCTACAGCAGTGGCTAGGAAAAAGTTAATTCACGGATATAACGAAGGCAACGACAAAAGGCATTGTGGTGTACAATTCAAAGATGGCCGTAAAAGATAGGGCACAAAGTAGGCATGTACTCTACTACAACGGTTATCCTTTTCACATGCTTTACTGCTTAAACGCCGATAGATATTTGTTCCCATCAACATAAAAAAAATCTCGTGCAGCAACTTTTTTTATTTATTGTGTGAGGTGAATAACCTGTTTTATCCAAACTTTGAAAATTTTTAGCTATTCCAAATCACACTTCTTGATAAGATTTAAAAAATAATGGAAAAATTTTCGTAATATTTATAAACAGTAGTCTCTGCTTTACCTGACTATCGAATATAAAAAATAGCGTTTTAATCGGCCAAAATAGTTCCATTATAATCAATATTAGTTAAAGGATAAATAAAACATTATGGGCTCACTTAAGAACTACATATCTATATACAATTATATCTTATTTTTAAGGTTAATTTAAATAACAGAATGAATCTTCATGCTTTTTCACACATGACAAGGTTAACGGAGAGAACTTAATGTTAAGACACTCCGGTCACTACGTATAAGTACGTAGAATATGTAAATAATATTTTATATAATTAATATTTATTATTTTTTAGTTTTAAGATAATGTCATGTCCAATGCAGCTATTATCACATGTGCTAGTACGGAGAATTGAAAATAGCTTAAACATTCATTCTCAAAAAGTGGGAATCGAACTCAGAACCATCGTGTTTACAGTCCGACGCTGTCCGCGACACAATGGCCTTTGTATGATTACTATTTATTGCTTATTGAAAGAGTGTTCAAGCTTTAATTCAATAGAATTTTCTAAGGCTTCAGAGTTAGTACTAACACTAGATTAATGGGATTCTAGCGTACTGTAATTACAGTAAAGCCTTGGATATTACAACTATAATATTCTATACAAGTCTAGACTTGAACTGCATTTTTAAAATAGTAATACGTATTTTTTTTTATATCAATTGTTAATGTATATATTTATGTATTTATATGTTTTTACCTAATATATAGTTTATGTATGTATATATTTTGTGTTTTGTTTTGCAATAAAGATTTTTATCTATCTGTTAAGTAGACACTTAGGAGTAGGTTTCTTTCAATGAAGAAAGATGTTTTATAAAACAAATAATGCAGCATTACATTTTGCACACACACACATAGAAAATAAAATAACTGGATTCTAAAATGATCAGAAAGTAAGACATAGTGTCTTACGATTCTCTCTGCTTCTCCTGCTGCGAGGGTAGCTAAAATTAATATTTTTACAAAAATGAACTTCGTCTACCAAAGTAATCAGAGAAATTCATGTCTAAAGACCCTCCATTCCCCAGTCTATGCCCGAAATCAAGATACAGCGTGTAGAGTGACAGAAGCCAAATAACCAGAACGAAGAAATAAAAATAGTTTAAATATAATCCCCTAAGTCGAAATCGAACCCACAATAATCCCACGTTGGCGTTTTTCTTCATAAGAAATGAAATGTGTATATAATAAGACCCTCTAAACAATTTGTATTGTTCCACGCAACATTATTAGCTAAGCAGTATTAGCTACACTTTTACAGTTTTTACAAAAGTTTTTAGAAACTTTAAAATTACACGCGCAACTAGATTCCGCATTTCAAAAGTTTAAGACTGTTTCGAATACAAAATAGTGAATACTGTCAGTATAAGAAAACTAATGTAAAGTCCTGGTAGATTAAAGGGGCACAACTGTTACTTCAAACTTTTACTGGGTGTATTATACGTTTTCTTATATTTGTATGTGTATGTAGAGGCCAGTCGTTGTGCAGGAACAAAGTGTGACTGTAATTACGACTGGTTGTGGGTTTGATTCCTACTCGAGGAATTTATACTCGTATATACAATAGTTCATTTTCTTCGATTTAGGGTTGGAACAGAGCGCAACGTGATGTCTTTAGAATTCAGTGGAAATTGGACCGTGGTGTTAAGACACTCTTAACACCACGGTATTTTCTAGAAGGGGACATCAACCAGTGTTATATACGACGGAAAAGTTTTCCTTTATTTTCTTTATGTTTTTTTTAGCTTCACGCTGTACACTACACTTTTGGGCAGAGGGAACCTAGAGTTATAACACTCCGTTCCCCATTTTCCGACGATTTTTGGAGTCATTGTGTGTTAAGTGGCGGAACTTAACGCCGCGCTTTACCTCGATACCAGAGCGAAGGAAATGGAAACATTAAATATTTTCTCTTCTCGAGTGGAATACGAACCCACAACCAGTCGTTTACAGTCACACGTCTATGCCACTGCGCCAGGACGGGCCCCAACGGAAAAGTTACATTATATAAAATTGTTTTATACAGGTATTTCACAGACTGATAGATAAATGGAGACTAAATTGAGTTATATTGTGTATTAGAATATATAGGAAAAAGGTTTACGCTCTTAAATTATGAAGAAAATACGGCTTGTGTCACAATTAAACGTTTTCAAACTTGGTAACCCTATAAAAATATCCAGGCAGCTTCATATTACAAAATTAAATAGGCCATGCACGAGAGAATATAAAACACAAATAAATTTATGAATTTTACACTGAGTAAATAAATTTTATTTGAATATTTTATTGCACTTTTCCGTTTGCCAATATTTTGAAAATAGTTCACTTTATTGATGTTAAAATGTAAAAAATATATAATTATTCTCTTTAAAATTATTATTATTTGGGGCCAGTTGTGGCGCAGTGGCACAAGTGTATGACTGTAAACGACTAGTTGTGGTTCGATTCCCGCTCGAGGAGTGGAAATATTTAATATTTCCATTTTCTTCGCTCTGGTGTCGAGGCAAAGCGCGGCGTTAAGGTTCGCCACTTACCACGCAATGCCTCCGTATTTGGCGTAAAGTGGGGAACGGAGTGTCTTAACATTAGGTTCCCTCTGCCTACCCTGCTGTGTGCGGGATACAGCGTGAAGTTAATAAAAAATAAAAAAATATTAAATATTCTGTCCGTGCATATGTATGCTTAGTAAAAAGTTGTTATTTTAAAATTATAAACAGACTCCTATTTTGTTTATGTGTATAATTATAGATAGAATAATTTGTCCTTAACTTTGACTTTAAAGCATCTTCCATCACGCCATATAAACTTACACAACCCCATGTCTAATGACGTACTTAAGAACAACCTTTTAAAAGTCACATTGCTACATACTACATACACATTGAAATATTAAACGTTGAAATGAAGCGAAATGAACGAGCTAATGGCGCCATTAAGTTTGACACTCAGTTTAAATGTTCCTGGCGGGAACACGTCAGCGTGACGGGTATCGTGTAACACGATAGCAAAGGATTTCATATAAAGTATGAGTAAATAAATTTCTTTAAGGTAATTCTAAATTTCTTTTATGAAATTATTTTTTGCTAATGTTTATAGTTTAAGTGACTCATGAAGCCCAGTGGTATGTTTTGATGTTTAATGCAGTGGTTGTGGTTCGATTTCCGTTTTTAACAAAATCATTTCTTTACTCTGGTATTGAAGACGAAACGAAGCGTTGAATTCCGCCACACAATAGCCAATGTTTTTTCATTCAAATTGTGGCCAGTCGTGGCCCAGTGGCATAAGCGTGTGACTGTAAACGACTGGTTGTGGGTTCGATTCCCACTCGAAGAGTGGCAATTATATTTCCATTTTCTTCGCTCTGGTGTCGAGGTGACGCGCGGCATTAAGTTCCGCCACTTAACACGCAAGCCTCCGAATTCGGCGGAAAATGGGGAACGGAGTGTCTTAACACTAGGTTCCCTCTGCCTACCCTGCTGTGTGCGGGATACAGCGTGAAGCAAAAAAAAACCCCAATGTCTAGATTTCGAGGCAATAAGCCAAGAATGGAACTCTCTTGACTCTAGTTTTCCTCTGACTACCCTACGTGGCTACGTGGGAAAAATATGAAGTTGAGAAAAAACTTCTAACTTAAGATTTATTTGCTTATTCTTGTTTTAATATATACTATGAGTAAATGAATTTCTTTAAGGTAGTTCTGAATTTCTTTTATGAAAGAATACTTTTTTATATTTGCTATTTTTATCACTTACGTAGCCTTAACGTGATGGTTGCAGATTCGATTTCTACTTTTAAGAATTATATTTAAATTTATGTTCATTTATTCACCCTGATACCTAAGATAAGTGACGTTGAGGTCCACAACTAAACAGACGAGGCATTCCGATGTCTCGATTTGGGGCGAAAAGCCGTAAACGGCATTCTCGTACGGTTTCCCCTGACTACCCCGCTGTGCGGGAAAAAGCGTAGATCTGAAAATCAAATATACCTTTAACCTAAAAAAAAGGTTTGTTCCTGTTTAGATAGGTATATTTTTTTATTATTTCAACTTAATTTTATGGAGTATAATACATATATAACATAAAAAAGTGCTAAAATTAACTCAGTCTTAACTAAGTTTGAATTATGAAGTAAAGTTCAGAACGCTGCCGGATAACTTTTCAGGCATAATTTATAGCTGACCGAGCAACTGCGCATAATCACTATTGCTATTAAGCTGCTATTAGCTTAGTTTTCTGTACACATAAAACTTGCATTACTAAGTGGCTGACTGACAGACAACACATAGTTGGAATTAGCTGACGTAGAAATCTGAAATTGAAATATGTTCCTTGGGGGCAGAAGGGAAAAATATAGAAAGACTAGTGGCGTAAGTGCTTCATTATATTGCAACCCTTGAGGGTAGGTTTTTGAAAAATAAAAAAGCCTATATTTAAGCTTAGATTATCAACTATATTTATGCCAAAATTCATTATAATCGGTCAAGCGGTTTAGATTTTTCACATAAACTTTCATCCCCTATTTCAACCCTTTAGCGGTTGATTTTTGAAAAAATAAGTAGCCTATGTTAGACCCAGTAACTTTTACTACTTTCACTCTAAATTTCATCCAAATCGGACTGGTAGATTAGCCGTGAAAGCATGACAAACACACAGATTTTCGCATTCATAATATAAGAATAGATTCCTTAAGATAACGAGAAAACGGGATTTTTACCTTTTAGATTCGAAACAAACAAAGTTACAGGCACTTATTAGTGTTCTTTATATATAAAACTTTTCAAATAGTTAATCAGTTGACTGACTAACAAACTGAAAGAATATATGATTTTAGGATATTGCATAAAACACTTCGCTCTAAAAGGATTTTCAGAAATTTCAACAAAAACGGGTCTGTTTTATAATCCATGCAAACTAAGTAAACTTTTTTTTGACTAATAACTTTAACAACATACCACAACCTCAGACACTAAAGAGTCTTAAATTTGGGCGAAAAATGGAAAACAGAATGTCTTGACACTATGATCTCTCTGACTACCCTGCTTTGCGGGAAAAAGCGTGAACCTTTTAAAAAGTACAATAATTATATAATATAATAGAACGCACTCCTCTTTAGTATAGTAATAAAAGTGTTAAGCACCTTTACAGTCCTGTAAATAACAACAATGTCTCCAAATGGGCGATTAGTGGAGAAAACAGTAATATTTTTCTGTTGACCAAATTGTACCTGGAAAATGTGTATGGAATTAAATTTCAGTTGGTTAAGTAGTCGAATTCACCCGTTTTACTGCATGTAAGGTAGTCAGATAGAACCAAGAATAGTGTCAAGTCACTCTATTTTACACTTTACACCCATACGAGAGACGTAGAAATGTTGAACATTAGCGTAAGTCAACATTTTGTCTTATAAATAAGATGTCTTAAAAATTAAAATAATTAAATTATGACGATCGACCACAAAACATACCTCGAATACAGTCAGAAACTATCGGACTGTGATACAATGATCTCTAAGTAGTGTAAGGATGGTTGAAATTTCACTCTGCTTTCCTATTGTACAAAAAATGATTTTTGATCGGTAAAACAAAGCATTTTAGTTTTGAGTGAGTAATAATTTAAGAACAAAGAATATCAATCACTCGTAGATACGAATTAAAATTCATTTTGCCTATAGTAAAGTATACAATACTTTTCAACAAAGCCTTAATACTTCTAGAATATTTTGGTTAGCTAACTAACTAGAACAAGCTGAAGCTTAACTTGAAGAATGCCGCTAATTTGCTGCTAATTTAAACAAAGAAATAATAATATTACTTACATTACATATAAACCACAGCAAATGTTCAAATGTTGTTTTTTTAATATCACGCGGCATTAAGGCAGTGTAATCGAAAAAATAGTGTAAATATTCTTTATTATTCGTACAATATCGAAGCAGTGTAATAAATAGTGGAACTCAACGCCGCACTTTGACCTTACTATTACCAGGACAAAAGAAAATAATTTAAGCATAATAATTCCTTAGAGCACAACTCGAACCCATAACCATTGCGTTTACCATCAAATAGTATTACTAAGCCACGATAGCTTATTTTTCATAGTCTAACCAAAAATAACATTCTAATATCTACATAACTTCCGATAACAAAATTGACTTTTGAAACACACTAGCTTTATACAAATCCGCTAAATTTCTTAATACTTCCATGCTCTTCACGGTTGACGTGAGCTGCATAATAAACCAGCTTTATCAGTCAATGTGTTCGAACAGTCAATACCAAATTACTTTACAGAAATGTTTTATGAAAATACTTCCTATTTATACGGGGTAAGGGTGAGAATGGCTTTCGTTGGATACAAACAAAGCCCCGCTCTTAAGGGCGTGCTCGTGCAAAATTGCAGCCTTCGGGTGGTGCAAGTGACGGGCGACAGTTAATTTTAATGTGAATATTATCTTGATATGTATGGTTGTATTTGATTCAGTCGAATTTTGATTTTAAAAGGATTTTTTTTATGTTTGTTTGTATATGTGATAGTTCTGGATTCGATTTTTGCTCGAAAGAATGGTTATTTAGAAATTATTTTGTTTTCTACGTTTTTATGACATAATAAAGTACGGCGTTGAGTTTTACCACTTAGCATCCAATGTCTCCATTTTAAGCACGTGGTAAAAAATCGAATATATTTTCACTAAGTTCTCTCTGGCAAAGAAAGTAAAAACTCTTGAAATGTAGATTATATAACTGATCTGATTAAATCTTGATTAAAACCATACTTTTTCTATATCTATTTAAAAGTTAAATTTCAAAATAATTTTCTTATCCTAATAATGATTTTACTATAATTTTAGTACATTTAATTTATACCCAATTATACACAAATTAAATCTATTAAAAAATGTCTCATTTTCAATTGGAATATGAATTGCTGAACGAGATATTAATAGGAGATTCAAAGCCTACTTAAAATTTATAAATATTAAATATACTAGATCCGTTTGTTACACAGCGTAGCAGTTGGAGATTCATAATATCAAAACCTTCTGTTCTGTAGTGTTGACTGGAGGACTTTAACACCGCAGTGTCACAAGAGCGGAGAAATAAAATAAGTAAATTAAAATAATTGCTCCAAGTCGGAATCGAACCTACAACTCCAATATCAATATATATTATTTTTTCATAAAACACAGAAAATAAAAATACTTTTTAAATAAAACATCTTTTATATGCAATGCGTTAATTGTACCTCAAAGAGAACTGTCTAACAAAAGGATTTCAATACAAATACACATACATACATACATACATACCAACCAAAAAATATTAAAACATTTTTATTCTAACAATATCAAAACAACAGTTTTTTTCAAAACAAAATCTCCGAAACAAAGTCCTGTTTTTTCTATTTTTTAAGTTTGTTTTTCAACGTTCAACCTTTGCCAGCTTTTATTCCGTATTTACACACGTATGTTCTGTGCGGTGCCTTCATTAAGCATATTTGTTAGCTGCGAAGTATTATATACGGAGGAAGATGTCAGCCATTAAAATTATATTACATTCATTTGTTAGTAATAAGGAGATAAAGTTAACTTGAATAAATAATTTGTTTTACTTTAGGTGTGATAGTTGAAGGTTCGTTTTTTATTCAGGGTATGGTTATATTACATTTTATTTGATTTATCTGCTCTGGTACGATAGAGCGCGGCGTTAGGTTACGCCACTTAACATAAAATGTGTCAATCTTGATCGGAAAGTGGAGGATGCAGTGTACTAACATTGGATTGTCTTTATAGGCGATTAATCAGAAAATAATGGGGAAATTGAGAAGATAAATAAATTAAAAACGTTTTTTACCCACTCTCTCTCTTTTTCTTTCTCTCTATCTCTTTCTCTTTTACACTATCCTTGCGGCGTAAGTAGAAAAAACCTATTTTTTTACCCGCACTCAGCAGGCAGGGAGAACCAAGTGTTAAGACACTCTGTTCCCCACGCACCGCCGAATTCATTGCGTGTTAAGCGGAACTTAACGCCGCGCTTTGCCTCGACACCAAAGCGAAAAAAATGGAAATATAAAATATTTCCACTCGTCGTGTGGGAATCTTACCCACAAGCAGTCGAATTACAGTCACACTTTGTGCCTCTGCACCACGACTGGCCTCAGATTCTTAACATATTAATGTCTCAAGGTAACCTGAACAGTTAGAGACTTCAAAACTAAACCAAAAGCCAAACATCAAACGATTTTTCTATTAAAATCTAAACCTGACTCACATAATTACTTCGTCGAAACTCTCTTCAAGTAATCATACATTCATTTGAAGTAACTTTTTTAAAGTTAAGCGTCTCATACACATAGGAAATTTGTACAAATATCATAAGTTAAAAGGTTCTCTCAGCTTCACTCGAACTACTGAGGTCTCCAGGGCATTTCTGAGTGTTGAAAGCTATGAAAAGATGCTAGAAGTACTGCTATACTCGTATAGAACGAGTTATATTATATTTGCTGTTTTCACGTGTAAAAGGAGAATATATTTCGTTTTATGATATTTTAGTGTTTTTCATTTAGTTATTTTTTTTCTTGAATAGCAAGGTAGTTTGTTAGAAAGTTATGTCAATTCAGAAAAGGGTATTTCGAAAACGTATAAAAATTTGAGCGCAGCGGGATGCGAACCCGCGCCTCCTGAATACCGTTCAGGTGCTTTCATCACTGAGCATGCATTGCCCTTTTTCAATTTTCCTAAGTGTGGAATAACACTTTAAAAATGTTTAAAAGTAAATGTCAATTCAGCTTGATTGGCATAACTCAACCTTGCGCTTTGTTTTAGATACCAGAACGGAGAAATTAAAATATAATTTAACTATGTTAAAATATTCTACTGCATTGCTTTTTGCAACAGGGTCGGACTTACCTAGTCTAAGGACTCGCAGATTTAAATTAAATCTTCATTATTTTGCAATAAATCAAAGTAAAATTAGTTCATTCAAAATAAGAAATTTTCTAAACGTCAATTTATCAAATTTAAAATTTGAGAGTAAGATGCTTAATATTACGCGGGCAAAGTCACAGGAACTAGGTAGTATATTACTCACGAAATAGAGGTATAAAACAAAGTTATGACAGACACAATAAACCTCATATCCGAAAGGCAACAGCATTTGGCGCAACAATCAATAGAATAGATTGAGGAAATAAGATCATCCGCTCGTCACGCGGATGTGAACGTTGATCGCAATTCTAATTGACGCGGGTTAGTGGATATATATATTTTTTTACTTTACGCATCTTTCGTAGTAAGCAGATATTAGTCAGATCTTTTGATTTTACGATTTTTATATATACGTACTAATATTATAAATGTAAAAATGGTGGCCAGTCGTGGCCCAGTGGCACAAGTGTGACTGTAAACGACTGGTTGTAGGTTCGATTTCCACTCGAGAAGAAAATATTTAATATTTCCATTTCCTTCGCTCGGGTTTCGAGGCAAAGCCCGGCGTTAAATTCCGCCACTTAACACGCAATGCCTCTAAATTCGGCGGAAAGCGGAGAACGGAGTGTCATAACACGAAGTTCCTTCTGCCTACCCTGCTGTGTGCGGGATACAGCGTGAAGCTAAAAATCTGTCTGTTTATCTGTTTGGTCTAATTTGGATGACATTTGGAATGGAAATAGTTACAAATCCAGGGGCAAACATAAGCTACATCTTTCAAAAATCGACTTCTAAGGGGTTGAAAGTTTGTATGAAAAATTTAAACTGCTTAATCAATTTGTAACAAATATAGTTTGTATAATTATAATTTATATTTGTTTAATTGTTTATAATAAATAAACGTATAGTTTAAATATAGGCCAGTTTATTTATAAAAATCCACCTTGTAAAGTCGAAATATAACAAAAGAAGGTTGAAATATTTATGTTCTTCACGCAAGTGAGCCGCTAGTTTTGAAACAAGACTATTTTAACTGGAATAATCGTATATATGTCTGTTATTTGAAAATACTTTTTTAGAAAATCCATCGTTTCGAACACTTTACAGCAATCCGTGGTCACAGATAGACTGAGGTGGCATTCATCTGTCAGTTGATACAATAGTTATATCAAACTACCGCCAATGACTTTTTAGTTGCCTTGCGTACTGGATTTTTGCAAAATAAGTTAAGAAATCACTTTCGAATGACTCGAAAAACAGATATGGGGCCAGTCGTGGCGCTGAGGCATAAAGTGTGACTGTAAACGGACTGGTTGTACGTTCGATTCCCACTCAAGGAGTGGAAATATTTATTATTTCCATTTTCTTCGTTCTGGTGCCGAGGTAAATCGCGGTGTTAAGTTCCGCCACTTAACACGCAATGCCTCTAAATTCGGCGGAAAGCGGAGAACGGAGTGTCATAACACGAAGTTCCTTCTGCCTACACTGCTGTGTGCGGGTTACAGCGTGAAGCTAAAAAACATGTTAAGAAATTGTTTATTTTGTTAAGTCACTTCGTTCACCACTGTGCAACTGTTTCAATTTTGTTTTGGACAAGATTCCATGCCACATTAAGTTATTACTCACACACTTAGAAACTGCACTTAGAAAACTGACAATATATTTTTAGAACTATAATGTACAAAAATATCGTTCAAATTTAAACGCATGGTTTAGCGGTCAGAGCTCTTGGATGGTTTCTAAGAGGCAAGCTTCGTCCAATTTTTTATTTGGCTTTTAACAATGTTTTTCACTTATTTTTATGTTACTTCGCATTTTGGTGTTACAGGGTATATATGCCACAAAATTAACAAGAAGAAGAATATTTAGAGGTAACTTCTGATGTAGTTTTAAGTTAAATTATAAAAAACACGTAAAAAACATAGTACATTAGCCGTGAAAGCGTAACAGACAGACAGACAGACAGACAAATAAACATACAGACTTTTGCAATTATAATAATTAATATGGATACACAAGATTTCATTTATAATAATTTTACGTACAATTTGAATACACGACCACCTAACTTTTTAGATTTTTCTCATTTTTTCCACGTCACAAAGATCAAAAACACTTAATGAACAGAAATTTACTAAAGTATCAGTAACTTACAAAATGATACTTACAAAGGTCGAAGAGGCGCCGAGTAGCAAATTAATAAAGACTCGATCGTCACTACCTCGTAATTAAGAAATGCTAACAATTCATTTCTTTCAATCTTCAACTTAATTAATGTCACCTTTCATCGGACGTCAAGAAACGCTGATTTTTCCTTTTTTGAGTATTAATTAGTTAATGGTATTATGTTGATGCTGTCTTGGTTCTATTTTGGACGTGATTTTAGGTTTTAGGTTCGATTCTGACTTAGGCAAATATTTTTTTTGGGATATTAGATATGATCTCTGTATGATATCTTCTGTATAGTATCTGATAACCCCGCTAGGGATACAGTGTGAAGCTAAAAAAAAAACAAAAAAAAAAGATATGGTCTATGGATTAGGTCTATTAAAAAAATAATGGATTTGGTCTATTAAAGACTATCATGGCCCCACGTGACAGCGGCTGACTGTAAATGAGATTGTTCTGCGAGAGTTGTGGGTTCGATTACTCTAGAGGCTGATTATATTCAAGCCATTTTTATTTCTTTACTCAGGAAAAACCGTACCCTTAAAATACACAACTGTCTCTGACTACCCTGCTATGTTTCTGTATTTACGTAAAGCTGTATAATTGCTGAATATCTGGTGAATTACGTGAAGCTGAATACATATGGTTGTTTGGCCCTAATGAGTAAGATAGAACGTGTTGGTTTTAGATTCGATTCCGGTTTAGTCAATTGTTTTTATTTAAACTTATTCTAATCATATTTATAATTAATCATATTTCAATTTTTCACTATTACCAGCAATATTTTAACGAAGAAAGTGTATGAAATTCTTCATACGTACAGATCAATAGAGTAAAGAATAAAAATTAACTTTTACTAGCTTTTACTTCTTCTATTATTTTCTATTTGATTTCTTATAAAACATTTATACAACCAACACTTACAATATTCATGCTTTTTCCTACATATGACACTCAGGCACTCATACAAAACCTATTGCCAAGTCACTCCGCCTTCCATTTTCAGTCATAAATCAAGAAATTGCGAGTCCCGGAACTCAACGCAGGGCTTTGTCTTAAGTAACAAAGCGAAAAAAATAAACATTTTAAATATTATTCTTGTGAGTGAAATCGAACCAATAACGATTGCGTTTACAGTCAGAAAGTCTAATATATTTTCATATAAATATTTAATACATTAATATGCCAATATCGAAGATAATATTAAATAGTCAAGAATCTTGAAAGAATGAAACGTCTAGGCTTTAACATTTATGTTTTTAGTATTAAAACCAGCATATTGCTATTGTTTTATTTTAATGAAAAGATTTTTGTTCTGAGGATAAAATAATATTCTAAATAATAGAAGTTAGTAGTAGTTAGTAATAGATTTATTAATAGGGAACGAAGTGTCTTGGCACTAGATTCTCCTTGACCTCCGCTATGGTATGATCCTAAAGGCGAACAAATTAACATTGAAGAATAAAGCCTATGTGAACAATTTAATATGTATAGCATTTATTTTATTAAATTAACATAATTTTAATATATACATATACACAAAAATACAATGACTTTCTGCACTTGTTCTTCATACATTTTTTAACTATGTCAATTTCTAACAATTTCGTTCCCATAATTTTCTTAAAAAACAAAATTTAAAATTTTGAAAAAACCCACGACGGTTTAATTGTAATTGAAAAAGGATAAAATAACTAGAAATCCCCCGCCTAAAAGAATATATGTAACGAGATGATGGGGACGACTTCGTCGGAGCTGCCATTACTTTAAGTTTGCTAACTTTTCCTAGGTTTTCATGCTGTTAAAACAGGTTTAGGAAAAAATTAAAATATTAATATGAATTTACAGTTTTGATAACTGGTATTCCTTTTGAAAACTTTACGAACGAAAATAGAGATTGCAACTGGCAGCCCCCGACGAAGTTGTCCCCATCATCTCGTTACATATATTCTTTTAGGCGGGGGATTTCTAGTTATTTTATCCTTTTTCAATTACAATTAAACCGTCGTGGGTATTTTCAAAATTTTTAATTTTGTTTTTTATTTTAAACTTTTTAAAGTGTATAGATACACATTATATATTATTACATAATTACTTTATATTAATCTTCATGCAAATCCAAAAAAAATTATAAGCCCAATGCTTTCTGGTTATCAAATGCCTATTGCAGCGCCTGGCAGATTGTCACCGCAACATTTTTAGGAAACTTAAGTTTAACCAAATCGGTGAAAATCACAAAACCCACTAGTAGTTTTGATTTGGAACAAATTAATTTATACTGGAGCGCCCCGTGGTAGTTTGTGATATGGCATATAATAAAAACACGCAACAATTAAACCTGAACCTATCACAGAAAACCGCATCTAAATAGGTTTCACACAAAAATACAAGCAAATGCTTACTACAGCGCCCCCTGGTGAGGTGTCACCACGACACATATACGAGAACACGCGCTAATTGAGCCTGATCCTATCGTTGAAAACTGCATCAAATTCAGACTCGTAGTTTTAACTTTGCACCATCAAATGTTTAATGAAGCGCCCCCTGGTGAGTTCTTAACGTAAAAAAAAACTAAAAACATACACCAAGTAAAGGTAAATCTAATACTGAAAACTCTGTCCAATCGGACTAGTAGTTGTGGTTTTACATTAAATATTACAAACAAATGTTTACTGCAGCGCCCCCTGGTGAGTTAACACGATAAAGCATATCCATATGCACATGCACTAATTAAACTTGAGCTTATCACTGAAACTGCATCCAAATCGAATTCGTCATTTTAGCTTTGCACAAACAATATTTTACTGCAGCGCCCCCTGGTGACTTGTCACCGTAATATAAATTTAAAAACATGTACTAAACAAAGCGGAATCTAATACTGAAAACTCTTTCCAATCGTACTAGTCGTTTTTGTTATACACAAAAAATGGAAGCAGCTACTTACTGCAGCGCCCCCTAGAGAGTTGACACATACTTGAAAATATGCACTAAGTAAACATACATGACACATATATGAAAATATGCACTAAGTAAACTTGAATCTATCATTGAAAACTGCATTCAAATCGGACTCGTAGTTTTAGTTTTGCACAAACAAATGTACTTACTGCAGCGCCCCCTGGTGAGGGATCACCGTAACACATATATGAAAAGATGCACCAATTAAACCTGAACCTATCGTTGAAAGTTTCATCTAAATCGGACTAGTAGTTTTTACTCTACATAAACAAATGTTTACTGCAGCGCCCCCTGGTGAATTTTCACCGTAACGTAAAAACAAAAATTTTAAAATATGTACGAAGTAAAGCTTAATCTAGTTCTGAAAACTCTAGCCAATCGGATAAGTAATTTCGGTTTTAGACAAATAAATATAAGAAAAATTTTGGTTTTACACAAAAAAACTCAAACAAATGCTTATTACAGCGCCCCCTGATGAGTGGTCACCATAACACATATATGGAAAGACGCACCAATTAAGCCTGAACCCATCCTTGAAAGTTTCATCTAAATTGGACTAGTAGTTTTTGCTCTGCATAAACAAACGTTTAGTGCAGCGCCCCCTGGTGAGTTTTCCCCGTAACAAAAAAAGAAAAATCTTAAAATATGCACCAAGCAAAGATAAATCTTTTTATGAAAACTCTTTTTAATCGGAGCAGTAGTTTCGGTTTTAGACAAATAAATACAAAAAAAGTACAAACAAATGCTTACTGCAGCGCCCCCTGGCGGTTTGACACAATAAAACATATCCAAGAACATCCACCAATTAAACCTGAATCTACCACTGAAAATCTATTGAAATCAGACTATTATTTTTTGAGATAATTGAAAACATTCGTTTTCACGTAAAATGCTTACTGCAGCGCCCCCTGGTGAGTTAAGGCAATAAGACATACATAAGAACATACGCCAATTGAACCTTAACCTATCATAGAAAACCGTATCAAAATCGGACTTATAGTTTTGGAAATAATTGACATAGTAATTTGCACAAACACACAAACAAACAAACAAACAAACAAACAAACAAACAACCTCTCACCCCAAACACATATACAGTCGCCGTTCCGTCGCGGGTAAAAATAGATCCAAAGCTTTCCTTGTACATTAATATAATGGGTACCACATACTTTAACACATATACATACATATATTAAAATCAAAGCGTGCAATCAATACGTTTCTATAGTAACATCAATAATTCTGATGACAAGATTAATCGATCGTCTTCTGCAAAAGGCGGGTGGAGGGTCCTAAAATTAGTCATTTGGGATTACAAGTATACAATTTCAAGCTTTTTACGACCTTAATTCAATTGTATAACGTTCAATTTACAATGAAAGCGATTTCAATAAGGCAAAGTAGAACTCGATCGCAATAAGTATAGTGTTTACTGGTTTAATTTATGTGGATAGGTTTGCAAGAAATGGTGCTGTCATTGCCAGAAGTTCAGATATTTGATTGTGTGCAGCCTTTTTTTTCTGTTTACGTAGAAATTGTGGCTGGCTTCGATTTTTGTGTTTTATATTTGAAATCTGAATCGTTGTGGAAGGGAAATTGATGAATATTTTGTTAATTTTTCTCTTTATAGGGTTAAATTTACTTTTTTTGTTCGTATATCAAGAATATTACATTCAAGAATACATTTTTTTTAGCTTCACGCTGTATCCCGCACATAGCAGGGTAGGCAGAGGGAACCTAGTGGTAAGACACTCCGTTCCCCACTTTCAATTAGGAGGTGATTTGCCCCGATACCAGAGCGAAGAACATGTATATATTAAATCTCCACTTCTCGAGTGGGAATCGAACCTACAACCAGTCGTTTACAGTCACACGCTTGTGCCACTGCGCCACGATATTATACATGTGTATATATATTATAGAATGGAAAATAAATGTAAAACTATGTCCGTTTATTTGCTTGAATATATTTACATACAATATATACTACAGTTCAAATAATTTGCATTTACTTAAGAATTGGTCAACTATTGGATAAAATAAAATGCACAAATAATATTCATAGGGTCAATTCACTTAAATTAAACTATTACACATATATTTATGCATATTTTATTCCAGAATAATGTCATGACCCTTCATTCTCCAATATCCATCCAAAATTGACTAGGCTAACCTTTGGCGTTACTCAACGCCGCACTTCGCGTTTCATTCAAGATATACATAATAGAGAAAATAATAAATCGTTTTTTTAACTTCACACCGTAACCCGCACACAGCAGGGTAGGCAGAGGGAATCTAGTGTTAAGACATTCCGTTTCCCACCGCCGAATTCGGAGGTATTGCTTATTAAGTGGCGCAGCTCCTCGAATAGGTATCGAACCCACAACCAGTCGCTTTACAGTCACACTTTGCACCTCTGCGCCACAACTGGCCCCTAGACCCTGAATAATCTAATTATAATAACAAAATTGTGGCCAAAACACAGTCGTGGCCCAGTGGCACAAGCGTGTGACTGTGAACGACTGGTTGTGGGTTCGCTTCCCACTCGAGGAGTGGAAATTATATTTCCATTTTCTTCGCTCTGGTGTCGAGGAAACGCGCGGCGTTAAGCTCCGCCACTTAACACGCAAGCCTCCGAATTCGGCGGAAAGTGGGGAACGGAGTGTCTTAACACTAGGTTCCCTCTGCCTACCCTGCTGTGCGCGGGATACAGCGTGAAGCTATAAAAAAAAAATATTAACAAATTCATTCTTCCAACTTGAAATCGAACCAACAACCATAGGATTTACCGTCACTACACAACGCACTATAGCTCTAACTAACAACTTAGTTGGCTAACATAGATTTCCTATAAAAAATAACATGCAATATACAATCCACGAGAACTCCCAGATAATATTTTAGAAACATATGCGCCAATTTCCCCCAAGGAATATATTATATTGCAAAGCGCACCAGAGATCACAAAGTATCCGCCGTTCGTAATTTATACGTGGTCTGGATTCCTTATGAGAGCGAACTTATTTATGTTGACCGGGAAAATAACAATGTAATGTATTAAATCGATATCAGAAAGTTTATTGGTGAATTTAGATAATTCATGTTTGTTTTTTGGAAAGTTTTGATATCGATTTCTTATTTATAACTTTTTTTTTAGCCTCACTTAAGTCAGCCGACAGGAAGTAGGCAAATAGCGTTGCAATATTTCCTTTTATTGATCGAGATACACGAAAAGCATGTCAGAAAAATAGACAGATATAAAGCATATCTGTTTGTATTTACAAAATTAAAAAAAATAAGGCAATCGTGACATACAATCCCACTCGAAGAGTGAAAGTATTTGATATTTCCATTTTCTTCGCTCTGATGTTCAGAGTGCCTCCTTAGGTTTCCTCTGCCTACCCTGCTGTGTGCGGGATATAGAGTGAAGCTAAAAAAAGATATAATAATCAATTTAAACTTTAAATCAATCTCCAATTTGCAATACAATTAAAATTGACATAATAATCAAAAACATATTCATATCTAAACTTAAAAGTATTCTATTCAATACTTCCTACCTGTACTTATAGTTTTATAATAGAAGTAACATCTCTTGTTCTAGCATTCATTATATCATATAGCTATAGTAATTTGTTATATTGAAAGAGCACTCAGCGAAGAAATTCGTTCTCCCGACGGAATGGTTTTAGTGGTTAATGAACAAGCTAACGAAGTGAGCTATATTAAACATCTACAGAATAGAAAGTGAATGGCATGCATGTTTATATAAATAAATGAAAGAGTGTCTGTTTGTGATATTAAAAGATTTTTTTTTAGTTTCACGCTTAGGCAGATCGGAAGTAGGCGGAGGGAACTTAGTGTTAAGACACTCCGTTACCCACTTTCCGCCGTATTCGGAGGATTTCGAACTCAACGCCACGCTTTGCCTCAACACCAGAGTAAAGAAATATGAAATATTTCCACTCCTCGTGTGGGAATCGAAGCCACAACCAGTCGTTTACAGTCACACACTGGTGCCACTGCGCCACGACTTTCCTCATTAAAGGAACTGGTATTACTAAATACTTATATATGTATAAAAATAATATTTATATATTTATTTTTTAGCTTCACGCTGTGTCCCGCACATAGCAGGGTAGGCAGAGGGAACCTAGTGTTCACTCCGTTCCTCACTTTCCGCCGAATATTTTTATAACAGATATCATAAAAATAATATTTTTTATCATATTTGTTATTCTTGTCCATTGTAGTTCAGTGGGATAGCGTCTGACTGTAAACGCAATGGTTGTGGTTTCGATTCCCACTCGGTGTAACGATTATATTTAAAATTTCATTTCTTCACTATGCGGGAAAAAAGGTGAAGCTCATGTCAATCAGTTTTTTCGGCTAATCTCTGGAGCCTGAACTGGCTGCACTGATTTTTATGAAACTTTTCACTGGCTAGGTATCAGTAATAATATGTAACTTAGGATACTTTTACTTTAGAATTATAACATTTCCGCTAAATTTAACGCAAGCAAAGTCACGGGCACGGCTAGTATATAAATATGATATTTTTGTTCATTTTTCTTTATGTTTATGTTTTGTGCAAGTAATTTTAGTTGAAATATTTTTGTTAGTACAAACTTTTATTCAACTTGCTGTGTTATTAACTTAGTGTAGGTCAAAGTTGCAATTTGACCCACTTTACAAAGCTAAAATATAAAATATACCTTTACTTCTAATGACTTTTTTGCCGCATAACAAGATATTCAGAGAGAAATTAGCGTTGCGCTATGTAGTTCTTCACTTTTTGCCCGAAATCATTGTGTTAAGTGGCGGAACTAAACAACGCGCTTTGTCCACCACGATTACTGCTAGATGCTGCCCTACTGAGTCACGACGGGTTTGTTATGTTCTGACGACAGTGCATTCACAGTAAAATCCGGTTATAACGACGGCTAAGGGATCGGGATATTACGTCGTACTAACTGGTCGTCATACTAAACGAACAGACAATTTATGATTAAAAAAAAAACAAGTCAATATTCGTTTATTTTACATTTGCACATAACATAATGCAACTTCAATTTTAATAATTAATTTGTAAACATGTTAACGCTAGTCGTTGTAACCGGATTTTTGGATTTAATTACTTGTAAAAAACCGTCGCTAAAAGCGGTCGATCGCTGTAAGCGAAGTCGTAATAAACGAATGTCCTTTCATATGAGCTTATACTAGAACCAAACTTATGCCTACACTTACATCGCTAAAAAGAGTTGGTCGCTTTATGCGGAGTCGTACTAAACGGGCTACACTGTGTATATAAGATATCAGTATTGATGTTAATTTCAAATGGCTGCCACAACAAAATGGCGGATTATACATTTTTCCACAATCTATCAAATATGGAATTTCAAAATTCAAATTCATTAAAGCTTGTTTCAGAAAATACTATTTTATTTAATATTATTTCTTATCTTAGCGTATATCATTTAAGGCTAAGTAATTTCCAGCCTTTAAAGTGCATTGCGTGCTCGGAGGTAAAACCCCCATGTTGTAATAGCGGCAGTAAAAACAGTATTTTTTACTGTTATAGTTCATATGTGATATTTATATTGATATACATTACATGTATTTTATTATTTTTTTTAATTTTTATTTTTTGCTTCACGCTGTATCCCGCACACAGCAAGGGTAGGCAGAGGGAACCTAGTGTTAAGATACTCCGTTCCCCACATTCCGCCGAATTCGGAGGCATTGCGTGTTAAGTGGCTTAACTTAACGACACGCTTTATCTCGGTACCAGGGCGAAGAAAATAGAAATATTAAATATTTCCACTCCTCGAGTGGGAATCGAAACCACAACCAGTCATTTACAGTCACACGCTTGTGCCACTGGGCCACGACTGGCCCTTATATTTATTTATTAATTTATAATACCTAAAGTATGTGTCATGACTGGTAAAGCGTGGAGAACTGAATTCTTAGACACTAAGTTCTCTCTAAGTGCGGGAAAAAGCGTGAAACGCGTGAAAAAGTGATATTAGCGGGAAAATATGACCTATGACAGCTAACGAACACTTTTTTGTTCACATAATGTTATAATTATTTTGAAAAGTTACCATTAATTTATATATCCTACGGTGGAAGCTAAACAGTGAGTGTGGCAAATAATTGTATCCTACAGAAATTACACATTTTTCTTTGATAAAATACTAAGTTCATTTCAAATGTTAAATTCAATATATCAACGCTGACTTAAGGAGATTGTAAATAAATATTTAGTTGAAGATTGATTAGTGTAAAAATATAATTTTCTTTGTATTCATTGACATGTTTGAAGAGTAATTTTCCAGTAATAATATGAATTGTAGAAATTTCATCAATTACTTGAGTAAATGGATAAATTATTAGCTTGAGTTGGAAAAATTATCAAAAATAATCAATAGCTATCACAAATAATAAGAAAATTTAAATTATTTAACTGAATTGATGCTATATAATTTACTAGTGAACTACTCGACTATCGCTATTTTGTGATATTGCAACCCTTTGGAGAGATGTTTAAAAAAATAAATTAGCCTCTAGGTCAAGAAATTTTTGAAAAAAAAGTAGCCTTTATTTGCACCTGGATCTTTAACTATATGCATTCCGAATTTCATTCAAATCGGACCGGAAGGTTAGCCGTGAAAGCGTGACAGACAAACAGACAGACATTCGCATTTATAATATAAGTATGGATTAGCTGACTCCATTATGTCTTATGGCTTTAATACTTATAATATAATAGAAATAGTTAAACATTTTGCGTTATATTGGTTTTGGATTTGATTAATACAGGGGAGAGTACTTATAAATTTTAATATTCCTCTGGTCTCGTACAGAAAACGAAGTGCGACGTTAAGTTCCGCATAAGTTGCGCAATGTTTCCATTCCAGACGGACTAAGAACAGAGTGTCTTGAATCTACGTTTTCTCTGACTACCCTATGAGTGAAGCTTTTCATAAATGACTTAGATAATAACATCAAAAATTACTGAATAAAATTGTAAGATTTAATCGATAAAAAAAATATTATTTAAGTACAACGTACCTAATACGTAATACGGTACTTGAGACACACATATAATTTATTGTTTTGTTTTAGTATTATAAAATAACATTTACTAACCACATTGGTAAGTAACAAGAAAAACAAATCTTCTAACTGCATTAAAATTTTTCATATATTTCTACCTTAATCTATGCTTTGAATTGTGATTTCCTTGTTTAAATTAAGTTCATAATCAAGTGAACATGTAAAAACATAAAAAGTACCAAGAAACGTCGAAGAAAATCAACATTAACCTAAAAATACAGTATTTTTCGTATATTTCTTTGAAAGAAAAAACTATGAAAAAAATAGGCTATAAAAATAAAAGTCATGTGGATACCGTCGACGCTAATGAGGCTTTTGTATACGTTTCCGGTGGAATTTCTCGCAATAAAGTAAAACATACAAAAATAATATTGCCATTAGTAATGAGGTTGTTTTTTCAGTACCATGAAGCAGTCAGTCGTTAACCGTGACCTCGGAGTTATAAAGTTTTAGATTATGCGTAATAAATTGTGTTATTGAAATTAAATATTTTATCGAGGTCAGATGTGGCGCAGGGGTGTAAATTGTGACTAGGACTAGGAAAGGTTGTTGTGAATTCAATTCCCACTCGAGGGAATGATTATTTTAAAATGTTAACTTCGTGGCACTGTGTGCTACAACTTAGCACGTAACTTTCGATTTCAGGAGGAATGTGGAGGAAGGAGTGTCTTGACACTAGTCTTTGACTACCGCTATATGGGAAAAATCGTGAGCTGGTAAAAAAATATATTATTGAAATAAAATATTTAATAAACAGCAATCTCTTGTAAAACGATTGCTTGTAGAATAATCTTTGAACAGGAGAAATTTGACAAGATCAGATTATTTGAAATTGGCCAAAATACGACATGAGACTAAACTCAACTTATATTAATGTCATTATTTTACGATATTTTCCAACTTGTCTCCTACATTTTACGTGACATTGGCTCAAGTAAATTGTGCTATATTAACATAACTAAAAGAAATACATTTTCCATCTCAAAGGCCGGCAACGTCCCTGTAGCTCCTCTGGTGTTACACGGGGCCTTGGGCTCACGCACGGGGCGGTGTTCACCTAACATCAGGTGACCCGAACGCTCGTTTGCCTTGTCCTTTCCATGAAAAAAAAAAATAAAATAGAAAAAAACACACGAAACCAAACGCCTCGTAAAACCCAATCTTCTTGAAACCATATTGGAATCGAACCCACAATCATTTACCAGCTTACTTATAATAACATCCTTCATACATTTTAATCTTCCAATTGTTTTCAATATAAAGTTAAGAATACTTTAACAAGACGTAAGGAAACGTTGTCACTTGACAATGGGACACGCAAATAACTCGCTATTCAAGCGTCGTATTCGACATCCTTTCTTATAAATCATTCAATTACTGTTTATATTATGATAAGAATGCTCTAATTTTAGCTTTATTCGTTCGTAAGAGGGTTGAAAATGATGTTTTAGAATAATATATATTTTTTTAACCTTTTCAGCTTTTACATATGTTTTGGGGTAGAACACAGTCGCAAAACACTCCGTTCTTCACTTTATGCCCGATATCGATATATTGTGTGTTAAGTGACGGAACCCAACGCCACGCTTTGACTGTTCCGTCAGAGGGTAGACATGAAAATAAATATAATCATTACTCTGACCGGAAATCAAACCCACAACTATAGCATTTTACAGTTAGACAGAGTCCCACTGAGCCACGATAACTACATTACTAGTTATTAAATCCCGTTTAACAAAAAGATAATATAACAAACAAATGCAAAGAAATTCATTAGTATATTTATTTAAAAGCAATATCGCATCGTATTTACGAACTATAAACAAATTTCTGAGCTTAAAATGATTAGAACTTAAATACTTAATTTCTAGAAATCTACTTTTTTTCTTATTTTACGTTTTTTCTCATATTGCAGTGTAGCTCCCTATTTTCCACTCCCCACCAGAAATCCAAATTTAGGGTGTTACGTGGCCGGAACTCAACGCCGCACATTATCTTAAGGGCCCGAGCATAGACATGAGAATAATTTAAACATAATCATTCCCCCGAATGGGAATCGAACCTACGACTATCACGATTACAGTCAGACACAGTGCCATTGCACTACGACGGCTTCATTACCATTAATTAAATTCCTTTAATCAAAAAGATAATATGAGAAAGAAAATAATTTAAGTATATTTATTTAAAAGCAATCTCGCATCGTATTTATGAACAAAAAATAGTAATGGTCGGAGTCCATTGTCCTTAATAAAGTCGGGCTTCACTCGACACAACAATCGCACTTAACCGCGCGCCCCCGTTTTACTGTTTATTCGTGCTATATGTTCAAATATTTCTACAATATATATACTGGAATAAGGGGAAAAATAGACACTTTGCGCATTTTTAAGGCAGAGAGTTAGTGTTAAGACTCTCTGTTCTTTATATTTCGTCTAAGTGTGAGAAATTCTTGTATTGGCGTATATCAACTCCATGTTTTGTGGTGAATGAAGATCGAACTAATAAATATGTAGTGTGCATTATCAAGCGATAATCCATACTTATATTATAAATGCGAAAGTCTGTGTGTTTGTCTGTCACGCTTTCACGGCTAATCTACCGGTCCGATTTGGATGAAATTTAGAATGAAAGTAGTAAAAGTGACAGGGTCTAAACATAGACTACTTTTGTTACAAAAATCAACCTCTAAAAGGTTGAAATAGGACATGAAAGTTAATATGAAAAATCTAAACCACTTGACCAATTGTAATGAATTTTGGCATAAATTTAGTTGATAATTTAAGCTTAAACATAGGCTACTTTATTTTATAAAAATGCGCCCCTGTGGGTTGCAAGCCTCGAGCGGGCCGTTAGTTGTGTTATAATTATTATTGATTGATGCCCGCTACTTCGTTTGCTTTGGATATTTAATTTGGACCACCTTCCTTTCTCTATGCGATTTTGTGTCACGAGTTGAATGCTAAAAGTGAATGCCCCCAATCTTTTTATTACTGAAGAGAAATCACCAGATGTTCCAGATCTTTAATTATTGTATGTTGACGAATAATTACGCTGAATAACTTTTGTTAATATTTCATAATTATTCCTTATATTTTAGCTGATTTATTATGCTTTGCCCTACTGCCCCACTTATCGAAATCTATAATTAAAAAATCTATATTATACCCTAAGGCTTGCCCATGCATAGCAAAGCTATACAACAAAATTCAAATTACTTCAAAAATTAATAAAATGTGACTGTGTGAAGAAACTAACTGCTAAACAGACAGACAAAAATATAAAACCGTACATACGTATTCTATTAATATTTTTATATATTTATTTCGTAAAATATACTCAATGAACATATATTGTTTTTGGTGACAGAGATTTTGTTTTAGCTTCACGCTGTATCCCGCACACAGCAGGATTGGCAGAGGGAACTTAGTGTTAAGACACTCGGTTCCTCACTTTCCGCCGAATTTGGGGGCATTGCGTGTTAAGTGGCGGAACTTAACGCCGCGCTTTGCTTTGATACCAGAGCGAAGAAAATGGAAATATTAAATATTTCCACACTTCGAGTGGGAATCGAGCTCACAATCAGTAGTTTTACAACCACACTTTGTGTCTTCTGTGCCGACTGACACCAACTGTTTTATCCTAGTATCGATATATAAAAAATATAATAAATATATTTCATTATATAAAGGCACATACAGTCTTCTCTCTTTCAAATAAATATTTCAATTTTATCTGTAATATGACAACTTCATTTTACATTGTTCTGATTTCTCAATAGAATCTTCGAAATCTTATTCGTCTCGTGTCAGCTTTGCCCTTCTATTGTAATATATAAGGCTTTTGTCTAATTTTTATTACGCTTAGAAATGTATGAAAAAATCTTTATTAAAAGTAACAATGTGTTAATTAAATATTTTTTATTACGTGAAATCTTTTACTTTTTTACTGCTTCACGCTTTATCACGCATAACATGGTAGTCAGTCAATATCTAGTGTCAAAAATGTAAAATACGTCTGTAACTTCAATATAAAAATTGGAAGTTCTTCATAACACTATAGTGTACGACATTAAAATTATTGTTAGTCTTACTCTAAGACATAAGACAAAGTGCGGTGACTCTGAGCCTTTTCAAACGAAAACGGAGAACGGAGTGTTATTTATACTAGGTTCTCTCTGCCTTGATACTGTGTTCTCTCTGCCTACCTGATGTGCCCTGATAGGGAGAAGCTGAAAAAAAGTCAATCTTCTAAGTCTGTCAATGCCATAGACAATTTCAGTCAAAGTCTACGAGTGCTACGTAATGCTACGGTGTATATATATGAGCCAATCACTTTGTATAATAATTATCTGTCTGTCTGTGTTGAACACCTAAAAATATTGAGCCGTAATAGTCGTTGAAATAGATGTTTTGTTTCTATTATCAAACATATTAGGAAAGGTGGAAATCTTCTCTAGTCTTAAATTAGTAAAGATCAAAATATAAAAGATAAAAAAGAAGAATTTAAATATAAAAGTAAAATAATTAACTACTTAAATTAACCCTACACTTTCAGCTTCGTAATTCAAGTATACGAATACACAAAAAATTGTAAAAGAGCACCAATTCAATGAAGCTAACAGCCAAAGCATTTAAACCCATAGAAGAATATACGTCTGTATTTCACTATACATATATACATACATACATATAAGAGTTAAGCCAACCTGTGTGAAATGTAATTCTGTCTGAGCGTGCAGCAGTTCGATTTACTTAGAATGTAGAGGTGGCATTTTCATTTATTTTACTAGCAGGAGTATATGTTTTAGGAATAGTAAAATTGAAAGAATAAATCTGGGGAGGAATATCAATGATATGTTGCACTCCTGTAACGTTCATTGTTATGCGGATGACAGCACGGGCGATGCATTTTACACTGGACGGGCCAACATGTCTCACAATATGGTAGAGGAGCGTAGAAAACAACTTGTGTCCGATATTGAGTTCATCTTGGAGCATGTCTCGGAATGGGGAGATTGTAACCTCGTACAATTTAACCCCTTAAAGACACAAGTATTCGTGTTTACTGCGAAGAAGACCCCTTTCACCTTAGCACCCAAATTCCGCGGCATTCCGTTAAACATCAAGAAGAACATTGGAATTCTAGGAGTCAATATCTCGAATGAGGTCCAGTTTCGGGGTCATTTGGAGAGTAAAGCTAAATTAGCTTCCAAAAAACTCGGTGTATTTTTTTTTTTTTTTTTTTTTTAACAATTTAATTAACATCACTACGGACATAAGGTCTGTACCTTTTTTTAAAATAATCTTTTTCTTTTTATATATAAATTCCTTATTTGATTACAATATTAGAGCTTAAAACTAAGTTTATTAAATATACCATAAGAGAGTCCAGTTTTCTTAGTTATTAAATGTAACTTACATCTATTACAAAGTATTACTATGACTATCTTTTACATATTTCTTAACATTAATTAATATTATATTTATTTTAATATATTTTATTAATATTACAATTTCTTATTTAAATAATGGGAAATGAAGGCATTATCGCTATTGTAGAGGAAGGCACGGGTTCGTTTCTATCTTTAATGGCCATCTTTAAATTATATTCCATAATATCTTTAGTCGTTGCCCCAGTTGCATTTCTTATCAGCCTTTTAACCGCGTCGTCCTCACCACCACAGTAGTAGGAACAGTTGCTGGTGTGGCGCGTTATCGCAACGATTGCGTGTGAGACACTATCGTGAAGCTGTATTTTCGATGATTTTGTGTTTACTACTACAACTGTGCTAGTGGTTAGACCCTGGGCCTCATGAATCGTCAGCACTTTTGAACCCATTTCTAAGCCGTATCCCTGACTCATCAAGTATTCCTTCTCCTCTTGATCGAATGTGAGGTAGAGGGTGTCTTTTAAGTCTCGTGGAACGGGTGTTACCTTGATGTTTTCAATTCGGAGTGAGCGTACTGCCTCCTTGGATGAGTATATACCAGTATATATCGCTTGTAGGGCGTACGCAACATCCATGGGGCTTCTATGGGTGCACATTAGATCCTGAGTTATATTGGCTATTTGGTATGGAGCACGGTAGAAAATATCGAAAAGATTCTCTCGGTCAATGTAGGGAAGTTGGTTTACATCACCGATCAATATTATTTCGTCTGCTTGGGTCATTCTAGCAGCCGTCACTATCGCACTAAAGAGGTTCATTAGGGCCTCATCCACAATCAGGCGTCTGTACGTTTCTGATTTTCTGATCCCATTAACCAACATTGATGCCATAGTGCGAAAACTCGGTGTATTGAACAGGGCGAAGCAGTACTTCACATCGAGACATCGACTTTTGCTTTACAAAGCTCAAGTCCTTCCCCATGTGGAGTACTGCTCCCACTTATGGGCAGGCGTTCCTCAATACCAACTACAACCAATTGACTCCATCCAACGCCGGGCAGTTCGAATTATCGATGATTCTAATCTTACAGATGGCTTAGAATCTTTAAGCATACGGAGAGACGTTGGCTCTCTGTCAGTATTCTACCGTCTCTACAATGGAGAATGTTCGCAGGAACTATTCGACTTGGTGCCACCATCTTCTTTCTACCATCGCACCTCGCGTCACAGATCCAAGTTTCATTCACACCACGTGGATCCATGGTTTACGTCTAACGTGCGCGCCTCGAGATCTTTTTTACCCCGCACATGCAAGCTGTGGAACGACCTTCCCGCTCTAATTTTCCCTGAGCGCTATGATCTAAGAACTTTCAAGCGTCGTGTGTACAGACACCTCCATCCCCAAGGCCGGCAACGCATCTACAACTCTAACGTTGTGGATGACCATGGGCGAAGGTAACCACTTACCATCAGATGGTCCTTCGGCTCGTTTGGCCCCTTTATCAAATAAAAAAAAAAAAAAAAAGAGGAAATACTTAATTCGTTATTTTGATTTTTAACATTTTATTCTGGGATTCGAACCTGCAATCTTAGTAGTCGTTGGCAATTATCAGTTTTGGCTTCAATACATTGCTTAGCGGTTAGGGTGGTTACCAAGAGGTGTGGGTTCGAATCCGAATCGATTGCCGCTGTATTCATTTTTTTTAAGTTATCAAAAAAATACCTTTTGTTTAGGTAGAAAAGACGTTTATATTTAATCAAGTGTATTTACTTATGTAATCTTAATAACAATACAATAAAACGCTGTCAGCAATAAGTTTACGAATAATAAAGAAAACAAAAAGTTTGAACGCTTATAAGGAACTTTTTCTTTAAGTGAATAATGTTAACAGTTTAATATTTATTTGGTTTGTTATATTTGTAATTAACGACATTGAGTATTGATTACAAATTTTAATAAATTTGAGTATAAAAAGTTTAAAAGTTTAAACGGGGCAGGACTTAAACCAGCACCGTTGAATGTCGTTCAACTGCTCTAAGCTATATGTTCTACATTAAGCTACTTTGAAATTTTTATTAAAACTTCGTTATTTTTGGTAAAGAGATTTATACAATTTAAACATTTTTAAAGTGTTATTCCACACTTAGGATACTTATTCCACACTTAAAATAAGTTGTAATAAACCGTATAAGAATTTCGACGCAGCTGGTAGAACGCATGGCACAGTGGTGAGAGCGCCAGTGGTATTCAGGAGGCACGGGTTCGAATCTCGCTGTGTTCAAATTTTTATACATATTCTAAATGTCTTTTTCAGATTTATACAAATTTCCGCGACGCAAAGATTATTTCCTAACACATATAGGCAACGAATAGCCTATTAAACTACTTGTCAGGCATAATAAAATATCATGTCGTTTCTTACTTAATATAGATTCTGATAGTTCTCATAGATCTTTTCATCGAGCATTGATTAATGAACCTAAATATCTACAATTTTTCTCACTAATCTGAAACATAATATAAGGAGAAATGTATATGATTTTATATACGCATTTTCATTTTTCATTAAATTTCTTGTACAGTATAACTTTTAAATTACAAAACAAAAAATACATTTCAAATATCTATATACAATATAATATTATATATTAACAAACATTTATTATTATTGCCACATCCATTCTCGTAAAGCATTCGAGGTGCACGAATTGTGTCTTTACAACGGAATAAAAGTTGCTAGCAATCAGCTGATTAAAGAACCCATGTCAATTTAATATTGACTTTAATTCGTTTAATATAAGGTCCATTTTCATATAGCAAAATGTTCCAAGACGCATTAGGATAGTGTTAGCGTGAACACTCTTGCCAAGAAAACTAGATGAAAGGTTGTAATTCGGTTTAAATTAGTAGTTTTCCCGACTAAGTTAAAAGAAAAGGCTTTAACTGCTTTCTTCGTTACAAAATTACGGCGGTGGAGGAAATGGGTTTATTTCCTGTAAGTGATTTTGCTATTTTAGTATTATTATTTATGAAAATCGTATGTTATATATGATAAAGGAAATGTTAGTGTAAAAGAGTTACGATTAAACTTAAGAATTATTTTGAATTTTGACTTAACATTAATTATGAAAATTTGAACCGTTTCTTGTACATTTTTTGCATAATAGGGTAATACGAGAGAACTTAGTATCAAGACTCACTGTTCTCCACTTGCCAACAACCATTGAGATGGTATATTTAATAAACTTAGTTTTAAGCTCTGATATTGTAATCAAATAAGGAATTTATATTATATAAGATTATTTTAAAAAAAGGTACAGACCTTATGTCCGTAGTGGTGTAAATTAAATTGTCAAAAAAAAAAAAAAAAAACAACCATTGAGATATTGACGTAAAGTGGCGGAAATCCACGCCACCTTACTAGATCAGAAAATGAATCTTACCCTGGAGTAAATATCGAACTCCTAACCTTTTAACCTTTTAACCTTTCCTATTGCACTACGATAGCCTCTAACTGATTTAAATTTTTGAATATAAAACAAGATGACATCTTGTAAAAGTAAAACTAAGTGTATCTTGTAAAAGTAAAACTAAGTGTATCTTGTAAAAGTAAAACTAAGTGTATCTTGTAAAAGTAAAACTAAGCTATAAAAGTTAAATAAATAAAGCTAGATAATTTGCGGCATTGTTTTCTTTTATCAATGTCTCTATGAAAGAAAGAAAAGAAAAAACGAGAAGTGCATTAACAATTAATCGATAGATTTTTTTTTACCCAGTAAAGTAAGGAAAAATATCCTGTAAAATAGGGAATATACATTGTTTGTTAATTACATGATATATGCACCATACCACATTTTGATGACAATGCAACTGATGAAACACAAAAAGTGCCTTTTCATTGATTTTTTAAATGGTTTGTCCACTCCGAAATTTTAAAACGGAAAAAGTATAACTATCATCAATCAGTGAAATACAAATTATCGAGCGTAAAATAATACTTAATTCGTTTTTTTTTATGGACTAAAAAGGAGGCAAACGAGCAGAAGGTCCACCTGGTGTTAAGTGGCTACCTTCGCCCATGGACATCTATAACATTAGAGTTAATATGCGTTGCCAGCCTCGGGGATGTAGGACAAAAGGAGGGAGGAAGGATGGGAATGGTCGGAATAGGCAGAGCTGGCTTACATGCCATCGAACCGGAACACATCATCTGATGTTTGGCGGTTCTTCTTTGACATAATAGTGGTCGCGAGCCAGTCAGAGAACGAATCTCCTACCACCAAGCTACTGGGTTACCCGCCTTTTACGGGACGCTACGCAGCGTCGGGCGGGGGGGAATTGTATTCTTAACCCGTCCCCCCACTGGTGGTAAATATCATCAGTTTAAATTTTCAATAACAAAACAATAAACAAAAACCTTTACCAAACTTATTACGAGTAGGAAAGTGTACATTTAAAGTTATTACACTCCAAGAATATCGGCACGTATGCTTAACTCTTCTATCCGCGAACTTTTCTCCCAGGACAGTACTAGAAAAATGTAGTACTATAATAATTTCAGAAAGTTCCTCTATTCAGATGCTATCTGCCATATTTACCGCGCAATAAAATTTTAACTTTAACAGTGTGAAAACACCTAAGTTTTCAGTCGGTTGCAATTGAATGTCGCTTTCAATTGTCTAATCACAAAGAGTAATGTTTTATTTACAAGTTTTGTAATATTATTATTGTTTTTTTTGTGTATTTTTTGTATTTGTGGATCAATTCTCTACACTTAACAACTATTTTGAGATTATTTTAAATATTTTTAAAGTGTCATTCCACACTTAGAAAAATTGAAAAAGGCATTTAGAAAACGTATAAAAATTTGAACGTATAAAAATTAGAACGGGATTTGAACCCGCGCCTCCTGAATACCGTGCAGGCGCTCTCACCACTGAAGTTGTAATAAAGTGTTTGAGAATTTCAACGCAACGGGTAGTAGTATGCATGGCTCAGTGGTGAGAGCGCCTGGACGGTATTCAGGACGGCGTGGGTTCGAATTCCGCTGCTTTCAATTTTTTTTATACGTTTTCTAAAATTTTTTTAGATTATTTCGCTAAATAATGAAACCTAATTTTAGTTTTTAGCGTAGCCAAGTCCAATTTTTTCTTTAAGTAATTATAATGGAGACTGACGCCTGAACTAGGATTCCCTGGGTTTCAGGTCACCAGATCATTCTCCTTGAAGACATTATAATATAAACATTCCTGCACAATTATCATTTCATAAAAAACTGTATTATATATAGATTGAATGAATTAATGAATATGAATTTTAAATGTAAATATTCCACTCCAAGCAAACAATATAATTTAATAGCTGAAAATATACAATAAGGTAAATCACTGGGTACTTTTTTGAGTAAAAATAATAAAAATATTTTATAAAAGAAGATTAATTAATGAATAGTAATTACTAAAAAGTACTTAAGAAAAAAAAATCTTTTAAAAATAAGTATTTGTTTTAACTGACATCGTACTTGTTTTTATTTATTGAATTTTCTTTGTTTGTAATATCATAGGTGTTGTTGCAGGAAGACGTTGGGAAATATGGGACGTTGGCATATATGGGTTATTTAGAATACTAATTTTAAATGAAGCCATTGTGGCACCGTGTGTTGACGTCTAACATTATTGGTTCGATTCGATTCGATTCGATTCCCACTTCCAACTTCCCACTTCCAACTTCCCACTTCCCACTTACCAAAATTATATATTTAAGCTATTTTAATTGTTCGGCTCTAGTAAGAAAACAATGCGCGGCGTTAAGTTATTCAACACGGATTATATCGATTTCAGATGAAATCAAAAGAACACTTTGATACTGCCTTCTCCGTGACTACTCGTAGCGTTTTACGCTATAACAAAAAACGAAAAAAAGCAAAGCTGCAAAACTTTTTTATTTTATCTGTTTTGTAAATCCATAAGAACACTTAATGGCTTAAAAGTTATACGCAATGAATCATAAGAAGGCAAAAATTTCAGAACAATATCATAATATATTAGCAGTGGAAATGTCAAGGGGCGCTCGCTTATCTAAAACAGTAAATAAAAGTTATACTCGAGCGAAACGTTCTTTTTGTTAAAACTTTTGTGGAAGTTGAAGTAAAAACTTTGTCAGTTCACACTAACTTCGTCCCAGACGGAGTTTTGTATTAGTATAGTTATTTTTGTTTTATTTTTCTAAATATAACCTACCTCGCGATAAAAGTGTGTCCAGCCAAGAAATTGCTGGTTTATATTAAGTACAGCTCCACAAATATGTAACATAGCAAAGTCATGACATTGCAATATTATATTACAATCAATGTGATATTTTTTCTAGATTGTTCTTACTGTTTTACGCTTTTCCTCGTATAGCCGGGTAGTCAGAGAGAACCTGGAATTAAATCTCTCCGACTTGCACTTTCTACCGGAGTTTGTAACACTGCATGTTAAGTGGTGAAACCCAAAGCCGAATTTTGTTTTATTTTACAGTAAAAAATATTGAAATATAATTCTTATTCTAAATACAACTTAGAACTATAATAATTTTTCTATGATATTAAACAACTAAATGAATAATCAATATATTTTTTCTGTCTTGGTATTTGCTCAGCTTTTAAGGAATTTAGAGATATAAATATTGCTGACTTTGATTCGGTCGGAAAGTGGACCACGGACTGCCTTGTTATTACATTCTCTGTACTAGATAGATTTTTAGATAGGTTCTAATACAAGAAGCGTGAAGCTATAGAAATATTTAAAAAATAAGTGAGTCCAAAACGCAGTCAACTTGGCGACAAACTCTCAAAAATATAATACTACAAAAAATATAAATTTTACTAATACGACCAAAATTATTTTTTAATTGTACCAATACGCTATATCTATGCTAACTAGCGGCCCGCTCGTGGCTTCGCCGAGTGAACTACATAACTGTTTCATTATATTGCAATCCTCGGGGGTGGAATTTTGAAAAATAAAGTAGCCTTTACTTAACCTTGGATTGACTTGAACTATATCTATGCTAAAATTTATTACAATCGGTCAAGCAGTTAAGATTTTTCATACAAACTTTCCCATTTCCACTCATTAGACGTAGATTTTTGAATAAAATAAGTAGCCATGTTTGACCCTGGGTTTTTCACTACTTTCATTCTAAATTTCATCCAAATCCAAACAGACAGACTTTCTCATTTATAATATAAGTATGGATGGATGTATATTGTATATATATATAGTACATAGAATACACTAGCTAAAAATTGCTATTTCAGTATTTTCACTTTTTGGCTGCATTTCAATTCGACCACTTGTCAACGTGTGATTTATTCCGACCGCACCTCATTACAGGATGAACGACTGCATTATGTCTGTTTGATTGTTAATTACCGCATGTTGATTTATTAATTGACTTTGAAAGAGCTTTTCATAAGCTGAATGATGAGTAGCGGATTCGTTTCTTAGTTTTGTTTACTATATAAATACTATTTAATTCAGGAACGTAATTTAATTTGGGGCCAGTCGTGGCGCAGTGGGACAAAGTGTGCATGTAAAGCGACTGGTTGTAGGTACGATTTCCACTCGAGGAGTGGAAATATTTAATATTTCCTTTTTCTTCGCTCTGGTGTCGAGGCAAAGCGCCCGTTAAGTTCCGCCACTTAACACGCTACGCCTCCGAATTCGGCGGAAAGTGGGAAACGGAGTGTCTTAACACTAGGTTCCCTCTGCCTACCTTGCTGTGTGCGGGATACAGCGCGAAGCTAAAAAATATGTAATTTAACTTAACTTAATATCTATAAATAAAGCACCACCAAGTTCCACCAGTCAATACGTAAGGTCTCTATTAGAGGCGGAAAGTGGAAAACCGACTTTTAACATTAGATTTTCCCATTCCCTGTTCCCATTAGACTTTCTCATTATCGGGCGCACTATTTCACACTGAGTTATATTACGATTAAAAATATATAACAGCAATTTAGCAAGTATGCCGTATTTAGTATTTTATAGTGCACGTAAAGTAAACAAAGTGATAATTCATCTAAGTTATTTATTCGTATGAACACGCTATATTTTAGATAACAGACCCTGCCCCATAGTTCTAATATTATTTCAACTAGCAATTTGTATTAAAGCAGTCTATACGCCTTTACGTTAAATAAAATCTTATTACTTACAGTCATAAGTTAATTATACAGCTTATTTGAGATCCCTAATTAATTTATTTATTTTAGTAAGACTAAATCCGGCCTTAAGTTCCGCCATTAGGCGCGTAATGTGTGAAATTTGGGTACAAACAGGAGAGCAAAGTACATATCTCTACGTTCTCTTTGCATACCACCACAAAACTTACCATCACGTGGTCTTAGCGTAACAATGATACTAGTAATAATGTCACTAATTTCCAAACTACTGAAAAATGTTTTATTTTACTTGGTGCCATCATCCTACCATTATATATTTAATGAACAGACACATTTATGTTAAGAAAATGAATAATTTTCTGATCTGACTATAAAAAGTTTTGAGGTGGTCTCAACATATGAGCCTTAAATTTTTTTTTACCGGACCTGACTCTTTGAGGGACTGCTACAGTCTCCCAATTACATAAACGAATGAAATAAACTGTACGAAATACAAAACGTATGACCGTTTGTACTCACTCGCTAAAAATAAAAAAAATAAAATCACTAACAGAAAAAATAAAGAAGCTGAAAAGTACACGGAATTAAAGTCTGAGGCGTTTAAAAAATGTAGAGGAAAAAAATAGGGCTTTATTTTTTCTTGTATAGCACGATATTCATAAAGAACAAAGTGTTAAGACACTCCGTTCTCCACTTCCCACCCGATAGCGCTGGTGATTTCGCTGTCTTCTTGTTAGGGAGGAGGAGTGAAAATAATTAAACTAAATTAATAAATAGTTTCACTCTGTATCCTGCACACAGCAGGGTAGGCAGAGGGAACCTAGTGTTAAGACACTCCGTTCCCCACTTTCCGCCGAATTCGGAGGCTTGCGTGTTAAGTGGCGGAACTTAACGCCGCGCTTTACCTCGACACCAGAGCGAAGAAAATGGAAATATAATTTCCACTCCTCGAGTGGGAATCGAACCCACAACCAGTCGTTTACAGTCACACTCTTGTGCCACTGGGCCACGACTGGCCACATAATATAAATAATTACTAAATATTAATTAAGGGACTTGATGGCTGTCATTACATGCGACCACATAATTAAACTAGCAAATTGAGGTATTGTTATTTCCTATACAGGTCCGTAGCTAATTATAATAGTTATAAACAAAAGATTAAATTAATAAAAAGTTATATGTTTTATAATAATTTAGAAAAAGATAGCTTTCAAGCAAGCAAGGTTCACCTTATTTATAGTTTCACCTTATTGTTAACATATTATTAGCTTTATGTAATATTACTAAAAAACATATAAACTCAACTTATTTAGATTTTATTGGTATTACAATTATTGTTTATTTTTAGTTTCACTGTTTTGGACAATTTTAAATGTCATTTTGAATTGAAAAAAATGAAATTTAAAATTTTAAATGTCACATTTAGGAATTTAAAAAAACTTTTTTGGAAATGTCAAAAACGAACGAAGTGGGACTCAAACGTTGGACGCCTCTTGGAAACCATCCAAACACTCTAAACGCTAAGTCATGCCTTCTCAGATAGTTTTCGAAAGGCGCGGGTTCAAATCCCTCTACATTCAAATATTTATACGTTACCTAAATATATCTAACCTAGAACCACATCATTATATAAACAAAAATTCACCACTGTACCCCCACATTCATAACTCCCAATCAATATATTCCAATAAATCCAATACAATGAACGTGAGACCAATAAGTGCTTGACAATTTTGTGTTACAGTGGATGCTCGTTAAAAATTCGAGTGCAATTTTACAAACGGAAGCTGCATCTCCGTCATCGTTAGTTGCTATAGAAACGGTGTTGAGTGCTTTGATTTGTCACAGATTATAAACTGCTACTGTGTTCTGTTTTATTTTATTTTTTTTTTCTTTTTAATTTCAACTTCAAAAGGTCTTTGACACCGTTGTGTGGAATTATGTTTAATATAATAAGTATAGATGATTTAATGATGAGGCTGTTGTGTCGCAGTTGTAAAAGCGGTGGTTGTAAGTTCGATTTTTACTGGGGGAATGATTATATTTAAATATTCGTTTCTTCGCTCCGGTACTTAGGACAACGCGCAGCGTTAAGTTGTGCCACTCAAGGCTGGTATTGCGTGCTAAGTAGCGGAATTCATCGCCGCGCTTTGCCTCAACACTAGAGTGAAGAAAATGGAAATATTAAATATTACCTCTCCTACAGTGGGAATCGAACCCACAACCAGTCGATTTACAGTCACACTTTGTGCCTCTGCGCTACGATTGGCCCCCCAATACAGTTTTATGTACTTCTTATAAACAAGTTACAATAATAATAAGTTATATAAAGTAAAATAACTCTAATTCTTCTTAATTTTACTATAATTACTAAAACTATTAAAGATATGAATTAAAAATAACAAAATAATAGTTCAATACGGCATCATCAATCACAAACTCTATTTTTTTTTCACAAAGTCCAATAAACGTTATAATATTACACAGAAGATACATTACACATGATATATGGTTGATTCCCAGTGGTTAGACTTAGAGTTAGACGATAAAACACTTTGCAGTTACTGTTGCGTTTTTTGAACATTTTGCTTTTAAATCTTGAAGGAATATTATAGTTTTTTTTTTAGCTTCACACTGTATCCCGCACACAGCAGGGTAGGCAGAGGGAACCTAGTATTAAGACACTCCGTTCCCCACTTTCCGCCGAATTCCTGGCATTGCGTGTTAAGTGGTGGAATTTAACGCCGCGCTTTACCTCGGCACCAGAGCGAAGAAATTGGAAATATGAAATATTTCCACTCCTCGAGTGGGAATCGAACCCAGAACCAGTCGTTTACAGTCACACGCTTGTGCATCTGGGCCACGACTGGCCACACCACATAACATTATAGTTTAACTATATTTTTTAGTACGAGTATTGTAGTAAGCGGTATATGAACTTTAATCTATATCTACACTAATATAATAAAAAGGTAAAGTTTGTGACTTTGTTGAAAATTCCTTCAACATTAGAAAGCTATACTTTCCAGGAGTGACATAGGCTACATTTTAATATGTATGTTATATGTTATACACAAGGATGTATGTCCGTAAGTTACCATGAAACTTATTTAAAAAAATCTTTTACAAGTTCACACTTTGTCTTTCTGTCTACCCTTTACACTTCACTTGTACTTTACTAACCGGACATAGTGTCAAAAAACTCCGTTTTCTACTTTTGACTTAAAACTGACACATTAGCAAGCGGCGGAACATAACGCCGCGGCTTGTCTTTGGTAATAGCGTGGAGAAAAGAAAAAAAACTTAATCAATGAAAAGCATGTTTAAATACAAACGAAATATGTTGCTAATTTAGCTAATAGTTGCCTGTCTCCACCAGATAGAGCAACGAAGTGAATATTATATTTATATATATTTAAGAAGAAATCTCTAACAAAAATAGGTTCACCACAGTCAACAACATTGTGACGCATCCCGCACACAGCAGGGTAAGCAGAGGGAACCACTACGTTCCCAACTTTCCGAATTCTGGGGGTATTGCTTTAAATAGTGGAACTTAACGCCACGTTTTGCCTCGAGACCAGAGCTAAGAAAATGAAAATATTAAATATTCCCACTCCTCGAATAGGTAAGAACCCACAACCAGTCGCTTTACAGTCACACTTTGCGCCTCTGCACCATTACTGGTTTCATATAATTATAATAATAAGTTAGCTAATTAAAAATATATAAAAAAATGGTTTAAATAAACAGTTCAAAATAAAACAGGCCAATGATAAAGCCCGACGGAATATTAATTCACCGCATAGTGAACATGTACGCAAAGTTTGAGTGCTATCAAACCGTGCTTAAAAACTTTACCTAATTTCGATGGCGTATCCCTCTCGTGTATAGTAGTTGTGAACTACGCTTATCTACTTTAGTAATAACTAAAGGTAGATGGAAAATGGTGACTCAATTTATATAGAAATTTAATTTGGATTTTAATTGTTGTGTTAAATTATTTTGATTGCTTGTGACAGTTTTAGGTTCTAATCTCTTTAGTGTTAAGCTTTTCGCATAGCATAAGGAAAGTATTTGTGCTAAATAAAAGGGCATTAATAAACACTTTATTGCACATAAAAGTTTACAAAAAAGCACAAAAGAATAATTATAACATTGGTATGTGCAATGGCGGCCTTATCACTGTAAGTGATTTCTTACAGGCAACCACTAATTTAAAGGACTAACGGAAAGAAATCGCAGAGAGACGCAATAAGTATTAAAAATATGAGTTTTAAGACACTATATTCTCTTTTGTGTCAACGGTAGGAACTCAACGCCGCGCTTTGTCTCGTTCGCCAAAGCGGAGAATAGAAGTGTTAAACTATGATGATAGCCTCTAGTTACAAGTTTTTATTAACTTATAATATATGTATATATATATATTTTTTTTTTTTTTTTTTTTAGCTTCACGCTGTATCCCGCACACAGCAGGGTAGGCAGAGGGAACCTAATGTTAGGACACTCCGTTCCCTACTTTCCGCCGAATTAGAGGCATTGCGTGTTAAGTGGCGGACCTTAACGCCGATGTATGTATATTTGTACTGGTGGAATATTGCAACTCAATTTTTAAATATATCTCCTTAAACGATTGAGCTGAAATGTTGTATATGAATTTAGTTTGGATGAAAATACATGGTTAGGTTTGTGACATTACTCAAAACTTAACATAATATACTTCTACAATATAGATATTACATTTTTTTTACTTTTAATTTAACAACAGATTTCATATCATATTTTTAATAATTTATTTCGTTTTAGCTTCACACTGTATCCCGCATACAGCAGTGTAGACAAAGGGCACCTAGCGTTAGGTTAACTTAACTCCGTTCCCCAGTTTCCGCCAAATTCAGAGGCGCTTGCGTGTAACTTAACGTCACACTTTACCTCTGATACCAGAGCGAAGAAATGGAAATATTAAATATTTCCACTCCTCGACTGGGAATTGAACCCACAACCAGTCGTTTACAGTCACACGTTCGTGCCACTGCGCCACGACTGGCTCCAAATATTTATTTATTTTAAATGTGTCAAAATGACATGGGTTTTATACACTATTCTTTGCAAAATAAATATGCAATAGAGATATTAAAGCTATTGTTGCGTAGATAACAAAAAAAAATAGAAAGGACTTCATCGATATATACCTTTTTTCCAAACAAAAACACAAACACTTTACATAGTTAGAAAGAAAAGTATACATATTTTAAATATTAAAAGATTTTTTCCCGTATAACAGGGTAGTCAAAGTGACCTAGTGTCAAGACACTCCGTTTTTCACTACTACTACTACTACTATTACTGGTTTCATTTCAAGTTCCGAGGCCAAACATTTTTACTTACAGTAATAAACATAAATTAGAAAAAGTAATATAAATGAAATGATTACAATACATATTAAATATCAAAACTTTAGTCAAACTGTAAACAACTCTGAACACCCAATTACACGAATTTCGTTATACTGACATAATTGATTTTGTTAGACGTCGGCATTAGTAGTTTAAAAAGTGATTTTCTGCTTTGAAATTATGTACATGTTGCCATGGCAACCCCTTCCCTTGCCTTATCAAAAATATATTAATATAACTAGATGGGGTTGAAATTCGAAGGGAAACAAAGCTAACGCTATTAATTTCCCATTAAAATTACAATAAGGGTTGGGGAAATGATCTGTAGCTTATAATAGTTGTTTTTTTTTAGCTTCAAGCTTTTTTTCACATAGCAATCTAGTCAAAGAAAAACATGTGTTAAGAGATTCTGTTCTCCACTTCTTCCTTGAAATTAATTAATTACTTATTAAATGGCGTAACTGAACGCCGTGCTTTGTTTGGGAACGTGGTGAAATGAAAATATAATCTACAATATCATAAAACATTAAAAACAAAGTATATGGATGAAAACTGAACGAAATTACTAAAAAGATTTAAATGAAATCGTTATTGTTGTATAGTTTTTAAGCTTACACAAGACTGAGGTTGTAATTGATTTTGAAAAGTAAAATACTTTACATATAGTTATAATACCTACTTTATGATATAAGCCGTTTTTCCCCGTGGGAGGACGGGTTAAGAATACATTTCCCCCCGCCGCTGGGTAGCGTCTCGTAAAAGGCGGGTAACTCAGTAGTTTGGTGGTAGGAGATTCGTTCTCCGACTGGCTCGCGACCACTATCATGTCAAAGACGAACCGCCAAATATCTTATGATGTGTTCCGGTTCGATGGCATGTAAGCCAGCTCTCCCTATTCCCACCATTCCATTTCCTCCCTATTGCCACTTAACTCGCAATGAATTCAGAGGGAATTCGGCGGAAAGTGAGGAACGGAGTGTCTTAACACTAGGTTCCCTCTGCCTACCCTGTGTGCGGGATACAGCGTGAAGCTAAAAAAACAAAAAATAAAAAAATAACTACATTATATAAACGCGGCGTTGAGTTCCGCCACTCAGATATTATTATCCATACCAAGTTATTTAACTAAGGATAATCACTTCCATGATAATATTAATCTATCTTTAATGTTTCCTTCGCTAAAAGTTTGTTTTCATAATTATTTCAAATATTTATTATTTGTTTGCAAAAGTTTCTTTTTCTTTACTAGATGGCTTCTGTTGCTAATGACTTTCAGAAATTATTCGGTGAAAAATATTGCCCATTTCTTTATTCACATTAAACAGTTATCTGGCTAAATGCCTCGAATTTATTTGTATGGTTTTAGAATAGAATTCCCTACCCATGTTCCTGATACACGCAAGATTCGTTAATTTTGAAAACTTCTTCTAATATCGAAAAATATTTTTAAATAAAGTACAAAAATTTGAACATAGCTGAATTCGAAGCGGCACCTATTGGAAACCATTCGCACGCTCTGACCGCTAAACCTGTTTCATAAAAATTCTTATACGCTTATTACAATATACTTTTGGTTTTTGTTGTCATGTTAAGAGTTATTTACAACTTATAATAATAATAATAAATAACGTTAAGTAACAAACATATAAATATTACGAAATTAAAAACAAAATTAGGAAACTCCGCATGGCTTCGCCGTACTTCGTAAGCAGTTTTCAAAAAGCACGAGTTCGAATCCCGGTGTATTTGAATTTTCATACGTCTTCCAAATATGTTTTCCTCATATCTTATAAAATTTTAATATCTGGAATACATTATATTTAATGCTTGATAAATTTATTTTAATTCTCAAAAAATCGTTCTGAAATACCTAGAACTAACTAAAACGACGAAACGCACCGTGATTGGACAAGCCTCATTGAATCGCTTGAATTTATTTAGTTTTTCTTACAGGTATATATTATTATACAGGTATTGGACAAAATAGTATACAGACAAATATTTCTAATATAAACATTCTTTTTAATTTCAGCAACTTCAAAAAAAGACAGATAATAAAAAAATATTATGATATTGCATGCTTTCTTTACCCGCATAGCAGCGTAGTCAGAAAAAAGTCACACTATGTTGTAGACACCAAAGTGGAGAAATAAAAGAAAAATAATCATCTTCCTCCAAGTAGGAATCGAATACATAACCTATCATGTTTACAGTCTAACACCATCCTACTGCTCAACAATGGCCTCAAAAATATACAATGACTTAATTAATTTAAACTGTCCCACATTTCTCAACTTCCACTGTTAAAAAATACATACATATTATAAAGAAACTTCGTATCTTTTGTTTCAGATTCAAAACGAGACCACTGTAACAAGACTGTGGAGATATACGAGGATGTGTCGTCGCCGCCGGTGACGCCAGAGAACTTTGGACGACCTCTCACTTGTACATATAGGTTAGGAAGAATCATAAAAATTACTGTTTTACTCCCCAACTTTAACAAGACAGTTATAAATTTGTCTTAGATGACGTATATATGTGCCTGTGTGTCTGTATGTTTGAAGCATCGTAGCTTCACCTTCGTCGTAGTAACAGAGACGCTAACCGCAAAAATAAGTTGTGTAAAGCGTATAACAATTTCGACGCAGTTGATAGTAGAATCCATGGCTCAGTGGTGAGAGCGCCTGGACAGTATACAGGAGGCGCGGGTTCGAATCCCGCTGCGTTCAAATTTTTAGACGTTTTCTTTAAATGTCTTTTTCAATTTTCCTAAGTGTGGAATAACACTTTAAAAAATGTTTAAAAGCATCGTAGCTTGCAAACAGCTGGATTCATTTCGATACGGTTTTTTTTTTCATTTGAAAGTTAATTTTCTTAGTTCGGTAGTTGCCATCCATTCAACACACAATTGTCTCGAAATCAATTGGCTGGGAAAGTGAATTTGAAAAAAGAACATCTGAGTGGCAAAGGAACAAAAGCAGTTAGAAACTACCCGACCGATTGGCAATATACCTAATAAACAAAAAAAATGAATGAATTGAATGTATTTTTTAGCCATTATCTACCAATAAAATAGGGCCTTGCGGCCTTAAGTTCCGCCACTTAACACGCAAGCCTCCGAATTCGGCGAAAAATGGGGAACGAAGTGTCTTAACAATTGGTTCCCTCTGCCTACCCTGCTGTGTGCGGGATACAAAAAAACTAGATTCAAACAAAATTTTAAAATATACCAATTTTTTTTTATTTATAGAAAAATTATATTACACGCGTTTAACAAAAATTTTAAATAATCATTTAATTAAATCCTCCATACATCTCATATATGTACAGTTATTTCTTTCATAAAAATAAAAGTAGTTAATCTAAATTAAGATAAATAAGACCGGAAAAACAGTCTTCTAATCGCAAGAATAAACCTTGGCTAAACAAAGGCAACAGTATATCGCTGTACGGGCATTCATCAAAAGGGCTTTAGATAGGGTGTAACCGCAGACGAATCTGGGCAACTGATAGAAATGTTTGCTATATTTTGGACAAATTTTCATATATTATTATACAAAATGTGTCCTGTACTAGTTTTCCTTACTACTAATTTAATCGTAATGTCAAAAAATTTAATATATTTAATTATATCTGTCTATGTATATAAAACATTTGTGTTATTGTGACTGACAGCCTGTAAAAAAGTCAAAGTCAATATTTTTTTTTTAAAATAACAAGTTACATACTTCATTTTTTGAACATTAAATAATTTACCACAGATTCATTAAAGTCTCTTCAGACCTGAGGAGAACCGGTGCAAGTACTATACATAAATAAACGTAGGAATATAAAATATTTTTTTTGATAATCTTATTTTATATTAATTAAAAACCTCTATATTTTCAATAATTTATAGAAATAAAAAATATTAATAATATTTTTACAAAATGCAACGCTGGCTGTATGAGCTGCTCGCCGACTAGAGTTTATAAAATTAAAAAAAAAAAAGAAAGGAAGCATGGCGGGAGCGTGGCACGGGAAAAAGTGACGTTTAGAAATTTATTGATTTTAAATTACAAATAATATAAATTAAATACTAAGAAGTGGACATTTAATTATTAAATTTAACATTTAAAATGTGAAGGAATTCAAATATAAAGTTTTGTAACATTCAGAATTGGTAAAATATGTATTTGTAAGTTATGAAGAATTTTTTGGTGAGTTATATTACATTATTAATATAAAAATAACATAACGTGAGTATATAAATGAATATAATATAAATAATAACTAAATATTATAATTATTTTAATTTCAATAAATACTTACGGTCTTATTCATAAAAAGTTATGGAACAGTTAAAGTGTTCTATAAGCCCACTATAAGAGAAACGTCAAAAAATGGTATTCATAACAGCATTTTAGCGCTAAACAGTACTATAAGCGTACTATAAAGTTATCGTGGCCAATACCCTACTATAGCGGTTCTATAAGATAAAAAATGGCCGATTCTCAACAGCTGATCATTGAAAATGACATTTGACGTAAGTGACTCGTCAATGTTAGCTAATCGAATTTGCATAACTTATTAATCCAATCCACTAATAATTATTGCTTTGTGTCAATTTTCCACTTTTATATTTAAAATGAAAGCTTTACAAAGCATACATGCTTCGGAAACGATAGCAATAATGGAGAAGAGTTCGGAGTGAAGAAAAGTGTATAGAAGCAGGGGTTGACCCGTTTTCCTTATACGACGAAGAGTTTCGAAAGCGTTACCGCTTTCATAAATATACTGCTTTTATGATAAACCTTGTGCGTAGATTAACCATGGAGACATGCAATTAGACAAACTTATTAATAAAGTTTTAACTAGGAGAAATTTTAGTTAGTAAATTTTATAAAATTGTAAGTTTAACGCCGAGCTTTCCCTCAACACCAGAGCAAAGAAATGAAAATATAAATTGAAGTAAATATTTTATTGCCTGGAGTGAGGATCGAACCCACAACTAGTAGTCTTGTTACATGTTCACTTTGTGCCCGTGCTGGTGCACTGACCTCAATTTGTTAGATTTTGGTTAATAAAAAACAGTTTATTTCTATAGATTTTATTCTTTAGATGTGTAATACAATAATTTACGTTTGAGTAATTCTTCCTTTAAAAGTGAATTATTTAGTTTTTGTTCTAATTTTTTTAATTTTTGCCTTTCTACGGCCATCTGGATCTCAGGAAGCTCCTTTCTGTAAACAATTACATTTGCTTCTATTCTTGAGCTTATTGTCATTCTGTAACCAAAAATGTAATATATCTATTATTCTTTTTAATAAGTTTTCCAAAGAAGTATGTATTATAAATTAATAATAAAACTTATTTTGTTGAAAGCTTAACACATTTTATTTATTTCAATTCAATTTAAGTTTGTTAATCCAAATTTAATATTGCTTGTAGATATAAGATAGTACTGAATGATTTTAGTGAATCTAACTTAGTAATATATTATAGTAATAAAAATAAAGATAAGTTTATTCAACATAGACATTTTTTTAATCTACCAAGATTGTGTACTAGTGCTAGTACTTGGATGCACCATCTAAAAAGAATATAATCAGATTTCCTTGCTGCGCATTCTTTAGGTAGTATTAGCTATTTAATGTATTATAATGGAAAATAAATTTTGTCTCGCTTCCCATCAAATTATTTGTTGAAAATAAAATTGAACTAAATTGACTAAAATAATAAAATTGAAATGACTTTCAGGGTATTGTGGTATTATCATTCATTTAATATTTCATGCACCACAATTAATTATACTTAACATGTCATTACTTATGAATATCATTTAAAATAAGATAAGTGATTCATAATATTATTATTACACATACTTTTTTCTTCTTTTATATTATTTTCTGTTCTATTCTTAAACAAGAATTGATAATAATTACATAAATATTTCTTTATTCAAAATGAAACACTAATTGGCCAAATGTTCGTATTTTTATATGTACCTGGTTATCTGAGTAAAATTAATTTGAGTATACTGTGAACTCATGAGGGAGCCAAACTGAAATGTCATCACCAGTTGCTGGTTCTGTAGTAGGTGGTGAGCTACCAACTGTTTTTAGTATTTGTTTTTTTTCTATAAATATCAGCTTCTTAGCTGACATTTTTATAATACCTTGAGCCTTAATTTGTTCTTCTTCTTCTTCAAGGGGTTTTTGCCATATTGTTTCAGTTTTAACAATAAGTGCCGTGTTAATAAAATAACTACACAAATACTTTTCCTCAGCAATTCTTTCAAGATCATCTATGGAATAGAAGCATAAGCATTGAAACATAACATGCGTATGAATGTTTACAAAACAAAACTTACGTGTTCGAATTAACTGTATCAGTAAAACCAACCTTATCCTCCTCCAACCAATTCTCACTTCTCTGCCTTTTCTTGCTCTCTACAATTTTTGATTCCGATGCCATTTTATAAGTAATGGAGTAATATTTAAAATTAAATTAACACGTACGTACTACTAGTAAACAAATGTCAATAGCTTATCGCACCACAAACAACAAAATATGGTTTTTATCCTTAATAATGTCTATGATCAGTCGAATTTAGTAAAATTATACACATTATCTGTGGTCAATTTGCAAAGTTTGACAAATTTTTTTGCCAATTTCATCGTAGTGGCAACATTTTAGCTTATAAACAGTATATTAGTTATAGTAGGTTTATAGTACTGTTATGAATACGCATTTTTATGGAACGTTTCATAAGCTTATAGAGCATTTTAACTAATGAACGTTTTAAGCGTTCTATAAGCATTTTTTATGAATAAGGCCGTTAGAATATATTTTGTGTGAAAAAACGTGAAATTTACAATACATATTAAAGCATTTGGCGCGCTTTGCCGCCATCTTTGATTTGTGTTATATGAACACTAAACCTAGTTGAAATTTTTCTGAATATTATTTATAACTTATATTTTACGATTGTAAATAACATTATAAATAAATGTTAATTAATATATACAATGAGTCTATACCCTCTGATGGCTAATTACATGTATTTAATAAATTATAAATAAATTTTCTTAACACTGCTAACTTTAAATGTGAATAGAACTTGGATTACTTATGAACACAACAAAAAAGGTAACCCTCACCACGTGACGTGTCGTGATATCCAAAGCACGATTTTGAAATAATTGTTTTTCAAAAACATGACTAGATATCAGTCACAAGATGAAACTACTGCGTTTAGAAAGCTAAAATTTGTATTTGTAAGCTCTTAGTTAGGCAAAGTTGCGGGTTACGACCCGTATTGTTATTTAAAATAGAATTTAGTAGAATAATTAAGATATAAAATACATATAAGTACATAGCTTATATTTTAAAATGGCTTGTAAGTAGACCTTCTAACAAAGTCAATGGTAAAACTACCCCAGATTATGCCAAAACGTAATTTATGTACTATTTAAATGTCAAGTATTTTATATATACAGACTTACATACATATTTTTTTTAGCTTCACGCTGTATCCCGCACACAGCAGATTAGAGGGAACCTAGTGTTAAGACACTCCGTTCCCCATTTTCCGCCGAATTCGAGGGCACTGCGTGTTAAGTGACGGAACTTAATGCCGCGCTTCGCCATAAATGTCATACTCATCGAGTAAGAATCGAATCCACAACCAGTCGTTTGCAGTCACACGTTCGTGCCACTGCGCCACTACTGGCCCCGACATATATACACAATATAGCTATATACAATCCATGAACTACTTAGGAATATTCGTATCGATAATAATATATGTGTAATAACTCTTTTTTACAGGTTTAGAGCGTTCAGAGGTTCACCAAAAGACTGGATACTTAGAATCCGATTTAAGAAATTCAAAGTTGGCACTCTTATCAACGGAACGACTTGTCATAAAGGATATATGCAGGTAAATGAACAATATTTATATAAGTTCTAATCAAGAGATTCACAGCTATTTCATTTACTATTTACTGTAATAGGACTTCTTAGTAATATTAAATAATGAAAGAAACAATTTGAAACTCTTTTTAACACAAATTATGCAGAGAAGTACGAAATTTCGCACAGTTTTAATTCATATACAGAGTTATTATAGCCACTACATATACTGTTTTTACTTATAAATATAATTAAATCTCGCACCTAAAAGTTTCAGTAAGAATTTGAAGAACCTCACTTAGTACTTACTGTCTTATACTCTTTATGAAACCTACATATCAGATTTCAGCTATCTACGCCCCGAACTTTCAGTTGTGTGTCGTCTATCAGTCATTCACCTAATACATACATACACATGTACGCGTCCCCAGACCAAAATTTAATATTCTAAAAAATTATCAATTTTAAAATGTTACAAAATATTTTATATTATTAACAATACGCTTACATATGACATTAAGAGATCAATCGATTATCCTATTTGGATTTAAATCCATGACTATATGTAAACTAGCTACTAGCATACTAATGTATTGAATTTGAACATTATGAAATGTTTATAATTTTAAGTGTCTAAGAAACGATATGTATCTACTATAAAAATAAAAATATAGCTAACAATCTACAAACTAAAAAATAAAAATAAAGCACAAAAAATATAACATTGTTTTCAGCACCACAGAGTAGTCGGAGAGAACCTAGTGGTAAAACTCTCCGTTTTCCATTTACCGGCCAAAATATAGACATTGTGTGTTAAGTGGCGGAACTTAACGCTTGCAATAACCCTTCAAAGTATCATCAAATAGGTGCAAATAAAAAGAATGTTCGATAAAGCTATAGTTCATCGGCCTAGCATCAAAGCAAAAATGTAAAACCGAAAATTTGACTTTCAAATTTTCTTTGTAAGACTTAGACGACGAAGTTAAGTGGTTCCAATTAATGAGACGACTTGTTGATTTCAAGGGTGTTTCTTGTGTAAGTGAGTTAGGAAAATATGTATAGTATCATAATACTCCAGGACCAGTCGTGGCACAGAGGCACAGAGTGTGCCAGTAAAGCGACTGGTTGTGAGTTCGATTCCCACTCGAGGAGTGGAAATATTTAATATTTCAATTTTCTTCGCTCTAGTGTCGATGCTAAGCGCGGTGTTAAGTTCCGCCACTTAATACATAATGCCTACAAATTCGGCGTAAAATGTAGAACGGAGTGCCTTAACACTAGGTTCCCTCTGGCTACTTTGCTGTGTGCGGGATAGAGCGTGAAGCTAAAAAAATCGTAATACTCATAAAATATATTAGCCAGCCTTTGACTGTAGACTCGATTGGTTGTAGGTTCGATTCCCACTCAGAGTATAGATTACAATTAAGTAAATTATTTTAATTTCTCTGTTCTGATAAGGTAAAGCACAGTGTTTATTCGCCACTGTGTTTACCTGTTTATCGCCACTCAGCTTGTCATGTCCTAATTTCGGGGGTAACGTGCATAACGGAGAGTGTTGACACTAGATTCTCTCTAACTACCTACCTGCTATGTGGGTAAAAGCGTAATATATCGCTTCAAAGGCTATTAACATTAAAATTATGCTAACTTCGTTACTCTAGAAAGGCAAAGCGCAGCGTTAAGCACCGCAGATAACAAGTAATGTCTCGAATTCAAACGTAAAGCGGAGAACGAAGTGTCATCACTCTATATTTTCTCTGCCTATCCTGTTGTATATAAAAACGAGAAGCTATTTTCACTTTTTATATTGTAAAAAGAAAATTTTGTTTAGAAATTCACGTGTTCTAATCTCAAGAGACAAAAATTGCAATATTTTGCAATACATTTTAACATGAACTTTTTCTCGAATGTTATATGAATAATTAAAAAGTTATTTAAAGTTTTTTTTATTATTTTTGCTTAAAATTCTGCTTATTTCGATCGAAATATTTTAAGCTACGATTGTTTATTTTTAACTTGAAATAACATTCATCATTCATTTATATAATTAAATATTTTTACTTTTTATATTTAAATAAATAGAACTAAATGTACGCATGAAAATACTGTTTATTTTGCGAATAATTGAAATAATTATGTTAGGAATACGAATTTACACTGAATTTCTCTTTTACTATATATTTTTTGAGTTTTATACTTTGTACTGCATAGCAGACAGAGAACGTCTAGGGTTATGATACTCCGTTTTTAGCTTCTGCCTGTATTTAAGACAATTTTACATGGCGGAACTTAACGCCGCGCTTAGTCCTGCTATAATTAAGAACAATTCAAACATAATCGATCACTACGCCAGTGTCTTTATTCATATATGTATATGAAATATTTATATACTATATTTATATGCATGAACAATGGGGTCAGTCGTGGCGCAAAGTGTGACTGGAAAGCGACTGATTGTGGGTCCGATTCCTACTCGAGGGGTTGAAATATTTAGTATTTACCATTTTCTTCACTCTGGTGTAGAGGCAAAGCGCGACGTTAAGTTCCGTCACTTAACACGCAATGCTCCATAACACTAGGTTCCCTCTGCCTACCCTGCTACGTGCGAGATACAGCGTGAAGCTAAAAAAAAACAAAATATACCTTCACACACTAACTATTGCGCCATAAAAACTATTTATAAAGTAATATACTAACACTATGTTAGTGTAAGCTTCTTTGAAAAGAATCCGTATGTATATCACAGCGTATCGACTATCGCAAGCGCTAACCAATTAATTATACGATGACCTAGATGTTTGATGTTACGTAGATTTTTTCAGCGCATTCAATACTTTTGTAGCTTTCGGTAAAAATTGTAATTTCTCTTTTAGTTATAAACTAGAAAAAAGAGTTTATTTTAAACATAGCTCCGTTTCATTCATTAATTTTTGTATGGACTGTTAATAAAACTGGACTGAACTGAACTGGTTTTTTTTTTGTTTGTTATAGTTTCTTTTGAACTTTATTAATCTTTATTATTTAAGAGTTTATATAAAACAATTCCTACCTTACGGTTTACCTTTTATAAATTAGTTGTGCAGGGATCCTAGATTTTTACTATTTTTTTAAAACCGGCTTATCGTTACATAAATTTCACAGGTCGTCACTGAGGTCCATATTAGGTACTTCTGGTTTTTTATTGTTATGACGTGAATATTAAAATGTAAAAATATATGCTTTTTATTCCAAAATGCAGCTTTTATTACAAATCTTGCAGCTTTGACCTCATCTTGCCATCTATATGCTTGAAAATTTGCACATATGTCCAGACCCAATGTGATGACTACAATATTTTCATAGTACGAACATGAGGAAAATATTTTAAGTAATATTTCTTTTAGTTTCTCTTATACATTTTTAAATCGTACTAAGTTTTTATAAATTGATTATAATTGATGTATACTTAAATAATTAAAATAATTTGGAAACTTGATGAAGGGTTTGGATACTTTAAAAGTAAACGTTTTAAAGTATTACCTTTATCAATTTTAACGTATAACTGAGTTAGACAAAGGAAAGGCTAGTTCACAATATTTTGGCTATTCACTGTATATAACACACTTAGTAAAGTGTATAAAAATATTTGCCCAAAATGACAGCGTACCTTACCTATATTGGCACAGATAACCGACAGTTTTATATGGACATATTTTTGTTTAGTTGTATTCATGTTCTTGAGATGTGCATAGGCTACATTATTTCGGATACGATTTATAAAAGATATTTTACAATTTATAGACCACGCAACCAAAAGTGGGTACTGCAAATAGTTCTATATATTTAAGCTTCTTTAAGATATATATTTTATATTAACTTTGATGTTATATACTTTACTAAGTGTATGCTAGAGCGAAGGAAATAGAAATATTAAAAATTTCTACTCCTCGAGTAGGAATCGAACCCACAACCAACCGGCCGTTTACTGTCACACGTTCGTGCCACTAAGCCACGACTGGCCCCTATATATTAAGATATATATGTTTTATTACTTTTGTATTCTAATGCAATAATTATAAATTAACAATTGCAATATAATTAACATTCCAAAGGTGAAGCAAAAACACGTCAAGGATGAAATTATGCTAAGTAAAATAGAAAGCACCGAAGTCCGTAAGACTAAAATCAGGGGGCACGACGGAGTAATTGAGTTGGCGAGCGCTTTACCAATTCAACTAATTAATTCCTGAACTTCACAAACTAAAAGAACTCCCAACTCCGGAGTCGATTCGGATGGATAATTATTGGATCATTCCCCTGTCGTGATTTCGGAAATTCGGGCAAACTTTCAACGTTTAGAATGTTGTGGTGATCTTCAAACAAATGATGTATTGTATTGTTTTGTATTACGATTGCTTATTTCAATTATTTGTTACGTTATATTACGTTTTTTACTCTCAGGGTAAGAAGAACATTTTAGAGATATTGTATAGATAGATAAAGGTATTTATTTAACAACATAATTAGGTTTTAACAAGCGTATTGAGGCCAATCATGGCACAGTGGCAAATAAATGTGATTGTAAATACGACTGGTTGTGAGTTCGATTCTCACTCGAGGGGTGGAAATATTTAATATTTCCATTTTCTTTGCTCTAGTGTGGATGCAAAATCCCGCCACTTAACACACAATGCTTCCAGAATTTGGCGGATAGTGAAGAACGGAGTGTCTTAACACTCGTTCGTTCTGCCTACCCTGTATGTGGATTCCCTGTGTGCGGAACACAGCGTGAAGGTAAAAAAAAAATTGTCAGCGTACAAGAATGTCGACGTAATTTGATAAGAACCTATAGGTTAATTGATTATAATGTCTCCAGTGATGCACTTTCGATTTCATTCAACTTTTTAAAACATTTTTCCAAAATATTTTTGTTAAAAGTATTGTTTTTAAGAGTAACGTTAGTTTTGCAAGAGTTTACTCAGTTATATATTACGTACGTTAGTGCAGATATATGTGGACTGTACTGCTGCAGTGAACATATTAACGCTATTGTAGCGTAGTGTGGGAAATGAACGCTCAGTTTTAAGTATCATATTTAGAAAATATTTAAATTTAATATCAGATTAGGAAGATTATCGTGGTGCAATAGATAAGAATAGGTTAATTTGTATGGTATCTACTCAAGAAGCGATTATATAAAAATTATTCTCATTTCTTTTAAACATTTTTAGTGTGTTATTCCACATTTAGGAAATCTAAATGTCTTTTTTATTCTCATTTCCCTTGTTCTGGTAAGACAAAGACATGTAGTTGGGTATTAAGTTCCGCCATTTAATACGCAGTGTCTCTAATTTTGTCAGGAACAATATAATAGTTTCTCGACGTTAAATTTTCCCTGCATATTTTGCTCTCATAAAACACAGGATCCTGTAGAACGTAAAGTTGTTATATAAAACTACCTACCTAACACCAGTATTGGGCAAAATTTAATTACCATTAACAGTTAAATACTAGTAAGGTCATTCGTGGCGCAGCGGCACAGACGTGTGACTCCAAATGACTGGTTGTGGGTTCGATTTACACTCGAGGAGTGGAAGGAGTTCATATTTCCATTATCTTCGATCTGGTGTCGAGACAAAGCGCAGCGTTGAGTTCCGCCGCTTCCTCAAAAATTCGAAGGAAAGTGGGGAACGGAGTGTCTTAACGCTTAATCCCTTTGACTAGTCCGTTAGTAGGAGAAATTATCATTTTTAAAATTAGAATACCGGACTTGATAAAACTACTAAAAAATATTAAATCATATATTAAACACGGTGCTTAACCAAAAATATATTTACTTATTTAAATACTTATATGTATAAATACAAAAACAGCATAAATTGCACTTTTACTCCAAAAAAATCCTTGTTTGTTGTTAAAATATGAGGAATACATTTTCATATATCATGTTAGATTCGATAAAGGGGAAGCTGTTTTTATTCCGGATGTACGTATTTATTTGGACACAATGAAATTTATTCGTAACGGCAGATTGCGAAGCAGTTATCAAAACAAAGCCTGGCCGTGTAAAAACAGCCGATATAAAACATATATTTTCCTTTATTTCCCATATATTTTGTTTAATTTTAAAATATTTACTTAATAAAGAGATTTTTCTGAGAATGATTTTTTACAAAAATCTCTAATATTTAGCATTTTGACTTATTTGTTGTTTCTGTAAAAATAGTGTGTCAGTTGGCAGAACTTAACGCCACTCTCTGTCTGAACAACCAGATGAACTCTTTGTTTTCTCAGAGTGGTATTAATGTATAGTATTAATTTTGATTTTTGATATGTTTAAGAGGCCTTCGTGGCCCAGTGGCACAAGCTTGTGACTGTAAACGACTGGTTGTGGGTTCGATTCCCACTCGAGGAGTGGAAATATTTAATATTTCCATTTTCTTCGCTCTGGTGTCGAAGTAAAGCGCGGCGTTAAGTTCCGCCACTTAACACGCAATGCCTCCGAATTCCGCGGAAAATGGGGAACGGAGTATCTTAATACTAGGTTCCCTCTGCCTGGTGGCCCACAGCAGGGTGCTGTGTGCGGGATACAGCGTGAAGCTGAAAAAAAAAAGAATGTTTAAGAGGCCTTCGTGGCACAGTGGAACAGCGTCGCTTAACGCAATGTTTGAATGATATTAAATTTTTCATTTTTTTGCTCTCGTACCTAAAACTAAAGGCTGTGTTCATTTCTGCCACTTCACACACAATATCTCGATTCAGGGTGGAAAGTGGAGGATGGAGTGTCTTATGGTCTTGACCAGGTCCTCTCTGACCCCCCTTGGCGAGAAAAAGCGTGAAGCTGCATATAAGTTTTCACGTGATTTAAGCTGATATTCAATACCAGAGTTATAGAGTATTAGAGGTATTAAATTGAGGTTATATCTGGTTAACGTATTGTAAACATAATTAAATTGTTACTAATATACTAATATACTAACAGCTAAGGAAAAGGGAAAGTTCGACTGGGATAGAAAGTCAAATTTCATACTTTTCCGTTCATATTATTTTCAAAAAATGTGACTGGAAGTTTTTCTTAAGCATATAAATAATTAAAATTTATGGAGCGGAGAAATTATCATTCCTAAAATTGGAATACTGGACTTGATATAACTACTACTACAATATTAAATCATATAGTAAACACGGGGATTTATACATAATAAATTTACGACATATTACTCAAAAGATTTTTTTCAAGAAACAAATCTCAACAAATTCATTCACTACCTTACAAAGTAAAAACTTAGAGAAACAAAAAAAGTCCGTATTACTTTAAAAACATTTCTACTTTCAGATTGTAGATGGGAACGCAAAAACCGACGTATCCAACAGAAAGGAGCCGGGACTCTTCTGCGGTGAGATAGAGCAGCCGCAAACGTTCATATCGGAAACTAACTTCGTGAAGATTGTGTTCCATGCTGATAATTTCACTGACCAGACTTATTTTAGTTTTGATTCGAGGTAAGTTGCTTTTTGAAAGTAGATTTACGGTTTTCCCCGCTTTGCTGGGCGGGTAGTCAGATACAACGTAGTGTTAAGACACTCCGTTTTTTATCTTCCATCTGAAAAGGAGATATTGTATGTTAAGTAGAAAGACTAAAAACGAAAAGAAACTTAACAGAGCGGATAAATAAATTTTTTTCAAATATAATCATTTCCTCGATTGGGAATCGAGCCCATAATAGATAGCGTTTACAGTCAGACTCTGTCCCAATACGCCGTGATGATTTCAAATTAGTTTAGTGTTAAATAGTTTTAAAATAATATTTAGCTATAGACACGATTGATTATGAGTTCGATACCCACTTTAAGAATTGATTATATTTAAATAATTTTCATTACTTCATTCTAAGATAAATGATGGCGTTGAATTTCGTCACTGAACAGGTATTTTTCTGATTTTCAATAGAGAGTGGGGAATGCGTCATGACACTAAGTTCTTTCTGCCTGTGTAGCAAAATTGAGTTAAATAAGTTAAAAATAACGGAAACAACATGACCTTGTGGCGTAGATGAGCTACGGTTGAGTTACACCTTTGTACAATGGTTTCAATTTCTACATTGAACAGTCTAGTTGTATATATTTAAATTAGTTTTGTTCCCTGGCTTATTTAAATAACACGCGGTGTTTAATTCTGTAAGAAATAAAGAATAACTTTTAAAGGTTTTTTTATTGTATATAATCATGTAGGAAGTATATGAAAGAAATAAGAAAATATAATAACAAATTATTCATAAATACATACATACATAAATTTGCATATATAGTATATGCATTATGAATATTACTAATTATTTACTTATACCTATAAAATGCTTGAATTTAAAAAGTAACGATCTTACAATTTAAAAGATTACATACAACTCAAAAATAAACAAAAATAAATAATAAATATAACAATACGGGGAATGGAGAGTTATTGTTGCTATGTTCTCTTTGCCTATCCTGTTATGCGTGAAGAAACTTTACTTGAATAGAAGTGCATTAGACACTACAGCTTACCTTTACAAAACTTAATTTCAAAGAAGCTATAATAAGAATCCTTGTAAGAACGTTCAAAGGAACGAATAAATAGTAAGCGCTCTGTAAAACTTGAAATAGTAATGGACTGCTTCGTAAATTGAATTCGTCTATGATTAAGCAGTTATGAAAACTCATTATTGTGCTATTTGATTATTTTTATGTTTATAAATTTTAAAACTAGGTTTAATAAGGTCTGACTGTATAAACGATGCTTACGGGTTCAATTCCCACTAGGGGAAACGGGGCCAGTCGTGGCGCAGTGGCACGAACGTGTGACTGTTAACGACTGGTTGTAAGTTCGATTCCCCAGGAGTGGAAATATTTAATATTTACATTTCCTTCGCTCTGGTATCGCTCTGGTATCAGAGGCAAAGCGCGGCGTTAAGTTCCGCCACTTGACACGCAATGCCTCCGAATTCGGCAAAAAGTGGGAAACGGAGTGTAATTTTATGTAATTAATAAAAACTTAACATTAGGGTCCCTCTGCCTACCCTGCTGTGTGCGGGATACAGCGTGAAGCTAAAAAAAAGATCTCTTTTCCATTTGATTTGGTATGACAAAGTGCGGTGCTAAACTTCGTTCCTCAATATGTAAAGCCTTGATTTTAGGTGGAAAATGAAGAACGGAGTGTCTTGTCACTGAACTCTCTCTGTCTCTGTGATCTTGCTATGCGGGGAAAGCGTGTAACTTAAAACAACTACTTACAATTATAATAATTATTATTTTACTAACAATATTTTTATTTTTGAAATAACATAGTTTCATTTACAGGGCGGAACAACAATTTGAAGTATATCTAAGATACGGACAACATCCTGAGCTGTATCCTAATAGACGTGGGGAAGTGGTCGCTGGGTGAGTAACTATTAAGAAAATGATTAAAAACTTATAAATATTTGTATTCGAGTTTAAAATACTGGTTATCTTCCAAAAAGCTCCTTTTTAATGATTTTTTTTGGAATAATAGCAAAAAGCGATTAAATTCTTCTATTTTTATTCAAATATAAAAAAAAGAATTAATTATTCATTTAACTCATTTTTACTTTAAAAATTTCACGTAGCGAAATTATTATATACTAGGTTCCCTCTGCCTACCCTGCTGTGTGCGGGATACAATAGCGTAAAGCTTAATACACAGTACAGTAAATAATAAAAAATACACCATCAATACACCAATTTTATTTAAAATGTACATTTAGTGATACAAAATCTCGTCTTTCTTTTCTCAAAGCGACTCGTAATTTATATATGGTTTACATTATACACTATAGTGCCATTGATTTGGCTTTGAGTTAAGCCATTTAACACACAATGTCTTGAATTCAGGCGAAAAACAGAGAACGAAGTGTTAGGTTCTCTCTGACTACTCTGCCATACGCCATACGGGAAAAACTGAGAAGCTTAGTTTTGCCAAAAAAGTTTATCCAATCTTCTTCTGCTTCTAGCGATTTCGCTGCCAAATTCATTTAGTTTAGAAATAACAACCTATGTAAGAGTTACAGTTTAATATCTAACTAGTAAACCAGTTGACGTATAAACAAATAGTTGCCATAGCAACGTTGTTGTTACTTTATACAAGTTTATTTTAAGCACTTGGTAGTTGTGTAATAGTTTCGTATTCATTTATTGTTTTTGTATTTTTGTATTTGAGATAATATATTAACTCTCTGTGCTCTTGCAACTTTGTCTTCATAATTTCTGAATCTAATGTCATATTCATTCTTCCTTATAAAACATGTTCTTCACATTTTAATATAATATATTACTTAATTTACATACATTTGCTGGGTTGACAAGAAAAATTGCTATTTTTTTACTTACTAATATTAAAATATGTATGTATTAAGTTAATAAATGCAATGTTTTAATTCCATGGGCCAGTGGTGGCACAAGTGTGTGACTGACTGTAAACGATTGGTTGTGGTTTCGATTCCCACTAGTGGAGTGGAAATACTTAATATTTGCATTTTCTTCGCTCTGGAGTCACGACAAAGCGCGGCGTTAAGTTCCGCCACTTAACACGCAATACCTCCGACTTAAGCGGTGCGTGGGGAACGAAGTGTCTTAACACTAGGTTTCCTCTGCCTACCCTGCTGTAAGCGAGATACAGTCTGAAGCCAAAAAAAAACCATGTTTAAATTAGTTAAATCGTGCAAATACACATATATAGTAAAAATAAATATTACCCTTGTTAAGGCCATCGTGGAGCAATGAAATAAAATCTCCAAATTTTAATAGTTTTGGGTTCGATCCACATAGTCGAGTCAGAATAATTAATATATTTAACTTTGTTATATTTTTTTCAATCATATACATAAATTGAGTTAAACCACACAATATAAATTGTTTTGATTTCGATTAGGAAGTAGAGAATAGAGTATCTTGACACTGGATTCTTTCTTCCTATCCTAATATACAGGATAAAGCGTGAAGCTATTAAAAAATATAACATACTAAATGCCATTTTCTAAACTACTTACTATTATATTAAATCAGTCTAAAATCGAAATAGATCATTAGTATAGAGTTATTTAAACAGATAACGTTATCACATAGCTTTGGTGTCCTAGTGCTTAGACCACAATGATAATTTTAGTTATGCAAATATAATACATTAGCTAACGTAGGGCTGTTGACGTTTAAGCTTACTGGGTGGGAAAATAACGTAAAAATAATATACAAGCAATGAATCTCCTAGTATGTGCCTTACAATCGCATAAATGTCAACCAATGATTATAAAAATATAAAACCTGAGTACTTAAAATGGTTTTTTTATAAATTTTCATTTCGTATCCATATTGCTAAGATAAGACAAAAATCTTATCACCTACCATTTTGATAATTTGTATAGCCTATTTATATTTATATACATATATTTCTTCAGATTGTGGAAGTATTCCATAATTCTGACCAATACAATGATAACTCATATACAATTATTAGTGAATGAACAAAAAAATAAAAGATATAAGTATAAAAATACATTCATACATGTAAACGTACAAATAAATATACTTACAAGCAAACATACACACAAAACATAGATGTCCTGTCCTTCGTAACTACGTTTAAATCTTTTAAGATATATATATAAGTATGCAAAAATACATATAGTACTCGGCAATAAATAATGCACATCGATGCTTAGAATGAAACAGTCGGTCAGTTTCGGTTTCGTAGAGCGCTGTCTTTGTCACTCAGTTGATATGTGACGTTTCTCATTGTTATTATTTTAAGCGACCGAGACAACGCTCTACGAAGTCGAAGCTAACCGACTTTTTCATTCTAAGCATCGATGTGCATTATTTATTGCCGGGTACTATACATACAAACACAGAAACATAACCCTCCTTCTAAAGCAGTCAATGTAAAAAGAAAGAAAAAAAACCAATACTATTCTCTCCAAATATTCCATCAAGTCCATTCAACCCTACCAATCTCCTCTCAGTCATATAATCACAACGTAGCGATTTCAATTCATTATTGTTCAATAATACGGCCCCTAATCCAGATACATTTCCCAATATTGGAGTTAGATTAGATTACGATTCTCCACTAGTATAGCGAGACTGTTGCAAAATGTACTATTCTGTGTACAAGAGGTATCTTTGACGCGTTAAATAGACGTTGCCATGGCAACGTATAAAGTCACTTTATATGTATATAAGTCAAAATATGAAAGTGTGTAATAATTATTTTAATAAATTATAGTATTTTAACGTATTATTATAGAAAATATGGGATTTCTGCACTTTTTATGGATATATATTTTAACTGTACCAAATTTAACACTTGTCTGTCCGCATAATTGTCGTAAAAATCGTTCCAAAGGTTTTACTGTACGTATTGATATATAATAGATAGAATGTAGTGCTATGTTCTAATATTTTTATCTTTATAATTATTTACTTTTACTAGATTGTCATAGATTCGCACTCACAGGAATGATTTTATTTAAATCATCCGCTGTGACGACACAAAACGCGTTGAACTTCACCACTTAACACATAATGTCTCTGATCGAGGCAGAATGTCAAGGAAGTGTCTTGACACTAGGCTCTTTGTAGCTTGCCATGTTAGAAAAAAACGTGAAGCTGAAAAAAAGTAAATTTACTTCATAATCTTGCCCAATTTTATGACAGAGGGGAGACCTTGATAAGTGCATAGAACCAATAATATACTATGCTTCACGCTGTACCCCACACACAGCAAGGTAGGCAGAGGGATCCTAGTATTAGGACACTCCGTTCCCCATCTTCCACCGAATGAAGGCATTACATGTAAAATGGCAGAACTTAACGCCGAGCTTTGCCTTAACACTAGATAATGAAATTATGATATTTCCACTCCTCGAGCTTGAATCGAACCCACAACCAGCTAAGTACATTTCACATTTTGTGCCCCTGCGCCACGACTGGCCTCTAATATACTATAAGAAAGAGAATAAATTCACCGAAGCGTTCCACTGCCTTATACTTCAACATCTATTCTACACAAGTAAGAACAAACGATTCGTTGCAAAATGTTCAATGAGTAGCTACGCTTTGATGTTCCCCTGCAATTTGGTTAGCAATTTGAATATTCCGTACAATACGTGAGTCGTATAGTTATAAGGGCAGTTTTGTTTGAGTCTCATTTTGAGTTGAAACATAAATTTCTGTCGTTTCGACACTGTCATATAATATTATTGGTTGTTTTTCTGCGGGAAATGTTGAGAGGTAAAGAAAGGCTATTTTTTTGTTATATTTTTTGTATGAATTTTAATTGTGGAAGTATTTGTTTGTTGTATTTTGAGTGTAGATTTATTTTTAAATTAATTGTGTATTTAAATTTAAATATCTTTTATAATAAAATATGGTTAAATATATGAAACAAATATACATCGCAAAGCAATTTAAGTGTCAAGAAATTCTTAAATCATCTGATCACTTTCATTATACCTAGTCAAAAATTAAAACTACAGTAAATATAACAACTTAATAATACAATACGTATTATAGATTAGCTTTAATCAATAGGCCTTTTTGGTCTTAAAAAGTGCCCACCAACTGCAATGCAATGCAATTCTGCTAAGCTGTTGGGCTTTGGGCTGTCATTTAACTCAGATAAACCATTTTTACTATGGATATCTATTATTTTCGTTTCTCTGCTCTAGTACCTATGACAAAGCGCAACGTTGATTTCCGTCACTTAACACGCACAATGTCTTGAGGCGGAAAATGGACAACGAAGTGTCTTAGCATTATGTTCTCTCTGATTACCTGGAAATGCATATAAAAGCATGAAGATGAAAAAAGATACCTAAATTGTCTTAGGAACCAGGAAATTTACAACTTTCAACAAATACTTACCAAACTTGGACCACAAAGTCCACACAAAGTTAACCTAATATATGACCATTATATATCAACCAATAATTACAAGGGCACTATAATGTTGCCACAATCATTTTCAAGTCTCCAAATGGCTCTTAGGCCGGTACGTGACTGTAATAGCGAATAAATCGCGAAGGAGAACTAGTCCGGCCTATTGCAATCTGATTTATATTTTGTAATCATGGGAATGAGGTACAGTTGCTGGAGACTAAATTACTTCTAGCTTTTTTTTCTTAGCTTCACGCTTTTTCTTCCATACGACGGTAATCAGAGAGGGTAGGAAGGTAGTGTCATGATACTTCGTTATGCACTTTCTGCGTAAAATGGAGACATCGTATGTTGAGTGGAGTAACTCTGTTGCAGATTTTTGCCTTTGGTAGAGAATCAAAGATAAATATGCTAAGGCACTTCGTTTTCCATTTTCCTCTGAAAATCGAGACATCGCGACAAACGATAATGCGGTGCTTAATTCCATGCCCGATAATGTTTACGGTCTCAATATATTATTAAATAATATTATATTAGAATTTAAAAACAAACTACCTCCATTTCCCTCACAAAACTAATAGACAAAACATTGATTTCCATCACTTATAACACATACAAATTGGGACATTACGCAGTGAGTAAAAACTCAACGGAGATCCTTGTCTTTATTACTACATCGGAGAAATGAAAATATTTTAAATATAATTACTCTTTCGAGGGAAATGGGAATCGAAGCTACAACTAACGCATTTACTGCCAGACTAACCCATTAACTTTTCTACTCAAACTTTTGACATTTTTTTTTACGCCTTTACATACAGTATTACCTTCTTTTCGACGCATAGGTAAGATAAACCGGTTGATATATCATTCTATCCTGTATCTGTTCAAATAGGAATATCGTGTGTTTAGTGAAAGAGGAACAGTACACAGATTAGGATTAAAATCGTACCATGTGTATCATGTATTTCGATTCTCCGAATTGATAGTCAAAGATACATTTGGTCTGTTACTATTACCTGTATATAGATGGCAAATACGTTATACTACCACCCTTTTTGCCGCATATCAGAGTGATCTTAGTGACGAAAGATTCCGTTCTTCACTTTCTGTCTGACATTACGATATTGTGTTTTGGGTGGTGGAACCTTTGCTCATCATATTGAAATAATGTAACAAATACAATCAATCTTCCGAGAGGAATCGAACCCACAACCAATCACAATTACATTCAGACGTTGTCCCACTGAGTCAAGTTTAATAGCTTCACGCTGTATCCCGCACACAGCAGGGTAGGCAGAGGAATCCTAGTGATAACACACTCCGTTCCCCACTTTCCGCCGAATTCGGAGGCATTGCGTGTTAAATGCGGAACTTAACGCCGCGCTTTACCTCGGCATCAGAGCGAAGAAAATGGAAATATTGAATGTTTTCACTCCTCGAATGGGAATCGAACCCAAAACCACTCGTTTACAGTCACACGCTTGCGCCACTGGGCCACGACTGGCCACAACATTAATAGATTTTCAGTTAGTACATTTTTTAAGAATAAGAAATGCCCCACTGCACGACAAACACTTCTGAAAAAAACTTTTACATTAAATTTATTAATCAAATACCATACATTATATATTCTGAAGCTACAACAAGTCACAAGTCCGACCATCCCTTGACCCAAATGATCGATTTATCAGTCAAGTTTTAACTCAAATGGATTCTAAGAGTGGCCACAATTATTCTGCGCCCCCGAATACGGCTGGACGCTACGTGACCGACATGATAATTAACCACGACTGGCTTTAGTTCAGCCTATTATTATTAGAAACTTGATTTATACCTTTAAGCCGATGTCTAAAGAGCAATTGTTAAATGTATTTTTGTTGTGGACTTTAATAAAGTATTGATTTTATATGGGAAATGGTGGTAACTTGTTTTTGAATAATCTATACTTATATTATAAATGCGAAAATCTGTCTATTTGTCTGTCACGCTTTCACGACTAATCCATCGGTCCGGTTTAGATGAAATTTAGAATGGAAGTAGTAAATAATTGAGGGTCAAACAAAAGCTACTTATTTTTTCAAAAATCACTACTAAAGGGTTGAAATAGGGGATGAAAGTTTATATAAAAAATTGAAACCGCTTGACTGATTGTAATGAATTTTAGAATATATATAGTTGATGGCTTGAGTTGAGGCTATTTTTTAATAATCCATCCCTGAGGGTTGCTGCAACACAGCGAAACAGTTATGTAGTTTACGCAGCCAAGCCGCGAGTGGGCCGCTAGTAGTATAATAGTTCAGCTTCACGTTTCTTCCGTATAGAAAAGTATAATCACTTTTTTGAAAGTATAATCACAGAGGAAGGAGCGTCATGACACTCTGTTCTCCATTTTCCGCTGGAATTCGAGGCATTATTTCTTGTTTACCAAAGTGGAGATATAAACCTTACCTAAATAAAATTATGGTAATTCCTGCGAGTGGGATTCGAACCCGCAACCAATCGCAAATGCTATCTATGTACTGCGGCATAACAACGTCAAACTATTATATAAAAAAAGCAACTGTCAAGTTTGTTTTTAATGCGGAGCAATGATGTTTTGTTTGTTTTATTTCCTCGTTGTATAAATACAAAGCGCGGCGTTAAGTTCCGCTATCTAAATTGACTGGAAATTGGGTGGAAAATTGAGAAATTAATTATTAAAATTAAGTTATTTCTGCCTACGCTATTAAGAACTAAAAATAGAAAGGCAAAATATTCTTAATAAAGTATTAATAATAAGTGAGAAAGGCACGAATTTATAAAAAAAATAAAATATCTTATTTAAATTATAACTAATATAAGACACGAACTGCTCCTAATAATAGCACCTAAAGTTACTTCAAAGCATTAAGGCCGTAGATATTGCGATTTAATATTATTTAAAGCTTGACATTTCGTACACGTTTCAGCTACAAATTATGAAACGGGTGTCGCATTATATCTAAATTATTCGTGATCACGAATTTCCAACGATTGAAAAATGTCTGCCTGAACGTTGAACTAAATAAACTCTGAAATATCGGTTAAAACCGGTATTATGTTAGTTATATAAGTTGTATAAAGCGAAGAATGGATGTGAATTATCTCTTAATGTTTGAAAAGAAGCTTTACTTAAAATATAAATTTAAAAACTAAAAAAAATACAAGAAAAGTAAATATGAAGTATCTTTAAACTTTGAAAAAAATTAAAATTTTAATGGTGACTTAAATAATTGCTTAAAAACTTTGATAAAGCATTAAAATTATGAAATTTTAATGGTTACTTAAATAATTGTGGCCAGTGATGGAGGTGTGTGTGGGGTAAGTGACCAGTCGTGGCCCAGTGGCACAAGCGTGTGACTGTAAACGACTGATTGTGGGTTCAATTCCCATTCGAGGAGTGGAAATATTTAATATTTTCATTTTCTTCACTCTGGTGTCGAGGTAAAGCGCGGCGTTAAGTTCCGGCACTTAACACGCAAATTCGGCGGAAAATGGGGAACGGAGTGTCTTAACACTAGGTTCCCTCTAGCTACTCTGCTGTGTGGGGAATACAGCGTGAGGCTAAAAATAATTGCTTAAAAACTTTGATAAAGATAGAAATAAGTGTATATAACGTCAAAATGGTAACGAAATAGTCCACTTACATTTACTTACAGTTAGTTACTGTAAGTAAATGTAAGCCTTGTTACAAACCTTTACATCGAAAATATAATCAATTTTTTCTCATATTATGAATATAAACCATGCAATAAAGTACCTATCGCTTTAAATCCACTCTTTTTAGAGGTAAAGATAACTTAATGTCATAACTCTTCGTTCTATCTTTCCATCTCATCTTACTACAGTCTTAGCTATTTGGAATGAAAACTACAGTATTTTATTACAAATATATTCGATACAGTCCCCCATTGAGTAATTTATCTTTTATCTATTGCTTAAGCAGTACAAGAGCTTACAACTGCACTACGATAACATATTGTAAGGAAACATGAGTGGTAATGAATAATTATCGATTATTATATGTTTTAATACAATAATCGATAATTATTCACTTAAGACTAAGTTTTACGGCATTATTCCACCGATTTACAAACGGAGTCTTATGACGTGACTTCTTCAAGAACTCGTTTCCTAAAGAGAGCTTACGGTAGTAAGTTTTAAACAATAACTGAGGTCAGTCAGACAGTCTTGAGGCTAGTCGTGGCACAGGGGCACAAATTTCCAAATTTTATTAATTCAAATGTTTAATTTTCTTCCCTCTGGCGTCGAGGTAAATAACGGCTTTAAGTACGGCCACTCAATACATACCTCCATAATTTGATGGAAAGTAGGGAAAGGAATATCTTAACTTTAAGTTTGTTTTCTGAAAATAGATAGCTCCTGCTACTTGTCGTCTCCTCTCCCACCAGTAAATACTTAGCTACTGACATAACCTGTCTTAAAAGACGCTTGAAAATACTAAAAATGTAATTTCTGCTTATAATATTATAAAATAGTAACCTAACTTGTACACAAAGATGACCTCTTCACAATTTTAAAAATAAATCTCCCCGAAAAACAAGAAATAAACCTTAAAAAAATAAAAAAAACCGCAATTTTATACCAACTTCCTAACAATATATGGTTGTTACAAAGTTAAAGTGGAGTTGGATTCATTATGAGGCAACTGTTCATCAAAAGTTTTTATAGGTCATACTGCGAGCGAGTGTTCCGCGACTGCCGGCTGCAGACCTGCTACGTACAATCGGCCGCCTACCCGGGTGTGTATCCGAGGAATTTACACTGCAGGTTAGTTTTTGTTATGCATTCTGAATTTAGTAGGGTAATTTGAGTGGTTAAGGTATTATTTCATCAATTTTTTGCATTTTTAGGTACAATTTTTTGTATATTTTTTGAAATATAGTGTGTTAATTTAATTTATTGGATAATTTAAGTGTTAAGATTTTAAGTCTATTAAATTTTCTGCATTTTTAGAAATATAGGATGGTAATTGGCGGAATTAAGGAAACATGATATAATTATTATAATAAAGGTCATCGTGATACAGTGTGATAAAAATAAGACAAAATAAAGATGTAACTGATCTCTGTCTATATATTAATCATATATGAAAAAAGAATTTTTTGGTACAGTTGTCAATGCAATGTAACCCAACACAATGTATTTTTTATTTTTTTTCTGTTTGTCTGTGCAAAAGTGCACGCTAACCTCTGAAACAGTCTAGCCAATAAATTATTGCATTCTGGTAAACTTCCCTCAACATTTTGAGTTTATTATATTTCAAGCGGTTCATAAATAAATTAGTTGGCAGGCAGAACTGAACGCCGCGCTTTGCTTCTGATACCAGAGCGAAGAAAATGGAAATATTAAATATTACTTATTAAACATTACGGGAATCGAACCCACAACCAGTCGTTTACGGTGACACATTCATGCCACTGCGTCACGACTGGCCCCGTATTAATCGCGTTTGGTCTGGTATTCGAAAATATATTTTTAGAAAACCTTACGTTTCGAACACTTTACAGTAGTCCGTGGTTAAAAATAAAGAAAAATAATAATAATACATAATTTAAAAAATGTGTAGTAATCGCGAAAACAAATAATCCAGTTACTTACGTAGACAAAGTCACAAGCGACTAACTACTCTTATAATAAATCAAATCTCCCACACAGGTATCACTTAAACACACGCCTGCCTTACATCAAGCTGTATATAGAGAACGAGGAGTTCAACATAGACGGGCAACGCTGCGAGAACATTATGACGTGTCCCATGCGGCCCATCACTTCAGGTTGGTAATAAATCATATTGTAGCATTTATCTTGTGTTCTGTTTGTTTATTTTGAGCTAAGTATGGTTATGTAGGTATTATGTATATCCATACTTATGTTGTAAATGCGAAAGTCTGTCTGTTTGCCTGTCACGCTTTTACAACTAATCTACCGTTCCGATTTGGATGAAATTTAGAATAAAAGTAGTATAATATCCAAGGTCGAAAGGGTTGGAATAGGGGATGAGAGTTTATGTGAAAAATCTAAACAGCTTGACCGATTGTAACGAATTTTGGCATAAACATAGTTGATAATCCAAGAACCCACCCTCGAGGGTTGCAATATAACGAAACAGTTATGTAGTAGGCGCGTCGAAGCCGCGAGCGGGCCGCTAGTATGTATATACATATATATGTATGTAAATGAGTGACTATGTTGTGTTGATTTTGAATATGTTGGATGGGGATTTGTCAATGAATTAGGTGCTAATATTTCATGTAATTTATGATTTGGTGTGTTTTATATTGAGCGATAATCGAGTTCAAAATGATTTTGTGTATATTTCTTGAATGTAAAATTTAAGTGACATATTAAAATTATGACGTGTCGCGTGCGGTCCATCACTTCAGGTTGGTAATAAATAATTTATAGCATTTATTTTGCGTTTCTTTATTGTTGGCTAAATATAATAGGGTATGTATTTGAGTGAATATGTTGTGTTGATTTTGAATATGTTGAATGGGGTTTAGTGTAGGAATTTTGATTGTTATTGTGTAATTTATGATGTGGTGTATTTTATGTTGAGCAATAATCGAATAAATTAAATTCTTGTACATTTACTGAATTAAGAACTTAAGTAAAAAAATAACTTTACGCATCTCCTGTATTTCAGCTGTGTAGTTAAAGAAAACTTGCAGATAAATATTTTATAGATTTTTTTGTCTGACCAATAAACCATAAGTTCTATTCAGTTTTATTGAAATTCTTATATGCTTAAACTTATTTTTATAGACTGACAGTTATATAATTTAAGCCTGCTACCTGTAAATTTCCAACACACATAATCAGGTACATACGAGAAGAAACAATTGAACTCGTTAAAATATAATATCTACGTTCCAATTAGAACACCTTTTGGTGCTGCAGCCATACTAAAAATATCTGTAAAATTTGAATTGAAATTTGAACAACTTTCAGCAAGTTTAATAAAAGAGACTAATTCACTACGTCCCCAGACATTACATGGTACTTTTTAAAATATACCGTATTTTCAGTTTGAAAACTTTTATCCAATACCAGAGCTCGAGAAGTCGCTATAACATTTATAAGAATAGTTACAGCTCAGAATCGGACTTGACCACAATGGACTTAAATGAAATATTTGACGACTTTTTAGATATAAAAGACATTTGTTAGGGTTAAATTTAATATTATTAGAGGCCATCTCGGTGCAGTGTGTTGGTGTCTGATTGTCAAAAATGTTTGGTTGTGGGTTCGATTGGCACTGGTGGGAAAGATTATATTCAGCAGCGATATTATACATCACGTGAAGAAATATAGCTTCAAAATAAAAAAGAACCAAAGTATTTAAAATAAAAACAAATAGAAAAAATTGGTTCATACTTATTCACGCATAGCGTGGTAGTCAGAGAGAACCTATTGTCAAAACACTGTCCTATTGAGCCACTTTAAAACCACTTTGAGACTGAAATCGAGACATTTCGCGTAATGAGCGACGAAACTCAACGCCGTGCTTTGTCTTAGATACCAGAGCGAAGAAATGAAAATTTAAATATAACCACCGCATATACCTATAGCGAAAAAATCATTCTAATTGAGACGCGTTGTCTCAACTTTTTCATAATAATCATTATTATAAAATTCATTAAAAATATTTAAGTTATTATAATATAGCAAAATGAGAAAAAAAGGCATTCCTTACAACGTAACAAGGGTACCCCAACTTTTGACAGTTGGTAAGAATGTAATATTGGTAAGAAAGTTCTGGAGAGCCGTCCAGATTCTATGTCCATTATTGGCTGTCGGTTATTTACGATGGTAATAAATTATATGCTCACCTTACGCTCTAACGATAGAAAAATTATTGAATACTTGCCCGGACTTAAGTAGCCTATTTGCCAATATTACGTTTCGTCCTATATTTCTTAGGTATGGGTAATTTTTTATTGGATATCAGGAAATTGACTGTATATAATGGCTTTGGGTTCAAGTTTCACGAGCCTAATTATACAAATATTTTCGTTTTGTTAGTTAAGTAAGATTATAATATAATCTTCATATTATGAATAAGGTACTGGCTTTTTTAAGGATTGTATGTTTTTTAAGACAGAAATTTCTCATAAAAATGGAGTTAAAATGTCGAAAATTCGATGATTTTGACATGCATGATAGTTATGTTTGCAAATTTTATTCCCGAACTTTTTATGTTTAACATATAAGAAATGATACATTACTGCTAAGTTCTTTCTGTGATACACGAGAACGAGTTTATATGTTAATAATGTGGAACTCTAAAGTTTCATTCATCTTACTGTCTTAGTTAAAACTAGTACAGTACTTAGTTATGGAAAAATGAGTAAAATTATGCCATCTTGGTACAGTGGCACAGCCTTTAACTAGAAAAACGACTGATGGTGGGTTCGATTCCCACTCGGTGAATGATGATATTCAATACATTTTTCTAACAACACAAAAATACTGAGTTTCATCATTTAACACGTAATCTCTCTATTTCTGACGGAAGCGAAGATTATAAGAATATGCTCCATATTTACACTACTTTCTCTTTAACTTCCCCATACACTGGGAAAAGAGTTAACCTATGAAAAAGAGGAAAACTTTACTAATAAACTACCCAAAAATATGTATGTATTACCTAAGAATGAAACTATTTAAACTATTTTAGAGTCAAATAAGCTTAACCTTAATGAAATTCTAGGTTCAGAAAACTGTCCATACGACTACATAAGGATATACGACGGCAAAGACGAGTCGGCATCCGTGATTGGAACTTTCTGTGGCATGGGAAAGTTTCCCTACTCTATTATCGGCACGTCCCAAGACCTATTTGTGGAGTTCGTCAGCTCACCTGCGGGTATGAACTGATAGATATTTTGTTTTAGCGATTATTATATACGCTTTTATTTTCATTTTCTTTTAGGTTCAGCTATATTCCGCACACAGCATGGGAAGCAGAGGGAACCTAGTGTTAAGACACTCCGTTCCCAACGCAACGCCGAATTTTGGAGGCATTGCGTGTTAAGTGTCGGAAATCAACACCACGCTTTGTCTTCACACCAGAGCGAAAATGGAAATATTAAAATATTACAGTCACACTTATATTACACATTTTGAAATAAAATTATTTTTAACCGGCTTGCATCAATGAATCGCGGGTATATATTATTGAGCTATATCGAACACTTTACAGTAGTCCGTGGTCACAGGTACGCTGACTGACCGACTACGGAAATTAGGTAAAATGTTCAAAATGTCGGGTTTTCCAAAAATATATTTTCGGTTATCAATAATATGCAAAATTAATCCGGTTAGAAATAGTTTTATTTCTAAATGTACCTAGTTTCTAAATTTGAGCTATTATGACAGATTGTCGATTAATTTTGTAAGCGCTAGAAGTTCCACGTTTTGCTTATCTGTTAAACGCTTGAAATGTTTAATTATTTCCTTTGATGCTTTTGATGAGGTTGAAATTGATTTACGTTTGTTAACACGGTAATTTGGAGTGTTAATTATAAATAGCCTATCTATATGTATTGGGGCTAGTCGTGGTGCAGAGGCACAAAGTGTGACTGTAAAGCAATTGGCTGTGGGTTCAATTCTCACTCGAGGAGTGGAAATATTTAATATTTCCATTTTCTTCGCTATGGTGTCGAGGCAAAGCGCGGCGTTAAGTTCCGCCACTTAACACACAGTGCATTCAAATTTGATGGAAAGCGAGGGACGGAGTGTCTTAACACTAGGTTCCCTCTGCCAACCCGAATGTGTGCGGGATACAGCGTGGAGCTATAAGCTAATAAACAAAGGAATATGATTTTTGTTACTCCATATGTTGTTTTACCTATATTTACTTATTAGCTAGAAGGATTTTTTAAGCGATTTTCACCTATATTAAGTAGTTTTACTTTATTTACTTTGTATATTTAATGTTTTAATGTGTTATAATAATCTGTTCTTTAATTATATATAGGTCCTCTATTAAATACCGGTTTTCATTTCAACGTGGGTAACTGGCCCGGTCATGTGGAAGCTCCTGGGTCCAAAATTGGCAACTGTGATTGGCTTCTTACTGCGGAATCTCTAAAGAAATCTGGTGATACTGAAGGAATATTTTTATCCGTCGCCCATTGGTACCCGCCTCATACGTCGTGTACTTATCTCATGCAAGGATTTCCTGGTCAAGTTGTTAGACTTTATTTTCCAAGGTGGGTTATGTTTTTGTATTATATTTTTTAATGGTTATTGCAATATAAGTCATTTAACACTTTAAATACTTGATCCGAGGCATTTTTCTTTAATATTTTTTGTATAGTAATCTCTATCTTTACATTAATATAAATAGTTACTTATAAAGTTATAACTATGTCTAGTAGGTAATTCATGATCTTTTCAAGTCAAGATATTTTCTGTTTGATCTGTTTTACTTATTGTTATAGTCTTGCTTTATATATAAATATGTAGTTCTTTTTTACTCTTGTATGATAATTGGCATTATTAAGTATACGAGGTATATGCTTGTATTTTCGTTATCTACTATTAACTAGAATATTGTTAATAATAACTATGCAATAAAATTAAAAAGATATTTACTACACAATTTTATTACGTTTATTTAAGTGTTTAAAAACGGGGTTAAAATTAAAATAATTTTAATTTGATTACTTACAGGAATAAATATAATTATGTATTTTTTTTCTTTTTTATCCAAACAGCTTTCGAATAAATCGCATAGAATCACCAATATCCCCATTCACGGGTGATTGCGGGGAATCCCTCACGCTGTACGACGCGCCGCGGCCAGATGATGCGAAGATTATTAAGACATTCTGCGACACATTCAGTAGACCTATGGAGAAACATGACTTTGTGTCGACTGGGAATGCTATGTTTGTTAGATTTGAAAGCAAGACTGGCAGTTATAGTGGGTAAGCTTGTTTTTATTATATTAATTTTCTTTATATTTAATAACTTTCCTTCAAAGGAAAGATGACTCCAAAGTCTTTATCAAAAAACTGTGCTATTAAAAATAGGGTATCTCGTCAGTTTTAGACTATAAGGTGTTCTATTTTTTTGTATTTAACGCTTTGCCCTGCATATTATGTTCAAATTCAGAGTAAATCTAGTGTTACGACTCTTCGATCTCCATTTTCACCCGCAATCTCAACAAGTGACATGTGTCAACACCGTACTTGATTTTGTAGTGCGGAGAAATGAAATTAAAAATAAATTCACCAGTATATAAGCGTGAAGCTGAAGAAATAGAAAATTGTAATAATTGGTTTTCAAAATAGAGACAGATAGACAGAGAGAAAATAATTATGAGTCAAACATTTTAATATAAATTACTTGAAAGTAAAACCAAAATAAAGCAAATACAACACACATTCATAATAATCATAACGTAAAAAAATCATTTACTATTTCCTTGTGTCCATTCCATACTTCCTATATGTATTTATAAATAAAGAACTGCCACATCCAAAACATTAGTAGGAAAAAGCTTAGAAGTCGCTAAGAAAAGGGAAAACCATTACAGAACACGATTACACTATTAGGTTATTAGTGAGAAATTCACATTGATTGGGAGTAGGGTTGCCATATATTCGAGCTTGCCTGGATTTGTCCTAGCTTATGAGGCTTTTAATTTTCAATAAAATATAGTAGAAAGAAAAAACAACATTGAAAATTGAGCCAGTTGTGGCGCAGTGGCACAAACGTGTGACTGTAAACGACTGTTGTGGGTTCGATTCCAACTCGAGGAATGGAAATATTTAATATTTCCAATTTTCTACGCTCTGGTGTCGAGGCAAAGCGCGGCGTTAAGTTCCGCCACTTAACACGCAATGCCTCCGAATTCGGCTGAAAGTGGGGAACGGAGTGTATTAACACTAGGTTCCCTCTGCGTATCCAACTGTGTGTGGATACAGCGTTAAGCTAAAAAAAATTATAAAAATACAAAAAAAAACAGTTTTACGCATTTTCCCCCATAGTGGGGTAGTCAGAAAGGGCACTGGACGAGGCAGTTCATCAATTTCCGTCCATCAATTGCGTGTTGAGTGGTGGAACTCAACGCCGCGCTTTGTTTTTCCGTACCAAAGCTAAAAATTTAATAAATATAATCATTTTCCCGGGAATCGAATCCATAACCATTGCGTTACAGTCAGACGCCGTCTAACTATATCGAAAAGTAAATGTTTAATATGGAATTTATATAAATAAAAGCTTTTTTAAAAAAAATTTTGAATTACTTAGAAACACTGAATAACTTTGAGGCGCAAACGTGACTATAAAAGCGACTGGTAGCGGTTTCGATTTCCAGCCGATCTATTGGAATATTTTATTTTAAATTTCTTCAGTCTGGTGTCGAGGCAAAGCGCAGTGTTATGATCCGCCACTTAACACGTAATGCCTCCAGAATTTGGCGGAGAGTGGCAAAAAGAGGATCTTAATACTAGGTTCCCTCTGCCTACCCTGCTGTGTGCAGGATACATGGTGAAATGAAAAGTAATATCTTTTAAAACATACTTTGTTCAAACGTCCATATTTCAGAGGTTTCAAAATCCGGAGTTTTCCGGTTTCTTGTCCTAGATTACAGATTTTGAGATGGCAACCCTAATTGGGGGAAGGGTGAATCAATAGAGGTGTATTATGCTGGCATTACTGCTTATTGAATTGGAAATGATGATGATATTATGTCATTTAGTAATTCCTGTTAGGATAGTTGAAATTTTAGTTCAATCGGAAATAGGAACATAATTTGCTAGTATATTAAATTGAAATATATAGGAAAATGATTTGAATATAGTTTGAAGTGGGCGCTAATATAGGTAATAAATTTTATAAAAAAAAAAATAAAATGATTTTAAATATGCCAGAGAAATAGGTTATATATTTGATACTAGCAGTTGCTCGTGACTTCGTTCGTATAGTAATAAATATATTCAATTCCTATTTCGAAATACAAAATGCCTGAATTTTAATTGGCAGAATCCCTTAATTCAGTCTTTTTACAAAATTCTTTTTTGCCTAATATATTGTATTCCTAAACTCTAAATATATAAGGGCCCTTAAGCTTTCTTAATAATACTACATTCCTGCCAAATTTCTTGTTTATACCTAAGTAGTTTTCAATATTTCGTGATGAGATCTTTTACTATTGAACTTATATATACTATTAGACTCGTTGATGCGTAAACACGTTGCCTTAGCAACGTGGAAGTCACTTTATATTAGATTTTAAAGTATTATTAATTTGCTATTTTAATGTATTATTAAAAAAAATAATCATTGCGCACTCTGGCTGAGGTGCATCTGACTCCGGATAATCTTAGAGATTGTTTTTTGATATTTTAAAGTAAAATACGCTTTTTTCCTATCTTTTTTATAACTAGGTATATATTTATTATAGACAAGAGCAGACCTTTTGATAAATTTAATAAAAACAGATGTTATTTTCAAAAATAAATCTGGTTTTGTTTTTTAAATGAGCACATCGTGACTTTGTGGCTTAACGCGATGCTTGTAAGACTCGATTTCCACTCGATGCCCTCGATTTCAGTTAATGAATATATTTAATTTGTTCTTACTTCTCGGCCCTGGTACCTAAAATGGCACTGCGTTGAGTCCGCCACTCAATACGTAATAATTTCGGGCAATAATTGAACATAGTGTCTTAACACTAGGTTTTCTCTGACCACTCTGATATGTCATGCAGACAAAGCACTAAACTTTATATGTTTAAAATATAAAAATATTAGAAACTAAACCAAACATTATTCACAGATCATCTCTATACTACTGGGCTCATTACGATTTCTTCAACAATACTCGATTTGGCGAACCAGTGCCAGGCACAGCGTGTGATGAAGTAATAGCCTCGTGGAAACAGAGAGCCGGGAGACTTAGGTCACCACTAAACACTCTGGTCTACAAGCAAGCCTTACCAGGAGAAGATGTTCACTGTCTATACAGATTTGTCACTGACAAAAGAATCTATGCAAGAGTTATTTTGACGATATTGAGTGTTAATTTTAAGGTAAGTTTGAAAGTTGTATTTTAAATAAAATTGGATTTGGAATGGAAGCGGGTTTCGAACCTGTAACAATGTGCTTGGTTCGATTTTAAAGAGTTTCACAATGAGTTAAATGTTTTGTAAAATAATGTTTTATTATTTTTCTAAGTGGGTGAATAATGTTTTAAAAATGTCAAACTTTTGCGGAATAGTAGGGCAAAGTTTAATTGTAAATACGATTGGTTGTGGGTTCGATTCCCACTCGATGGAAGTGAAAGAGCAGCGGTGAGTTCCGCCAGTCCCCGCACAATGTCTCTTATTTCAGTCGAAAAGTGGAGAACAAAGTCAATTGATACTAGGACCTCTTTGGTTACCCTACTTTGTGGGCAAAACACGACCAAATTATAATCATAAAAAATATAGTACATATTTACTTTACACACTAATTAAATGATCGAACACTATCCAAAAAAAAGGCAATTAAATTAAAAAAACTCCTCTTCACAACTTAATTTACAAAAAAAAGCCTTAATAAACTTAATTATGTATAAAAGTTGAGTTAATGTTGTTTATTTATTGAATTTGCTTACGTATTCGTGAGTATGGCGTTACAAGGTACCACCGGGAACTATTTAATATGTAAATCGAAATAAAAAGTTATAGCTGCATTTTGTATTCGCACTTTAAACGTTGAATTCCAAAAGCAATGTTCCATTAAATTGCCCATAAACTCTACCTCTTGATATAGTAGGCTTTTACGGCTTCAAGTTAGCGGGTTTCGTATATTATAAATAGAGATGTTTTCATTTTCTTCGCTTCTAATCTGGAGGCAAAGCATGGCGTTGAGTTTCGCCACTTAACATGCAATATATTCAGAATTCGATGGAACACCCCCTACCCGGCCGTTTGTGGGATACAGTGTGAAGCTAAAAAAAGCCTTTTTTGTTTAAACGTTGAATTCCATAAGCAATGTCCCATTAAATTGCCCATAAACTCAACCTCTTGAAATAGTAGGCTTTTACGTATTCAAGTTAGCTGGTTTCGTATACTATATATAGAGATTCATTCATTTTCTCCGCTTCTAGTCTGGAGGCAAAACACAACGTTGAGTTCCACCACTTAATTGTCAATGTATTCAGAATTTGGCTAAACATGGGGGACGGAGTGTTATAACACTAGGTGTAACGTGAAGCTACAAAAAAACTTTAAACGGGGAATTCCAAAATCAATATTTCATTAAATTAGTCCATATACTGTACTCTTTGAAATAGAAGGGTATTATATCTTCAAGTGAGCGGGTTTTGCACGTTATACATTTTTTTTATCTTCACGTTGTATGTCGTACACGGAAAGTTAGGCAGAGAGAACCTAGTGTTAGTCTAGCCAAATTTTGGAGGCGTTGCGTGTTGAATGACGAACCTCAACGCCGCGACTGTATATGCGGCTGGCTGTGGGTTCGATTACCACTCGAGTAATTGAAATATTTATATTTCCATTTTCTTTGGCCTGGTGTGGAGGCAAAGCATAGACACAGTTAAGTTCCGCCGCTCAACACGCAATATCTCCAGAATTCAGCAGAAAGTGGGGAACAGAGTATTCTAACACTAGGTTCCCTATGTCTAACCGTCTGTGTGCGGGATACATCGTAAGCTAAAAAAAAATGAAACGTTGAATTCCAAAAGCAATGTTCCATTAAATTGCAAATAAACCGTACCTCTTGAAATAGTAGGCTTTTACGGCTTCAAGTTAGCGGATTTCGTACATTATAAATAGAGATATTAATGTGGCGAGGCACGAACTTTGTCTGAAATATATTATAAAATTTTGAATTTATGATAGACTAACTTGAATGAAGGTTAACCTAATATAGTATAGTAATTTAGTTTCTTCAACATTTAAGTTGATTTATTTTCATGAGTATAACTAATTTTGTTCTTATTTTTGTTAAATCTTTTATATTTTTTACAGCTTCATGCTTTTAGTAGCATAGCGGGGTAGTCAGAGGTAACCTAGTGTTGAGACACTCCGTCCTCCACTTCCGCCTGAAATCAGACCATTTCGCGTGTTGAGTGGCGGACCTCAACACCGCGTTTTGTCTTTTGTATCAGAGAGAAAATACAAATTTGATATAATCATTCATTCTTCGGGTAGGATTCAAACCTACAACCATCGCTTTACAGTCAAACGCTACACCGTGATGTAAAATTAATGTCGTTATGTTACACAATTTGAAGCCTATACAACCTGTTATAATAAAAATATGTTTTCCAGGAACATCCATACACACCAGTTTCCTGTCAAAATTGCTACGAAGACAGAGCTGATAAGCTCATTGTATGGGAACCATATCCGGGTGGTAAAGTCATAAACAATACTTTAGGCATCACAACCACTCCACTACCTTTACATTTGGCGGTCCAAAGGTCATTGGGGTCATGTCTTTGTGCAAAACACGCAAATTCTGTATCAAGAGCAAGACCGTATAGAGTGGTTTCTTCCGGAGAAACATTAAATTTACAATTAATTGTTGATAATGCTCATGCCGCTGCGTCATATTTTAAAAATCCGTCACCTCTTTTTGAAGCACGTTATGAATTTGTTCACGGTCCTCTTTGTGGTCCTCCAGTTTTAGCTGCGGCTTTGGAAGGCGAAATTGTTTATCCTCACTTGGAAGCCCTAGGATATACTGAACCGCCTAAAAGAATTCAATGTATCTGGGATTTGGAGATAGAAGAAAAACGTGATATATGGTTGCATTTTGATAGCATCAAATTCGCATCGCGGCATTGTGATGACGGAAATATTCAAATTTATCTCCCCGGACGCATAGAACCGTATTTGTCTGTGTGTGGAGAAAATGTATCTTTTGCTCGTGAATTACCGCCTTTATCGGCTGTCGAACTTGGCTTTGATTCCTTAGACGATCCGATAGTACTTGAAAAAGAGAAGACTAGATCTATTAGAATAGTGTTTATAGGCAGCGCATCACCCGCTCGTGCTTCTTTCAAAATAGCTTGGACTGGGCTTTTCCATTTACCCAAAAATTCAGACGGTACACTAATGACGTCACGACTGACAGAAAACTCTAAAGCTGAAAGTCACTGTGATTTCATATGTCCTGGAGAAGAAGCACTATGTATACCCGCTCGATTGATATGCAACGGTGTAATTAATTGTCCCAATATCACAAGTTCTGGAGAACGAAAGTTCTGGACTGCAGAAGAGAAGAAAGCTAGAGAACTTTATTCAGAGGAAAATTTACGCCGTCTTGGTTATTTAGATGTGGCGGTTCCTTTGGGACAAATTCATGATGAAGCGCCAGAATTATGCGCCGGACGAACTGGTGCGGGTGTAGATTGGTTGCCCACAGTTCTTGGGGCGGTTTTAGCTATTGTTATAGGTTTTTGTGCTTTGGCCGTCGCCTGGCGTCTTTGTTGCCGCAAACGATCCCCCGATGAAGAATCTTTGGATTACTGACACGCGGCTCGCGGCGATGCGCCGCAATTACACTCACGGTCTAGAGAATTATCTCTGGATTGGAGTCTGCATTGACAGCTTTATTGAGCGCCTGAATCTTATTTGAATGATGTGGACTGTTTTGACGTTTTGTTTTATAAAGAAAATGACGAAAGAAGCTCAGGTAATTGTTTGTGGCAATCTTAGGGAATTGATGAATGTATGATTATTGCTTATTGTGCTTTTTAAATGTGTGTTTCAAAATGTATAAAAAAAATTAATTTGAATTTCAAAGGTTAATGTTTCATTAAGAACACAGATAAGTTACATGTTCAAAACACGTTTAATTCTCTTAGAAACTCAAGATGTGAATGATCTTTGAGAGATTCACGGCGCTCACCTCGTATTGTTCTGTAATTATTGTACATAAATAGTTATCCCTACATTAATGCTTCAAATCATAGGTTAGAACACCGTGATAGTAGTCGTAGTTTTAAGTATTCTAGATGTAATTTCATAATCATATTTCTTCATCTGAACGTCATAAATAAAAATAATATTAAAAAATATAAAATTGTATTAAAATTATGTAACGTTCACGAGATGATAATTAATTAATGTTCAATTACCAATTAATCGATGATAAGCTGAATAAACAGTTTCATAATTATATAAAGCTAAAATTTTGCGAAATGAAAAAATAATATTTTATAACTAAAGAAGTGATCGTTTAAAAAGTAATAACTAAAGTGTTACTTTAGAAAATATCGGATATAGAGTAAAATGAGGGAAAAACTAATAATAAAAAGTACTTTATACTTCAAAAGAAAAAGATTGTGACAGTAAAATGCAATATCCACAGGTCATGAGGTTTGCAAAACTTGCACAATAAAAAGCAGGTGAACTCGCTCACTTCAAACTAAGAAGTTACGGGTTCAGTTCCGTTGAAATTGTAAAAGTTTGTTCTTGAAACTTTCTTGATAATATTTCACTCTTAACCGCATTTAAAGCAAAGGTTTCTTTGATTCGATTTCAAATTTAAATATGATTTAGCATATTTTATATTACAATGAATATTTATTCTATGCTTTTTATTGTTTTTCTTTACTTGAAAATTTGTACCACTCTTGCAAATAATGTTTTAAGAGAATTATATCTGAGGTGTACTACAAGGTATTATTATAGAACCGCTTTTTAATATATTATGCTGTTTTCAGTAAGAGAAATATTCAATCTCAAGAAATAAATTTAATAATAATAAAAAACATTCTTGAATCTGTTATCGAATGCCATAATAGTGTTACTTGTAAATATTTAGTCGTAAATTAAATTAGGTAGCATCAAAACAGTTTTGAGATCCACTGCCACAATTGTTTATTAGCGTACCCTGTAAAACTTTTAGATTAGTTATACAATAATTTAACTTTAAAATATGTATGGATGTTTATAGCAATGTTGGTTTACGGGTTAAAGGTCTTTTGTAAGAAATTGGATTATGTTGGAGTAATAAAATGTATAGAGTGGTCGATAAATAATACTAAAGAAGAAAGACAAAAAGTTGTTTTTCTGCTTATTAGCAGCATTTAATGATTATTAGAGCACTACAGCATCGAAAATCGAATATGAGTCATGTCTACAAATAACTACGCATTAAAAAGCTTACCAAGTAAGATGCGTTCTTTACATTAAATTTAGCAGAAATTTTATTCGGAACTTAAAGTCGCGTCGTATATTTTACCATAAAGGGAAAATGTAAAATATTTCATTTTTTTATTCTCATACATTTTGATTTAATTAAATATATTACAAAATTTTGTCAACCAATAACACACAGAAAAGTTATTGTGAGAAATTACAATAAGCTCTCGCATATGTTCCTGCCATACAATAATCATTTCTCATACCCTTTATATTTTACATCCTAACTTTTCTACTTTCATAGTCAATATCGTTAACATAATATAAATGGGTAAAAAATTCCAATACGTTTTCATTATACATAATAAAAATTCCTTGAAGAATTATTTATGATATAAGTTACTTTACCAATAACTTACTATTTTTTTGTTATTCTTGAAAACTATATTCGGTGTAATATGAATTAATTTAATACGTTTTTAGTTTCTGTTACTTATAAACTAACAGAGGTAATATAACTGAGTGTTAAATTTTCAAATTAAATTAAGAAATTAGGGACATACAGGACAGCGGCTGACTATAACCACTAGTGGTTGTGGGTTCGATTCTCCATTCAGTGGAATGATCATAATTGTATTACTTTCACTTACCTCCTCTGGCGGCGCGGTGTTAAGTTCCGCCATTCACCACATTATACCTCGAAGTCATATGGAAAGTTAGGAATAGTGGTCAGTCGTGGCGCAGTGACACAATAGTGGTGTGACTGTAAACGACTGGTTGTGGGTTCGATTCCCACTCGAGGAGTGGAAATATTTAATATTTCCATTTTCTTCGCTCTCGTGCCGAGGTAAAGCGCAGCATTAAGTTTCACCACTTAACACGCAAAGCCTCCGAATTCGGCGGTGCGTGGGGAACGGAGTGTCTTAACACTAGGTTCCCTCTGCCTACCCTGCTTTGTGCGGGATACAGCGTGAAGCTAAAAAAAAAAAAGGAATAGTATAAATTGACTTTACTTTGTTTCTGACTACTAAGCGTAAAAAAACATGAAACGTGATAAATTTGCCCGATCTCTACTTTTTACTCATATTTTTAAATTTGATATTGTTTTTAGGTACTTTGGAACATATATATCTAAACCAATGGTTATATTCTTATTTATCTTACTTTGACTTTAATTACCTCAAGTATCGTTCGCTAATGGTTGCCTGTAAGAGCCGCCATTGCACATAATATGTACCATAAATACTGACACCTACAACAACACTGTAATCTTTATGTGCAATAAAGTATTATATTATTAATTTACTATTGTATATGTCATATACATTTTATTACTCCAAACTTGAATAACAAGCTAAAATCAGGAATTATAATTTTCTAAATTATTAATTTAATTTAAGTCAAAACAACATGGAATTGTTAGTAAATTTGGATGTTTTGAAAGCGGTTGTTGACACAATTTTACAGGAAACAAAAGCTAATTGCTAGTATTTGTTAAACGCCACTCACTTGCCTAGACACAAACAGGCCATTAAAAGGCAGTAAGTAGATCGGTACAAGGTTATAATAATGATTTGGTTTGATTTGGTTGAATAATGAATAGTTTATTATATTGTTCTTATTTGCTTCGAAATTATTTTGTTTATATTATAATTATAATAAATTATTTTAGATTGTTGTCTCTGTTATTTTGAATTTTCTGAATACTTTGAATAAGGTATGAGGAAACATAATGTGTATTTTTTCGTTGTTAAAAACATAACGTTAACGTTTTTGAATAATAAGATCTTTGATGTGGTTTTGTGTATAGTTGAAATAAAACTATTTTAACTGGATTATTAAGATTTTTTTTATAAATTCAAGCTGTATCCCGCATACAGCAGGGTAGGCAGAGGGAACCTAGTGTTAAGACACTTCGTTCCCCATTTTTCGCCAAATTCTTTTAATATATCTATAGATATTTTGGTATATGAAAATATATTACAATTATTTAAAAATTTCGGAAACCTTTTAGTAGTTCGTAGTCTTTACAGTAATCGTCTTTTTGTAACTACGAACTATAATAAAGAGTTCCAAATGTTAATACAAAAATACACGAATAATCCATTTAAAATAGTTTAATTTTAAACATATTTTCAAGTTATTTATTTTCAAAGTTGTGGTTATATTTCAACATTGCTCATATAATTGTATTCATAAAACGCACATAACCATATGTTAGATATGATATCCAATATAGAGGAGTAACGACAAGGCGAAACGTTTGTGTTGATTTGTTGATTTGAAAAATGAAAATGTTAACAAAATAAATATATTTTGTACAAATGTTGATTTTTATTTGCCCAATTATTTGTATTTTTTTTTTTAAATTTGTAATTTTCTATGTGACTACGTGTATCATAGTGAGAAGCAAATCCACTTAATTATTCTAAACCTCTTATGTACAAGACATCTTCGTGCAGCGGAACAGGCAGACTGACTGTAAGCGCGATTATTGTGAGTTCGATGCCCACTAGAGGAAAATACTAAGTTTAAATGATTTTTGGGCCAGTCGTGGCGCAGTGGCACAAGCGTGTGACTATAAACGAGGAGTGGAAATATTTACTATTTCGATTTTGTTCGCTCTGGTGTCTAGGCAAAGCGCGGCGGTAAGTTCCGCCACTTAACATGTAATGCCTCCGAATTCAGCGGAAAGTGGGGAACGGAGTGTCTTAACACTAGGTTCCTCTGCTTACCCTGCTATGCGCGGGATACAGCGTGAAACTAAAAAAAAAAGATACATTGCATTAACAAGCTGCTTTATTATTAGTAATAATTATTTTTCGCTTATCTTTTTATACAAAATTATACTTGTAATGTACTAACACTACAGGTTAGTTTAACAATATGAGCACAAGTGAGTTTAGAAAGTCGTATAATAAAATAATATTGTTACTCGTAGTAAATTATTATTAGTTTAATTATTATTAATTTTAATTTCTGATCCATATAGGATCTCATTTTCTTGGGTATACGCCACCTCTACATCGCTCCACAATTTGTTGTTCCTATCCATAACCATCCAATTTATGTCTCTGTCTCTTTCGGGCTGAATTACTTACAAGATACAGTTAGAATTAATTAGAATAGAATTTATAAAGCAAAAGCAGAACAAAAATAAATACTATAAACATTATTCAAACCAAAATTTTTTAAACAAATCCATGTTCGCAATAACCAATTCCCGACACATCTCCTTTACTTTGATTTTAGATATATCACTTAAACGGTAGGCCAGTGGCCAGTCGTGGCCCAGTGGCACAAGCGTGTGACTGTAAACGACTGGTTGTGGGTTCGATTCCCACTCGAGGAGTGGAAATTATATTTCCATGTTCTTCGCTCTGGTGTCAAGATAAAGCGCGGCGTTAAGTTCCGCCACATAAACAGCGTGAAGCTAAAAAAAACAGTAGGCACTTAGAGTAGAAAATTGACATAATAAATAAGTCTCTTTAGTTTTTAGTAATAATTTTAGTATTAAGTATGTTATTAAATATGTTTATCTGAGCACATTGGTGTTAAATTTCAATAGTAAGCTGCTTTCAAATTTCAACGCCGCGCTTTGTCTTAAGTAGAGCGGAGAAACTAAAATAATTTAATTATAATCATTTTTTTCGAGAAATCGAACCCACAACCAACCACGGTTACACTCAAACGCTATTCTAGTACGGTGTCCTCATTTTTGTTGGTAATAATTTTCTAAATAAAAGCTTGGTTCATAATAACCAATTCCCCCACATCTCCTTACAACATGATATTACTATTCCTGTTTCTCTGTAAATATAGAAAACACCTGCCCACGAGTTTTATGATCTCATTCAGTACGTTCTTTCAGTAAAACATGTAATGTAGTAACGAGCGCGTTGGCAGCTGTCTGTAGCGAGCTGTTCTGGAGTCACGTTGGTATCTGATTTTAGATATTGAACTTAGAAAATTGACATAAGAAGGAAGTCTTGTTAAGTAATACTGGTAAGAATATTGTTAAATATGTTTATCTCAACGTGGTTGTGTTAGATTTTAATAATAAGGAGCTTCATCAAGCGCTTTGTCTCAGGTACTAGGGCTGAGAAATGAAATAATTTAAATATATATTATTTCCCAATAGATATTGTTCCCCCATCCATCCATATTTACAGTCAAACGCTGTCCCACTACTGAATGGCTTCACTTTAGTAAGTAATACTGGAAAGAATATTATTGAACTAGCGGACCGCTGGCGACTTCACCGCGTGAACTACACAGCTAACACTGTTTTGTTATATTGCAATCCTTTAACGTAACTTTTTGAAAAATAAAGCCTTCGTTTAACTGTAGGCTATGAACTATATTTGTGTCATTTAACTATAGTTCTACCCTTTAACTAATTATATTGCGAATTTTATTCCAATCGGACCTTTAGTTAGCCGTGAAAGCGGAACAGACAGGAAGAAAGACTTTTAGAATTTATAATATTAGTAGGTCTGTATCTAAGCACAATTGTGATGGATAAAACTATTTCAATCGGATTAAGCCCAAATATTTTAGTGTTCATAAACATATTTTGTAAAAAGTAATTCTCATTCGACTAACTGAAGAACACCAAGAGATGTATTAACAGTAAAAATACCTCAAAACAAAAATGTATCACGTAGTTCTTTTAACTGTACATGCTACGGATGTTGGGTCCATACAAAATAAAGGAATTAATTTTATGTATTTAATTATCTTGGTACAATTACATTGGCAAGCATTTTGCGTTGAATTTCCCCGTTGAAAGCGTAATATCTCGAATTTAGGTGGAAAATGGAAAACAGAGTATCCTGGCACTAGGTCCTAGTTACCTAACAAAAATTAAAACTAACTTGACACTATTAGAAAAGAGACTTTTTTTTGTTAATAAAGAATATTTAAGGTGTAATATAAATTTTAAGCCTTAAAATTCCTAATATATATTTACATAAAAATAAATTGGAGTGTATGTATGTAGTAGTAATAAAATAACCGGCTTTTACCAAATACGTATAAAAAATAACATATTTCACAATTTTTGGCAGTCTATCTGACCGTTTGTTCCGACTCACCTATAGAACGATTTTGACAGGACTTTTACTGGCAGAAAGTTGAAATAACAAGCATCCACTTAAGCTAGGCTACTTTTAAAACTAGAATAGAACTAGAAAACCAGTCGTGGCCCAGTGGCACAAGCGTGTGACTGTGAACGACTGGTTGTGGGTTCGATTTCCACTCGAGGTGGAAATATTTAATATTTCCATATTCTTCGCTCTGGTGCCAAGGTAAAGCGCGGCGTTAAGTTCCGCTACTTAACACGCAATGCCTCTGAATTCGGCGGAAAGTGGGGAACGGAGTGTCTTAACACTAGGTTCCCGCTGCCTACCCTGCTGTGTGCGGGATACAGCGTGTAGCTAAAAAAAAAAAACTTTTTGCTAAATTCTGAACAAAGTCGCGGGCACAGCTAGCAGATTAATAAATCTTAACCTCCTGAAGTCCTGAAAGTTAATATAAAAAAATATATTATAATAAAAAACTTTTCTTGAGCATACCTTTAAGATCGTCTCAACTTAATTAAGTCACTCAGAGGCGTGCGATCGTTTGTTTGAATTTAAAAGTTATAAAACTGATGATTGGATTATTAATACGATAAGCGTCGGAACTTTTAATTTTGAAACGGTCTTTTCTCTTAGTTATTTAACGGGGGAATTTATTTTTCTTAGTTAAAGTGCTTTTTTACCTTTTTTTTAATATATTTTTATACTTACTTTACGTTTTAGAGGCGATCGTAGCGTAGAAGGACAGCGGCTGACCATATACGTGATTGGTTGTAGGTTCGATTCCCACGTCGAGTCTATTGATAATATTTAAATTATTTTTATTGCTTCAGTCCAGTAAAGAGACAAAAAAAAAAAAAAATAGCTTCACGCTATATCCCGCACACAGCAGGGTAGGCAGAGGGAACCTAGTGTTAAGACACTCCGTTCCCCACTTTCCGCCGAATTCGGAGGCTTGCGTGTTAAGTGGCGGAACTTAACGCCGAGCTTTACCTCGACACCAGAGCGAAGAAAATAAAAATATAATTTCCACTCCTCGAGTGGGAATCGAACCCACAACCAGTCGTTTACAGTCACACTCTTGTGCCACTGGGCCACGACTGGCCACAAAGCTCATTATTAAGTTATGGTACTCAATATGTGATTTTTAGATTTAAGGCCTATAGATCGGCCTAAGGATAATTGGTAAAGACACCGTTTTTTTGTTAACCGAAACAAGAGTTGTTCATCTTTGTCAAAATTACCTAAGGGAATTATACACAAGGGAGTTATTAAACAGGATGACGAATCGTATTAAGCATGAACAAACTCTGTGAAAACTTGCTCCAAATTGCAGGGATTACGTGCGGGCATTAATAAGCATATAAGAATTTCGACGCAGCATTCGCTTGGACGGTCCCTACGCTTCTAAGAGTCACAGGTTCGAATCCCAGTGCGTTCAAATTTTCAATTTGTATTGAAAGTGATTTTTAAATTTCCTTATTAATTGGAAACTCTTTTAAGAAAGAAATATTTCATAGATGGCATTTTTTTCCAAACGTTGTTATAGAACATTCGTTTGGTATTGGTATAAAATAATCTTTGCGAAGCAGAAATTTTTAAATATTTCTCTACAGAGATGCTAACAACGAAAATAAGTTATGATAAGCATATAAGAATTGCTCGCTGATAGTAGAACGCATGGCTTAGTGGTCAAGGCGTAGATAGATGTTTGTAAGAGGCTCAGGTTCAAAGCCTGCTGTATTACATTTTTTACATGTTTTTTAAAAATGTTCTTTTATTTCCTAAGTGTATTAAACTTTTTTTTCAGTAAGAATGATAAAAACAATATTTAACTTTGACAAATTTCGTATTACTTCGGTGTGGGATGGTGCTAATTTGCTTAAAAAAAGAACTGAAAGCTTTTCTTTATCATATTATATATTTAAGTACTCTGACAAATTAATATAACTTCATGTATTAATTTAAAAAACAATTCATTAATAAAATAACACAAATACATCTTTATTTAAGTAAATACCTAAACATCCAGAACAATCTCATAAACCTTAAAATCGAGTCTACTAAAGTACATCACGTTATAAGCGTAGCCCTTTTACAAAGTTGCTTGGCAAAATAAAGGGAATATAGGAAAAGAGCTTTTTCTTGTAGAGAAGAGCTTTCTTGAATTTAGTGTTATTAGTATTTTTATAGGTAAATTGGAGTTTTCTTACGTTTAAGCCCTTAAGTGGATTTATTTGTAGCTCTCATTGCATATTAAGAAAAAAAACACCTTCACACTTTTTTTCGCAGGGTAGTTAGAACCTAGTGTTAAGATACTCCATTCTTCACTTTTCGTCCGAAAACGAAAACAATACACATAGACCGCATTTCATCTTAGATACTTGAGCAAAGAAATTGAAATTGTAAGAAATCGTAACATCAAAATAATAATATTTAATCTTGTCCCCGAGTGGTAATCGAATCTAAACCCATCCCATTACAGTTAGACGCTATCCTTCTGCGCCACAAGCGCCTTATAATTTAATAATAAATGAACGCGTTAAACTCCATGGAGAACGGAGAAATTTTACACTAGGTTATTTATGATAGTCCTTGTAAAACAGAAAAAAACTTGCTATAATACTCGTCGTAGATCAGTAAAAGCTTTCTATATTTTAATTTCTATTATTTGAACCAAAACAACATATTTATTGTGAATATTTTTTAGGCTTTTACGTTTTGGTTTTTGTTATTTGAAGCCAAAAACAATATTTTTATGGGTTTCAATTTCAATGGGCAATGTTTGTTTTAAAAATAGAGATATATTTTTAGGTTGTTTAGATATTTTTAAAATGTAGGAAAAACTAAATACAGAAATATGTATCTGTGTGAAAAGTAAAAAAAAAACAGCGTTATGCTTTTCAGTCTAGGCAAAGAAAGTATCAGTCTAGGCAGAGAAAGTATATTCCCCTGAATGGAAATCGAACCTACGACCAGTTAGTTTCGCCAATATGACCCCTAAACTTTTACTGCTATCAAAATTATAGCTTAATTAATCTCAATTTGTTCTTTCGTATTTTGCATATTTAAATGGTTTAAAAGAGTATTAGTAAGTCGCCGTCGCGGAGCAGTTGGGGGGGCCGCTATAGCGCAATCGGGAGCATGTGACAGTAAACGCGAAAGTTGTGAATTCGATTCCCACTTCGAAGCAATAGTTATGTATTATTTTAATTTCTCCGCTATGATACCTAAGACAAAGATTTTACATAGAAATGTTTCCATTTGAGGCGGAAAGTGAAGAAGGTATTGTCTTCATTCTATGTTCTCTTTGACTACCCTGCTAAGTAGGAGAAAGCGTGAAGCTGCATAAAAATATATAGTCTTTTTTTCTACTGGAATACAACCCGTAACATTTTCCTACAATTTTCATTCAGACAAACTTCCACTGTACCATAACGAATTACCCTTATTTGTATTAGGAAAATCACAATTTATGTCGAATGCTATATATCTTTTGTTATTGCCTTCTCAATTCCACCAAGGAAAGGTGATCAGTAAGAATTTATTGTAGCCGTAAAAATTAATATCGCCGATTCAGATCTATTATAATGACTCTACTGGCTTGCTTTTTGGTCCAAGTTGAAAAATACAGCGGTATAACTTAAGCAAACTAAGTTATTTTTATAAAAATATCTAAAATTTTGAAAAAACACACCCTTAACTTCTTTTCCATATCAGGTTAGGCAGAGAGAAACTAGTGTCAAGACACTCTATTCTGCGCCCTCTTTGTCAAATGCATTATCACTCACAGTATATATGGGTCTGGGGTAGTCAAGCTTATTCATAGTAAAAGCTATTTTACAAAGTTAAGTCATTTCTCGAGTGTCACAAATAAATACATATTTTTGAAGATATGAAAAGCTTTTATTGTTTTAAAATAATATAATAACACAATATGGTGTAAAAGTGTAGCCAGTCGTGGCCTAGTGGCACAAGCGTGTGACTGTAAACGACTGGTTGTGGGTTCGATTCCCACTCTGTGCGGGATACAGCGTGAAGCTAAAAAAAAAACAATAATGAAAATGAAGAGGTAAATACATTGATGGCCACAAATAATCCTTCAAAGAGCCGCACGTGGCTCACGAGCCGCAGATTTGGATATTGACATCATGGCACAATGGGAACATCATCTAACCATAAATTTGTTTAAGATTGGTTATGGGTTCGATGCCCAGTCGGTAATATAGTAATAATGCTTCTTCATTTTATAGCTCTGGAAACACAAGGTTGAGTACCACTTCATAATTTGATAAGAAAAGTAAAGAACGCAGTATTTTAATACAATTTAACAATATTTATATTTTTACTGTATTAAATATGAGTACTATTTTATTAATAGTAAAATAGTATAGTAGTCCTTAGAGTGACATTGACTTGTTCTATATAAAAATGCTAGATGTACGGTATTCGGAATACAAAGTGATTCTGTTTATTTTTTGTTTCGAAGCCGTCGTGGCGCAGTGGGACAGTAAACACAACGGTTGGGTTCGAATCCTCACTCGGGTAATGGTCACATGTAGATATCCATTTCCTCGCTTTGGTATTAAAGTCAAATTGCAGCGTTGACTTCCGTCACTCAAACCCATGTCTCGATTTTGGACGGAATGTGGAGGACGGAGTGTCTCGACACTAACTCCTCTTACTGCTACGGAAAAAAAATACAAAACCCAAATAAATCTAACAAAAAATTCAAAGTATTCCACAGATCAACCCTTATAACTTCCGTTCCAAATATAATTTGGAGCGCTCGTAAGAAATAATCTAAGCATCAGTGTTGGATCGTAAACGTGAAAATAAACGCTGGCTGTAAACGGGGCCTTAACGGGGTTCAATACCTCTACGTGTTTGCATTCTAAATATTCATCGCGCGTGTACACTGTTTATTGCCGCCTGCACATTATTAAAGCCAGGCTAAGACTTAATAGATCGATCCAAAATAGAGTTTGAAATTGAGAAAGTAAATAAGCTTTATTGTTAACTTAAAAGATATTTTTTCTATTTTCTTGTAGGCAGAGAGAGAATCTTTCTATTTTCTGCTTTCCATGTTAAATGGCGGAATTTAACGCTGTAATATGTCTTCTTGATCAAAGAATATTAATGAAAATATTTAAATCTTTGTAGTAGTACATCCAGGTATCAATTGTATCACAGAATTCTTTTTAATATCATTTTTTTTAAATAAGGACCACAAACTAATGTTCAATATTTAATAGGTTTTCCAAATTAAGAGAATTTTTAAATAAAAATTGCAGTTCATTTTATTTTTTTTTAAATGAATATAATTTTCTAAATATGCATCGCACGTGTATACTGTTTATTGCCGCCTGCACATTATTAAAGCCAGGGTAAGACTTAATAGATCGATACAAAATAAAGTTTGAAATTGAGAAAGTAAATAAGCTTTATTGTTAACTTGAAAGATATTTTATTATATTTTCTGGTAGTCATAGAGAACGTAATTCTATTTTCTTCTTTGCGTGTGAAGTGGGAAAACTTATCGCCGCGATTTGTTTTCTTTTAATAAAGCGGAGAATTGAAAATATTCAAAGTTTAGCGACCTGTATATAATCAGTTAGGTGTCAACTACAAAATATATGCTACTTTTTAATATAATTATTTAATTAAGAAGCTCAAACTAATGTTTAATATTTAATAGGTTTCCTGATTCGAGAGATTTATTTCAATAAAAAATGTAATTAATCCATACTTATATTATAAATGCGAAAGTCTGTGTGTTTGTCTGTCACGCTTTCACGGCTAATCTACCGGTCAGATTTGGATGAAATTTAGAATGAAAGTAGTAAAAGTGACTGGGTCTAACATAGGCTACTTATTTTTCAAAAATCAACTTCTAAAGGGTTGAAATAGGGGATGAAAGTTTATATGAAAAATCTAAACCGTTTGACCAATAGTAATGAATTTTGGTATAAATATAGTTCATAATGTAAGTTTAAACATAGGCTACTTTATTTCTTAAAAATGTGGCCCCAAGGGTTACAATATAAAGAAATAGATCACGCGGCGAAGCCGCGAGCGGGCCGCTAGTATTAAAATAAATATTATATTAAGTCTTCATGTTAGAAACAATTTCACATACATTATTTTTTTTAGTTTCACTCTATAACTCGCAGATAGCAAGGTACGCAGGGAGAAACTAGTATAAAGACACTCCATTCCCCATGTTCCACGGAATTCTGGAGGAGCGTTTCATTCTGCACGTGTAGTGACGGAACTCAACGCCGCGATTTGCCTCGATACTAGACTGATAAAAATAGAAATAATAAATATTTCCTTCCATACCTCGAGTGGTAATCGAACCCACAACCTGCCGCGTTTACAGTCACACTTTGTGCCCTTACGCCAGAACTGGCCTCATTTCATTATTCCTTCTATTTTCTGAGTTTACTAACGCCTACTCTAGTCTAAAATGGATATGATTTTCTCTAGGCAGAAGCACTTTTGCTATAAGTGAGAAGCCACTGTAGTACTGAAATACAAACTTGTTCCGCTATTAAAGTTTTACTTCACTCGGAAGCTTAGCAAGTGTATTATTTTTAAGTTTTCCTCAGTACTTGTGTATAATATTATTTTCCTGAGCTTTTTATATAAAAGTTAATTATCTAAAAATAGATCTTTCATTATAATTGGTATCTTATGGGAAACAATCAAATTACCTGTATTTTGATTTTTTTAATGTGACAGTTTCATGTGATATATATGATGGGTTAAATCCACATTCGAGGGAATAATTTTAAACGTACAAATTATTTTCGTTTGCCTGCTCTGGTAAAATAAAACGAACCCTTGAGTCACGCAACTCCTAATTTAATGCCCGGAATACGTTTGGGAAATGGAGAACGGAAAATCTTGACACTAGGATCTCTCTGTCTACCCTACTATGTGGGTAAAGTTAAAAAAAAAAATAAATAGCTTCACGCTATATCCCGCACACAGCAGGGTAGACAGAGGGAACCTAGTGTTAAGACACTCCGTTCCCCACTTTCCGCCGAATTCGGAGACTTGCGTGTTAAGTGGCGGAACTTAACGCCGCGCTTCACCTCGACACCAGAGCGAAGAAAATGGAAATATAATTTCCACTCCTCGAGTGGGAATCGAACCCACAACCAGTCATTTACAGTCACACTCTTGTGCCACTGGGCCACAACTGGCCACAAATTATGTGGGTAAAGTGTGAAGGTGAAAACAAAAACTGAACGGAAGTCATACATAATTATTCCTACTAAATTCTAAATACGTACTTCTAAATTCGTACAGCATGAAGCTGTAAAGATTTATTGATCCACATACACACATATATACATACATACATACATACATACATACATACATACATACATACATACATACATACATACATACATACATAGATAAATACATACAAACATACAAAGCCTACAAAACCAAATACCGTTATATTATGAATAAATAACGCTATAAGATAGTTTGCATCAGGTGTTGTGTTCCATTAACTAATGAAAGTACACGATGCCAAGCGTCACGTTGTTTAGCTTAGACAGTGAATAATCAAAATGGAATTTTAAAGTCTATGGGAAATAACGGCAGAAAAGTATTTCCGGTTTAGGATTTAGAGTCATTTTTGAATATTATTGTTTGAAAAAATGAATATTATTTTTTGAAAAAGTGATCTATATGTTATAAGTGGGAATGATTTCGATAGTCTACATGTTTTGTTTTCAGCCTCACGTTCTTTTATAACAAGGCAATGAGAACCTAGTGTCAAGACATTCTGTTTGCTTTCAGTTTGAAACCAAGACATTGTAAGCGAATGGCATTACTTAACACCTTACCATTTTGTCTTAAGAAAGTGGAGAAAGTCAAATAACTTTTAATATAAGCCTCCGAGTGGGGATGGAACTTGCAACCATCACGATTACATTCTGACACTGTAAGACTGCAAAGTAAGGTATTTTTAACCATATAAACATTCATCGTTAATTATTTGACAAAAAAATTATGATTTGTACCTAGACTCTCCAAATGTCTTACAAAATTTTCAAAACAAAACTATTTTTAACTCGTTTTTTTAAGCTTCACGCTGTATCCCGCACGCAGCAGGGTAGGTAGAGGAGACATAGTGTTACGACACTGTGTTCCTCACTTTCCGCGAAATTTGGAGGCATTGCGTGCTAAGTAGCAGAACTTAACGCCGCGCTTTGCCTCGACACCAGAGCGAAGAAAATGGAAATAGCAATTATTTCCACTCCTCGAGTGAAAATCGAACCTACAACCAGTCATTTACAGTACACTACGCCACGACTGGCTCCAAAGACCTTGTTATGTGTTATAAAGTGTTTTGTAATTTCTCATTAGTTAGAAAACATCTAAAGCTCCATTTTCATCAATCTAAGTTATCCAGCATTTCGTACCTCATTACTTAACGCAAACACCTGAACACAGGTAACTATTTTGAAATAGATAATGGATGATGTGGACATTAGTTAAAAAGTTTTCTTTAGAGTCACACTTTATCGCTTAATAGGGTAGTCAGAGAGAACCTAGTGTCAAAACACTGTTTTCCACTCTTTATTTAGCTTCACGTTGTATCCCGCATAACAGGACAGGCAGAGGAAACCTAGTGTTAAAACACTCTGTTTCCCACTTTTTCCGAATTTGGAGGCATTGCGTGTTAAGTGGCGGAACTTAACATGTTTGTGCCACTGCGCCACGATTGGCTCCTTACTGGCTTTGTCAAATATAATTTGGTTTTTCTTTGCCTTTGTCTAGTTTTAAATTTAAAATGATATTATTAAAATATAAAATCAGTAAACCTACATTTACATACGTATTTTACACACAAGATGCTACATAAGTAATATATTATCATTAAAAAAAAATAACGGGACCGTCTTGGCATAGTTGGACAGTGTCTAACTGTAATGAGGACGATCGTAGGTTCATTTCAACTTGGAGGAATGATTACATATTATTTTCATCTCTCCGCTCTGGTGCTTAAGACAAAGCGCGTCGTTGAGTTCCACCACTCCACACAAAATGTCTCGATACCGAATAGAAAAATGAAATACGGAGTGACTTAACACTACATTCTTTCTGCTAAGGGGGAAAAAGCGTAAAGCCGAAAACAACACGTCATATTAAGCGATAATCCTCAAGGAAAAAAATAACCGAAGGCACAACAAAACCAATCGAACGAACACCATTGGATTTGGGCGGATGCGAATGATCAGAATATTCGTAATTAAAACAAATTCGCGCCCGCTCTAATCTCTGTTTGCTTATTCACGTGTTGTAGTTATTTTCGGCTTGTTCCGCACGGATTAACGTTAAGCTTCACTAATTGGAGCGCAGATTTGTAGTCGGGTCGACTTGTGGTGGGAGTAACAGAGTTTCCTATGAGTGATATTTTTTGTAGGCTTTTTTTGCTTAGAGAGGTAGAGAAAGAGAATCTGGTATGACACTATATGTATGATTCTCTACTCTATGGATGAGTGGTGGAACTCAGCGCCTTGATTTGTCTTAGATACCAGAATGATCATTTTAAATATAATCATTATCCTGAGTGAGAATCGAAACCACAAATATCGTGTTTAAGGTCAGGCACTGTCCCTCTGCGCCACGATGGCTACAAATATAGTAGAATATCCCACATGCCCACAATGGTTATAGAATTAATAACTATTTGATGTATTTGATGTATTAGTGGCCAGTCGTGGCCCAGTGGCACAAGCGTGTGACTGTAAACGACTGGTTGTGGGTTCGATTCGCACTCGAGGAGTACAAATATTTAATATTTCCATTTTCTTCGCTCTGGCGTCGAGGTAAAGCGTGGCGTTAAGTTCCGCCACTTAACACGCAATACCTCCGAATTCGGCGGGAAGTGGGGAACTGAGTATCTTAACACTAGGTTCCCTCTGCCTACCCTGCTGTGTGTGGAATACAGCGTGAAGCTAAAAAAAAAAGAAATGTATTTCTTACACCTTCGCACCTTTTCCATCATAGCAGGAGAGACGGAGATGACTAGTGTCACGATCCTCCATTCTACATTTTATAAACGAAATCCTAATTATACCACCTTAACGGCTTAAAATAGAAAAAGTATCTAAAATTGTCAAAATATATTCAAAAGGGTAGTTTTGTAGTTCTATAATATATTCTAACGACATTTGCTGAAAACTTTTCTATTCTTTTTAATCTATTGTTTGTCATTAATAAAATACATATTTGCGGTTCGCTACAGGTCAAGATCCCCTTGAAGGAATTCTTATGTTAAGTATTAGTAAACAAAATCAGGGTTAAATAATTTCCTTGTTCGGGTTTAATAAAGGGTGGCATAAAACGTTGCTACTCAATATCCAATATTTAATTCAGACACTTAAAGTCCATAGCCACTTAGTCTCGGTACTAAACTACCTCTAAGTATTTATTTTTTAATCTCAAATCGCTACATACCGCGACCCACCTCGCTATACGCTTAGATACAACAAGCTACATTTTAAGTGAACATATTTGTCTGACATCCACTATTATGGTAAGCGATTTCTATTTCATTTGTATCGAATTGTATATGAAAGTTTTAATTAAATCCATATTCCACGTTAAATTAATTTCGATTATCGTTATAAAGTTAGCGCAAAGTTGTGTTATATGTAATAAGTTTGGTTCACGAAACTAGAAATGTATGGGAAATTATATGTTCTAGCCTATAGATTTGAATATACAGCTTTCTTTATATTATTTTATACTCATTTCGTGGCGTTATGTTACTCCACTTGCTGTTTATGGCTACAACTTCCATTTCCGCTAATAGTTGTATTTCATTAGTTAAGACTCAATTTCAGGCGATAAGTGGAGAATGGAGTGTTTTGACACTAAGTTTTTTGACTACCTAGCTGTACGAGAAAAACTTGAAGCAGCCTTTTTTCTTCCTTGCACGTTTCCTCCTCTTAGAAAGTATTGATGAAATCCACCATTTACCAAACGATATATTGAATTCAAACAGAAAGCAAACAACTAAAATATCTGACCATTAAATTCTTTCTTCTCACCCACCATAACAAAAAAAGCTTCAAACAAAAAAATATATTGAAAAGGACATTAGACATTTGCTAACAACAAAAATAAGTTGTAATAAAGCATATAAGAATTTCAACGCAGTGGATAATAGAACGCATGGCTCAGTGGTGAGAGCGCCTGAACGGTATTCAGGAGGCGCGGGTTCGAATCCCGCTGCGTTCAAATTTTTATTCTTTTTCTAAATGTCTTTTTCAATTTTCCTAAGTGTGGAATAACACTTTAAAAATGTTAAAAGAAAAAAATATATACAGACATTAGACAAAATACACGCCTACTTTATCTTGTATCAATTTTAATGTACCCCTCACCTTTGTTTTGCGTCGGATCGTTTGTTACTACATTTATCATTCTAATGGATCCCCAGAGAACCATTATCTCCTTGCGGACAGTCGTTGTTACTGTGAAACTTCAGTCCTAGATATCGGTAGACGATTTAGTATATATTGTAAAGTTGTAGACTGGACAGGTACCTATTGGTGCCGTGGTTTCGCTTTTAGTTAAGCTTTTAATGTGAAAGGTGTTTTTCAGTAAATGTAAGGATTGTGGGTTCGATTCTGGGGCAGTTATAGTGTAAACGCGATTGGTTATGGGTTCGGTAGTTTAAATGATTTTAATTCCCCGGCCGTAATAAGACAAGACACGGCGTTGTGATACAAAGAAAACTTTAACAATCGATGTCTTGATTTTTTTTCCTTTTTTATAGCTTCACGCTGTATCCCGCAGACAACAAGGTAGACAGAGGTAACCTAGTGTTAAGACACTCCGTTCCCCACTTTCCGCGGAATTCGGAAGCATTGCGTGTTAAGTGGCGCTTTGCTTCTGATACCAGAGCGAAGACAATGGAAATATTAAATATTTCCACCCCTCGAGTGGGAATCGAACCCACAACCAGTCATTTACAGTCACATGTTTGTGCCACTGGGCCACGACTGGCCACAATATATTATATACAAAAATTATATACATACATAAGGTATAAAAGTGCGAGTTTCAACAGTTTGCCGCTATTAGCCGCATGCCATACCCTCGTCAAAAAGTCATCTTGTATTAAACAAAAACTTATGATTTAGGCTTATTATATACCTGTTATTAATAATCGTGTGTAAACTAAATTATTTAGCCATTTATCAAGAGCTAGATTCTACTTCGTATAATTTTTAGAATAGGTACTAGAATTAAGTTAGATTTTTTTTAGCTTCACGCTGTATCCCGCACACGGTAGGGTAGGCAGAGGGCACCTTGTGTTAAGACACTTCATTACCCACGCACCGCCGAATTCTGGAAGCATTAAGTGTTAAGTAAAAGAAAATGGAAGTGTTAAGTATTTTCACCCTTCGAATAGGAATCGAACCTACAACCAGTCGTTTACAGTCACAAGTTTGTGCCACTGCCCCACGACTGGCCCTAATCATATGTAAAACATATTAAACTTAATATCGAAAAATAAAACAAATATTGAGATAATGACGATTACCTTGGACGCACTTAATTTTAAATCTACTCCTTAATTAAATAAGAACAACTTTCTCCCCTTCATTTTATACTAAACTATATTTAAGTTCAAAGAAAAACTAAAGAAACCTTACATACACATGTGATTGAAACTATTTATAAAGTTTCAAGAAAGCTGGCACACGAACTAAAAGCGTCATAAGAGCTTATAAATGTAAAACTTTTAACAAACTTTGCAAAATCTAGTGTACCTCAGTATGTGTTAATATACTTTAGTCGAAGTAGAATGATATCGATCTATTCTTTACTTTAAAAAATTGTTCAAAAAGCTTCACATTTTTTCTTCGCGTAGCCAGAGAAGTTAGTGTCAAAAAACATCGGAACTCAACGCCAATCTTAACTTACAACATATCAAATAAAATAAAGGTAAAGCGCGACGTTAAGGAGGTAAAGCGCGGCGTTAAGTTCCGCCACTTAACACGCAATCGCTTCGCGCTGTATCCCGCACACAGCAAGGTAGGCAAAGGGAACTTAGTGTTAAGACACTCCGTTTCCCACTTTAAATTAAAAATAATCAAATGTTAGAAAGTTGTTGGTACCCTGGATATGTAACTATTTTCATTCCGAATTTCATACAAATCAGTCTAGTAAAATAGCCGTGAAAGCATCACAGACAGACAGGCTTTCACATTTATAATAATAGTATAGATTAAATATATATTTTCCCAATAATATATCACAAATACAGGTAGATTATAGCATATACGTATACGTATGCAATAGACTGTGCTATAAAAACCTTTGGCGCAATTTGTCACGATCTATTCGACCGTGGCCATCCATCGCTCAATTCTCTACGTACCGGCCCACCTGGGCCATCGCCATTTTACCCAAGCGGGGGCATTTGTTTGGTTGATATTGTTAAAAACGATGTATTTTTGCATTTTGATTTATTTATGTGAATGTGTGAAATTGTTATTAACAACCCTTTTTAAGGGAAAACGTGATGGCTAAGGGGTTGAAATATTATTTATAATTTTTTTATTAACTTGCAATGTTTGAGTTGTGTTTGTGCGTGTGAAATCTTGCCATACAATTTTAAAGCAAGCAGTTTTATTTATTTAGTATGAAAATGCATGGTTAGGTTTGTCAGGTTATCCTAAACTCAATATGGTGTAACAGCTAAATTTAATGCTCTTCTAAAATATGAATTTTAAATGTAGGAGTTTGCTGAGAATAAGTAAAAAAAAGATTATTTAATAAAATGTTTTTTTTTTTTTTTTTTAATCCATTTGCACCGGCCAAGGGAAATTATAAAATCACTATGTCCTACACTCTGTGCCAATTTAGAGACTTACAGGCTGAAGAGTAAACTCATTTCTTAAAAATACAGAAATTTTCGTATAATGGTAGTGAATAAATTTCATATAATCTTCAATCGGAGAAACAAATATATTATTTTGCTTACCGTTTCTTTTAGTAACAGAATTTTGCGTCAAGAGTTTTTTCACTTTTCCCCCTAAATATATACTTATCGATACATAAGTAGAACTTTATTTAAGAAATGAATTCAGTGATAATTACTCCCCAGAATAGCCAGAGAAAACCTGGTGACAAGACACTGTATCCTTCACTTTCTGCCCAAACGTGTAGAGAATTGAAAGCCCAGCTTTACGCCATGGCATTTACGTCATGGCCATTGCGTTTACGCCATGATTCTTGATAATGATATATATAAATAATTGTCATTTTCCGCTCTTGTAATACGAAGCGCAGCGTTGAGATCCGCCACTCTTCACAAAAATCTAAGGAAAAAGCAATAAAACCCATATAGCTTTTAAAAATGTAGTCTTTGCCATTACCTTTAATAGAGAAAGCGATACAATATTTTTGTAACACCATCCACCTCCTGCGGTACGTACGTTAATTAGCATTGTGTATGAACAAAAGGAGTCTTGTCGATCGATAGTTGTTCGTTAAAAATTAAAAATAATTTTTCTAGCATAAGTTTATCAGAATCTCACAACAATGTGAATACTTTGGATCCTTTAGTCTAAATTCCTTTGAAAGAGCAATTTTAATTAACATTTATAAAAGTAACAGAATGATTAATTAGAGCTATATTGTTGAGTTACTATTAATATTTTTTTAAAGATCAACCAATTAGTGATATAATAGGAAAATATATAGAGGCAGTAGGTAGAAATAGTAATATTAAAAATATAGATAGGCGTAGTGGCAGAGCGTCGGAATGTATCATGAATGGTCGTGGGTTCGATTTCTACGTGGGTAAATAACACTTTATTAAAACAGTAATAAAGGTTGTGTCTGTACATTAAACATTTTTATGAAAAGACAGCAGCAAAAGACGCACATTTCTTCGTAGTTACAGGACTGATTTGCATGAAACTTTTTTCCCGTGTAGCTTTCAAGACAGGATCTGGTATTGATTAGTGTAGAATAACTAATGTTATTTAAGACGATTATTATTCGTTGATATATAAGAATTAAAGTTGAGATACATCTACCCTATACTTTAAGCTATTAAACAAAGCACATAAACCGTTATCCGAATTAATGTTTATTTAATTTATTCGAAAACATAAAAGATCACCCTACTTTAGTATTAAAAAGCTGTATTTCAGTACAAGTTTGCATACAACTGTAAATTCTCATACACTCATTTGCATTTCCGACTTGCACCGGCTTAATCCGGCAAAAACCAGTATTTACCGGACTGTAGCGAACTGTTTCCAGTTTTTGCATCGTTCCATGTTGATGTTCCGTGCATTTGGTGTAGTGCAAAAATAAAGGCAGTGGGATTACTTACTACGTTAAATTTAGTTTTATTTTCTGTTTAGTTTACAGTGAGCTTGTATTCAGTGAAGTCTGAGTGCATTCGTTGTTAAGATTGAATTAATATGCGCGGTGACCGGAAAATCTATTCATGGTTGTGATTTTAGGTTCTATATCCGGTTGAATATAATGCGATGAATGTTTTGTTTAATGTTTTTGTATTAGGTGTTTAAAAATATGTGTTTCTTTAGCATAAACACAATATGACTTTATTATAAGTTGCATAGAGGTAAATAAAGATTTAAAATTATTTTTTTTCCTTCTTCCCTTCTTCCTATATAATAATAATATTATATGATATATTTGCTATATAATAATAAAAAAAACATAATATATTTACCTATTTGAGATATGACTTAAAAGGTTCGAAATCCTAAAATCAAAGATAAAACATTATCATTTAACCTACCAGAATCGTACGGTCTTAACAGGCATTACGTAGCAGTTGATACTACAAAGTAGCAATATTTTTTATCTGCAAATTAAAAAAACTATGCAACAAATATAGAAAACAAGCAAAAGCAGTTTCATGCTTTTTCCGGCATAGAAAGGTAATCAGAATGAACATAATTTTGAAACAATTTGCACTCTCCATCCGAAGTCGAAACACTGTGAGTTAAGTAGCGAAATTCAACAACACATTAAATATATATTTTTTCTTGGTTTACGCTTTATCTCTCATACAGCAGAGTAGGCAGTTCCCCCATTTTCCGCCGAATTCTTGAGGCATTGCGTGCTAAGTCGCAGAAAGAAAGAAAGAAAATGGAAATATTAAATACTACTCCTTGTGGGAATCGAACCCATAACTAGTCGCTTTACAGTCACACTTTGTGCCTCTGCGCCACGAATTGCCCCAATTAAATATTTAATTTTATATATTTACAAAAAAAAACACAATTCTTTTAAAAGTATCCTTTTATAACAAATGAAGCCGAAAAATAGAACATTTTAACTAAATTAAAAGATAAGACAGTGGACTGAAATAACAGAATGAAAAAATATCCAATGACATCAACGCAGTAATTTTTCAGGCTCGTGCGTGTGATCAAGACGGATGAACGGATTACATAGGTTCTAAGCTTTAACGGAATACGTCATTGTCATCGTGTATTCTGTATTAAGTCCTTTTTCTGATAGAGATGTTATATTTTGTTTTTTTTTATTTATTTATCTTTGTATCTCTGAATCTTTTAGTTAAAAAATGTAAAATTTTATACAGATTTACCGGGGGAGACCTCGGTTGACCTTCGAAAACACAGTATCGACGATACTGGAGGAAGGTCACGTAAAAAGCATGAGGACCCCCCGGAGGGCGTGTATAAAGAGGTTGAGGTTGATGACAGTGGACAAGGCGAAAGAAGTATGCAGGGACCGTAGCGTTTGGCGCTCCGTTCTCTCTGACTACCCCGCAAGGAAGACAGCGTGAAGCTAAAAAAAAAAAAAAAAAGATTTACCGGTTCTCTGAGGCTATGTGTTTCTATTTATAATAATCTATTTATTAATAAAACCTTTATAATAATAGCTGCATATGTGACGATTGTAGACTTGATTCTTACTCGGTGAATGATTATATTTAATTCATTTCTCCGCTCTAGTATATAAGACAAAGCGCGATGGTGAGATCCGTCTGTCAACACGCATTGTCTCAATTTTAATCAGAATACTTTCTGGGTATCGAGTGTTTTGATAAGAGGTTCTTTCTAACCAACCTGATATGCAGAAAAAAGCGTAAATCTTTAAACAATCATTAAACGACTTTTTAGTCGCTTCGTTAGCGTTTTCGCTTCACTTTGTCTTAGATGCTAGAGCGGAGAATTAAAATTATGAATATATGACTATATTTAAATTTACCTAAATGAGAATTGGACTAATAACCACAATTGGTTAATAAACACAATTGTTTACAGTCAAACGCTTTCACACTTTGTTACTATGACCTCTAAATTAATTATTTAATTGTTTCTTCAAAATTGTAGTTCATGAGTTATTCTACATATAGCTTTACCTCGTACAAATTCACAAAATTTTAAGAGCTGGATTTAGTTATAAAACCTTTATTGTTAATACACCTAAACTAAAAGCAAAAAATATCTTCGGCAATAAATAAATAATATTAAATAAGACAAAATATAAACGTCAGACTGGTAAGATACGTCAATTTGCTTTTACGCCTTGTGAGTTACAGGATTTGATTACAATGTGCTCCAGACGTCTCTCAGACGGAGTAACTCAATTGTCTAATACATCATAAATAGCATTACTGGTGGAAATTGAATCGCTATTTTGTGTTTTAGTTATATTTGTATATCTATCCATACTAATACTGTAAATGTGAAAATCTGCCTGTCTGTGTGTCTGTTACGCTTTCACGAAAGTCAAAGTCAAACAATTTTATTCAAAATAAGAAGTTACATGCTTCATGTTTTGAACGTTAAATAGTTTACCACCGGCTCACTAAAGTTAATGCATCAGACCTGAGAAGAACCAGTGCAATAAACTCAGCGGGACTTCTTTTTTAACAACGGCTAATCTTTTTAACACATAGATATGGAAATATAAAATTCGGAATAATAATCCATTATAAATAAATACATATACTTGACAGTCCATAGGTTACTTTATTTTTTAAAAATTCACCTCAAAGGATTTCAATACAACAAAACAGATAAAGTTACAGGTAGGTAAAATAAAAGGTGACGTTGAGTTTATCATCTCAATACTCAACTTTTCAGATCCGGGCGGAAAATCGAGAACGGAATGTCTTATAAAACGACTCTCCCTCACTGCCTACAATGCTTATAAGGAGCGGCTAAGTTACTTGTCTCAACGCGTGAACGAAGAAGTGTTAGTAAGGATTTGACAAATTTCTGTCTAGTTACCCTATGGGGGGAACATGTAAAGCTGTTTCATTTTATTTTCTTTCTCATGAAATATTGAATATTTTCAAACCAAGTTTTACCACACCTAAATCACTATATATACATTATACATTTATAATATTCGAGGAAAGGCTCCTCTCTCTCTCTCTCCAGAACTCCTCGGCCCTGAAAAACTCGATTCTGGAAAGTTAGGGCTCATAACATTAGAACGTATAATAAAACTATGAATTTGGAAATATCTTGCAATTTTGAAATATGTATAATATGCTTGGGCAGAAAATAAATAACTGAGCATTCATTCACCAACTAGCCCCTATCTACTTACTTAACAAACACTTGATTACGAAATAAGCACAATATTTAAATAACTATGTGACCCAAATCTTTAAATCCAATTTAATTTATACGTTAGTTGGCTAATGTTTTAAATGAAGGGACAAAACATAAAATGGCCGACAGGGCCCGATTGCGGATGAACTGTCCACTTAAACAGACCCGGCTAAATTATGCGGTAGTGGCTGGAAATTTACATAGCGTATGGGTGAAATATACTTTAATAACCTTAGAACAGGTGTCAGAAATAGCATGGAGTATTTTTTTTGAGTGTATGAAAAAATTATGAGTAAAAATAGTGATTTTTATTTTTTTCTTGATAATTTAGAGATATAACGTGTTAGGTGACAAATGGACTTAAAATCGTAACTTTTGTGTTGGTTCAGGCGAGACAATTACTACCCTGAGCAGGCCATCGATGGTGTCTACCACCTTTGACTCCGTGTCCTGCCTTGCATGCTGTCCTGCCTATCGTGCTTGCTTCAGAGCAGTACAGAGAAGAGTAGGATAATATTGTGCCCCTAAGAACTTTGACTTATTTTGCAAATAATTTATTTAACTACACACACACAACTACATAGAACCGAAAATAATTAATAAAATAATAAAAAATGAGAGCATTAAATTACCAGACTGGTTTGATGAGGGTATTTACTCCATAGGTACTCGAAGAAAGCGTCCTTAGTCTCTTATTTTCTTGTAATAATTAGTATATTCTTGACACACAGGTTTAACTACTTAAAAATAGCTTCACGCTATATCCCGCACACAGCAGGGTAGGCAGAGGGAACCTAGTGTTAAGACACTCCGTTCCCCACTTTCCGCCTAATTCGGAGGCTTGCGTGTTAAGTGGCGGAACTTAACGCCGCGCTTTACCTCGACACCAGAGCGAAGAAAATGGAAATATAATTTCCACTCCTCGAGTGGGAATCGAACCCACAACCAGTCGTTTACAGTCACACTCTTGTGCCACTGGGCCACGACTGGCCACTTACTTTAACTACTTATTACGAAATAAATCCAAAGTGGAAATAAACTTTCGCTGTCTATAAGTCCCGGGACGCGGCTATGTAGGACTCCGGTTCAGCAAGAAGGTATGCCTCCGTTTACCCACTAAAACCTGACGGTGCTCCTCTACCGCCTCTAGCCCAGGTCTCGCATACTGCCCCAATCGTCCGTGGACCTGGGTGGGTCTATAGGTCTACCTACCTACTTCCTATGTTCCCCTTATGTACCCCAAATGCTCTTCTGAGTAACTGAACCTAATGTACCCTGTACATGTAAAAACACAGCACGAAGCATTAATTACCAGTTAATACTAGTAGTTAATGCTTCGTCTATCATAAGGATACTAACGAAAATCTTATTATCCATTTACAAAGTAAAATAATCAATAAAACTACATAAAAAGTATCTTTTATCATATTTACAACACTCACATCTAAGACAATCGCGGCAACAAAAGTACCAATGAAACAAGTTTTATAGCTCGTGAATAGAACGTGCTCCGTAAATGCAACTTTATAAGTAAACAGTTGGATGTACGTTTTTATGGTTCACACTTATTTACTGAATATATCTTTACGTTACGTGTTTTTAATGTTATTTTTTTTTAAAAGAGGGATTTTAAAGGGGGAGGGGGGTTGGTAGGCCCTTAAAACTTTTTTTTATTGAATAAAGAAAGCAAACGACCAGAAGCACTACCTGAAGGTAAGTGGTTATCTTCTCTTATTGACATCCACTACGATAGAGGAGTAAAGTACGTGCTTTTTTATTAAATAAAGAAGAAAATGTTGATAGGGTATCCTTAAGCCTAGACTCTAGGACTTCCTCATCTTCCTGTAGCGACAGCCGCTCATTGAATCCATTGGATACTAAGGTATTTCTTTTCAGTTTGATTACATAATGATCTAACTTAATAAATATTAAACATATTTATATAGTTGTAAACAGTATTAAAGCCACAAATTCAGGAAAAAATAATGCATACATTATCATAATTTTTACATTTATTACAATTTGCCCACCCCAATTGGACAACACGAGACATTAAGTTCCACCATTAAGCACGCAATGGCGAGAATTGGGGGGGTATAGCGTGAGGAGAGTGTCTTGACACTAGGTTCTCTTTGCAAATTATAAGCGTGTCGCTTTAAAATGCTAGTTCTAATTACAAGAGAAAAACAAGAAGCTTATTAATTTAAAATGACTAATGTTTAGAAGCAGGTCACGGCGCAGAGACACAAAATGTGAATGTAAACGCGACTGTTGTTGGTTCAATTCCCACTCGAGAAATGAAAATATTGATTTTTTCTATTTTCTTCGCTCTTGTGTCAAAGCAAAACGCGGTGTTAAGTTCCGACACTTCACACGCAATGCCTCCGTAATTCAAAGGAAAATGGGGAACGGAGTGTCTTAACACTAGGTTCTCTCTGCCTACCCTGCTGTATGCGGGATAAAGTGTGAAGCTAAAAAAACATATTTCAATTTTTTTTATTACATTTTGGCCTATACAGGGGAAACCAAAACAATGTACTGATTGCCTACAAAATGTCCACTTAATTAAAAGCGTGTAATTTACGCGGTGCCAATTTGCATATCGCAGACTGGAACACGGCACAGTACTAAAGGGCGCGATTGAAATAAACTCTACCCTAAGATTTAATTTGGATCATAAAAACGAGTAGTTGTTTGAAACCGCCGTGGCGCAGTGGAACAGTGTCTGACTGGTAACGCGAAGGTTGTGGGTTGGGTTCCAATTTTGGGAAATGATTATAAATTATTTTTGTTTTTCTCTTTGCTACTTAAAGCAATACGAGTGTCAAGTTTCGCCACTTAGCCTACAATTTTTGGGCAGTAAGTGGGGAAAGGTGTGTCCTGACATCGAAGTTTCTATTTGTCTACCCTGCTTGCTATACGGTAAAAAGCGTGAAGGTGGCTAAAAATGAATAGATATACTCGTATGTAGGCATATTTGGACTGGGGTATTGATTACAATTTCTATCCTGCTCGGAAAAAACAATTTTGAATGACCAATTTTTTAACAATATTTTAAATAAACACTACATTTTTTCGTATTTATACAATACTAGCCCACTCGTGGTTTCGCCCATAACATCATAGCCGCTATATTTTCGATGGCCCGCATTCTCGCTCAAGTTAAGCGCTTTAGACATTTCTTACAAACCTTCATTTCCCATTGGAACGCTTTAGAGGATGATTTTAGAAAGAAAATAGCCTATTTTGAACCTAGGATGTTAACTACTTTCATTTCGAATTTCGTCTAAATCAGATCAGTAGATTGGCCGTCAAATTGTAACAAATGTAGAAATTGTCTCATTTAGAATAAAATTATGGAAGTATAGATTCTTTTTAAACATTTTTAAAGTGTTATTCCACACTTAGGAAAATGAGGCGCGGCTTCGAATCCCGCTGCGTTCAAATTTTTATAATATTTGTGTGGAAGTATAGATTCTTAGTCATAAGTACATTACAAAGAAAATAATATTTTCTTTTATATTAGAGTCCTAATATTTTAATATCAATAACTACCACAGTACACAATTAGCTAATGGAAGTCGAAAATAACTTCGTCTAATATTATTTTATTGGTAAGGATTGGCAGAATAAGCTCATATATTGCTCCAATTATCCGCAATAAAATGGTTTTCGAACACGAGAACGCTTTCAAGGGACTTACAAGGTATTGATGGTAGAGCAATACAGTAAGTGTTGAATTTTCTTTGGGTTTTATTATGAAGGAATTTAGATAGACACATAAAATAATGTGAATTGTGGCCAGTCGTGGCCCAGTGGCACAAGCGTGTGACTGTAAACGACTGGTTGTGGGTTCGATTCCCACTCGAGGAGTGGAAATATTTAATATTTCCATTTCCTTTGCTCTGGTGTCGAGGTAAAGCGCGGCGTTAAGTTCCACCACTTAACACGCAATGCCTCCGAATTCGGTGGAAAGTGGGGAACGGAGTGTCTTAACACTAGATTCCCTCTGTCTACCCTAAAACATAAAATAATCGTAAAGAAAAGAGGATCTAGCTTATAATAATTCTGTGTCGGTAGGATGTACAAATTTATTAATTATTCTGCTTCACGCTTCTTATGTTGGATCATAATAGAATAAGAATAGATAACCTTGAGTCAAGATACTCCGTTCTCCACTTTGCCGCATTATACCTTGCCGTTCGATTTAATTAAAATTGCACGTGTCCTGATCCCTCGACAATGAATAAGTGGTTATTTTCAGGCTAATTAGACATAGACACTTTCAAAAAGTTCAGTCTATCTCAGTGCTTCTTAAAATATGGGTCCCGTAGCAAAATTCTGGGGTCGAGAGATTTTAATGTCAAATATTTATTTATACCATTTTATAATTTTTTGTGCAATTTTTAATTTTAGATTTTTGTATGTTTTAAAAAGAATTTTAAAACTATATAATTTCATATGTATATGTATATTGTTACCTAACAAATAAATCATCAAAAAATATGAATTTATTTCGTTTAATCGTATTTATATTTGTGTGGGGTCGTCAAGAAACTCGTAATCATAAATGGGGTCGTGAATGACAAAGGTTTAAGAAGCCTTGGTCTATCTCTATCTTAAAGGCCAGCAACGTACATGTAGCTCCTCAGTTATGACACGGGCCCGTGGATGGCGGTGTCCACATACTATCGGGTAACCTAAACTCTCTTTTGCCTTGTCTGTACCAAAATATATAAAAAAAAAAATATTTAATAATTTTCTACTATGTACCTGTCTTTGTAAGAATAATGAGAAAACAATATTAAATATTCTTTTTACTTTAATTTGTTACTTTATTTAATTGTATAAAGTGGACTGTTCTCTGTAATTTAAACAGACACGTCACCTACAGAATAGACTAAGCTTGGACAGTATTATTCTCTCAATTTATATTATTATAAATGTACTTATTGTGCTGATTTTGACAACTATAATAAATGAATATAACAGTATACTATAAAAAATACTTTTAAATTAAGTACTAAAAAATCGATATAGATTGTAGAGCTTCAATTATAGATTCACAATTCTCCCATATAAGTACATATAAAAAAGGTAACTTGAGAGAAGCTATTGTTAAAATACTCCAAGGGGTATCGAACCCACTATAATCGTGTTTATAACTGTCCACTGATCATACTATAGCTTCATCAAAAGCTTTGTAAGTGAGTTCTTGCATACCACTTTTCGTTCTATTTCTTCGAGTACTCCGTACTCCACTTGCCACCTATATTCGAGAAATTAAGCATTGAGTGGTGGAACCCAAGACCGCTATTTTAAATAGATTATGATTATTTCACCGCGTGGAATTCGAGCCCACAACCAAACACGTTATCCTGTCCCTCTCTGACGGGATGGCTAGTATGCTAAGGTAAATGTACTAATTTGATCGATTTACTACTTTAGATAAGCTAAGAACCAAAATAAGTTGTAATAAGGGCACAAGAATGGCGACGTAGTCGGTTGTTGAACACATGTCTTAGCAGTCACAGCGCGAGATAGGTTTTCATGAGATGCAGAATTAAATTCCACTACGTTGAAGTTTTTATAGTATATCGACGGTACTGGAGGAAGGTCACGAAAAAAGCATGAAGACGCCCCGGAGGGCGTATGTGAGGTGATGATGTGACGTAGGAAGAGGTTGATGACAGTGGACGAGGCGAAAAAAGTATGCAGGGACCGTAACATTTGGCGCTCCGATCTCTCTGACTACCCCGCAAGAGATACAGCGTAAAGTTTTCATATGTTTTCAAAAAAATGTTTTACATACGGTTAAACATTACATTCTAAAATAATGCTTAATATAGGAGATAGCATAAAATCGATACTCACCGTCGATCAAAGGCGCTTCAATTGATAATATCGAATGTTACCCTTTATGCTTCCTAAACGGCTTAGCATGGGAATGTGTTGTTTATGTAAAATATTTTACCTTTACCTTATAATATTTATATGAAAGACAAAGGTTAGTGTAACTTAGTTTCAATCATAGCAGGATATCCAGAAAGAATCTAGTGTCAAGACACTCCGTTCCCTACTTTTCACTTATATGTTAAGTGGCAGAACTCAACGCTGCCCTTTGTCTTATATACCAGAGTATTTTCTACGCAAAAACGAATTTGCACCTACCGCCTTCGTGATTGAAAAATTTATCCAATGTACTGAATGCCTAACATTTTTGAAATAATAATAGATATATACTTTTTTTACATTTTTGACAGCAAAATAGCATATCTGGCTTAGAATATATATGTAAAAAAGAAATTTTAAGTTTTTTTTGCATAACGCTGTATCCCGCACACAGCACCCTGCTGTGTGGGTAGGCAGGGGAAATCTAGTATTAAGATACTCCGTTCCCCACTTTCCGCTGAATTCGGAGGCATTGCGTGTTAAGTCATAACATAACATAACAGCATAACAGGGTAGTCAAAGATAACCTAGTGTCACACTCTGTCCCCTATTTTTCGCCTGTGTTCCTATATTGACTTCCGCCATTCCGCCATTCACCACCCAAATCCTTATATTACGTAATGAACGGAGAAATTCAACTATAAAGGAACTTATCGAATGACGAATGCCTTTGCCTTCTACCAGAACAGACAAATGAAACTGATTTAAACATACTCTTCCGAGCTGGAATCGAAGCCAAAACCGTCACGAACAAACGACACAACAACCTCTATCCTCATTATAAGGAAAACCTAACAATTGTAAAAATTAAACACATACAACCATTACCAATTCAAACCCAGCTTATAAAACCAATTTTAAATGTCAAAATTTAACAAACTCGAACCTCTCTAGAGAAAAACGTTTAGCCCATACTAAAAACAAGGTCTTAAAATCACGTTACAAGGATGGCCATGGCATGCTCATAAATATGTCACTTATGACATGGGTGCAAATTATGGCACCCATATCAAGATGGGACTCATATAATGGGTATTTGACGAAATTATGCTCTGTAATGATCATTTAATTTAGATATGACACAATGGCCCGAGAGACTAATTCTCTTGTCGCGATTAAATTTAATTAATATTAATGTTGGTGTGTGATTGTACTGTGTATGTTTAAGTAATTTTGCTTTGCGTTTTATTTGTTGGTTATAAGAGAGAGTATGGTGTTAAGACTCTCCGTTTTTCAATTTTGGTACGAAATTTAGATATTTCTAGTGGAGTTACGAAACGCCGCGCATGTCTTAGGTACTATAGCAGAGATTTCTTTTTTTATAGGGTTTTCCGGTAGTCAGAGAGACAATGTTAACGTTAATATAATGTTTAGAACTGTCTTAATTTAAATATTATGTTAAGAACTATCTTAAACTTAAGAATGGACTGCCATTCTTCATTCCCCTCCCAAAATCGAGATATTGCGTTAGTTAAGTGACGGAACGCAATGTTTTGCCTTAGATACCGGAGCGGAGAAGCTGTAAAAAATAATAGAGTCATTCGCCGAGTGCAAATCGAACCCACAACCAATCGCGTTTGCATGCAGATAACATTCCACTGCGTCGTGACAGTCCCAATGATTGCATGTAGCTATTTTTTATGTATGTATATTTTCGCTATTTTATTAAAATATAGTACGTTGTGTGGAATTAAATATGACCGATGTTTGTTCGTTCGTTAAATTTATTGTAAAATTTATTATATTATATTTTAAAAACTGTTAAGTTGTACTCCGGCTTTTCACAGCAGAATAGCCTTTCGAGCCGATCTAGCTGTCTATAATAGTGACAATATTGACTTTTATAGTAATTGACGATTTCTACTGTATTACGATCATTCTACCGAGTAGGAATCGAACCTAACTACTACGACTAATCGAAGGATTAGTCAGATACTCTCCTACAATGCCACGATGACCTAAAATATATAACATAATAATATTATTAATATTATTATATAAACAGCCATTGTTCTCAAAACTATAATTCACGGCACTTAATTATAACTGCCAAACTAACAATCTTAGCATTTCCTTACAACAAAGCTCATTCAAAGTGAACCCAACTCCACCAATATTTTACAATCAAAGCTCAGAAACAAGGTTTTATAACTTGGCTTTAGGTCATATACACACTAAATAATGTGTTGTAATATTCATTTTTCTTCATTTTCTATTATTTTATCGTACATTCGGTTAGATACTTATAAATGTATATTTATAACTAGGTACCGCTCGCGGTTTCGTCTGTATAAGTACACAAATTTTCATCCCCTGTATCGATCTTTTAGGAGATGATTTTTTTAAAAAGTTTCACAGTTACATATTTGACTCTGGATCCTCAATTTTTTTATTCTGAACTCCATTCTAATCAGGCCGGTAGATTAGCCGCGACAGTGTAACAGACAGACAGACAGAGTTTTGCATTTATAATATTAACATGGATTTAAGGAGCCAAAAATGTTAAAAATATTATTTCCCCATGTAGCACTACCCTACAACTTAACTATCGATAATTAATACGCAAAGTTTATAAATTAAAAGAAAGACAAATACGAGTTCGGAACAGCTATTATTGTTTAAGTGAGCTTTGCTAAGTATAACGATCAATGGACATGAAGTATATACTTTTTTGTAATGTTTTTTCTAATGAGAGAGCCTAATGTCAAAACACTCTGTCCTTTATTCGAAATTAAGTAACGGAAACTAACACCGTGTCATGTCTTAGGTACTAAAGCGGAGAAATGAAAATATATCCATACTTATATTATAAATGCATCTGTGTGTTTGTCTGTCACGCTTTTACGGCTAATCTACAGGTCCGATTTGTATGAAATTTAGAACGAAAATAGTACAAAATCCTGAGTCAAACATAGGCTACTTATTTATTCAAAAACCTCTAAGTGGTTGAAATAGGGGATGAAAGTTTATGTATCTAAACTGCTTAACGGATTTTAATGAAAATTGGCATAAATATATTGGATAATCCAAAGTTAAACATAGGTTATTACTTTATTATTCAAAAATCCACCCCCGAGGGTTGCAATATAAGGGAAAAGTTTGTAGTTAACGCGAAGAAGCCACGCTAGTTAATTAATAATAGTAATTAAATAATAATTTAAATATTACCATTCCGCCGAGTGAGAATCGAACCCACAACTCTTTACTGGTCCACGTCTATTGAATATAGGTATTAGTTGGCTTAACAACGTGAATGTCCCTATATGATAAAGTACATACATACAAGATGTGCTACATATATTCTATTTATTTAATGCTTTTAACTTCTACGGTATTATTAAAATATTATCGTTTAATTTTCGCAAATATGAGTGAAAAATGTTCCTTCCCGTATATTTTATAACGATAATATACGTTAGGAGCCAGTCATGCAACAGGAGCTAGACAAGCTTGTGAATTTAAACGACTGGTTGTGGGTTCGATTCCCACTCGAGGAGTGGAAATATTTAATATTTCCATTTTCTTCGCTCTGATATTGAGACAAAGCGCGGCGTTAAGTTCCGCCACTTAACACGAAATACCTCCGAATTTACTCTACCCTGCTGTGTGCAGAGTGAAACTAAAAAAAATGATATATTGATACAAATGATCCATGTTACGGTGCCGCAGTAGGACGGCGTCTGTAGTTGTGATTGGCTGTGGGTTCGATTTGCACTCGGTTTAATTATAACAATTTTTTTTGAGATTCGCCACTTAATATTCAATATTTCGAATATGGATAGAAAGGTGAGAACGGAGTGTTTGACTCAAGGTACTCTCTGAATGCCCTAACGAAAAAGTGCTAAGACGCGATGCTAAAATGCGCTAAGTTTATAACTATAAACTTAGCGCAAACGAAACAAACAATTATCGGTCCATACTTTCACCTTTAAACTATTCTTCATATAGAAGGTTAGACAGTGAGAAGCTAGTGTCAAACCTCGGCACTTTGCTCCCATAATCAAAAACATTGCATGTTGATTGGCGGAAATCAACATTGCGACTTTCTTATCACCAGAAAGGAGAAATAGAGATAATTTTAAATATTTCCTCGAACGAGAGCCAAACTCACAATTACCTACTGGGTAGACAGTCATACGCTGTATCTCAAGCAATTGAACATAAATGTACACACATTTCTTTACCATTTTCCATAGAAAAATATAAAATAAATCTACGGTTAAACCTTATAGCCTACCTACAATCTATCGTGGTCGTCATCGTCGTCTCAGCCGTTCGACGCCCACTGCTGGACATAGGTTTCCCACAAGGATCTCCACAACGATCCGGTCGTCAATCCGACATCCGGTATAACCTATCCATACTTATATTATAAATGCGAAAGTCGGTCTGTTTGTCTGTCACGCTTTCACGGCTAATCTACTGGTCCGATTTGGATGAAATTTAGAATAAAAGTAGTAAAAGTGACTGGGTCTAACATAGGCTACTTATTTTTTTTAAAATCAACCTCTAAAGGGTTGAAATAGGGGATGAAAGTTTATATGAAAATTCTAAACCGCTTGACCAATTGTAATGAATTTTGGCATAAATATAGTTGATAATCTAAGCTTAAACATAGGCTACTTTATTTTTTAAAAATGCGCCCTCGAGGGTTGCAATATAACGTAATAGTTCGCGCGGTGAAGCTGCGAGCGGGCCGCTAGTACTAACATATAAATTAAAACATGCTAAAATGCTCAACGATCTGTAAATTATATATGAAAGGCAATACTTCGTAACCAAATTTGCTATCAGCTATTTAATTGTTCGCTGGTTTTAATTACAAATTGTATTGATAAATAAGGGGATGACGTGTATATTAGCATTGAAAATTGAATCAGCATACAGATGTTTTATTGTCAAACGGTTTTTGCATTTAAATCAGTTGATTTTATGGCTGGTTTATTTTTTTTAGATATAAAGAGAAATATATTCTTAAGACCAGGATGTTTATTGGATTTTTTTACATAATATACTATTTCAGTTGACAATAATTTTCCTAAATGGAGTTTTTATATATAAAGGTGGTTCCAGATATATTTGAATTATTCAAAAGAATGATAAGTATGTAATATTATAGCCATATATAAGTTTATAACGGAATGATGAGTATATAATATATAAAAAATACAAAAAACGAAATAATTCATAACGAAAACATAATTTGCTTTTAGTATTGTCATACACATAAACGTCAAACCAATTTTTATGTTTGTTTATATTTATTTTAGCTTCGTGATACATCCCGTATAGCAGAATAGGCAAAAAAAATCTAGTGACAAGACACTTTGTTGTCCTAATTTGAATCATGTGTGGTAGGTTTTATTTTACTAGAACAAAATGTAGATGGAATTTAATAACCGAACCGAAATCGAACCCACAACTATCCCGCTTCCAGTTAGACACTATCCCAATGCGCCACAGTAACCTTATTATTTTTGTAATTTTGCCAATTTTTGACCTGGGATTCAAACCTAATACCACGGTTCACCACTTAACCAATCCACTATACCCTACCATTTGGACGATAGAGAATTAGCTAATGTAATAATGAACAGCCCGCTGGGTCTGGAGACCGAGATTTCACGCAAAGTTGCGGTAAACAAAGGTAAGGCTGTGTAAGGATTATTAGAATATTCAAACCCTACATGAAGACTTAAGTTGCGAATTTACTTCACTCTACTACACATTCTAGTTATTGAATTGTATTTATTGTTTGTTTTAGAACTTATTACCTTATTATTATATTTTATTTAAACTTTATTAATATATTTTATTTGAACTGGCGTGGTGCAGTGGCACAAACGTGTGACTGTAAACAACTGGTTGTAGGTTCGATTCCCACTCGAGGAGTGGAAATCCATACTTATATTATAAATGCGAAAGTCTGTGTGTTTGTCTGTCACGCTTTCACGACTAACCTACTGGTCCGATTTGGATAAAATTTAGAATGAAAGTAGTAAATGTGACTGGGTCTAACATAGGCCACTTATTTTTTCAAAAATCAACCTCTAAAGGGTTGAAATAGGGGGTGAAAGTTTATATGAAAAATCTAAACCGCTCGACCAATTGTAATGAATTTTGGCATAAATATAGTTGATAATCTAAACTTAAACATAGGCTACTTTATTTTTTAAAAATGCGCCCCGAGGGTTGCGATATAATGATAAGCTAGAAAAAAATTAAAATTATAATCTTTAATCAAATTTGATATTTTTTGTCAATGAAATGATTTTAGATCAGCTTGAAACGAAGAATAGAAATCTAATAATTCATGCTATTTGAAATATAAATAAATTTCAATTTTCTAAGGAATATTGCGATGATAATTTAAAATAGCTACCAGCTAGCGGCTTTTCACACAAATATTCATAATGAAATAGGGACATTTCGGCCCTTTAAGGTATATTGTTTTTTAAAAAAGTAGCCTTTGTTTGACCCTGGGCCTTCAATTATCTTCATTCCAAATTCCACTTAAATTGGGCTAATAGATTAGCTGTAAAGGCGTAACAAGCAGACAAACTTTCGCAATGATAACATTAAACTAATTTTCTACTTCTACACTAACTTAGCTCAAAAAATAACCAAAATTGAAAGAAAATCGATATCTAATTTATCACACTATTTACATAACACATATCGATTACTATATAACTACTAATGGTACATATCGATTTCTACAGACATATACCAGGTAATGTATATAGGCACTGCCAGTATAATGATTACCGTCGATGAGCATTAACCGGACGGTGACGCACGAGTAATTAATTCTGCATAGCAGTAAACTGTTCTGACCAATGGACATCTATAATTTACTTTGTGGTTTCAAATCAAGTTTGTTTGTGGATTTTGGTATTATGTCGTTTACCTTTCAATTTGGTTAAGTAAATATGTTTAATAATGTTAAAAGAAAATTAAGGGTAAATTTATCATCGTATATGTTTATTGCTTTACCCTTTTTTGCGTATTGTAGTCTAGTGAAAGAGAAATTAGTGTCTAGATATTCTGCTCTCCGCTTTTAGCCTAAAATCGAGATATTGCGTGATCATTAGTGGAACTCAACGCTGTGCTTTATGTTCTTCTCCAGGGAGGAGAAATAAAAATAAATAGTTTTCATTTTTTTTTTAATTTGTATCTTATTTTTGTATTGCATTTTATTTGTGTTTATGTTTTGTTCGTAATGTAGTTTTTTGTTTGTGTTTTTATTTTTGTATTGTATCTTATTTTTTTTGGTTTATGTTTTTGTTTTACTAACATAGTTCTTAAGTAATTCTCTTGTACTAACCAACTGTGAGCCTATGTTGCTTGGCAATTAATATTTTTTATTTTTTTATTTATTTATGCTACAACCAATCGCTAGTGTTCCTGCACCACGATGGCTTCATTGTGTTCAAATCTTTACGCTTTTTCTGCAAGACACAGTAGTTAATATTATTTATTAACAAATTGGATAAGCTAGCTACTGGACTAGCAACGTTATTTGACTGCAAACGTGATGGTTGTAAGTACGATACCCGAAGAATTGTACATGAGACAAAACGTTGTGTTGAGTTTCTTCATTCAAAATCTCTTAATTTTAAGCGAATTGTAAAGAACGGAGTATCTCGACACTAGCTTCTCTGTCTACCCTGCTATACAATAAAAAACTTGAAGCTTAAAAAAATACAACCTTAATATAACATCTATAACAAAAATAAAAGCCAAGAAACTTTTCCCAATTTCGAAGAACGCCTAACATTATATCGTGAGGCATGAATAGTAATTATTGTAATAATTTGCTACCATTCATTGATTGATGAGAGTGTTTGACAGTTCGACGTTGGGCTCCAGTGAGAGTAAACTTGTCATGTGGTGGTAATAAGCTTGAATAATTAATATTGTAATAGAATATGTCAATATGTTGACTGGTGTCATTGGGCAAAGTTGGGAAGTGTGAACAGGGAATGAAGACTATATTCGTGTATTGTGGGTTCGAATACTATAAAATTAATGTTTATTTTAGTGTAAAATGAGGATTGACTGGTTAGAGTAGTTGCAATACAACCTGCACCAGATGCAGTCAAAGGACTTTAAAAAGGACGAAAGGAGTTCGATTCCCATTTGGGAGAATGATTGTATATACCTTTAATAATATATTTTTACGTTCTTTCAATTAATGGTCATATTGCTAACATAAGAAAAATCCCTTTCTTTTCATTTTAAGAAGTAATATGTGTCACTATTATAATTCTGATAAATTTGTCAACAACTCATATCTATATCAAAATCTATCCAGTTATTTGGACTGTATATCGATCCATAAAATATACAAACAAACACACATACACTTTTTTTTTAGCTTTACGCTGTATCCACACACACAGCAGGGTAGGCAGAGGGAATCTAGTGTCAAAACACTCCGTTCCCCACTTTCCGCCGAATTCAAAGGCTTGCATGTTAAGTGGCGGAACTTAACGCAGCGCTTTACCTCGACACCAGAGTGAAGAAAATGGAAATATAATTTCCACTCCTCGAATGGAAATGGAACACACAACCGGTCGTTTACAGTCACACGCTTGTGCCACTGGGCCACGACTGGCCACATCACACATACATACTTTCAAAAAATATTATTCTCCTTTACAAATGGATAAAAACGTTTCAAATACATTTTACTTTCAAAGAAAAACTATTGAAATTTGAAGTATCCTGCTTCTACCAAAACAGGCTTGTCTCTTACAATATATACGTTAAATTACCACCAGTATTTATAAGCGATATAGCGAAAATAAAATAAACAGATAAAAGCGTCTAGGGGTAAAGATACGATTATTCTTCATAATGGATTGGCGCGACGCCAGTTAGAGATCTACAGTCGACAAAATTCTTATTTTTAACTTAGCCAATTTCTTATAAAGTAATCCTGTTAAGGCTGTTTTTAATTAGATTTTTTTATTTTTTATCGTAGTAGTGTTAAAATTTTTGAAGCCTTACGGAATGATACATGGTTGTGGATTCAAATCCTGTTCGGTGGATTTTAAATTATTTTTATTTCTTGGTGACAAAACAAAGCGCAGCGTTGAGTTATGTTAACCCCACATGCATTGTCTCAGATTCCAGCGGAAAGTGGACGATGGAGTGATTAGACGCTAGGTTCTCCCCGCATATCGTGAAAAATATGAAAATGTTGATTTTTTTGCTCTGGTATGTAAGGCAAAGCTTGGCGTGGAGTGCGTGTAATTTTACACAAAATATGGCAAATTCGAAGGATAGTTGAGGACAACGAATCTTCACAATAAATTCCCTCTGACTGTATTCGTGGGGTCGATTTATTGTAGTTCCCTTCCCTTCCCTTCTAGTAAACAAGACACACCACGGTGTTAATTTCCGCAACTCAACATACAATATATATAGGCAAGAGGGAACCTAGTGTTACGACACTCCGTTCCCCACTTTTCACACAATTCGGAGGCATTGCGAGTTAAGTGACGGAACTTAACGCCGCGCTTTGCCTCGATATCAGAGCGAAGAAAATGAAAATATTAAATATTTTCACTCTTCGAGTGGAAATTGATCCCACAACCAGTCGTTTACAGTCCCACGCTTGTGCCACTGCGCCACGACTGGCCCCACAAAGAAAAATATAGTATAAAATAACAAATTTAGCTAAAATTTCAATCACAAGTACACAAGAAATGAATACTCATAAACAACACGTGAAATTAAATACAAAACAACGACTCGCCTAAGAATGGAATTTAACAAATTTATAAGAACGAGTCCATTGGCGCGTCGCCAGTACGACGCTGGACGTAGGGTTTCTTTCTATTTTTAATTAAGCTAATTATGTGTTAACTTTTAAATGTTAGTTTTCTTCCAGTTAAAATGCTAGTAACTTTTAGTAAGTGCGAATGCAATTTGCAACTGAGTGTAATATAGTACAGTTTTTCACATTTTTAAATTGCTAAGTTAGGATATTTTTTAGTTTCACGCTGTATCCTGCACACAGCAGGGTAGGCAGAGGGAGCCTAGTGTTAAGACACTCCGTTCCGTACTTTCTGCCGAATTTGGAGGCATTGCATGTTAAGTGGCGGAACTTACCGCTACGCTTTACTTTACATAGGCACCAGAGCGAAGAAAATAGAAATATTAAATATTTCCACTCTTCGAGCGGGAGTCGAACCCACAACCAGTCACGATTACAGTCACACTTACGCGCCCCTGCGCCAAGACTGGCATGTTAGGAAATTAAAAACATTTTTAAAAAACGTTTATAAATTTGAACGCAGCGGGATTCGAACCCGCGCCCTTTGATAACTGTAGCGCGCGTAGACACTTTAAACGCGCTAAACTTTGCATTCTACATTCAGCTACGTTGAATTCTTACACGCTTATTACGACTTAATACAACATAAATGACAAATATACCGGGATGAAGAATCGTATTAGGCATAATCGTATAAACGGGGTTTTACTGAATATTAAATCAATAAAATAAATATTACACAGAACCTAAAGAAAAGAGGCCATCGTAGTGCAGCAGGACAGAATATGATTGTAACCGTGATGGTTGTCGGTTTGATTCCCACTCAGGGGAATGATTAAATGTCAGGTATATTTAATCATATTTAAATATACCAGAGAATCTTTTTTTTCTCTGGTACCTAAGACAAAGCGCGGCGTTAAGATCCGCGATATGTGTGATATAGTGAGTGATATAGTGGTATAAAAATAACGAAGCTATAAAAAACCTATATTCTTTACAAACTAACTTCTAAAAACACACTTACAATCATATGAATAATAATAATAATAAAAAAAAAAAAAAAAAAAAATGATTATGCAATGAAAATATGAATTTAAACTTTTGTAATTCAACATAGAGTATCTACAAATAAAGGACATTATCAGTTATCAGATCCGTTGTCTCGTGACCACGTTCATTACGTTCCTGACATATCGTTGATATTAAAACGAATAATTAACTATAAAATACAGAACTTTTAAAATACTGTTATGTCTAGAACTTTTAAAATTTAAAATTTTCTAATTTCTGCCCTTTAAAAGATTAATAGAAGAATTTAATATTCAATGATATCTTGTGCTAGGTTGAAAAGTAAAAAATATATATATTTTTTACACTTCACGCTATATCCCACACAAAACAGGGCAAACAGGGTAAGTAGTGTTAAAACACTTCGTTCCCCACTTTCCGCTGGATTCTGGAGGCATTACGTGTTAAATGGCGAAACTTAACGCGGCGCTTTACCTCGACTCCAAAGCGAAGGAAATGAATATATTAAATATTTCCACTCCTCAAATGGGAATCGAATCCACAACAAGTCCCATTTACATTTGCATATGCCCCGGCACCACTACTGGTCCTATTCTTAATATAATAAATCGCCTTTATTTTATTTACCGTTTCATTATATGAAAATTTTCGATTTTCATAAATTTTCTTTTACATATTTACAATTTATTTTTATAACTTAAGTGATTGTAACATTCTGAATTGAATTAAAAAATAAACAGGAAGTAAAAAGCTGTATAACACAAAACGATATTGATCAAACATTAATTATACATCGAATCACTGAACAGAAAACATAATTATGAACATTTCGCTGTACTTGATGCAATTTAATCACTCGTATGGGCTTATCAAATTATCGTAGCTCAGTGGCATAGTAACTGACTGTAAATACGATGGTTATAGGTTTGATTTTCAGCGGGATGATTGAATGTATTAAAGTTATTCTTATTACTTTCCTCTAGTAACATAAAGAAGAGAGAATGCCACTATGTTCTTTCTACTTAGAGTAAAGCTGATTACTAAAGAAATAATTTTGTTTCTCGTCAATTTTCATAATAAGTGAAATCAAGTTAATTCAAATTTATTTTAAATATTTTATTAACTCAATCTTAGCCCTTCTGAACTATTACTAACTTTTACTACTACAAAAACTAAAGTCATTTAGAAAGTTCTGAGTGTTTAAAATAAACTGGATACAGTTTATTAAGAATATAAAGCGATTTTGCTTTATGTCTTTTTCCTATATAGAGATGAACTCTAAGGAGTTATTTATTTTTGTATATACATACAAAAATACAACTGTACGAACTATATGTTTATCTATGTACTAAGTAATAAACTTACCAATAAGTATGATTTTTTAAAAACCTTCTACAGGCAATAATTTTTGATGAAATTAAATATACTAGCAAAAAAAGTTAAAGGATCGAAATAATATTTTTTAAGGTTTTTCAAGTGGCTGCACTTCCCTCAATTTTTTGTGGCCATTTTCGACCATTTAGTCGAAGTGGAATCTAAAAAACAGCATTTTAAAGCTTAAAGAAAACTAAAATTTTCAGATCTTAATGTGAAAAGTATTTTCAAGCGACGTGTTAGTGGGAAATACAGCTACTGGAAAAACCTCAAAAAAATTGGAATAGCTTTGCGATCCTTTAATTATTTTCGCTAGTGTGTATTAACACTACTAATCAAATATCATCTACATTGCCAACGATTATTTTACACATACACATATAAGTACAATTGTATTCAATTAAAAAATATTTAAAAATGTATCTTATAATATAACAGTAGAGTATAAACAAAAACACTGTTCAGATATATATATTTTGAAATGAAACTATTTTTACTGGGGCCACTTAACATGCAACACCTCCGAATTCGGCGGAAAGTGGGGAACGGAGTGTCTTAACACTACGTTCGCTCTGCCTACACTGCTGTGTGCGGGATACAGCGTGAAGCTAAAAAAATAAAATATAAAATTATTTTTAACAAGTCTACCTGTGACCAAGGACTACTGTAAAGTGTTCGAAACGTTGGGTTTTCTAAAAATGTAATTTTGAATACTAAAAATATACGCCATTAATCAGGTCAATAATCGCGACAAACAAAAGATCTTACTATATAGATAGGTCATAAACTCAATGCCTACATTTACGCTTAATAAGCCTTTCTCAACTTACCATGTATCAAAGCAACGTTCATTTGTAGTCTCGTTTCAGTTCACTGAATATATATATTTAGCAACTTTGATCATTTTACTTGTACTTGATATTATCTCAATATGTATATTTGAATAAGATTACGTTTGCAATGTGTTGTTTATAAGATAAGATAGGTAAGTAGGTAAGGCAAGACACTCCGATTTGTACTTCTTGCCTGAATTTAATACATTTGCCAATTGGCCGCAATAAAGGCCGAGTTTTAATTGATCAGCGTGAAATAAAAATATATATATGTATGTCTGTTTTATGTTATAACAATCTCACTTCGTAGAGGAACAGGTTAAGAATACTATTCCCCTTCGTAGCTTGGTGGTAGGAGATCCGTTCTCCGACTGGCTCGCGACCACCATCATGTCAAAGATGAATCGTCAAATATAAGATGATGTGCTCCGGTTCGACGACGAGTAAGCCAGCTTTCCCTATTCCTACTATGCCCATCCTTCCTTCTTTCTTGGTCTTTCCCGCCCGCTACTCAGACCAGACCCTCGAGGGTGACCCACCATCCTTGACTCCACTACGTGGCTTGCTGGCTCCCACCCCCGGGATTTGCGGAAGTTTGGAGTCCCTGTGGCCTCGGATAGTGGCGGTCGAGGAGGAGCACCGTGGGCTCAGTCTGGAGTCCCACATAACCATATCTGTGTCCGCAATCGGACTGGTATCCGTAACAGGTTTCCTTACGGAAAACTACTATGGTTATATATTAATTATGCAACAATAATCATAATAAACAGCCAAAATATATATAATACATAACACTTTATTAATTCAATTGTCCATAACAAAAACAACAAACGATATTCAATAAATTTCAATGAAAAAAAACATTATTTTTACATGAATGTAGTATATTTTTACTATTAAAAGTAAATATTTATGTGCTTCCAACAGCAGTTAAGCCGCTTAACATTGTAAGCGTTAAGCTTTATTCGTGTATGTTGAAAATTTTATCTCTGCGTTGTATCCGTATTCATTTGTGAGACCTGCATTAGTTGGATAAGCGCTTTGGTTTTAGTTTAGTTTTAATTTAAATTACTGAATAAGTATGTTTGTATGTAGGTAGTGAGAATGTAGGGTTATGACACTAACATCTTGAATTTTGAAATATTACGTGTTGAGTGGCGGAATTCAACGCCACACTTTGTGTTACCGAAGCTATAACCTGAATATTGTGTACATTTAAAATTAATTATTATCCTGCCTATTTAAGATATCGATGATGTGTGTTTTTTTATAAATTTATCCCCATAATCCTTTGGGACGGCGTTCAAGCACGACCGGAAGTGATTATTAGCAAGAGTTATATTTTACGTGCTAGAGAAAAGCACGAATATAAGTTATGTACATTATTTTTAAGGCAAAGGATAATTTGTAAAATTTTTTGTTGAAATAGAATAAGTATGTTTGTATGTAGGTAGTGAGAATGTAGGGTTATGACACTAACATCTTGAATTTTGAAATATTGCGTATTGAATGGTGGAGTTTAACGCCGCACTTTGTCTTACTATTGGAGGGTCCTTTACCTCGAGTGAGGAACTCCTAAACTAAAATCAGTTAAACTCCTGCTACACCATCATGACCTTAAGTGAAGTAAGTTATAGATTCGACTTCCGTTCATGTAAGAGTAATTATGTAAAAGACATTTAAAGCTAACACTTTAATGTTTAAATGTAATTATGTAGTCATTTTCTTTAGGTAAATTAGGAGCGAACGAACGACATCATTTCTATCTGCATATACCGCTAAACTTATAAGGATTTTTTTAAAGATAATACTAAAATTAGCGCTTATTGTTGAATACAAAAATATTTATAAGTCTGACCTACTAGTAAAAGGTAAACTTTCTGAAGTGAGAACTGAACAGAACATCCATATTAACCAAAATCATAATAAATTGAAATCGAAAAGTAAAAGATTTTCTACATAGAAGCTAACTGACAGCAACAATGTGTTATTGAATCTTAAAAATGCCATCTAGAAGTTAAACATTAATCATTTTACAAATTATTGTGGCCAGTCGTGGCCCAGTGGCACAAGCGTGTGACTGTAAACGACTGGTTGTGGGTTCGATTCCCACTCGAGGAGTGGAAATTATATTTCCATTTTCTTCGCTCTGGTGTCGAGCGCGGCGTTGAGGTCCGCCACTTAACACGTAAGCCTCCGAATTTGGCGGAAAATGGAGTGTCTTAACACTAGGTTACCTCTGCCTATCCTGCTGTGTGCGGGATACAGCGTGAAGCTATAAAAAAATTTTTACAAATTATCCTTTGCCTTAAAAATAATGTACATAACTTATAGTGTCCGACCGAAGGTTCGGTTTCGGTTTCGGTTTCGGCAAGTTTCGGCAAAAAAATGTAGTTTCGGCCGTAGTTTCGGTTTCGGCAAAAAAGCTGCCGAACCTTCGGCAATGCCGAAACTCTGTACTCTTAAATTTTCACACGTCGTTTAGCTACATTTGAGTGTTTTTATAGCTTGTGTCTTAAGATATGGTAAACAATTTTAATGAATTATAAATGTATGTTAAGAATAATATGTGTGACATTGTGTGAATGGCTCCTTCCAGGGGCTGACTTAATTTTGGGGGACCCTGGGCTAATTATTACATTAGAGTCCAGCCTAATTAGTTGTTATTTGAATAACTATACAATTGTTACACAGGACTTCTATAAAATATACAGAATATAGTCTAATTATATATCAATAAATCTTATCACAAACTAGCACATAAATTTACCTGCAAGAAAGACACAGTTGCCACAATATAAACATATTGTGGCAATAAAATACCAATTTACCAAATGCTTAATAAATTTACCAAATCCTTAATGGGGACTGAGGGTCTTCAAAACTCACAGGTCCCTGCACTACAGCTCAAAAAGCCTCTATGTAAATCCACCCCAGGTGCCTGGGCAAAGAGAACTGGCGCAGACCTGTAGTACCTACTTACTACCTTTTTATTATTTCTAAAAAGGCGCCAAACGAACAGAAGGACCATCTATCTGATCGTAAGAGCTAAGGTTTTGTTCGCTCATGGACATCTACAAATCTAAAATATTAGAGGAATTGTGGATGTGTAGCCGGCCTTGACGGTTAAGAAGAAACAAGGATGGGCAGAGAGAGTTGGCTAACATGTCATCGAACCATATTATGACATATTTGGTAGTTCATTTTTGACGTAATTGTTGCGAGCTATTTGAATAGACGCAAACAAGTAGCTAAAAAATTATACGTATATACTAAAAGTTGCTCTTGGAAAAGGCAGTTTGTGGACATGAAGCTAGAGGAAAAAGCTATGCCTTGCTGTCGTGGGATCGCTCGATTATCATAGGTGGCAATTGATCTGATATACCACTAGGTATTAAAAAACCCTAAAAATTTAGTGAGCTGTGCTGTAATCATGGACATCGTATATCTACATAATGATAAAGCATCTTGTAAAAACAATAAAAAAATATTAATTAAAACTTAACCTACCACTACCAAACCGGGGAAATTGAAAAGGCCAATGGCGGGTTTGAACATTACAAGAAGATATTTTTGTATTTGTTTTATATTTTTTAGCCGTCACTCAACACGCAACGTCTCCATTTCGGGCTGAAAGTGGTGAACGGAATGCCTTTACCCTAGTTTCTCTCTGACTACCCTGCTATGCGGGTAAAAGCAGAGCTCTTAAAAGCGGAGCGTGAAACTATGAAAATGTATAGTATTAAATATAATTGAAAATGTAAAAAAAATACTGTAATAAATTCCATATAATCACAATAAAACGTAAAAAATGTACTATTTTTTTACATGTTATACTAATTTTATGACGTCATCAGCAGTTTCGGTTTCGGTTTCGGTTTCGGCCGAAACTGAAGCCATTGCCGAAGGTTCGTTTTCGGTTTCGGTTTCGGCTGAAAACCCAGTTTCGGTCGGACACTAATAACTTATATTCGTGCTTTTCTCTAGCACGTAAAATATAACTCTTGCTAATAATCACTTCCGGTCGTGCTTGAACGCCGTCCCAAAGGATTATGGGGATAAATTTATAAAAAAACACACATCATCGATATCTTAAATAGGCAGGATAATAATTAATTTTAAATGTACACAATATTCAGGTTATAGCTTCGGTGATAACACAAAGCGCGGCGTTGAATTCCGCCACTTAACACGTAATGTCTCAGACTCGGGCGAAAGATAGAGAACAGAGTATTTTAACATTTGGTACTCATAGGATGAGGCTCAGTTAGTATATCTTCTAGGCCCATGTATGTGTTCTCTTTAGTAATATCAAGTTAGTTTTTATTTAAATATGTACAATATATGCTATCAGATCTTTATACCAGTTGGTATAATAGTAGTATAATAAGAGTATATTTGCGGCCAGTCGTGGCGCAGTGGCATGAACGGGTGACTCTAAGCGACTGGTTGTGGGTTCGATTCCCACTCGAATAGTGGAATATTTGATATTTCCATTTTCTTCGCTCTGGTGCCCTTGCGACAAACAATTCGGTAGAAGGTGGGTCGTGAAGCTAAAAAAAAGATGTCCATACTAAATTAAAAAATACATAAATACGATTCCATCTTGACGGCTAGTGGTAAGAAATAGCAGCGTTGACCTCCGGCTCTCCAATACATATCTAGAAATTATCCGAATTCAAGTCTTGAAATTGGGTAGAAATACAATGTTTTAACATTTGACTCTCTTTGCCGACTCTAATTAACGCGCAATACCATAAAATAAAATAAAAATAAATAATTAAAAACATTTTTTTCATTTAATAACTAATATTAACAAAATAATAAATTTAAAAGAAATACTATCATAGCCGCTATACATTTCAAACTGCACAAAGAAGAAACACAGAATAAAGAAAAAACAGATCTAATTCTCAGGATTGCATTTGTTCTATTATGAGAAAAATAATCACATTGCAGCTCACCTCGCGGGATTGGGTGAGCGAATTGCTATCTAGCTATAACCCTTTTGATAATATTTTATTGTATCTTATAATGCCTACGATTAAGTGTCTCTGAGATGCTTCTCGGAAAATATGTATATTTTTTATTATAATAGTTGAGCTCAGTGAAGCAAAGCTTTTAACTCTTTCTAGGCTATTTGTAGTAAACCTCTGAAATTTTGCAGGGATATCGAGCACAGTGTCTTGTGTGCTGTGAAGTTTTTTGGTGACAATTGTAATTGTAGTTTTTGAATAAATGGTAATTAAATGGTCAAAAACTGCCCATAAAGTCTATGGCTGCGGAACGTTAATTTATGTTTGTAATACAAACATAACTTAACGTTACGTTACGTAGTGTTTGCTTTTCAAACTGTTTTAGCAGGTTTTTTTCCTGGTTACAATCGGGATAAATTACACTATATATGATGGTTGTGGATTTGAATTGTGTGAAAATATTTCAAATAATACAAACTATTTTTTAATTTTTTAAATTGTTCTAAAAAATGTCGGCGTATCATTAGTTCAATTCAAACATTTATTTTGAATATTAGTATATCTTCTAATAGTGTGTATTCAAATTTGATTAGAGACAGTTTTAATAGTGGTAGCATTATATAAAGGGCGCAATCTATAACACTGTAACTGTAATTTTTTAAACCGATCAACCTACTACGTTTTCTGTCTTCCACAATAACCGAAATGTGTATATAAAACGCATTACCGAGTGACTGACAGACAACACAGCCGAAACTACTGGGCGTAGAAAGCTGAATTCTGAAATATAAATCGTTTGGAGACTGTTAGCGAATATTAATAGGCATGTAGCACGGCAAACGGGATTGCGGGATACAAATCGTAGATTATATATTTTTATCTTTTTTTTAGCTTTACGCTTTATCCCGCATAGAGTATTTAGAGAGAACCTAGTGTCAAAATCGAAGCATCGCATGTTGAGTGGCGAAAGTCAACATTTCGCCCCATTCTCAATTCCTCCCAGTGGCAATCGAGCGCAAAACCATCCCACTGCGTTACTTGCCTTACGGCTTCGACTTCGACTTAATATTATATATCTGATCTCTGAGATCTCTGAGATCTGTATCAGTCTATCATCTCATTTTATTAACCGACTGCAAGAAAGGAGGAGGTTCTTAATACGTATGTTCCTCAGATTACTCGAAGATGGGAAAATCGGATCGAAACTCAATGAAGATGTTTCTTGGTTCACGCGGACGAAGTCGCGGGTAACAGCTAGTTTATCATATATAAAGAAAATATAACCAAAAATTACAATCATCCTGTCGCACTGCACCACGACGGCCCCTACTTATAATATACATAAACAAAATATAACCTAAATTTAATATATTTAATATTTAAAATATTAATTCTTCGTATAAAATATTCTATGACAGAAACGTTGTTTTCTGGAAATTAGACAGACCTCCCACGCCCGCGGCGGCCGCTTATTTACATACAGAGTGGGTACAAACACTTCGCGTATGATTATTTCTGCTATTTCCTTTTCCGTTTGCCTTTTCCTTACTTTGCTTTTTTAAATGATCAATACATTTTTTAATTTAATATAAATAATTATATTTTTGTTTATATTAACTGTATTGTAGCTCAGTGAGAGGTTTATGGTTTTACGAGTATACGATAACTATTGGTTCGAATCGATTTTTTTTAGTTTCACGTTTGATTTCGCCTAGCAGTATCCTGCTAGTAGTGAGAACCTGCTGTCAAATTTTCATTTTATGCTGTTCGACGGAAATCGAGACATTTTGTGGAGTAACGAAACTCAACACTGCGGTCTGTCTTATTGGAGGGGCGAAATGGAAATAATTTAAATATAATCGAGTGGTCATCGAGCACACAACCAATCACGTTTAAAGTCAAGATCCTGTCTCAATATGTTAAGATATACTTATTAATTACATTTGGCTAAAAGAATATTTATATAAGAAAAATTAAAATAAAAACTTTCTCTAAAGTTCTCGAGATGGAATAAAGGAAAAAGATTTTTTTAAATATATTAACTTAAAGTTGACATACTACTTAACACTAAAAAAAAATTAAACCCTTTCAGTGTAGTCGGAGAAAACAGTTATTATACTCCGTTCTCCATTTTCCTTCCGAAATCGAAATATTGATTACGTGCTACCTAGCGAAGCGAGCTTAAGTACTGGATTGGAGTAAATAGTTTAAATATTATTATTTCCTGAGCGGAAATCGAACCCACAACCGAACGCGGTTACAGACACTGTCTTACTCCTCCATGATGGCCGCCATATATGTACATTTAATGTTAACGTTATTTTAAAAGACTAAACCTTTAATAAAAACATATTGTTTGTGTTACTTAAAACACAATGGTAGCTTAAAAACCACAGAACGTTATAAACATTTTGAAGCACTTCAATCTGAATAATCAAGGTAAATGTAACGATTATAATATATATTATTCGGAAAACTCCGCCCCGAATCGACATTCAGTTTAAAAACCCTCTATGAATAAAATCAGGAGTTCCGTATTGAATTTTTCCATTTGTTTTTACATACAGCTCCACGCTGTATCCCGCACACAAAGCACAGTAGGCAAAAGTAACCTAGTGTTAAGACACTCCGTTCCCCATTTTCCGCCAAATTCGAAGGCATTGCGTGTTAATTGGCGGAATTTACCAGAGCGAAGAAAATGGTAATATTAAATATTTCGACATATCGGAGTGTGTAAACACTACTTAATACTCAATAAGTATTAAGTAGTGTTTACACACTCCGTTTTCCATTTTCCACCTTAAAATTGAAGCATTGTTTGTTAAGTTGTGAAACTTAACGCCACGCTTTGTCTTAGGTACCAGAGCAACGAAATTAGTATTAGTCACTCAGCCCCTGAATGGGACTTGAACTCAAAACCATCGCGCCATATAGTCAGATGCTATCCCACTGCGCTACAATGGCCTCACAAAATATAATGTGATCGGCCAAGGTAAACGGAAGTTAACAGGGAGATATAAGCTATAAAACTAGAAATAGAAATAGTTATGTTTCTTATAATATTGCAGGGGGAAGAGAGTGAGTTGTGCGTATGATACGAAAGCAGTACATAATTTATCGCATTATAGAGTACTCAATGAAAACCCAGTCTTAGACTCTTAATTTTCTGCTCTCCACATGATTGTGTATATTGTCGAGTGGTTATCTAACCCACAACCTTTACGTTAATACTCAGACATCTTACTATCAACACTATGGCCGTAATAAATATAAAGATATCATGAAAATCAAAGAAAATACTTATTTTTAAACGGTTTAAATACTGAACCCTAACAAAACTCAACCAGCGACTAGCATTTACAATTCGGAGCAGACGAAACTCCCTAATTGATTGTTTCAGGCCGTCTTAAGCCGCTTACAGAGGGAAAAAATGTAAAAGAGAACTTTTTCAATCAAGTGCGTAGGCCCTAAGATTGTATGGAAGTGACGGATTTAAACTTATTTCACATTGGGCATTTAGTTTATACGTTATTAGAAAATTAATGTTATTTTGGTGCCAGCCGCGGCGCAGAGACAGAGTGTAGCTGTAAAGCGACTGGTTGTGCGTTCAATTCCCACTCGAGGAGTGGAAATATTTGATGTTTCCATTTTCTTCCTCTGGTGTCGAGGCAGACCAGCAGGCAGGTGGTATTCCACCACTTTACATTCAATACTTCTAAATTTGGCGGAAAGTAGAGAATAGAGAGTTTCCTCTGCCTATCCTGCTATGTGCTAAAGCTCCTGCTATGTGAAGCTAAAAAAAATGTTATTTTTATGCGGAGCAAAATTAGATTTATTCTCCGTATTTTCATAGACCTACCGCATTTTTTTGTAATAAATCACAGAGAGACTCAATACCGCGATAAATTAAATTATGTGTTGGATTTTCTCTCAGGGAATGGTTATATTTAAAAAAAATATTTTTTTAGTTTGGTACCTAAGGAAAAACACGGCACTGTATTTCGCCGTTCAACGATTGTCTCGATTTCGGTCAGAAAGTAGCGAACGATGTTCTTGATACTTGGTTCTCCGCAATGGTCTGCCATGTGGGAAAAATTACTGAGAGAATCTGAGCTAATAACACATTGTATATTGCATACTGCGGAACTCAACGCTGCGCTTTATCTTGTCACCAGATGATTATTTTTAAATATAAGGATTCCTTCATTTGGATGTAGAAGTCACTATCATCCATCAGAATCTTTACAATATTTTTACAAGTTCTAACTTTATTTTTTTGTATTAAACATTAAAATAAAACTTCTTTCACGCTATATGCATTCAACGCCTAATTATTACCAATTACAGGATAAGGCGGAGTGGCTCGCTAAACCATTGTTTATTTGAGTTAGCTGTCTCGTGTATTTTCTTAATTGGCTAGAATCCGGTTCCGTAGGTACAATTGTAGGAGAGGAAGATATATATCATTAGGAATTGACTTTTTTTTTGTTAAATTGGAACAAAAGTCGATGTAAACCTTTTAAAGATGTTAATTTGAGTGTTATTTTATCCAGTTTCAGGATTTTCACATATGCGGTAAAAAGCCTGAAGCATGGATAAGGCAGGGTTGTTAGAGAGAACCTAGTGACAAAGTACTCTGTTATCCACTGGGTGTTCTGCTTCTTCTTCTTCTTTGTCCTCGCCTTATCCCGTTACTCGGGGTCGGCTTACTTATCATGCGACGCCATGTTATTCGTTGACTCGTATTCTCAACGTGAAGATCAAGTTTTTTCATGTCCTTTTCGACACTTGTCAACCAGGTAGTTTGAGGTCTACTACCTCTACCCCTCTTTTTGTAGCCACTGGGTGTTATATATACAATATTTTTATGTAAATCACAATAATCAAAATAAATATATCTACTGGTAGAATGTACAAGGTAATTTAAGGTTAATATTTATATCTGTAATATATGATTATTTCGTGCGTTTGAATTCCTTCTTCTGCGTTGCAGGATAGTCAGGGGGGACCTAGTATTATGACACTTCGATTTCCAAGTTCTGCCCCGAATCGAAACATTGCTTGTTAAATGGCAGAACGCAACGCCACGCTTTGTCTTACGTAGTAGAGCGGAGAAAGGAAAATAATAAAACTATGATAATATTTATAATATTAACTTTTGTACACCTATGCAATGATTTCCCCTATAAGACGAGGTTGGCTGGTAGAATATGTTTTTTAGTGTTAAGCCCGCCTTTAGTACATATATATTGTTAAATTGTACGCAATAAAGGATATAAATAAAAATGAATAAATAATTCCTTCGAGTGGGAATCAAACCACAACTATCACGTTTACTCTCACACACTGGTCTACTGTGCCACAATGACCTCAATGATTTATTTATACGAAGAAACATATATTATATTTCAACAACAAACAAGATTTATTATAAATATAAAACTTGATAAATAAAAATATTCTACATATATTTCTTCTACTATTATCCTTGAATAGAAGGAAAAAAATAAAGCTTCTTATTTCCTACATCATAAAACTACTACTACACGCTCTAACAATGTGAAAGCATACAGTAAACGTTCGTTATTTCACACTTAAACATATAGAACAAAGTTTATGCCCAAGAGATGAAATTCTCGGAATCTTGGCAGTAATTTTTAGAAGAATGCCTTCTACGTAATATCAGTTACCTTTTATTTATCCCCAAGGGTCAATACGCCATTTGTTCCAGATATCGCCCTTTAGAGATAGAGTTGATGAAAATTTTAATAAGTTAAGAAAAGAAAAGTTTTATGGAAGCATTTTTTTTTTGTATATAAAGTTTATGTGATTTTTTTATTGAAGGTTTATAAATTAATAATAATTTGTTTTTTTTTAATAACTATGTGAAGTGTTAAAAATCTATAATGAATTATGTTATGGGTTCAACTCGGAGGAATGATTATTACGTTTAAATTATACCATCGCTTAGATTTCTAGTGCAAAGTGGAGAACGGAGTATATTGACACTAAATTCTCTTTGAATATCATGGTATAATTGAAAAAACATTGTAAATAAACTATAAGCAAACAAACGAAAAAATACCTTAGGAAAGCAAAGACCGAATTCACAGACAGACTGTCTATTTGTCACCACGGACTACCGCAAAGTACTCAATACGACGATTTTTTAAAAAAGTATTTTCGAATACCAAAAATATAAGTGATTAAAATACTTGTTACATTCAAAATGTCTAATAATTATAAAAATAGTTTCTTCCTTATAAATTAGTAACATTAAGTTTAGTAAATGATATCTAAACCATTTTCTAAACATTTCTGGCAACAAGGGGAGGGCGTGAAGCATACCTCATAATTTGCATGGTTAGGTTTCAATGTACACCAGCTCAAAAGACGTCGCAACTTGTACTGCGTCTTATAGAGTGGTCCAAGTTATACAGATCCAAGTTACACATATGAGTGAATATGTATGGAAATATTTTTTATTTTTTTTAATAAAGAAATATATTTAAGATACATTTTTTTTTTGCGGAACATAATACCTGTTTTGTCTTAGCAGCGCAGAGAAATATAAATATTAAAATATAATATTTCCCTCAAATGTGAATTGAATCTACAAATATCGTATTGTTTGCCAAAAACAGCCCCTATCGTATTGTTTGCCAAAAACAGCCCCTAAAGCGTTGAAATAGGGGATGAAAGTGTATATGCAAAATCTACACCGCTTGACTGATTGTTATGAATTTTGGCATAAGCATAGTTGATAATCGAAGATTAAATATAGGCTATTTTGTTTTTCAAGAAAACCACCCCCGAGAGAGGCAATATGTCGAAACAGTGACGTAATTCATGCGGCGAAGCCGCGAGCGGGCCGCTAGTACGAAATATTCTTTGTTACATATTTTAATTATATGAGTAACATTTAAAAATATTATAATAATTGTTAAGTTAGTGTTTTAGCGGCGTTAAGTGCCACCACTTAGCACCACTTAGTAAGCAATGTCTCAATTTCTGATCCAAAGTAAGGAACAGAGTGCCTTGACACTAGGTTCTCTCTCGGTTCTGCTTACCTCATTATACCAAAAAAAAACAAGAATTCCAGTCACTCTCCTACATTTTGCACCACCGTCTGGTAGTAATACTCGAAACACAATGGCGTGGTTCCTTTGTGGGCCTGAAGGATCGCGGTCGCCATTCGTCAGCGTGGCGTGTACTTTTTATACATTTCCCATTAGCGCGTATAATTTTACACTACCTTACGTCCTTAGAATAAGATCTATTTTAGACTGAAAATGTTAGACGTTTTAAAATATACTAGCTTCCCTCGCAACTTTGTTCGCCGTTATTGTACAACTGTCACAAGAATGCATTAAAGTTTTGTATTCACTTACTTCGCTTTCTTACACTTGAGTATCTTATTCTGATATTTGTAAATATGTCATGGTGCAGTGGGACAGCATCTATCTGTAAACGTGATTGATAGCGAGTTCGATTCCCACTAGGGCCATCATATTTAGGTTATTTTGGTATCTAAGACTTAAACAAAGCGCGGCGTTAGGTCCCACGATTTTAAATTAAATTAATTGTGAAATGTGACAACCGTGAAATGTGGCTAGTGTGAAGGCTCTTTTACTCTGCTTTGTGGAAACAGAGTGTAGCTGAAAAAAATATTTCTTTACAAGTTCAAATACATTCTTTGTATTTTAAATTCATGCATCAATCAGAATTCAAATAAGTGAATTGCAAATTTAAAAGTAGAAATGAATTTAATGTCCAAAAATTGTATTTACCATACGTTTTATTTTTTTTTTAGCTTACGCTGTATCCGGCACACAGCAGTGGTAATCTAGTGTTAAGACACTCCGTTCCCCACTTCGCTCCGCTCCGCCGAATTCGGAGGCTTGCGTGTTAAGTGGCAGAACTTAACGACGCGCTTCACCTCAACGCCAGAGCAAAGAAAATGGAAATATAATTTCCACTCCTCGAGTGGGAATCGAACCCACAACCAGTCGTTTACAGTCACACGCTTGTGCCACTGGGCTTTCAAAACTTACACATTCAAATAAATTTCTATAACATTTCGAAAGACAAAAGTAAACTTGTTCAATAAACTACGTGAATATTTCAGAGCACTGGTACCGCGCACTCAACGTATAAAATATTGTCATATTATTACATTGCGTCTTCATAAATTGAAACGCTAGTGTTATTCCTTTGTAGAATTCTACTTGTCTTAGAGTCATACTTTCTGCATACGTTTTGTTTGTTTTAAATATCTTTTGATATTTGGAATATTCTAAATATTTCTTTTTCTTAGCTATTTCTTTATCGTTGCATATAAAATAGTGCCAAAACACTCTGTTTTTCCACCTGTTAGTGTCGGAGGTCCTTTTTATGGTATACCTCTCATCTAAGAGATTCATAACATAATATAAGTGACATAATATGAAAAGAGATAAAATTATACATCACTCAGTGTCTTAAAAAGAAATGGAACAATAATCAAAGCATAGTATGTACAGCTTCACGCTTCTAGGAAAAAACGTGAAGTTTCAGTGCAAGACCTTACACCTTTTAGAATAGTCAGAGAGAACCTAGTGCCAAGACACTCTGTTCATCATTTTTCACCTAAAATGCAATTCGTAGTGACTGGCGAAATTCAACGTCGCGTTATATTTCATTTACCAGATCGGAGAATTGAATTTTTTTTTTTACTTTGGAGAAAGGGGGGCAAACGAGCAGAAGGACTAAGACGGTAAGTACCTTCGCCCGTGGGCATCCACAATATTATAAAAGTTGCCGACCTCAAGGGGGTGGAGGAAAGGAGGGAAGAAGGATGAGGGTGGTGGGAGTAGGGAGAGAGAGCTGGCTTACATGCCATCGAACCGGAACACATCACCAGATGTTTGGCAGTTCGTCTTTGACATGATAGTGGTCGCGAGCCATTCGGAGAACGAATCACCTACCACCAAGCTACTGGGTTACCCACCTTTTACGGGACGCTGCCCAGTGAGGGAGGGAAATTGTATTCTAACCCGTCCCCCCACGGGTTAAACATAATCAATTAAATATAATCATTGCCTCGAGTGGTAATCGAACCCACAACCAATCGCGTTTACATTGAAACACTCATATTTAAACCAATTTCCGTACCCAAATATATAAATTCAAAAATCCCAATACAATACAATCGCAATATTGAAACTGATCAAAAACAATACGTCCGAATAAAAAACCAACAGCGCAGCGTCCGCAAATTAATACTTCAATAAAGTGTTCATAATTTTATTTTGTTCAACGAACAGTATCGACATTTGTAATTATCATTTATTGTTGAGATTTCTGATTAAATATATTATATTATATTATATTGGTATGTACATTGTATATACAATTTATTTGTTTTCATTGTGTGTTTATATTGATTTGGTATTGTAGCTCAGTTGTTACAGACTTTGTGCGATGAGTGTAGGTTCAATAGAGTATAAAAAATTTAAAAAAATGAAGTAAAACAAGTGAACCTAGTGACAAGAGACTTTTCTGAAATCGAGACAATGCGTGGTGCCTGGAGGAACTCAACCAAGGTTGGGTCTCACGTACTAGAGCGGAGAAATAAAAATCATTTAATTTTAAACATTCCAACGGTATCCAGCATCCAGCAGGGTAGGCAGATGGAACCTAGTGTTAAGACACTTCACTCCCCATTGTTCCGCCAAATTTTTAAGGTGTTCCGTATTAGGTGGAGGAACTTAACGCCACGCTTTGTCTCGACACGACAGCGAAGAAAATAGAAGTATAAAATATTTCCATATCTCGAGCGGAAATCGAATCCACAACCAGTCGCGTTTACAGTCACATTTTGTGTCTCTGCCGCACGACCTAATACTTATTACTATATATAACCATTCCCCCGGGTAAGAATCGATGGCAAGGTCTCTACTTTATAAAATTAGTATATATAAGAATCAAGGACAACTTAAAGCGGCACTGCAGTAGTTTGAAATGTTAAAATATTTTGCATAACCTTGTACTCAGAGTATATTATATGTACGTACATATCTGCATATATTATTTCTTTAGTGGCCAGTCGTGGCCCAGTGGCACAAGCGTGTGACTGTAAACGACTGGTTGTGGGTTCGATTCCCACTCGAGGAGTGGAAATATTTAATAATTCCATTTTCTTCTCTCTGGTGTTGAGGTAGACGCGGCGTTAAGTTCCGTCACTTAACACGCAATACCTCCGAATTCGGCAGAGAGTGGGAAACTCTGCCTACCCTGCTGTGTGCGGGATATAGCGTGAAGCTAAAAAAAAAAAATTACCAATGCAATGCAGTGTTGAGTAACACAACTAAGAATATAATGTCTTGAATTTAATCAGAAAACGAAGTATCTTAACACTGGCTTGGGCCATCTACACGAGAAAAACCGTGAAGCTCTTTGCTTTTTCTTTCAACCGTAATCAAAAGTTGTATTTTAAAATAAAAACTTATTTTTTTTTAAAAAGCACACTCAAAGTTTTATAAAGAAATCCTGAGAAAGTCAAAAGCTAAATTTAAGCTGGAAGGAAAGAGCACGTCCGAAGCTCACTTCCTAGAAACAGTTGCATACATTTGTTTACATAAAAATACGCAAGCTTTTATAATTTCACGGACGCTTGATATTTACACTCACTACTCTACTGTACTTTGGAATATTGTAAGAATTTAAAAATTAGTTTATTTTTATTCCTATCTATTTGGATTTTTTTGTTTTTTGTAGTTTCACGTTGTATCCCGCACACAACAGGGTAGACAGAGGGAACCTAGTGTTAAGACACTCTGTTCCCCACTTACCGCCGAGTTCGGAGACATTGCGTGTTAAGTGGCGGAACTTAACACCGCGCTTTGCCTCGATACCAGAGCGAAGAAAATGGAAATGTTAAATATTTCCACTCCTCGAGTGCGTATCGAACCCCCAACCAGTCGTTTACAATGAGACGCTTGTGCCTACGCCAGGATTGGCCCAATCGTGATTTTGGTTAGATTTTGTTTAATGTTGCTAATTTGTTACATGTAAAAATATATGTGGTGCGGAAAATAATATTGGCACTGATATAGCACAGTTCAAAAGTGTATGACTGTATTGTCATGATTATGGGTTTGATAGTCATTCGGCAGACTTAAAAAAAAAATGTTTTCCTGGTCTTCTCAATCGAAGCAAATAATTATCTAACAAAACACTTTCCTTAAAACAAGAGAAAATTAACAAAAATAGATAAAAAAGTGCCTTAAGATTGATTTTTATGTTTCACCATAGTAATTCCCGCACACAGCAGGGTAGACAGAGGGAACCTAGTATTAGGACACTCCGTTCCCCACTTTCCGCCGAATTCGGAGGCATTGCGTATTAAGTGGCGAAACTTAACGCCGCGCTTTACCTCGACACCAGAGCGAAGTAAATGGAAATATTAAATATTTCCACTCCTCGAGTGGGAATCGAACCCACAACCAGTCGTTTACAGTCACACGCTTGTGCCACTGGGCCACGACTGGCCACAATACCACAGTAAATGTGAAATAACAGAAAGAAGGCAGCTTCATGTTTTTTCCCGTATATCAAATTTCAAATACATTCAAATTGATAGGTCAGATATTAATTGTGTATTAAAAGGGTAATTGGTGCCAGTCGTGGCGCAGATGCACAAAGTGTGACTGTAAAGCGACTGGTTGTGGGTTCGATTCCCACTCGGGGAGAGGAAATATTTAGTATTTCCATTTTCTTTGCTCAGCTTTGGAGGCAAGCGCGGCGTTAAGTTCCGCCACTTAACACGCAATGCCTCCGAATTCGGCGAAAAGTGGGGAACAGAGCGTCTTAACTCTAGGTTCCCTCTGCCTACCCTGCTGTGTGCGGGATACAGCGTGAAGCTAGAAAAAACGGTATAATGAATCATAATCGATTGTACGAAAACATACTTCAAATAGTAGTCTCACGAGAAATCGTATTAATGAGTTTTTACAGTAGTTACAAAAGGGCGTTAACATATATAAGAACTATCTAAACTAAATTCCTTCGCGTTCTTTGACGATAGATAAAGCCTAGACAATGTGAATAAGATGAAACGAAATTAGTTTGTAGTTCTTGAGAAAGAAATTTATTTGGAAAGGTATGCCTTGCATGTTTCATATATTATTCTGTTTTCCAAGTAAAGGTATTCTTAAAAACAATTGAGCTTGAGAAAAACTTGAGAGAATACGATATTTTCTTTCTTTAATGTGAAATATTATTCTTAATGCTGGTAGGCGTATTAGATTATGAAAACAAAATTAAAATCACACCAGCCAGTAATTTTAGAAAAACTCATTTAATTACTAATCAACTATTTTTTTCTTTTTAGCTTTACGCTGTAACCCGCACACAGCAGGGTAGGCAGAGGGAACCTAGTGTCAAGACACTCCGTTCCCCACATTCCGCCGAATTAGGAGCCATTGCGTGTTAAATGGTAGAACTTAACTTCGACATAAGAACGAAGATAATGGAAATTTTAGATATTTCCATCCCTCGAATGGGATCGAATCCACAACCAAGTCGCTTCCACTGGTCACGCTGGTCATTTTAGAAAAACTCATTTAATTTCTAATCTACTATGTAATATCTAACTAATATTTTCTGGTATCTGGGATAGTAGGATAGTCAAAATGAACCTAATATCAAGAAGTTCTTCACTTTCCATCCAAATTCAAGATTACGTGTTGAGTGATAAAACTTTAAGCCGGTTTTTTTTATATTTTTTATTTTTTTTTTACCTCACGCTGTGTCCCGCACGCAGCAGGGTAGGCAGAGAGAACCTAGTGTCAAGACATTCTGTTCCCCACATTCCGCCGAATTCGGAGGCATTCTGTGGGATTTAAATTATACGGATTCTTATTTTGCATGCACATAAAGTAGACATGTGTAAGTAATGCGAGTGATGTATTACATGTAATATCACTCGACCGCGTACTGTAAAATCACACATCACGCGGCCGAACCAAACATCACACATTACACTGAATAATCATGAGATAGCTACAAATACTCGCGGTATAGTTTATGTTGTTGCGACTGTTACCGTACTATGAAACCTATATTACGATACCTATACAAAATTCAGAATTGGTATCAAAAGTAGTTTTTTTTTAATAATATAAAAGTAAAACACTGTTTTACTGTTTAGATTTTAATATAAATATCAATAACGCAGGAGTGATAGTAATGTATGGCATTACGGGACATAATTGCGTGTAATGTTTGAAATAGTGGTAAAATCATACGACATTTCGAAAAATCGTGAGTTGGCTACTATTCAATCAACTTTTATTCATTGTACAAATAGCGGTGCGATGGGCAAGCCGTATTACTTATTACATTTCATATTACATGTGATCAGTATCGCAGTAATATCACATCACGCGCTGCCATGTGTGATAGTAGAGTAATGTCATTACGCGACATTACGCGTGATGTTTAAAGTAATGCTTAAATGTAATATCACGCGGCACGAAATGTAATGCCATATTACATCACTTCATGGCGCACTGTTTTGCACATGTGTAATATAAAGTATACAATATGCATCGCGAAACCTTCACTTTTCGCCTAAACCTTCAACTTTATTTTCATCTTCACCTTCCCCATCACTTTTCTAAGGTTCGTCTTTGAAAAAATGTAGTCTTAATAAATTTCGAAGCATTTTCATTTATGAAGGAATATACATCACATATTTTTTTATAACCCAAAATGCTATAAAATTTTTTTTTACAGAATTTTAATTATATGAATTCATAATAGTAGCGCATGCATCTACCTTACTTTCCACCTTTCACTTTCAAAAAAATACTCCGTAGAACATCTCAAATATTTTTAATTTCTGAAATAACACTTAGAAACAAACAATGGCACATTATTCATAATTCAAAACGCATCTGCACAAAATATTCTATTGTACAAAGACGCATTTTTAAAATACAAATGTTGCGACGCGACACGACGCGACGCGACGTCGCGCTCTCCGAGGAGTTCCCTTCATAATTACCGCGGCAAAGGAGTTACGACGCTAGAAGAAATGAATTTAAATATGAATTATTTCATTTACATAATATCGTTGATGCTGACTTTTGGATGTGTCTTGCTACAAAATGATATTTAAAATGGGCTGTTGTGGTGTAGTGGTTCAGTGATTATAATCGTAAAGGGTTTTGGGTTCGATTTCCACTCGAATCATAATTACATTTCAAGCTCTACTTTGATGGGAAAACCATAACACGATATTGTGGTCCATCATTCAATACAAGTTTCTAGTTCAGAAAGTGGAGACCATTGTATCGACGCTAGTTTCTATCTAACTACTCGGCTTGCTGATAAAAGCATAAAGTTGATAAAAATGCTCCTTGGCGAGTGTTAGGTTACAATTCTAAATATTTTCTCTAGATTTGTCAAAAATATCAATTCTTATTGGTTTACATGAAAGAAATAGCTCCTGTCATTTTCTTGAAACTGTTAAGAAAAAGTACTAAAAGAAAGAAAAAAAGTAAAAAAATGTTTAATTTCCTTCATTCTGTATAATTACGTAGTTGGATTTCTGAAACCTCATTTAACTAGAATTTGTTCTTTCTCATCCTACATGTATAACCATATTAGATTATATGAAATTCATTTCATTACTACAACTATACTATTTAGGTTATATAAAGATTTCGACAATTAAACTGACTTTATACTTTTTTTTTCTAACACAAATCGTATTTATATGGGGTAAGCCCCAACTAAATACGATTTGTGAATATTGAACCCACATTCATCGCTTACACCTTTTAAACTGAACCACAATGGCATTTAATAAGAACAGAATCCACACAATATATTATTATAAAGTAAACCAAATAATTTTTGTAAATCCATTTTCCTCCTAGATCCATGGCATCTGCAGCCTCCAAGAGAATGCCTCTTTTATATTTCAGACATTACGTCAAGAGCGAATATTCAGAGTAATGTGAATCCCTCGGAATGAAACTCGGGACATCTGCACGGTGACATACGGCGCACAAGAATTAAATAACTTATAATAATATAAAAATATTTATATACATTTAGTGTAGTGCACATAGAAATCCTAACTTGATTATTTCTAAAAAGGACTGTTCTTTGGACCTTTATATTTATTTATTTTTTCAGCTACACGCTTCTTCCCGCAAGATAGCCAGAGAGAATCTGGTGTCAAGACACTCTATCCTTTTCCTTAAATGGAGACATTGTAAAGTCACAATGTCTTCGTTTACGACTGAGCTCAACGGAGTGGCAGAACTCAACCACGAGTTTTGGATTTTCTTTTATATAAGTATGCAAAATAAAATAATAATTTAATAAACAAATAAAACTGTTTATTTCAGATAACACATCCATATGTGTTAGTAACATTTTCAAACGTATGTGTCTAATGTTAGTACATTCCACATTCAACAACCTTAAATATTATAAAAAGTTAAAATAAAGTTCATAAAATTTCATTTAAAGCATCAAATTTTAATAAATCGAATTCATTGCAAACAATCCAATTTAGAAATTAAGGTAAAAATTTAGAATTAATCAATATTATTATAATATAACGTTGTAAACCCTTTTTTTTAAAAAAAGTTTGTATAGATAACACGTTTGATGTACACTATATTCTTTTTTACTTCCAGGTCACTAGAGATAGGCTTAGGAACTAGATTTGTAAATGTACTTGTAAACCACGTTCCCTCTAGTTATATATTAAAGATTAATATATGAATGAACAAAGTAATTAGTAAAAGAATTCTTACGGCTAGTCTATTCGAAAGGTTCAAAGTCCACCAGTAGATGGATTTTGTATGCAAAATATACATTTATATTTTACTTAGCGTTATGGAAACTTAACGCTGCGCTTTGCCTCTAGGCCAGAGCGGAAATATAAAATATTTCCACTCCTCGAGTGGGAATCGAACCCACAACCAGTCGCTTTACAGTAACACTTTGTGCCACTGCGCCACGACTACCCCAATAACAATTATTACTTAAATTATTAAAATTCGTAGTAGACAATTTTTTTTTTTTAGCTTCCCGCACTCAGCAGGGTAGGCAGAGGGAACCTAGTGTTAAGATACTCCGTACCCCACTTTCCGCCGAATTAGGAGGCTTGCGTGTTAAGTGGCGGAACTTAACGCCGCGCTTTACCTCGACACTAGAGCGAAGAAAATGGAAATATAATTTCCACTCCTCGAGTGAGAATCGAACCCACAACCAGTCGCTTTACAGTAACACTTTGTGCCACTGCGCCACGACTACCCCAATAACAATTATTACTTAAATTATTAAAATTCAAAATAAAAATCAGAAGTAAAAATAGAATATGTACAGCATTTTTTTTAGGTCACTTTATATATAGTGGCCATCTTAGCACTATAGGACAGCGCTTAACTGTACCAATGATTAGTTGTGGATTCGATTCCCACTCGACGAAATTATATTAATTTCTCCACTGCACCTCGTGGAAACTATAAAAGCACACTAACTTATTTAGGCAATGTGTACTATATCCAGCTACGGAAAGAATCTTAACCGCTTTATCTTACTTATCTTATTTTTGTTAGTAGTATCTCTGTAGAGAGGCTTATACAAATTACTGTGAACGTTCGTTTGGCAAGAGATAATGCCATTTATTATTATATATACAGTCAACAAGAGAGAAACAAGAGGTCAAAATATAGATACCTTCTCAGTCTATCTGTGGCCATGGACTACTGTTAAGAGTTCGAAACGTCGGATTTTCTAAAAATTATATTTTCAAATACAAAAAATTAACTGAATTAATCCGGTCAAAATAGTTTTATTTCAAAATATGTTTGTTCCACACAGCCATTGACCACTACAATGAAAAAACAAAACAGGTAGAAAATAGACGAATGATGGTATAGCCAGCGAACTTTTTATGATTCGTAATAGCAGAGCGACCATTATGAGGTCTCATTCATCGCAGAAATTGAATTTCAAAGCTTCCACTCGAGTTTTTGCAAAAGGCTCGAGCACCCATCTTGTACTATTTTGATGTGAATTCTAAAATTTTATAAAGAAACGTGATTTTTTATTTAGTTTTTTAAGAATTTTCGCATTTATCTCATGCATATTAATTAGTCGGTTATATTTTTACTTTTGACATCGTTTGAAAAAAGTTGAGCTTTTTATGATTTAAACGTGAATAAGTAAATAAGCTCGATTTTATATAATTTTAAATAAATAATCTGCTTAATGTTCACTTTATCGTTTCGCTATAAAAATATAAATTATCTGCATGTCACTAAAAAACCTCTCGTTCCTTTCGGCATAGTCAGAGGGAATCTGGTGTCAAGACTTATACTATTATACTTAGAGTTACTTTCCGCCATGAATACGAAACTTTATGTATTTAGTAGCGGAACCCAGCGGAACCCGCGCTTTCTTGGGTTAATCAGAGTAGAAAAATAACAGGGAAATAAAAAATCATCAGGAAAATAATGAAATGAACAGATTAACATTAAATATAATGTTAGCTGTTGCCCACAACTTTGTTTGCTTGAGCTTCATGATTCTTGTAATTTCGATTATAAAAGATAGAATCTGATTTTCCTTTGATCCCTTAAGACTTACAGAAGATTACTTATAGAATATTTTATTTCCTACGCCCGGTTAAAACAAAGGGCAGCGTTGAGTTCCGCCACTCAATATCGTAATAGAGCGGAAAACGAGTAACAGTCTCTTAATATTAGGTTCGTTATAAGGGATAAATGTCGAGCTACAAAAAAAAATACAAGTACGATACATTTAAGTCAACAGTGTGTATCGTCCCTCAGACAACTCCCTTGATATTAAGTTCTATTTAATATGATTAATTATAAAATTAGGCGTCTCACTAATTTGAAAGCCGACGATATTTAGAAATGTATTAGTAATAAATTACGTCTTTACAATTTCATAATGCTTTTATTTTCATACATTAATATGTTTAGTAAAGGCCTTAGTGTCTTGACACTAGGTTAGGACCTAGTTACCCTAGTTCTCCTTTGTTTTCGTTGTTTAATATCAGTATTGTGATGTACTGTTTGTTCTTTTTTTTATGAAATGAAGGAGGCAAACGAGCTGAAGGCCCACCTGGTGTTAAGTGGTTACCTTCGCCCATAGACATCCACAACATTAAAGTTATGGATGCGTTGCCAGCGTCGGCAATGTAGGATAGAAGGAGAGAGGAAGGATGGGAATGGTGGGAATCGGGAGAGCTGGCTTACATGCCATCGAACCGGAACACATCATAAGATATTTGGCGGTTCGTCTTTGACATGATAGTGGTCGCGAGCCAGTCGGAGAACGAATCTCCTACCACCAAGCTACTGGGTTACCCGCCTTTTACGGGACGCTACCCAGCGGCGGGGGGAATTGTTTTCCTAACCCGTCCCCCCACGGGATGAAATTTGTGTAATTATATAATATATTTGATGTGAGCTATTTTATTAACAATATGTTTTCCGTGAAATAAGTTTCTTATGTATATCATTCTGTTGTATGAACAATTGTTAAGTGATGTTAAATTGTAAATAGCTATTAAATGAATTGATTTTTTATTACAACCTCTCTCAACAGAGCGACTTTAATAACTACTATTGGGTTTGTATTCCTAATCATGCTTTAGCTAAAAACTAGGTAAAATAAGCTTTTTGAAAGTACGGAAAGAAATGAAAAGGAACATTTTCTAAATGATTTATTTTAAAACTCAAAATCTATTAGTAAGTAGAACATACTATACATCTATAATTTCCTAATAATAAAATTCTTCCTATATTTTATTATTTAATGTGGTAGGTAAATGAAGTAATACTAATTATTTGATTTATACTTTACTTTGATAAATATCTATTTTCATAAAATTATACAAAAACTGAGCATCACTGTACAAACGACAATATAGGACACCGTGCCTATTGAATGACCAGCGGCACAACGTCTGCGTGTAAACGCAATTAGTTATGGGCTGGATTTCCATTTGAAAATAAATATATTTAAAATATTTTCGTTTCTTCACTTTAGTACTTAAGACAAAGTGCGAATGATTTGAATGAAGTGGACAACGTAGTATCATGACTTTTCACATCAATATCTCCTGATATATGAGAAAAATTATGATATTAAGAAAATACTTAAACGATCTGTTTCTTTTAACTAAAAACTCAAACTAACATACTTACTTACTAACTATAAGAATAAATAATAAACAATATCACTCAACCAAAAATAGTTTTGGACACTCGAAAACTTTGCAAAATGAAAATTTATATTGTAATACGCTGAACAAATAACCTCCCTTCTCCATTTAAACAGAATCATACTCGTACGAGAGCCGGCTCGGGTCGGCCTCTGGGGAAATGAATGGCGACATATTCTATAGTCATTGTTATTGAAACAGTCAAGTTATATTTTCGATGAGTGGCTGAAATACGGAAGGCAAATTAGGGGTCTTTTTTGAATTGGTATATTTTTTGTTGTTTGGTTGTATACAATATGGTCGTAGGTTCGATTCAGATTTGGTAACTTCCCTCTGTATCCCGCACACAGCAGGGTAGGCAGAGAAAACTTAGTGTTAAAACACTGCGTTTCCCACTTTCCGCCGAATTCGGAGGCGTTGCGTGTCAAGTGGCGGAACTTAACGCCGCCCTTTACCCAGATTTGGTGAATTGGTTATATTTAAATTATTTCCTTGTTTTCCCTCTGGTAGCCAGACAAAACACGGAGTAAAGTTCCGCCTCTGGTGGCTTTTTGAATTAAATATTCTCAAATTTTGACTCATTAATAACATTTTTTTTTTTAAATAAAATGTAATAATTTAATGGAATAAACATAAATTTGGGGCCAGTCGTGGCCCAGACTGCTTGTGGGTTCGATTCCCACTCGAGGAGTGGGAATCGAATGACTTTCCTTCGCTCTGGTATCAGGGCCACTTAAAACTCAATGCCTCCGAATTTGGCGGAAAGTGGGGAACGTAGTGTCTTAACACTAGGTTCCCTCTGCCTACCCTGTTACGTGCGGAATACAGCGTGAAACTAAAAAAAAGTACCTATGTAGTTTGATATTGTGCCTGACTTTAATAACGATTGGTTGTGCGGTCGATTCTTACTGCGTGGAATGATTATATTTATGGTAAATAATTTTCATGCCTTCGCTCTGCTGACCAAGTATAGTGCATTGAATTCCAAAAAATTGTCAATAAAGTCTTGATAATCGTTCCTTCTATCTACCCTGCTATATATGGGTTTGAAGTAGGTATCTAATATAACATGAATTAATTCAATAATTAAATATGTATTATCGTTTTAACATCAAATATTTTAAATAATAGTGCAAGATAGTTTTAGAAATAAAGAAAATAAACTTTTGCTTTCATTTTTCGTAAGACACTAAATATAGCAAAATATGAAATATATTGACGTACTCACGATCGTGGACATTGTAGAAAACCTAGACGGAATTTCCCGCGCTTTGAATGACAGCTGTCAATGTCGACCATTAAATAAAAGTCGAACAAGTATTCTGAAGCAGATTTTCTAAAAATTGCTCTAAATATTTTACGTGTTTTCTTTTTCAGTAAGTAGATGTCAAACATTGCTTAAGAATTGAGCATTTGTCTCAGGAGTAGTTCCTGAGGCATGGAAATCACAAGTGGTTCTTCCTATCCTAAAACCTGGCAAATGTCCCTCGGATCCCAACTCATACAGACCCATTGCACTTTCATCTACTCTTGCAAAAATTTGTGAATATCTTTTAAAAAATAGGTTGGAATGGATAGTGGAAAGTAGAAATATCTTAGCACCCTCTCAATTTGGCTTTCGAAAGGGTCTAAGCACAATAGATAGTCTCAGTATTCTTACGACAGACATTCGACTATCCTTTGCTAAGGGCGAGTGTTTGGTTGCTGTTTTTTTGGATATTGCCTCTGCATATGATAATGTTCTTCTTCCGTTACTCAGGCAGAAAATGCAACAGCTGAGTATTCCTGCGAGATTGACACATTTCATATGTAATCTGCTGACCGGTAGAGCCGTATCCGTCAAGCATCAGCTGCATACTATTCCACATAGACTCATTTGGAAGGGTCTTCCGCAAGGTTCGGTCCTTAGCCCGTTGCTGTACAGCATATATACTCATGACCTCGATTTGTCTGTCAATAGTTTTTGCAATATCCTTCAATATGCTGATGACATCGTCCTCTATAAGAATTCAAAATCTGTAGAAGATATTTCTTTGCAATTAAATACTGCTTTGCATTATCTAGACCAGTGGCTTTCTGATCATGGCTTATCCATATCAGTGGCAAAATGTCAGGCGGTGGTGTTCACCAAAAAAAGATCTGTTCCTGTTTTTAATTTATGTTATAAGGATCAGGCCACATCATTCGTTAATAAAGCTAAATTCTTAGGCATCTATCTCGATAACCGACTGAATGGATGTGCACATACTGAATACTTAGTTAAGAAATGCGAAAGGGGCATAAACACCCTTAGAGCAGTCTCTGGGGTATGGTGGGGTTCGCACCCGCATTCTCTAAAAATTCTTTATCAGGCTATAATACGTAGTCATATTGATTATGGCTTTTTTGTTCTTGACCCCTGCAATAAATCCGCCTCAGAAAAATTAAACAAAATTCAATTCAGATGCCTTAGAATTATTTTAGGAGCAATGAGGTCTTCCCCTACTCTCGCACTTCAGATAGAGTGTGTTGACCCTCCTCTCCATTTACGTCGTCAATTCGTGTCCGATCGTTTTGTTTGCAAATTGTTGCAGCTCTCTTCCCATCCTTTATTATCTCGTTTGTCCCAGCTATCAGAACTTATTTCTGATAATTCTAAAATTTCGTATCTCCTAGACAGCTTCCTAAAATTTTCCAGGCTCCCTAATCCTATTTCTCGTTTTTCGTCTAATCCTCTCTTCTCTCTCCCCTTTAAAGCCCTAGTTCATTCCCCTACTATTATCACAAATCTTGATTTTGTAAAAGGCGCACCGAATACACACGGAACACGGAAATTCAATCTTATGTTCATCGAAATTGGTTTAATCATATTCTTATCTACACCGATGCATCCAAACTGTCCAAGGATGGTTGTGTTGGTGCAGCGTGTTGGATTCCCAAGTTTAAAATCATTTTAAAGTTTAAATGCCCCCCCCCTATCATCAGTGTTTACAGGTGAGGCTGTTGCCATATTAGAGGCAATCCTGTTTGCACGCTCCCATGACTTTTCACAGACTGTTATTCTTACTGACTGAGTGAAGTTGTCTTTTGGCCATTAAAGAGAATCCCTTTCGTGGCAGGAAAAAACATTCCGTTGTCCTGAAGATCCGCGAAGCATTATTCTCATGTCATCAAAGAGGTTTGTCAGTTTTACTAGTGTGGGTTCCTAGTGGGACCATGGTTTTTCTATCAAAAATTTACTGAACGGAGAATTATTAGTACTATATGTCGCTTGCGCCTTGGGCATGCTTCTACCCCTGTGCATCTGGCCAAGATCAGGGTCAGGGACCATTCACTGTGCGAATGTGGCCTGGACGAAGGTTCTGCTTCCCATATCCTTTTCTCCTGTCCCAATTTATCTCATCCCGTCATAGACGTCCTCCCCCGTAAAGTCCCCCGTCCTGTTAATGTTCAGTGTTTGTTAATGTTTGTGTTTAGTCCTCTCTGTACATTTTTATGTAAATATATTAGATATAATAGAATTAAGTTATAAACTAGATAATTAATGAGTAGATTTAAGTAACACTGTATATATCTATTATTTTATAATTTTCTTATATCATACAAATTTTGTGATGTCTTATGTGTTTATTATTTTTTTCAGGTGGTGGCTTAACAATTAAAGACTTTCTATTTTTATACCGTTAATCTAGTCTCTTACGTTATTTTTCTCGATATTTAACGGAACAATCTAAATCGTGTCTTTTCCATTCTACGTGTCATTGGCGAAGTAAATTGTGCTCTACTGGCACGCCTAAAAGCCATAATATAAAGAACAGAACAGAACAGAACAAGTATTCTGAAGCAGATTTTCTAAAAATTGCTCTAAATATTTTACGTGTTTTCTTTTTCAGTAAGTAGATGTCAAACATTGCTTAAGAATTGATGGATGTAAATGGTTTTGAATATACATATATACGTAGGATAAATGAGTTTTTATATAAAAAGTTTTTTTTACAATTCTTAAACGTTAATTAAACTGATTGATTGTGTGACTCATTGTTTAAAAGCTTTGTCAGTCTCGCACTTTACCCGCATAACGTGGTCGCCACAGAGAACGAAGTGTTAAGATACTCCGTTTGTGCTTTATCTTATATAAATTGCCACATGCCAATGACCTTTAAAAGTGAAACAATATAAAATATTGTTATTTGCATATATAAAATATTTAATAATGCACAACATTTTTACTATCGACTTTTATTTGACGGATTTGAGTCTATAACTTATATTTTTATAATTTTCGTTCCTTCAATCATCACCATTCAATGCGCTGTTTTTGTGAGTAATCTTTTACTACGTTCTCCAGGGCATTAGCTGATATCGGTAATAAGTGAGGATGAAAAAAAGCCTTATATTTATTTGTTATATAATTCTAATCAAAGCGTTACTATGAATTTTAAATATCATTTAGGGCGGAAAATGAAAAATGGAGTGTCTTAACACTAAACTCTCTCATACAACCAGTAAATAGACAGAGCTTAGTGACGATCGAGTTTCGTAATTTTAAATAGCAACACGAGAAAAGCGTGAACCTTAAGGAATTCTGATCAACTTTATACATTAGGTATCTATCTATAGGCTTAGCATACGTCCCGGTTTGACCGGTATAGTCCCGATTTGAGATCCCTGTCCTGTAGTCACGGTCGGTCGGCTTTTTCTTTTTAATAAAATATATTCATACTTATTATTAATATGTTTTCAATTTATAATAATTTTGATTGCATTTCAAATATGAAAAACACAATTTAAGCGAAAAGCAAAATGAAAATGAGCCACTTTCTCTTCTGCGTCCCGGTTTGGCTCTTCGTAAGTATGGTAAGCCTATATATCTATAGTGTAATAAATTGTTAATAAAACTCTTAAATAAAGTAATTGGTTAGGCTAAAATTTTAATTCGCAACTTTTCTTTGCTTACTAGACATGTTATGAAATGTACATTTTTTTGTTAAATAAACAATGTTAACTTTAGATGTAAAAGTAGAAAGGAATCTAACGTGCAACCGTCACGAACAGTCTATCAACTCAAGTTATAGTGACTATATCTGTAATATAGTATAACAAGCATTTACGCTCTCCTCCTTAGCAGGATAGACAGAGAGAACCTTGTATCAATATTCTGGTCTTCACTTTACACCTATGATCGAGACATTGCATATAAAAATTGCTAAACTTAACGCGCTCCATCATTACATACGTGCCAAAGTGAAGAAATTAACATAGTTTAAATATAATAATTACTCATAGTAGGCACCGAGCCCACAACCAATTGTATCTACAGTCAGACGTTGTCCCATTGCTTCACAATGACTTCAATTTTACTCTAGTATAATACTAGAAATTAATATCCCCACTATAAAATTACAAAACTTCCATACCAGGTATATTCCACAATACAGTTAAGAAACTTAACAATAATATGCAAATATGTAACTTATATATTCAGTTTAAGTTATTCATAATACGCCGAATTGCCAGCGACTGCAATCAAGTCAACTGAAAGTGGAACTTGTCGTCACATTGTGTGCAACTTCGACAGATGTCTAAAACTGAGTGGCTTGTCAAGACACGTTTGTGAATTGGAGCGAATTTATTATGAGAGATATATGGAGATTATTGTTTAAATGTATATATTATATTTATATAAAATCCAGTTTGAAATTTAAGATTGTGGCCAGTCGTAGCGCCGTGGCACAAGCGTGTGACTGACTGTAAACTGGTTGTGGGTTCGATTCCCACTCGAGGAATGGAAATATTTAATATTTCCATTTTCTTCGCTCTGGTGTCAAGGTAAAGCGCGGCGTTAAGTTCTGCCACTTAACACGCAATGCCCCTGAATTCGGCGGAAAGTGGGTAACGGAATGTCTTAAGCACTAGGTTCCCTCTGCCTACCGTGCTGTGTGCGGAATATAGTGTGAAGCTAAAAATAATAATAATAATAATTACAATATAGACAGCGTCACATTTTCTCCGCGTAAAAGGGGTTGTGAGATAGAACCTAGTGGTGAGGCACTTTATTCTACACAGTCCGTCTGAAATCGAGACATTTCGTGTAAAGTGGCGGAACACAACGCCGCGTCTTCTCAGTTACCAAAGCGAGGAAATATGAAATTAAATAAATACTGCCCCAAGTGGGAATCGAACCCACAATCATTTGCGTTTACAAATCACAATCTCCCACTGCAATTTTTATTTACATTACAAAGGAGAATTCATAATAAACACTTTAAGCCTACATCAGCTTTAAATGGTGTCATATTTCTAGATAACCTAGCGCTTATCTCTGAGTTTATTGTGTAATTTAAACGCGACGTACTAATTATAAAATATTTATTTTATTTAAATAGTCTTTGCTTTAGTTAAAAGTGTTATAAAATGAGCATTATATTAAATTCATGCCATGGCACAGTGGAATAGAAATTGTACGTAAATACGGAGGTGTGGGTTCGATACTCGAGGGAAAGTTATATATTTAATTTATTTTGCTACTTTTTACTTTTAGTAATACAAAATACTTGCGTTGAGTTCCGCATTAGAACGTGTCTTCTCTTTTTTTTCCAATCCAGTCCCAGTCCCGTGGGGCCAGTCGTGGCGCAGTGGCACAAACGTGTGACTGTAAACAACTGGTTGTGGGTTTGATTCCATCTCGAGGTGTAGAAATATTTAATATTTCCATTTTCTTCGCTGTGGTGTAGAGGCAAAAGCGCGGCGTTAAGTTCCGCCACTTAACACGCAATGCCTCTGAATTTAGTGGAAAGTGAGGGACGGAGTGTCTTAACACTAGATTCCCTATGCCTACCCTGCTGTGTGCGGGATACAGCGTGAAGCTAAAAAAATTAACACAATACAATGTTCAGATTCGGCACTCAGCACGCATTTTCTGGAACTCAAGAAGCTTGACAACTGCTACGCAGAAAAAAGCGTGAAGTTGAAATAAAAAAAACACTCCATATAATATTATAAACACCAAACAAAATTAATGACATTTAAATGCCAATACGAATACATAAATAACAATTAACAAATCCATACAAAATACACGTCACGTTGTGTTTCAAATTAACAATGGAATAAGTGCAAATGTTTACAGTAGACAGTAGACAGTACCCACAAACGGATACGGATCCGTTTTCAGTTTAAATTAATTTAATTATTTAGTTTTGCCACTAATTTGATGTGATTCTATACTGCTTTTATTTGTGAAACTATAGTTTATCCGCGGCTTTTCTCGCATAAAATAAACATATTTTTTTTTTTTAGCTTCACGCTGTATCCCGCACACAGCAGGGAAGGCAGAGGGAACCTAGTATTAAGATACTCCGTTCAACACTTTCCGCCGAATTTGGAGGTAATACGTGTTAAGTGGCGGAACTTAACACCGCACTTTACCTTGACACCAGAGCGAAGAAAATGGAAATATTAAAAACGATAAGACTGGCCGCATATATTTATGAGGTTCGGATAAGACATAAATAATCTGAGTATGACTGTTAACGTGATTGTTTGGGATTTCGATCTCCACTCGAGAATGATAATGTTATGAAAATGTATCGTTAAATTCCGCCGTTCAATCGAAGAGTTCTTTGAGCAGTGAGCTGTATAATATTTACAATTGTCATTTTTACATTGTTTAAAAGACATGTGCAATGGTGGCCTTATCGCTATAAGCAATTTCTTACAGGCAACCAATAATGGATAAAGAAATTTCTTACTAAAAGTTGCAAAAAGGTGTATAAAGTATTACTATAAGTAATATTAAAAAAGTGCTTTTTACACACTTAGGAAATAGTTTTAGCACTAGGTTCCCTCTGCCTACCCTGCTGTATGTGGGATACAGCGTGAAGCTAAGAAAAGAATCACAAAAAAGATATTAGAAAATGATATACCCATCCATAACAATTTTAAACTCCGTTTCTCCATTCCATAAAAATCCGTACCGGAAGTTTGCACATCGCTGTTTGAGTTGGTAACTGTTAACGACTTAACTTGCAATAGATTATTGCCTCGATACAACCGTTTGCCGTTTGTTTAACTACACCCTTTTTGTTTCCTCTTAAAGTTTCCGCATCCATCACCGGTTGTTACCAGCTTTGTGGATCTTCTGAGATATAATGAAAATCTTCATTTTCAAGTTAATAACATAAGTTATATTAGCGGATGAGTGCTTGTCTATTTGTTTTTGTTAGGTGTTGTGTTAATTTCTTAGGTAAATTTACATTTTTTAGTTAAAGCATGTAAAATAATGTATATGTAATACTTTTGATATCACTCATCATAAATTATCATAAATCTTTGTCTTAAAGCTCAAGTGATTGTTGAGTTGCGTGGCTAAATCCGACCACATATCGGACGTAAAAGTAACAGAGCAGTAACTTTATTAAAATACACAATCAAATTAGAGATGGTTTTTTGAACTAAATATTCTCAAGTTTTGACTCAATAATAACATTTAATTATAACATTTAATTATTTAAAATTTCCCTTTTCTTCGCTCTGGTATCAGAGGCATATTGAATTCCGCCACTAAGCATACAAGTGTCTTGATAATAGGTTCCCTCTATCTGCTCTGCTATACGAGTATATGACTTTGAAGTAGGAATCTAATATAACATGAATTAATTCAAAAATTAAATATGTATTAACGTTTTAACATCAACTGTTTTAACTAATAGTACAAGATAGTTTTAGAAATAAAGAAAAGAAAATTTTGCTTTCATTTTTCGTAAGACACTAAATATAGCAAAATATGAAATTTATTGACGTACTCACGATCGTGGACATTGTAGAAAACCTAGACGAAATTTCCCGCGCTTTGAATGACAGCTGTCAATGTCGGCCATTAAATAAAAGTCGAACAAGTATTCTGTAGCAGATTTTCTAAAAATTGCTCTAAATATTTTACGTGTTTTCTTTTTCAGTAAGTAGATGTCAAATATTGCTTAAGAATTGATGATAATTGATAATGGTTGTAAATAATTTTGAATATACATACATACATAGGATAAATGAGTTTTTATATAAAAAAAATATAATACTTAAACGGTAATTAAAATCTATATTGAATGTTTAAAAGCTTTGTCAGTCTCGCACTTTACCCGCATAACGTGGTCGCCACGTTAGTGTTAAGACACTATGTTCGTGCTTTTTGTTATATAAAAAGTATATCGAACCCACTACCATGGCGTTGTCATATGACAATGGCCTCTAAAAGTGAAACAATATGCACAACATTTTTACTATAGACTTTTATTTGACGGATTTGAGTCTATAACTTATATTTTTAAAATAATTTTCGTTCCTTCAATCATCAACATTCAATGCGCTGTTTTTGTGAGTAATCTTTTACTACGTTCTCCAGGGGATTAGCTGATATCGGTAATAAGTGAAGATGACAAAAAGCCTTATGTTTATTTGTTATAGAATTCTATTCAAAGCGTTACTATGAGTTTTAAATCTCAATTAGGGCGGAAAGTGAAAAATGGAGTGTCTTAACACTAAACTCTCTCATACTACCAGTAAATAGACAGAGCTTAGTGTCAAGACGACCGAGTTTCGTAATTTTAAATAGCAACACGAGAAAAGCGTGAACCTTAAGGAGTTCTGATCAACTTTATACATTATCTATCTATAGGCTTAGCATACGTCCCGGTTTGACCGGTATAGTCCCGATTTGAGATCCCTGTCCTGTAGTCACGGTCGGTCGGCTTTTTCTTTTTAATAAAAAATATATTCATATTTATTATTAATATGTTTTCAATTCATAATAATTTTGATTGCATTTCAAATATGAAAAACACAATTTAAGCGAAAAGCAAAATGAAAATGAGCCCCTTTCTCTTCTGCGTCCCGGTTTGGCTCTTCGTAAGTATGGTAAGCCTATATATCTATAGTGTAATAAATTGTTAATAAAACTCTTAAATAAAGTAATTGGCTAGGCTAAAATTTTAATTCGCAACTTTTCTTTGCTTACTAGACATGTTATGAACAGGGCATTTTTTTTGCTAAATAAAAAATGTTAACTTTAGATGTAAGAGCAGAAAGGAATCTAACGTGCAACCGTCACGAACAGTCTATCAACTCAAGTTAAAGTGACTATATCTGTACTATAGTATAACCAGCCTTTACGCTCTCCTCCTTAGCAGGATAGACAGAGAGAACCTTGTATCAATATTCTGTTCTTCACTTTCCACCTATGATCGAGACATTGCATGTAAAAATTGCTAAACTTAACGCGCTCCATCATTACATACGTGCCAAAGTGAAGAAATTAACATAGTTTAAATATAATAATTACTCATAGTAGGCACCGAGCCCACAACCAATTGTATCTACAGTCAGACGTTAGACGTCCCATTGCTCCACAACGATTTCAATTTTACTCTAGTATAATACTAGAAATTAATATCCCCACTATAAAATTACAAAACTTCCATACCAGGTATATTCCACAATACAGTTAAGAAACTTAACAATAATATGCAAATATGTAACTTATATATTCAGTTTAAGTTATTCATAATACGCCGAATTGCCAGCGACTGCAATCAAGTCAACTGAAAGTGGAACTTGTCGTCACATTGTGTGCAACTTCGACAGATGTCTAAAACTGAGTGGCTTGTCAAGACACGTTTGTGAATTGAAGTGAATTTATTATGAGAGATATATGGAGATTATTGTTTAAAAGTATGGATTATATTTATATAATCCAGTTTCAAATTTAAGATTGTGGCCAGTCGTAGCGCAGTGGCACAAGCGTGTGACTGACTGTAAACTGGTTGTGGGTTCGATTCCCACTCGAGGAATGGAAATATTTAATATTTCCATTTTCTCCGCTCTGGTGTCGAGGTAAAGCACTGCGTTAAGTTACTGCCACTTAACACGCAATGCCTCCGAATTCGGCGGAAAGTGGGTAACGGAATGTCTTAACACTAGGTTCCCTCTGCCTACCCTGCTGTGTGCGGGATACAGCGTGAAGCTAAAAAAAAAAATAATAATAATTACAATATACATCACATTTTCGCATAATGTTGAGGCACTTTATTCTACACAGTCTGAAATCGAGACATTGCGTGTAAAGTGACGGAACACAACGCCGCGCCTTCTCAGTTACCAAAGTTATTTAATTTCAAAATTATTTAATTTCATATTTCCTCGAAATATGAAATTAAATAAATACTGCCTCAAGTGGGAATCGAACCCACAATCATTTGCGTTTACAAATCACAATCTCCCACTGCAATTTTTATTTACATTACAAAGGAGAATTCATAATAAACACTTTAAGCCTACATCAGCTTTAAATGGTGTCATATTTCTAAATAACCTAGCGCTTATCTCAGGGTTTATTGTGTAATTTAAACGCGACGTACTAATTATAAAATATTTATTTTATTTAAATAGTCTTTGCTTTAGTTAAAAGTGTTATAAAATGAGCATTATATTAAACTCATGCCATGGCACAGAAATTGTACGTGCATTGGTGTGGGTTTGATACTCGAGGGAAAGTTATATATTTAATTTATTTTGCTACTTTTTACTTTTAGTAATACAAAATATTGCGTTGAGTTCCGCATTAGAACGTGTCTTCTCTTTTTTTTCCAATCCAGTCCCAGTCCCGTGGGGCCAGTCGTGGCGCAGTGGCACAAACGTGTGACTGTAAACGACTGGTTGTGGGTTCGATTCCCACTCGCAGAGAAATATTTAATATTTCCATTTTCTTCGCTCTGGTGTCGAGACAAAAGCGCGGGGTTGAGCTCCGCCACTTAACACGCAATGCCTCCGAATTCTGCGTAAAGTGGGGAACGGAGAGTCTTAACACTAGGTTCCCTATGCCTACCCTGCTGTGTGCGGAATACAGCGTGAAGCTAAAAAAAACAAACACAATACAATGTTCAGATTCGGCACTCAGCACGCATTGTCTGGAACTAGGTTCTCTTTCCCTAATCTGCTATACGAGAAAAAGCGTCAAGCTAAAATAAAAAAAATATATAATTAAAAAAAACATTCAACATAATATTATAAACAACAAACAGAATAAATGACATTTAAATGTCAATACGAATACATAAATAACAATTAACAAATCTACACAAAATACACGTCACGTTGTGTTTCAAATTAACAATGGAATAAGTGCAAATGTTTACAGTAGACAGTAGACAGTACCCACAAACGGATACGGATCCGTTTTCAGTTTAAATTAATTTAACTATTTAGTTTTGCCACTAATTTGTTGTGTTTCTATACTGCTTTTATATGGGAAACTATATTTTATCCGCGGCTTTTCTCGCGTAAAATAAACATATTTTTTTTTGGCTTCACGCTGTATCCTACACACAGCAGGGTAGGCAGAGGGAAACTAGTATTAAGATACTCCGTTCCGAACTTTCCGTCGAATTCGGAGGTAATACATGTTAGGTGGCGGAACTTAGCGCCGCACTTTACCTCAACACCAGAGCGAAGAAAATGGAAATATTAAAAACGATAAGACTGGCCACATATATTTATGAGGTTCGGATAAGATACAAATGACTGAGTATGACTGTTAACGTGATTGTTTGGGATTTCGATCTCCACTCGAGAATGATTATGTTATGAAAATGTATCGTTAAATTCCGTCGTTCAATACGCTTTCTCTTGATTTAGGGTAGTTATCGGAGAATTCCTTGAACAGTGAGCTGTAAAAAATAAATAATTGTCATTATTATATTGTTTAAAATACATGTGCAATGGCGGCCTTATAATAGTGGCGCTATAAACAATTTCTTACAGGCAACCATATAAACAATTTCTTACAGGCAGGCAGGTAAATAATGGATAAAGAAATTTCTCACTAAAAGTTGCAGAAAGGTGCATAAAGTATTGTTATAAGTAATATTAAAAAAGTGCTTTTTACACACTTAGGAAATAGTTTTAGCACTAGATTCCCTCTGCCTACCCTGCTGTGTGCAGGATACAGCGTGAAGCTAAGAAAAGAATCACGAAAAAGATATTAGAAAATTATATACCCATCCATAACAATTTTAAACTCCGTTTCTCCATTCCATAAAAATCCGCACAGGAAGTTTGCACATCGCTGTTTGAGTTGGTAACTGTTAACGACTTAACTTGCAATAGATTATTGCCTCGATACAACCGTTTGCCGTTTGTTTAACTACACCCTTTTTGTTTCCTCTTAAAGTTTCCGCATCCATCACCGGTTGTTACCAGCTTTGTGGATCTTCTGAGATATAATGAAAATCTTCATTTTCAAGTTAATAACATGAGTTATATTAGTGGATGAGTGCTTGTCAGTTTGTTTTTTGTTAGGTGTTGTGTTAATTTCTTTGGTAAATTTACATTTTTTAGTTAAAGCATGTAAAATAATGTATATGTAATACTTTTGATATCACTCATAAATTATCATAAATCTTTGTCTTAAAGAGCAAATACAGTTAAATTTGGTTAGTCATTGGTTGCGTGGCTAAATCCGACCACGGAGAAGTAACTTTATTAAATTAGTTTTTATTTCCCCGCTTTAGAAAGGCAAAGTGCTTTGACAAAGTTAAGTTTCACGACTTAACACGTTATTCCGTTTTCGGGCGGAAAGTGGAGAACAAAATGTCTTAATTCAAAGTTATCTGTGACATATCCTGTTAAGCGATAAAACAGCGGGAAATATTTTTTTTTATCTTGGGCGAAAACAGGTTGATTTTTTGTCATCTGAGTCATAAAAATGTTCCTTCTTGAAAAGAAGAAACCAATAAAGAATATCTCTTATCGTAAAGTAACCTCTAATATTATAGACTAATGTATACTCCATAACAAATAATGTTTAAATCCATTCACTTTTAGGCCACCATCTAAGTGCATGCTCGTTTAGTCGTGGGTCCGATATCCCCTCGGTCTATGATAACATTTAAATTATCATCCGCTGAAAAAGAAGAATTATTAAAATGCTTTTGTTAGCCTCTCTCTTAACTATCAACGAATGTAAGAAGATATTACAACACTATTCTGAACCACTTCTTGATTTGCTCAATTGAATCTTAACGTCTTTGCCAGTACTGCTAGTAGAAGAATTTGAACTAATAAGATCCTATATATAGCGCCAGACTTTAAAATTGCTTAAGCCTAAGTTACGCCCAAGCTTGGGAAGCTATACATCAACGAATATTCTTATGGTGTGCGCCACGAAATGTTTGTACATTTCGTTTTTAAAGCCTTTTTTTAGCTTTACACACAGCAGGGTAGGCAGAGGGAACCTAGTGTTAAGACACTCCGCTCCCCGCTTTCCGCCGAATTCGTAGGCAAGGAAATGGAAATATTAAATATTTCCACTCCTCTAGTGGGACTCGAACCCACAACGTTTACACTCACACGCTCATGCCACTGCGCCACGACTGGCTCCAATGTTTTATCATATTAACATAAAAGAATAAAGTTTTTGAAATCACAACAATTACTAATTGTTTATATTATAAAAATGTATGTACATTTTACATATTGACTACCAACTTTACTTATCCACTGAAATAAATGTTTCACTCTATTTTTAATATTTATTCGCCATTGTGTTTTTAATAAAAATCCATAAAGCTTTTATTAAATGCATTTAACTGGCACGAAATTTAGAGGCGTCCAAATATGAATGTCAATATTGGAGAACAATGAAATGGAAGATATTTTTACTACCAAAAAAACCTCGAGCAATTACGCTTAGTTTAAAATTGTTATTTTGCTACAACATGTATGTAGTCGTTACTACAATTTTTTAAGGGTTATCGTGGCGCAGTGTAACAGCGTCAGACTTATATATGTGAAGATAGTGGGTTCGATTTCTACCCGAGGCGATGATTATGTTGGGTTGTCTCTGGGAAGACCAAGCGTAGCGTTAAATTCCGCCACTCAATTCAGGTCTCGAATTCTAGCGGAGAGTGTTCTCTCTACCTACATTTTGCCATGCGGAAAAAGGTGTGGAATAAATGTTGTTTTCGTAGTAGAAAATTCTATAATTGTAAAAATGCCTTTTAAAATGATATTTAATTAATATTATAATTAATTAAACCTTCAACTTGGTAGAATGCTTATTTAAAAAATATATATTAATTTTTTTTTTATTCTCTGGAATCTCCCAATATAGCAAGGTAAGCAAAGAAAACCTAGTGTACAGAGACTTCTAGCCCAACTGTGTCTGTTGAGTAGCGGAACACCACGCCATGTTCGTCACACTACAGCGGGAAAATGTATATTTTTAAGCTTCACACTTTTTCCCGCAATACAGGGTTTTTAAAGAGTCTCTCTGTTACACTCAGTACTCATTTTATTCTCCACTCATTCCACTCCCCATTTATTCATAATCCTTTCGCCGAATGGGGATCAAACCCACAACCTGCGCCTTTATAGTCACACACAACACCACAATAAAATCAATAATACAATGTCAAAACATTCAATTTTGTCATAATGAGATAAATACTAATAGTCAATATTTGCTAGTTTAACGGTAATTGGTAATTGGTAATGAATACGCTCGGCTTGTGTGCTATTTGAACACACTGATTCAATATCCAAACCTGTGACCCGAGGGGTATATTTGATGTATACACAATATACAACATTATTTGACTTTAATGTTTAGTTGAAAGAAGTCTATACTTATAATAAAAATGTAATTGATCGCAGTCTATAAGTGGTAGATGTTATTTTTTTTTTTTTATCGCCGTTTCCACGTAGTAGGGAGAACCTAGTGTTAAGACTATGTCCTCCACTTTCTGACTATAACCACCGAAGTGAAGAAATGAAATTTGATATATAATTATTCCTATTCATCATTCATCAATAGTTAATGTTTCCATTTTCTTCGCTCTGGTGTGGAGGCTAGGTGCGGCGTTAATTTCCGCCACTTAACAAGCAATGCCTCCGAATTCGGCGGAAAGAGGGGAACGGCATGTCTTAATACTAGATTCTCTCTGCCTACCCTGCTTTGTGCAGGATATAGCGTGAAGCTAAAAAAAATAGCAATAATTGTTGTTCCTTTTTAAAAAAAAACTATTACCATCTTTTTATTTATCTTAGCTACCAAATTAGAAAATTAAATATATAAAAAATACGTAAGTAGACATAGGACTCACAATCAATCACATTTACTTACGAACGATTCCCCCACTGCGCCACTTTGCACGCAACTTAACACAAAAAATTCCTGGATTCGGTGAAAGTGAAGAACAGAGTATCTTAACACTAGGTTCATTCTGATAACCCGGCTATATATAGAAAAAGCGTAAATTTAGTATATTAATGTTTTCACTTTACTAATTTTAAATTATAAAACATGCGTAGTATTTGCAGTATAAACTCAATATTTGTTATTTATTTATTGTTATAATTTTGATATTTGCTTTGCTTTATTTATTTGTACGTTTTTAAGTTTGAATTGTATGTGTATATAATATGTAAGCAAAAAAATCAAAATCCTTGGATTTCATAAAAAAATATCATGTTTAATGACGAAATTGTTAAAAATCACTAAATATTAAGATATTGAGACCACTAAATACTTAGAGAGTTTACTTTCCAATAAAATATGTACTTAAATATTTTTTTCCAATTTTACTCATAGAGAGATTTAGAGAATGGAGTGTCTTGACTCTAAGGACACTCTGACTACTTTGCTGTATGAAAGTGCTCTTAGAAAGTAATCAAACTATGCTATGTAAAAAATCTCTACAAAACAATAACAACAAAAATAAATCGGACTAAACGTATAAAAATTTCGACCTAACTAACTTAGCCAGCAACGTATGACTGAGCCGAATTGGAAGAACCACGGGTTCGAATTCTTTAAAAATGTTTAAAAATATTTCTCATATCTCTCATATATAAAAAAACACTTTAAAAAAATGTTAAAAATACGTTACCTCGCTTAAAAAAAGCAAAAAAAGCAACACAAGCATAATATCAACAATTCATATCAAAATCTAAAGTCCACAACACTGGACGTCGTAACATGGCCGTGACAAATTCAATCAACGCTATGACAGCCATATTTCCACTCTCTCGAGGACCGTTTTATTACACGCGACAGAGTTTCACGCGTGCGTGCTCCACAGTTATTTTTGTACTTTATTAAAACGTACTGTAATAGCTTAACTGTGAGAGTTGAATATTGATATGAATATTCTATAATATAATAAGGTCGTATTGGCAGAGGTTGGTGATGCAGTGGTTTGGATATAAAGTTTAATATTAGTCCTAATGATCTAGGATGTTTATCATTGAAACAACTTTTTTATGAATACTTGTAAATTTTTTTGACTCAAATATTTAATGGGGCAAAATAACACTTGTTAATAGTATATCAAAGCAGTGAGATCTGTTATATATACCTATATGATATGTGGAGCATCCCTGGCCTAAAAGAAGTAGTTAAGTTGATGGAACATAAGAATTTAAAGGAAAGAACTGTTTTTAAAAAACGTATTATTCTCAGCATGCACTTGTATTTGTTATCCTACCCCAAGTTTTTGGAGTGAATTGAAAATAATTAGTCCGCGTCTATAATCTAGGATGTTTTACCAAGTAGGACTTAGTATAAGGTAACACAGCTAACCGTATGTTGACATCTAAACTAACTAACATGTATACGTAAAATTTCAACTTATAAGCTTATAAGCTTGCTTCAAAATTGAATTGTAGGTTCCAGAGCACATACTCGTATATACATTGCAAGTTAAATAACTACTAATAAATAATGATCATAATCGTATAAAAATTATAAAACATGTTTTGTTAATATAACACTCTCTCTGCCTACTAATAAATGAAGAAGAAAATTGAAGTATATTTTTATGTAATTTTAAAAATGTTTATTTAAAATACTAAGTTTCAATTAAAAAAGAGACCTGTGCTTAGAAAATGTTCTGTCGGGAATCTATACTAATATACAGGTACGTTATAAATTCAGGCGGAAGTGGAGAACAAAGTGTTTTGTGATACAAGATTATCTTGAACTACCCTGCTACGCGAAAAAAAAAGCTGTGACTCGTAAAAAATATTCCACTACTAATTAATCAAATTATACAGTTTTTACTAAAAAAAAACACCACATCGAGCTAAAAATTACGTTGAAGATTAACTCACGACTGAAAAAGCAAAAAATGTAAAATATATTTCATATAACCGTCAAATGTACCGTTTATTGTCGTGTAGAAGGGGCGGGAACCTAAATGCCTGCCAATTTACTACTAACGAGCTCAAGCCTTTAATCTCTCGGCGGACTTCAAAAAACGTAACCCAAAAATTACAGTTTGAATTTTTCTCTCTGATAAAAATAATTGCTGTTCCGCAACGAACGAGGACGTGGTCTAAATTGGCCAATCAGGTCGCGACATTTTCCAAAATGGCGGATCACATAAGCGTATAACACGCTTCTAATTGATCATTATTTGGTACGACGGCGTGGAACGCACGTGTCCGCAATTGCGTCATTTATCATAACATATTTTTTTTAATTTTAATGCTTGGTCTTTTTCAAATGTTTTCATATTGAATTTTTTAAATTTTATTTCGCTCCAGATTATTTATATTATTAATTTGTTACACTGGATGTTTATGAGTCTTCCCCGAAAAATGTTTAAGCTTTGATGGTAGAATTTTTTAAAAGAAATACAGTTAGATTTTCGTAAAACAGTGTCGAGACACATCGTGCTCCATATTGTCTGAAATGGAAAAATTGCGTGTTGAGTGGCGGAACTTAACGTGCTTTATCTTCTTACCAAAGCAAAAGAATGATAATATAAACATTTCCAACGGTCATGGCGCAGTAGTTCTGCGTGTCACTGAAAACGCGATCGCGATGGTCATGGGTTTATATTCATTCAAGGGAGTCAATATATATTATTTTCAACTCTCCGCTCTAAGACACTGTATCTAAGACAAAGCGTGGCGTTGAGTTCCGCCATTTAACACACAACATCTTGATTTCGGGTGAAAAATAAAGAACGGACTATCTGAATACTGAGTTCTTTCTGAACAAGGGTATGTAGAAAAAAGCGTGTAGCTGTAATAAAAAAAAGCATTTTTCCAAATAATCGCGTTTAAAGTCACTCTACCACACTGCGCCAAACCACCTGATATTAAAACTAACAAATTAACACAGATTAATACAAAATCTTCCAACAAAGATATACCATCGTACATTTCACACGTCGTAAACATTGCAAATCGAGGGTGGAGTCTCAAACCGAGCAACATTTGGTTTGTGCGTAATTCCATTCCTTCTGAGCCATTGCACGTTATACGCTCGAGTTGCGAGATCAATCTATTTTCAATTTTTCCTCCCTCACACGACGCCAAATTGGTTGTCTACCCTGAATCACGCGTGACACGGATGGAATGGCTGAGTTTTAATTCGTAGGGCTCGGAGATAGCGATCTTGTGCTGTTTAAATTGATCTGTAGTCAAGCAGGAAACGGTTTCTTTCTTAATGTTGAGAAATCATGGTATTTTTTTATTATTGGTTATGATACGTTTTTGATTGAGATTCGTATAGGCTACTTAAGTATCAATAAGGATTCCGAATGTGTAAAAATAGATGGAAAAGCAAAAAACGGAAGAAATTATCACTGTTTCAAACGCTAGAAGGTTAATAGCTAAATAGTTTTTTTACCCGACAAGAGCAAGACAACAAACATTTCGAATTTTCTTTAACTAGTAATCGAACTTACAATCATTACGTACATACACATATTTAATTACAGAGAGATTTAGTCAGTTCCTGGCTCAATCACATTAGCGTAAAACATGCCTATATTACAGCTTCACATTTTCCTGTGTCTACGGGAGTGTCAAGACACTTCGTTCTTCACTTGCCACCCAAATCGAAACATTGTGTATTGACTGGTGGAACTTAACGCTGCATTTTGTATAACAAAAAAGAAATAAAAATATTTTTAAATATAATCATCATGTCCGCAGATGGGAATCGAACCCACAATCAATCTTATTTACATTCTCATCCATCCCCATCATACTCATCGCATATCTTCATATATTTATTATATATACAAGAAACAGTTAACCAAGTAGCCACTAACTCAGTTAAATCCACGCCAAAGACCCCAAGAAAGTCTCGATTTCTTAAGGAATGTAATGAAGAAAATAAATTCAATTGGAGCAAATTGAACGTTTCAAACAAACGACATCGCTATGACTAACGAGTTTTATCGAATAAAAATTTTCCTTTTATTACACCGAAACAAACTTTTTAAACTCGGTTATTTCATTTTTAAGAAATTTCTTTGTAAGTGTTTTGTATTTTGTTTTTGAACTTTATTTAATATTGATGTTTTATTGTTCCGCTTTGGTTCTCAAGGCTAAGTGCAGGGTTAAGTTCCGCCATTCAAGTCGCAATGTCTCGATTTCAGGTGGAAAATGGAGAGCGGAGTGTATTAACATTAAGTTTTCTTTGAATGTCCAGCTTTGTGGCTATTTCCCGCAAGCTATGTTGTTTCGTGAAATGTTCGTCGATTTTTTCTTTATAAAAAGGTTACATGCTTATACAGGTTCTTTCTGTATAAATAGTGGAGACTTATAGTCATTATGTTATATATTATGTAGAATTTACAAAATAATAAAATATGTTATATACTTTATATGTACACGCCGTCATGGTCCAGTGGCACAGTGTTTGATTGTAAACGCGATGGTTGCGAGCTCGATTTCCAATCGGTGCAATGATTATATATAAATTTTAATTTCTTCGCTCTGGTAACAAAGACAAAGAACGGCGTTGAGTTCAGCCACTAACCTCGCTATGTCTTGATGTCGGGCGGAAATTGATGTACGGAGTATCTTGACACTAGGTCCTCTCAAACTACCCTGCTATGCGAGAAAAGCATGGATCTAAAATAATACTACTATGAATAAAATCAGTATCTAAGTTCTAGCCAGTAGTAGTGTGGCCAGTCGTGGCCCAGTGGCACAAGCGTGTAAATGTAAACTACTGGTTGTGGGTTCGATTCCCACTCGAAGAGTGGAAATATTTAATATTTCCATTTTCTTCGCTCTGGTGCCAAGGTAAAGCGCGGCGTTAAGTTCCGCCACTTAACACGCAATGCCTCCGAATTCGGTGGAAAGTGGGGAACGGAGTGTCTTAACACTAGGTTCCCTCTGTCTACCCTGCTGTGTGCGGGATACAGCGTGAAGCTAAAAAAAAATTGAAAAAAAAAAGAAAGCGGAGGGAACTTAGTGTTAAGACACTCCGTTCTCCACGAACTGCAGAATTCGAAGTTAAGTGGTGGAACTTAACACCGCGCTCTACCTCTGATACCAGAGCGTGGAAATGGAAATATTAAATATTTCCACTCGTAGAGTGGGAATCGAACCCACAACCAGCCGTTTACAGTCACACGTTCGTGCCACTGTGCAACGACTGGCCCCATATTTTCATTAACATTGCAATAAAATACAAAGCTTGTACATTATTGTATACATAAGTATTTGGTATTTTAAATAATCGCTCGGAACTTCCATTTCCCCCACAAAATCTGCTTATGAAGTCGCGTCGTAGCGTTTGTCTTATTTCAGGAGTTGTAAATGCGTGACTGAAATATCTTAAGTCCCCTACTATTTTAGTGAATATGTATTTTACTATTCTATAATACTAGCGTTTAAATACTTTACGATAGGTGAAGCTATATTATAGTTTCTACAGTACTATATATGTTGCGTTTTGTGGAATAGTTAATGTGAATTTCTTGGTAATCGCATTTCAAGATATTTTATGATATAGACAATAGCGTTTTTTTTGAAAAGAGACCGAGGAAAAACGTTTTATTATCGTTTGATCCTACAATAACTATATGCAGTATATTTCATTAAAGTAAATAAGCAAATCGACTAAATAACCTATCATGAAAAATATTCCCTTACGCAAAATCTTTTTAACTGTTTTCAAGTCTTGAGGGCGGAACGCAATGTCGTAGCTAATATTGGAAACGCAAATACTTTTAAATACAAACATACATACAACACTTACAATTATATTATATTAGAAAACCGTCAACGTTGTAATACAATAAAAAAATCGGCTGGCATAGCGGAAATATACATTTATACATATTATATGTATTAATAAATATATTTTTTACAGGGGTCAGTCGTGGCCCAGTGGCCCAAACGTGTGACTGGTTGTGGGTTCAATTCCCACTCGAGGAGTGGAAATATTTAATATTTCCATTTTCTTCGCTCTGGTATCGAGGCAAAAGCGCGGCGTTAAGTTCCGCCACTTGACACGCAATGCCTCCGAGTTCGGCGGAAAGTGGGGTACGGAGTGTCTTGACACTAGGTTCCCTCTGCTTACCTTGCTGTAGGCGGGATACAGTGTGAAGCTAAAAATATATATTTTTTTATAAAAATACAAATGATAGGGGATTCCTTTACAATAAGAAAGAATCATGCACATACGTGTAAAACAGAGTATGAAGTGAAATATTGTGTGAAATTGTAATCTTTCTTTGTTATTTTCGTACATTTTATTTAATTTGGATAATACTAGTGGTCTCTCGTAACTTTGCTTATATAAAATTTATGGTTTTAGTCATTTCTCGTATTTATATAGTTATTTCGTAAAATCTTCACACTATATTCGTAAAGTAGTACATGAAAAATAAAAGAGCTCACTAAGGAACTTATATACAAGATTTCAGCTTCCAAAGCCCAGTGTTTCCGGTTGTGCGTTATCTGGTAGTCACTCAATGAATAACAAAAATAAATATTTATTTATATAAATGAATATATGACAAAAAGATATAATTAAATTTAGCAAAAATAGTATAAAATTAAAATACCCCATATAGCAAGTTAGTCGAAACCTTGAGTTAACTTAAAATGTTGTTAGAACTTCAAAATTAAAATAACTTAAATATCATTATTCCAATAATTAAATTAAATATAATTATTCCTCCCTAGTAATCGAACCCATGACCAATCGCGTTTACAAACAGACCTTATCCCACTGTACTACAATAGCCTCTAACGAATTTGTATAAATCTAAAGATAAAAGAAACAAAATAGTTAATTAAACCTCCTCCATACATACATACATACATACATACATACCTTCCATTCAGTCTTTGAAAATAAAATGTTTAACAAAAAAATCCAAAACACGTCTCGTAAGACAGAAGATCGCGCGTGACCTGAAAGATAAGCAGTCGAGATTCTAGTAACAATGAGACAGTTTTTATTGCCTCATCACTGCCTTATGTCGGTGGAATGCGAAATTTCCACGTTGGATAAAGCTTAAATTAAAACGTTTTGCTTTTTGAAAATTACTTCCTTTGTTTTATAGTTTTAATAAAGAAAACAGCTTCAAAGTTTTACTCGCATATGTCTGGGTCAGAGGAACTAATGTTAAGACACTCCGTTCTCCACTTTTCCTCCGAAATCGATACGATTGCGTGTTATGTGGCGTAACTCAACGCCGCGCTTTGTCTAAGGCACCAGAGTAAAGAAACGAAAATTTAAATATAATCATTTGAGTGGGAATCGAACCCACAAACATCGCTTTACAGTGAGACACCGTCCCACTGCGCCACGACGACATCAATAATCCCTAATGCCCTTTGTTTTATAGTTATAATAAAAGTTTATAAGCTTTCTGAAGTAATTTGTACGTGTCTAATGATTGTAGATTTAAATATCGCTTAAGGCAGCTTCAAGATTTTTCCCGTATAGGAAGGTAGTTCCCACTCGAGGTGTGCAAATATTTATTATTTCCATTTTCTTCGGTCTGGCATCGAGGCAAAGAGCGGCGTTAAGTTCCGCTACTTAACACGCAATGTCTCCGAATTCAGCGGAAAGTGGGGAACGGACTGCCTTAACACTAGGTTCCCTCTGCCTACCCTGCTGTGTGCGGGATGCAGCGTGAAGCTAAAAAAAAAATATTTTAAAATATTAACTCAATAAAATAAATTTCTTTTTAAACCACCCTCAAAAGCTCGAAAGCTTAGCTACGAACATGGTTTACTTACATTACTAATATATAAAAATGGGTAATAATTATTTACTTTAATAAAGAATTAATAAATTAAAAATTATATTTATTAATTCTTTTTAAAAAGCACATTTAAAAGCTCTCAAAACTTAGCTACGAAAATGGTAAATTTACACAGTATGTACATATACATGAACATGTATAAACTTGGTACACATTTAAACGTCTCGGCCACACTCGCACGTAGCGTTACAGCGCTTTGAGCTGTAAACAACGTCCGACCAGATGTACTTGCATTATGTATTTTATTAAGCAACAAGCACTTAAGATTTGTATGAAATATGCAGATTTGAATTTAAATTATTGATGAAGTTAAATGATTAATTGTTCTTTTGGCTAAGTGATGGTTTTGCCTCTTGAGAGCAGGTCTTGAGGTCTTTGCTTATATTGAGAAATGATTTCTTTTTTTTTAGCTTTACGCTGTATCAGCAGAGTAGGTAGAGGGAACCTAGTATTAAGACACTCCGTTCCCTACTTTCCGCCAAATTCGGAGGCATTGCGTGTTATGTGGCGAAACTTAACGCCGCGCTTTGCCTGGACACCAGAGAGAAGAAAATGGAAATATTAAATATTTCCACTCCTCGAGTGGGAATCGAACCCACAGCCAGTCGTTTACAGTCACACGCTTGTGCCCCAAAAATTATTTATTCTGATGATTTATTATAATTTAAATAATTTCTATTTTTCTCTCCTGTATCAGAAATTTTAGTGTTGAATTTCGCCAATGAACATGCAATGCAAAAATCGGAGAAAAGTGTATATCCATACTAGGATATACTAGGCCTACTCTATTATGCGGGAAGAAGCGTAAAAATGCGTTATACGTATATTTATTACTTAATGGTTTCTAAGATCTAATATTTACATGCTTTTCTTAAATTAAGAATAGTTGGAAAGTAAGATACTCGTTTTCTCTTCCACATAAAACATATTGTATAAACAATTTGAACGTAGCAAAATTCAATTCTACGTTCCTCTGACTTCACTTAAACGTTTTCCACTTTAACGTGACTAAATACAAAGTTTAGATTTCTCCCTACAAAGTAGGATGTCCCAAAAAACACAACTTTTTAATTTGAACAATTCTACTTAACTACAATGAGTTTCATGTTCATGATTTGAGAAGAGGAAACGCGATGTTGAGTTACACTATTCAATATAATTTTTTTTAGCTTCACGCTGTACGCCGCATACACAAGGGCAGACAGAAGGAACCTGGTGTTACCACTCCGTTCCCCACTTTCCGCATTCGAATACATTGCGTGTTAAGTGGCGGAACTTAACGCCGCGCTTTACCTCGGCACCAGAGCGAAAAAAATAGAAATATTTAATATTTCCACTTCTCGAGTGGGAATCGAACCCACAACCAGTCTCTCGAAGTGTCTCGAATTCAAATAACAAGTTGATAATAAAAATCTAATATAATTTATATAATTTTGATCTAAACTCTTACCTCCTCTAAACATAGACTTACTTACCAATCAATGAAACAAACACAATACGGCCTATAAAAGGATATGCGATCAAAGGGGAGTGACAAATTGCATTCATACTGACACCGGAATACCTGTCATTCCTCGTTCACGCCACTCCGCATTCAGTACGGGCTGCGGCTAGAGTGTAAATCCATGCACTTTATAAAATATCCGCAAACTATTAATTTGTATCGCGGCATGTGGTTTATTATGCTGCAGTGGTCATTATTACTGTCATGCGTTTGAGGTTTTTTAGCGTGAAGTTAATATAAGTTATAATTAAATGATCTTTTATATAAAGTGTGATTGTAAACGCAACTGGTTGTGGGTTCGATTCCCACTTGAAGAAATGAAATATTAAATTGAAGGTAACGAAATATTAAATAATATACAAATTCGTTTCCTTCACACTGGTGTTGAGAAAAAGCGCGAGGTTGACTCCCGCTATTAAAACGCAATGCTTCAAAATTTCGGCGGAAAATGGAGAACGAAGTGTCTTAAGTCTAGATTTCCTCTACCTACCCTGCTGTGTGCGGGATACAGCGTGAAGATATAAAAAAAAGTGTCAGAATGGTAACCTGACAAAATGCAATCATACTGACACCTGAATACCTGTCATTCCTCGTTCACGCCACTCCGCATTCAGTACGGGCTGCGGCTAGAGTGTAAATCCATGCACTTTATAAAATATCCGCAAACTATTAATTTGTATCGCGGCATGTGGTTTATTATGCTGCAGTGGACATTATTACTGTCATGTGTTTGAGGTTTTTTAGCGTGAAGTTAATATAAGTTATAATTAAATGATCATTTATATCGTGGCACAGGAGTAAAAAGTGCGACTAGAAAAGCTACTGATTGTGGGTTCGATTCCTATTCGACTTATTGAAATTTTTGATATTTCATTTCCTTCGCTCTGGTGTCGAGACAAAGCGCGGCATTAAGTTCCACTATTTAACACGCAATGCCTCCAGAATTCTGCAGAAAACGGAGAACGAAGTGTCTTAACACTAGGTTCCCTCTGCCTACCCTGTTGTATGCGGGATACAACGTGAAGCTGAAAAAAGAAATAAAAATGCCAGAGGGTTTACCTGACAAAAAGCAGTCATACTGACACCTGAATACCTGTCATTCCTCGTTCACGCCACTCCGCATTCAGTACGGGCTGCGGCTAGAGTGTAAATCCATGCACTTTATAAAATATCCGCAAACTATTAATTTGTATCGCGGCATGTGGTTTATTATGCTGCAGTGGACATTATTACTGTCATGCGTTTGAGGTTTTTCAGCGTAAAGTTAACATAAGTTATAATTAAATGAAATGATCTTTTTGTATATATCGTATGTTCTTTATGTACTTGTATGTTGATATATTATAATTGCATATTGAGTAGCGGAACCAATGTCGTGCTTCGTCTTAAGTACCAGGAAAGGAGAGATGAAATTAATTAAAATATGTGATCATATTTTAATCACCTTTTTTTGGCTTCACGCTGTATCCCGCCCACAGTAGGTTAGTGAACCTAGTGTTAAGACACTACGTTTCCCATTTTCAGCCGAATTCTGAAAGCATTGCGTGTTAAGTAGCCGGTCTTAACGCCACGGTTTGCCTCGACACCAAGCGAAGAAAATGGAAACATTAAATATTACCACTACTCCAGTGGAAATCGAACCCACAACCAGTCGTTTTGTAGTCGCATTTTGTGCCTCTGGTCCTATGAAATCATCTTCTTTCTACCAATTGGAAATAGAACCCAACGCCATAACGTGTGAATAGCATGTGACTGTACTGCAATACGATGACCTCATTTTTTTAACAATTTAATTAACACCACTACGGACATAAGGTCTGTACCTTTTTTTAAAATAATCCTTTTCTTTTTATATATAAATTCCTTATTTGATTACAATATTAGAGCTTAAAACTAAGTTTATTGAATATACCATAAGAGAGTCCAATTTTCTTAGTTATTAAATGTAACTTACATCTATTACAAAGTATTACTATGACTATCTTTTACATATTTCTTAACATTAATTAATATTATATTTATTTTAATATATTTTATTAATATTACAATTTCTTATTCAAATAATGGGAAATGAAAGCATTATCGCTATTGTAGAGGATATACGATGACCTCATTTTCTAACATACCTTTGTAAATAGAACTTTAAATAGATTATTCGGACGGAAAGTGAAGAACAGAGTGACTACTACATTCTCATACTACTACATCTCTGCCACACGAACAATTCTGCCACAATAACAATTAAAATATCTCTATAACACGATATGCATATAAATAGAAAACATTATCATCCATAATATAGTTACCCACATAGTAAACCGTCGATGAAAATTTTGCAAAACTAAAAGTAATCAAATGAACTTATCGAATGTACCGGCTCCGGCTCCGGCTCCGGCTCCAGCCCCGCGATGTCGATACGAACTTGTTTTAGTTCGGAAAAGCTATTAAAACTTAATTTGAATTTTGCACGACACCAGTTTGTAGTAGTCACTAGAAATCGAATTAGTGCTGGACGTTACGGAGTTTGTCCGAAACATCATTATCGTATAATGAGTCAAAGTGTATGTGCTTTTATAAGTTTTATCTATTTATGGGAGTTATTTTATAGTGAGAAATTATTTAAAATTATAAAATTTGAAGAATCTATCCATACTTATATTATAAATGCGAAAGTCTGTGTGTTTGTCTGTTACGCTTTCACGGCTAATCTACCGGTCCGATTTCGATGAAATTTAGAATTAAAGTAGTAAAAGTGACTGGGTCTAACATAGGCTACTTATTTTTTTTAAAACCAACCTCTAAAGGGTTAAAATAGGGGATGAAAGTTTATATGGAAAATCTAAACCGCTCGACCAATTGTAATGAATTTTGGCTTAAATATAGTGGATAATCTAAGCTTAAACATAGGCTCCTTTATTTTTTAAAAATGCGCCCCTGAGGGTTGCAATATAAAGATATGGTGAGCGGGCCGCTAGTAATAATATAATAAAGAATAAAATTTGTAACTTTGTTTGTAAAGGGCTAATATTCAGAAATGCTGAACCGATCGTCAAAATTCTTTTACTATTAGAAAGCTACTCTATTCTGGAGTGCTATAGGCTATTATTATTGAAAAGAAAATTGAGAGAATAATAAAGGGATTCAAATAGGGTATAAAAGTGCACATCACGTGGTGAAGTCGCGAGTAAGTCGCTAGTATAAGTATAAAAGTAAATGGCTCGCGGCTTCGTCCGCGTTAACTGTACAACTATAAATCCTTTGTATTTTCGACGACCGGCGTTCACGCTTAAGTTAAGCGGTTTATATTTTTCATATAAATTTTCATCCTCTATTTTAGCCCCTATGGATTTAGTTTTTGAAAAAATATGTTGGATATGCATGACATTATAGTATATACTGAGAAACTTCATCGAAATTAGTCCAGCAGCTTCGATTTTTAAAAGAAGTCAATGTTTAAAAAAAAGTAGCCCACGTTTGACCCTTGGATCTCCTACTAAACTCACCTTGAATTTTATCCATTAACTTGAATTTCGTAAGGAGGAGTATGAAATTAGGCAAAAATTAAGTATAAATATATGGAAAAAGGAAAGGCAACGTGTTTTAAAATAATGCACAAGAAATACAAATAGAATTGATAAAATAAATATTATTTTAACTAAACTAATTGAATATTAAAAATCTATGCCAGAGAAATAGTTAAAATAAAGTATTTAGAAGTAGTTTTAAATTTCCCCCGTTATAAAAAACTTGAAAATATAAAAAACTAACTTTAGGACGAACAAAGTGAACTATACAGCAGTTCATATAGTCCTGAAGCATTCTTAATTAAAGCACTGGCACGTCAAGAATTTAACAATTCGATCGTTTGGAAGACAGCCAATAAAAACAGGCATTTCCAATAAAATTTCACTTAAACACGAAATTTTAAATTTTCACGTTACAACGTTTGTGATGTAGAAGCGACTGGACGTGGAATTACTTATTTTGTTTAACAAAATTGAACTTTCTTGCCTAAATTTAAGGTTTATTTTAGTTTAATTTGATAATATTTATATTTCTTTTAAGCATAAAATGTTAGGAATTGGAAGTCACTGTCAGCGAGTAATGGCTGTTCGTGAGGGGAATGCCATTTGAATTTTGTCGATACACTTTGCCTAGCGTGTAAAGCTACTTCATATGAACTAGTCAAGTTTTTTTATAGAGATTCTGGTTATATTTATCAAGGATAACAGTGGTTTCTGGTGAATAAATCATCTTACTTGTTCAGGTTACTCCAATTTAAGAAAACAGGGAGAAAGTCCCTTAGTTTTTGCCGATCAAATTAAAAATATATATTTAAGTGGGCTTATTATAAACAATTTTAAATCCGTTAACATAAAATAACATAGTTATCAATTCTTCAAGAAGCTACCGCCGGCTCTTAAGCTAGTTCTACTGAGAAGTGATGGGAATCTCAACGTTTGCTCTCGTGAGTGAAAGTGAAGAATGGAGTGTCTTGACACTAGATTTTCTTTGCTATGTGGGTAAGAACGTACACTTAGCACTTGGGCTAGGAAAGCAATACACTCAAACAATATAGGATAGGTTGCGATTATGAATGGAACCACATTAGGTATTACGGAAGGCAATAATGTATACGATTAATAAAAGTCTTAGTAATCTCAGTTAGTAAGTAACTTAGGCTGCATAAAAAATTGGGCCTTACGATATAGTAGACCTACTTTTAATTTATTGCGCTCTCGTCGATTTTTTTTTCATTTCTCCCCTTAAGTAAGCAAAGCACTGTGCTGACTTTCATCACTCAACGCTAAATGTTTCGAATTTGAGCGACAGATGGGTCACGGAGTGTTTTTACACTAATTTTTATATGCCTTCTCTGCATTCAATTTTATGTAACATCTCTTAACATCTCTTAACACAATCTCTTTGATATAAAAATATCATAGAAATAAAAATAAACGTGGCTGCGTATAAAAAACCTAGGAAATAATATGAAATTAAAAAAAAACTAAAATAAAAAAAGCAAGCCCAATATTAAAGAATGTTGAATTACATAAATAGGTGGATTTATCGTATGACATATAGTTCATTGAACATATGGTTGTAATGCACTGTAGAAATTTCGATTATTTCCATGTATTTAAATGCAGAAACAACCAAATTAGTCAACACGTAACAGTAGAGGAGCCCAATAGGGGATTTCGGAATCTATTACATGATACCTTGCATTCCCTTGAGTACCTCCACCATAAATTAGCCCGTGATCTAGGGACGTACGTTTATCTCCATCAGATGAGCAAAAAATATCTATCTTTAGAAATAAAATAATGTATATTAATCATATGTGTAAAAGCATGGTTTTCGTTTATTTCTTCGAATATGACAATTGTGATCAAAAGGAGTACAAAACTTGCAAAAAATTGTGTATTTTTTACAATCATGCTGTATCCCGCACACAGGAGAGTAGGCACGGGGAACTTAGTGTTAAGACCCACCGTTCCCCACTTTCCGCCGAATACGGAGGCATTGCATGTCAAGTGGTGGAACTTAACGCCGCGATTTGCCTCGACACCAGAACAGATATAATGGAAATATTAAATATTTCCACTCAAGTGGGAATTGAATCCACAAACAGTCGTTTTACAGTCACACTTTGTGCCACTGTACCATAACTGGCCCCAAGTTCAGTTCTGTTGATCTTAAATATCATATATATGTATGCACTTATTTGTCTATCATATGTATATATTGATTAGACATTAACACGAACCATCGATTATGTACTATCATGTCCTGATCATAAAGAACCAAATATAAAAGCCAATACTCACATAGATGTTCACATTACCCTCCTTTGCCTCCAGCAGTCGGCTAAAAATATAAAAGAAACAAGAAAATCTTTTATCAACTCTGCCACCGATTTTATGTAAAGATTCAAAATATACACCGAACATTTTTACACAAGCTCCCTTAATTTGCCTTTGTGAGATAGCTTACGCGTTCGGAATATTGAAACGGGATTGGATTTGTAAATAATTGTTGTACGTTTATTTAGTCAGACTGACAAATCTTTTAGTGTATATTTATTTTTTTTGAAGCTTCACGCTGTTTCCCGCATAAGAGGGTAGTTAGAGAGAAGCTTGTGTCTAAACGTCTCCGCCGATCACCACTTTCTGCCCGAAATCGAGACATTGCGTGTTTTTCCTCGATACTGCCCTTTATCTTCGGTTGAACTAGTTAACTAGTGGGGCTAATCGTGGCGCAGTAGCGCAAAGCGTGACTGTAAAGCGACTGGTAGTAGGTCGATTCCCACTCGAGGAATGGAAATATTTAATATTTCCATTTTCTTCGCTCTGGTGACGAGGCAAAGCGCGGCGTTAAGTTCCGCCGGAGTAACACTAGGTTCCCTGCCTACCCTGCTGTCTGCGGAATACAGCTTGAAGCTATAAAAAAAGACTAAGTACTGTCAATTTTCTACTTCCTCCTTCTCTATTTTTTATTGTTATACAGGAAATAGGAATAATATTATTGTTCTGTTGAAATTTAGGTTAATGTTGTTCATGCTAATTGCTTTAACAGTAACACCAGTGAGACGAAGGAAGAAGATACTCTGTCCCTGAGCATTGCAAGCACTACGTGATTGCAATACGCATTGTGCTTGAGATGGTATCGTCGGTAGCAAGGGAACAATTTACTATTTCGTGTTCGATGAATACTCTCATAGTACCCATACCAGGTACGATTAGGATGCGGAGAACATACTTCATAGTATATTCTCTATACTCCATTTTTTTTTATTTTAAATCAAATATTATTTAGATAATACCTGAGTTAGAAAAAGCCGTCGTGGCGCAGTAGGATTATATCTGACTATAAACGCAATAGTTGTGGGTTCAATTCTTAGTCGGGAATGATTATATTTAAGTATTCATTTCCTCGCTTTGATATCAAAGCGTGACGTTGATTGCCGCCATTTAACAAGCAATGCCTCAACTTGAGGCAGGAAGTGAAAGACGGAGTGTCTTGACACCAGGTCTTCTCTGACTACCCCGCTATGCAGGAAAAAACATAAAGATAATTTTATCCCTTTTTTAATACTTGACTTAAAAAGTCATTGAACTTTCTTTTTTTCTATTTTTTTTTAGCTTCACGCTGTATCCCGCACACAGCAGGGTAGGCAGAGGGAACCTAGTGTTAACTCCGCACTTTCCGCCGAACGAACTTCGAATTTCTTTCTAAAAAAACAATTTGAACTTTCTCTTGTATATGTAGGGCGATACTAGTGTATACACTAGTATACAAGTATACTTGTATAGCAGTAGTATAGAAGATATTCTTAAGTCTATAAGTATTTGTGAACAACGATTACAGAACTGTGCTACAAAAAATACTTATTTCAATGAAAAATCTTTTTTTACTCCAAGGACGGTCTGTTGAAACTTGAAAGATGACAAATGACGTTCTCAAAAAGCATAAGGGTGGGCTTTCCAAACGGTAATTACAAGCTAAAGAGGCCTACGTAGCGCAAACGTTAGATATACTGATTGTATATCTGTTAGGGAGTTCAATTCCACTCAGGGTATTATTAAAAAATATCGTATAAGTTTCTTCATCTGAAGACAAGTGTATGTATATGTTATTTTTAAATAATTAGGCATTAGGCATAGGCATCTCATCTGTGTTTTTTATTGAATTATTTTTCTGTTTTGTTTCTTATATTTTTTTCTTATTTAAATTTAAAAAGTAAATACACTTGGTGTATATGTGGTGGCCAGTCGATGCCCAGTGGTAGAAGCGTGTGACTATAAACGACTGGTTGTGGATTCGATTCCTACTCGAGGAGTGGAAATATTTAATATTTCCATTTTCTTCGCTCTGGTGCCGAGGTAAAGCGCGGCGTTAAGTTCCACCACTTAACACACAATGCCTCCGAATTCAGCGGAAAGTGAGGAACGGATTGTCTTAACACTAGGTTCCCTCTGCCTACCCTGCTGTATGAGGGATATAGCGTGAAGCTGAAAAAAAAAATACACCTAGTCTCACTTGGGCTCTTTAAAGAGCTAGAAAAGTCTTTGTTAGAAATCTAGGACATTATGTTTAAAGGGATTAGAAGACTATTTCTTTTACTAACTAGTTAGAGTGGGGAGATACATAGCAGAGCACTTTCTTTTTCTCACGCAAAGCTGATATTTAATGTTGATAATTAAAAGAAACGACAAGTGCGACGTTAGGTTACACCATGCAACAGTTACCTCTAAAATAGACAAAATTTGAGAACAGAACAATATATATTCATTCCACCCAACCAAATGCATGATAATAAAAAAGGCACGAGTGGCATACGACTTTTAAAACGTTTGAATTCACACTAAACGCTCACACGGAAGGCAAAAAAAAATAATAATAATAAAAATTCAACGTAACATGCGCCTGACTGTCATTTTTTACCCAGTCACATTAACGTAAGAACTGCTTTGTGTGAAGTAAAATATGATTATGACGTAAACCGTCCCTTCTATTGTCCTTTATTTGATTTTTTCGCGCACAAAAAACCTCAATATGGGTGGAACGCCGTCGAGCTGGAGGAAATTAAAAAATTCTCACAATCATGACATTGTTAGAACGCATAGCTGGGGATCCTTTGTAATTATGTAATAGTTTCCGGTTTTAGATATGTAATTTAATGGTGTGAATAATAGTATGAATTTCATATTTTTATGATCTATGTATCAGATCATGTATATAAAGAAGAGCCTAGTGTCAAGACACTGTGTTCTCTACTTTTCGAGACACTGTATGTTTAGCGGCAAAACTTACCGCCGCGTTTTGTCATGACACTTGAGTCGCGACATAAAAATAATTTAAATATTTACACACAAATGGAATGGCCAGTCGTGGCACAGTGGCACAAACGTGCGACTGTAAGACTGATTGTAGGTTCGATTTGAACTCGAAGAAATATTTCATATTTCGATATTCTTCGCTCTGGTATCGAGGCAAAGCGCGGCGTTAAGTTCCGCCACGTAACACGCAATGCTTTCAAATTCGGCAGAAAATAGGGATCGTGCGCAGGATACAGCGTAAAGCCAAAAAAATAAACGGAAATCGAACTATAACCATCGCGTATACAGTCCAATGCTGTTTCACTATGCCACTTTGCCCTCAATCTTCAATCCAAATGACCTTGTTTTAGAGTTTTAGGCTTTTTCTTACATAGTAGAGTAGGCAGATACCTAGTGTCATTACACTCTGTTCTCTACTTTCCGCCCGAACTTGAGACTGCGTGTTGAGCGTCAAAAGTCAACGCCGTCTTACAATTTTCCCTATCGGTAATCGAACCTGCAACTATCGCGTACATAGTCCGACATAACAGGATAAGCAGGGAGAAACCTATCCGGCTTTGCGAGAAAAAACGTGAGCCTAAAAAATATATAAGATAACCTGCTATTAATTTTTATGAAATATCTTCGGCCTCGCATAAATATAACGAATTCCGGCACACCTGAGATTTTATTGCAAAGTTAATTAGTAATTTATTAAAGGGCTTTTAGGAGAAAGAACAATTTTAGCGGAGTTATGATTTATTATAATTAATAAGATTAAGCTTCACCTTTCTATATTAGAAACCTTTTTGAACATACTATCGCTTTAACGTTAATTTTAAAATAAATTTGCTTTATGTGTGTTGTATATGAATTTTCCAAGTTTAGAACAGGGATAATCAACCTTTTTTGGCAACGGGATTATCCAAATTTTGGTTTCTTTTTGTTTTTTTTTAATTTACTTGTTGTTCTTAATTACTGAGATTACTTCGAAAATAATAATGCATTTATATAATAAATATTACATTAGAAAAACACCGAATACGAATTAAAATTTAGAAAAAAACAGCATAGTAGAGCAATCATAGAGTACATAGTGTCAAAACACTCCGTCAGCCACTTGCCCTCTGAAACCGAGATATACCACTCAGAGGCATTATTTAATACTGTTGTATAAATATATTTTCAACTATTTTCTTTTAGCTTCACGATGTATCCCGCACACAGCAGGGCATGCAGAGAGAACGCAGTGTGTAAGACACTCCGTTCCCCACTTTCCGCCGAATTCCGGAAGCATTGCGTGTTAAGTGGCGGTACTTAACGCCGCGCTTTGCCTCGACACCAGAGCGAAGAAAATAGAATTACAAATATTTCCACTCCTCGAGTGGGAATGAAACTCACAACCAGTCGTTTACAATCACACGTTTAAACCACTGTACCACGACTGGCCCCCATTTAACTATTTATACATATTTAAATAGTTTAGTCAGTATATGATGCAAATTACTGATTGGCAAGACTGTTTCAGTTTGAAGTGCAGTTCTCAGTACCATATTTGACTTTACCGTACACGGAATAATTTAACCAACTTGGTACTTGCAGGAGTTACGTCTTTGATGTTACAACTACTAGTTCCACTGCCGAGTATATAAATTGCTCTGCCATACATTGTTGTTGGATTTAGGCTTGGATTAGTCAAATTAGTCTTTATCCATACTTATATTATAAATCCGATAGTCTGTCTGTCTGTTACGGCTTCACGGCTGATCTACCGGCCTGATTTAGATGGAATTTAGACTGAAAATAGTTGAAAATCCAGGGTAAAACACCTACATTATTGTCAAAAATCACGTAAAAGGTAAAATACGAAATACGAGACATATATAAATTATATTTTTTATGCCTCCGTTTTGGCACCTAATGCAAAACGCAACATTATTAACAACATCGCGATTAATTAGGTCTCTCTGATTACTCAACTATGTGGGAGATAACTTTTGCTTTTATTTCTATATTAAAATTAAAAATTTAGCTTCACGCTATATCCCGCACACAGCAGAGTAGGCAGAGGGAACCTAGTGTCAAGACACTCCGTTCCCCACTTTCCGCCACATTTGGAGGCATTGCGTATTATGTGGCGGAACTTAACGCCGCGCTTTGCCTCGACACCAGAGCGAAGAAAATGGAAATATTAAATATTTCCACTCCTCGAGTGGGAATCGAACCTAACCATGACAAATAACAAATAATAAAAAATATATATATATTTTTTAAAATTAAAACATATTAAAATAAAACAACATATTAGGAATTATATATACAATTTATTTTACTTCTTCTCAACTTCATTTTTAAGGAGTTGGTATACAAAGGAGAAATCTTTCTGTCCGTAGCCACGAGATTGCACGATGCGGTACAGTTGCGTGGCGACCGCGCCGAGGGGGATAGGAGACCGGATTCCTAGGGCCATATTGCTAGCTAGTTCCAAATCCTGTGAACAAAATAATATATTTAATTTATAACAGTATGATATTTCCCCATATTTTCGTAGTTTGATATCACAGTAGTATATTTAGAAGAGACTGTGTGTTAAGTGTAAATTTAGTGTGATAATATAAAGAAAGGTTAATGTATATATAGAGTTTTCATTGTTATGTAACTGATTTCTAGGTACATAGAGGAGGCGAGTATTAATTCGTATTTCAAAGGAACCTTAACTAAACCTACACTACTTACTACTACTTAAACCTACACTAGTGTTCAAATTCTTTTTTGTAACGCAATGGACACCTAAACAGTGAATCCTAGAAATGCTAAGAAGTCTTTTTTTATAACTAGGAGTATTTATAAGAAAAAACTGAGTACTACTTTACTAGTCTTACAAAACAAAAGCAATTGTTTTTTTTTTATGTATGTCCAAATATTTGTGGCAAGCCAAATCTGATTTTCTTTTACCAGACCAAAAAAGATCCTATTGGAACAAAATTACATCCAGATCACATATCAAAATCAGCTTTAAGCTTTTTCTCGCCTAGCAAAGTCATAGAAAACCGTAGAGAACCGTAGTGTCAAGACACCCTGTTCTCCATTTCCGTAAGAGTAAACAATAAACAAAGTACAAAACAGCCTATATATGCATATCTGAAGTACGAAAAAGCTCTCATTATACTAAAACCGTCGTTTAAGTCAAATTGTAGCTTCATTATGGCGTCGCTATCGTGATGTCGCTACATTTGTCATTCAAATCTTTTGTCGCAGAGACGCCTATTCACAGCAACACATACCTCTGTACGTTCATTGTGATGGCGTAGAAGCTACTGCTTGCAAAACAACCTATTAATATAAGCGTATGGTCTTTTTTTCAATTATTATCTTGAAAAAGCTAGGCGTAACTAAAATCATGATTTTAAGTAAGGGTGGGAGAGTCAGAGAGAATCTAGTGCCAATGGAGAGTCCATTTAATGACCATTGATTGGAGCAATTCAATACAGCCCCGCTCTAGTAAAAGAAAAACTTTTTACCAAATAAATAAGCGATTAAGATAATTCAAATATATTTGAATAAATATCCTTCGGAATGAAGGAACCCACATCTAATGGCGTTTACAACTAGTATTGATTTTTTTGAGAAATATATACAAAAATAGTGTAGTCTATTTCAATTTTACCTTAAAAGCTTCGAAATTTGGTTTAAAATGGAGAACAGTGCGTCTTAACTATTGTGTCAAAACAAAGAAAAATGGTTAAAATAAACATTTTATATGAATTCTTACCTTAACCATAAGTTCATTTTTGAATCCACCATCATAGTTTCTGCTGGACGGTGCAGTTGGCACCAGGCCGGGTACTGGGCAGTATACTTCAGTAGACCACGACCTTGCTGAGGAATTGTTGAGAACGTCAAGAAGAACTTTAGGGTCGAGACCCATTCTGTAACAAAATTATATCATTATATGAAAATACATATATAGGAGTACATAAGTCATGATTTTTCAGGAGCTAATAGAAGCATAACTGGAGTTTTCATATTTTTTTTATCAATAAAGAAGATCAATATTATTTTAAAGTACAATATAGGTATTTTAAAAGAAATTTCACGAAGTTTATCTTCTATATCAGTAAGATATGTTTCTATAGCGTAAAGGCTTTACGTAATTAAAATTTGAGTTGAGAACATCACTATTGAGTACCACAATTTTGAGTCTAGTGACAAAATTAACTTCAATGTGTATATGTTTTATCATTTAAGTGTAACATTTTCCATACATTTTGATTAATTTTTTTTCACATTACAACCATAAGTGCAAAACTAAAAATTCGGTGTTTTATGATTAGGCGCACTAAAATATTCTAACAAGCCCTTTATGATCTGTTTGGATCAGAACATAAAATTACAATTTTCAGTACTGAATTTTTATTTAAAATACGAATTCCATTTAAATTTATAACGTTATATATACATATATAAAAAACAACAAAAAAACTTTATATACACGAAGTTATAAAAAAATCACTCTTGCACCACTCACTCGCTCACACGAAACGCTTTTAAAAATGCTCGCCTTCCAAAAAATCCGAATATGACGAACACTTCACTTTCAAATAAAATTATCTTTGACGGCAAAAACGTCGTAAATCTCTAGTGAATTGTCGAGAAATTTTTGCCCCGACTTTAATAAAAACCCTACCCTCATTTCCATATAAATATGATTGGAAGGTTACATTTTGATGTCTGGTCTACTTCAAATATAACTGAGATCGGCGTTTCCTTATGAATTAGGACTGAAAGTGATGGAATTGAAGAGTTCTTATTCCTTATTGTAATAAAATCATTTTTCGATGATAGAATTGGGTGTATGGATGATTTTCAGTGTTATCTTAATAGCATGTATAGTATCCGACAATAAATAATGCACATCGATGCTTAGAATGAAACAGTCGGTTTCGTAGAGCGCTGTCTTTGTCACTCAGTTGATATGTGACGTTTCTCATTGTTATTATTTTAAGTGACCGAGACAACGCTCTACGAAGTCGAAGCTAACCGACTGTTTCATTCTAAGCATCGATGTGCATTATTTATTGCCGGGTACTATACATATCTTGTTAGTTATATATGATAGAAAGAAGAAAATGTAATTTCTGATATCTCAAGGTTTTGCTAATTTTAAGGATATATATAATATTAGATGGACAAAAAAGGCTTAATCGTTTATACAATTTGAAAGAGCGATTTAATTTAAAATCTACTGGTAGGCATAACTATGTAGACGACATGGCGAGAACATGGTGGATTTAAGTGAACAATTATCAACATTATTATTATTCCTTGAATATTTTCTTTAGCAGGTAAAAAGGAAAAATAAAATCTTGTGCTTGGACCTATTTAGCAAATAGTTACATATGTAATTCCACTCTCTTTTTTACTTACTAATAGGATATCTGAATAATGATTTAGAAACTGTTATACTATATACACCTATATTATACAAGTTATTCATTATATTTTGTAATATTAACTGTAAACCATATATATAAAAAAATCGGTATATTCTACCAAAGACTTAAATGCAAAATTTCATGGTTTTTCTACTATCTCGGCTGTAAATAATCCGTTAGGTAGTCAGTAAGTAAGAAAACAGAGAGAAGAAAGAAAAGAAATAATATTAAATGTAAATTTACCAAAAAAACTACATTTTCATATTTCAGTTACATATTGAAGAAAGCTTAAAAAAAACTTTATGTAAGATAATTCAAAATTGTCAATTTTACATTCCTATTATAACATATAAGCAAAAACGTTCCCCAAATGGGATATGAACCGACAACCATGCTTCCTTCCCAACCATTCTCATAACAAGTAAAACCACCAAGGTATTCAACACACAACACAAATATGAGGAAGTCGTTACACAAATTATACTTCACCAAATACTCAGCACTCGCGGAATTGTCTAACGTAATTTAATTAAATTGCATTCACGTCTTGAAGACAGATAAAGCTTTATAGTTTGCATTTTACTATTCTACGCGTAGGTATTTTCATTAATAATATAATTTAAAATATATATTTCTTAGTTAAGATTCCTTGTGTCACAGTGGGACAGCGTCTGTGAACTAGTTGGTTGGGAATTCGATTCCCAATCGGGGGAATGGTTATATATCATTTTTTTTTCTATTCTGGTGCCTATTTTAGATACTAGAAAGTTAAGAGCGCGGTGTTACGTTCTGCGTAATGTCTAGATAAAGTAACACACAATTTATCAGCTTTCAGATACTTTATCTAGTTATACATATGTAAAATTACTTGTTCATGTTCCTTATTCAGATTTACTAAAATTTCTGCATTATTAAGATACCTTACATTCACATACGTGTATAATTACGTTCTTTTGCCTAACTGATAAGGAAAATAACAATAATTTGTACAAAAAAACACGTTTTAGCTTCAACCGAGAACCGAACCTACTAACTACCACTCCATTCTAAATCTTCCTTTACTAAAAGCTTTCGTTATTACTGTACGTGACTGTATTCCCGTTCCCCGGCAAACTGATGGGCGAATTAACAATAATGAAAAGCTATGAAGTCCAACGACGACGCGACGGTAAATTACGAATTTCTTTGATTTATATTTTATTGTAATAAATGAACCGTTATAAGTGGAATTGAGCTTAATAAGAGTTTACGGTATGATCTCAATTTTGTTTAGAATTATTTGTGAATGTTTATTGTTATTATTGTAAGTTGTTTTGAAATGTCGATTCGATTTTTTTTAGCTTCACGCAGTATCCTGCACAAAGCAGGGTAGGCAGAGTGAACCTAGTGTTAAGACACTCCGTTTTCTTCGGAGATTCAGAGGCATTGCGTGTTAAGTGGCTGAATTTAACGCCGCGTTTTTGCCTCGACACCAGAGCGAAAAATAGAAATATTAAATATTACTACTCCTCGAGTGGTAGTTGAACTCACAACCAGTCGCTTTATTGTCACACTTTGTGCCAAAGAAGTGCAGTATATGTCTTTGGTTATTTGGTTGATGCCTTTATATTATATAGGTATATGTTTGGAGTAGCGGGGCTTTACACAGTATTTCTTTAATGAAATTATTGTTGTTTGATGTTTTATTCAAGTAGTTGAATCTATAATAAATGTCATGAGTCGATTTTAAAATTTTGTTTATTTTTTATTATGTTTTGAGTAATAAGTCTCATGCGAGCAATTTAAAATGGATTATTTCTTATAATTATTAATTACAAGCGGCCCGCTCGCGGCTTCGCCGCGTGATCTACGTAGCTATTTCGGTATATAGGAACCCTCGGTGGTGGATTTTTGAAAAATAAAGTAGCCTATGTTTAACCTTGGATTACCAACTACATTTATGCCAAAATTCGTTACAATCGATCAAGCGGTGTAGATTTTTCATATAAACATTCATCCCCTATTTCAACCCTTTAGAGGATGATTTTCCAAAAACTAAAGTAGCCTATATTAGACCCAGTTATTTTTACTACTTTCATTTTAAATTTCATCTAAATCGGACCAGTAGATTAGCCGTAAAAGCGTGACAGACAAACACACAGACATTCGCATTTATAATGTACTAGCGGCCCGCTCGCGACTTCGCCGCGTGAACTACATAGCTGTTTCGTTATATTGCAACCCTCGGGGGTGGATATTTAAAGAATAAAGTAGCCCATGTTAAGCTTAGATTATCAACTATATTTATGCCAAAATTAATTATAATCGGTCAAGCGTTTTAGATTTTTCATATAAACTTTCATCCCCTACTTCAACTCTTTAGCGGTTGATTTTTGAAAAAATAAGTAGCCTATGTTAGACCCAGTAACTTTTACTACTTTCGTTCTAAATTTCATCCAAATCGGACCGGTAGATTAGCCGTGAAAGCGTGACAGACAAACACACAGACATTCGCATTTATAATATAAGTATGTTATAATGTAAGTATGGATTAATTGTATTCTGTGTAAGCTAAAGTTTACTTGAAAAAAGAAGAATGTTATTTAAATAACAGATCAATATTAATAAAATTAATAAAATAATGATTAGTGGCCAGTCGTGGCCCAGTGGCACAAGAGTGTGACTGTAAACGACTGGTTGTGGGTTCGATTCCCACTCGAGGAGTGGAAATATTTAATATTTCCATTTTCTTCGCTCTGATGTCGAGGTAAAGCGCGGCGTTAAGTTCCGCCACTTAACACGCAAGCCTCCGAATTCGGCGGAAAGTGGGGAACGGAGTGTCTTCACACTAGGTTCCCTCTGCCTACCCTGCTGTGTGCGGGATATAGCGTGAAGCTATTTTATTTTATTTTTTATGATTAAAAGACACACGCACACATGATCGCACACGTGCACACAAGTGTTGACCACTTCTTTATAAAATGACTAACATATATGTTGCTAAGGTAAGCAACAATACGTCATTAAATAATTGAGAAAAGCTTTTATATGATGATAATCAGTCTTTGTCAATTTTCAATACAAAACGTAGCTAATGTGGTCTATTCATAATTTAGAATTTATATAGCTTCAGCTCGATAACGCGTCAGCTAAAGTGATTAAGGCTCATATGTCTAGCAATTTTACTGCCTGTATCGTATTTATCGCTGGAACAAAGCAACATTAGCTTAATAATAAGGAACGCCCAGAATCGTAAGTAATTTTAAGGATTTTTTATATTAACAATTTCATTTTCAGCGTATAATGTTTCCCGTATGGCAGAGAAATTAGAGAGAATGTCGAAGAAGTGTCCAGACACTCTGTCACCTTCTGCCTGAATTAGGCACAGTGCGTGTCTTCGATTTGAGAAATAATGAAGGAGGTATTATTAAATTTAAAAAACATTTTACTAATACCTCCTTTGAAATAGGAGCTAGAAATTAACTGATGAATTTTCTAGAAAGGCCAAGGTATTTTAGTACATTATAGAGAGATTTCGCTACTACTTCTCTGGCCTCTACTTCTAATGTGTATACATTAATTCTCATCCTATTCCTAACCAATTCGTTGGTAAGCTCAAATGTTTTGTAACTTTACAATGACTAACTGTCTTTTGAAATATTTATTTCTCATGGAAATATTTCTTTCTCCATATATCCTACGACAATGACGCATACTAAAATTAAGCTTTTAGAACAAAGGGAAATATTTACATATATTACTTACTTTATACCCATATTCATACATTCAGCTGTGGCCATGCCAGTGATGCCCATCAACATGTTATTGGCAAGCTTGGCGACCTGACCGGCTCCTATGTCACCACAGAAGAATTGCTTGGCTCCCATCGCTTCGAGGAGTGGCACTGATCTGTCAAAGTCTTCTTTGCGACCGCCTGACATGAATGCTAGTGTAGCATTTTGGGCACCCATTACGCCTGAAAAAATAGATAATAAATTATTTTTTTAGATTGCAGTTTCAGCAGTTTCTCGCTTACCAATATATGGTAACATAATTATCATGGTCATCAGGGCAAGTCGTGGCATAAGGGCATTATATATGTGACTGTAAACGCGACAGGTTGGGGATTCGATTCCCACTTGAGGAATTGAAATATTAAAATATTATTGTTCGCAAAGCGCGGAGTTCTTAAGAGGTGTTGCTACATCAATAAAATATTCCCACTATTTTTATAACAACAGAAACAATAAGATTTTTACATTTTACAGTTGCAATTAAAAAAAATATATATAAAAATAGTATAACAAAAGTTATAATTGGGACCAGTCGTGGCGCAGTGGCACAAGCGTGTGACTGTAAATTACTAGTTGTGGATTGGATTTCCACTCGACTAGTGGTAATATTTAATATTTCCATTTTTCTTCGCTCTGGTGTCGAGACAAAGCGCGGCGTTAAGCTCCGCCACTTAACACGCAATGCCTCCGAACTTGGCGGATCGTGGGAAACTGAGTGTCTTAACACTAGGTTCTGAGTACCCTGCTGTGTGCGGGATACAGCGTGAAGCTAAAAAAAAGAGATATAATAAAATAAAATTTAAGCCAACTAGTATAAGTTGTAATAACGTATAGTAACATAATGATCAATATCCAAGGCTTTTTTCTTATCTATTCATATATTTATGTCTTTCATATGAAAAACATGTGTATAATAATAAAATTGTTATTTCATACCATCTCAACTTATCTAGTGACATAGAAAATATTTACATTATAATTGTTAGTTTAAGCAGTAAATATTTGTGAACTATTTCATATCTTATTTGGGATCTATTTCACGTGATGGCTTTAGATCGCCTATAAGAGTTTTTATTTAATAATAATCTCCTAGTATTGTATCCTAGTACTAATTAGTACTTTTAGTATGGGGCCATTCGTGGCCCACTGGCACAAGCGTGTGACTGTAAACGACTGGTTGTGGGTTCGACCATTATTTAAAAGTATCAACAGATTATTTTATATAAATAAAATATAATAAATGATTGTTAAATAATAATAACACAGGACGAGTTTGATACCTGAGGTGATTTTTTTTTCACTCGTTTTATTACGTACAAACTTCAGGCTTTTTCCCCGCATAGCAATCTGAAGAACCTTTACAGACTTTCTGCCAAAAATGAAAAAAATGCGTGTTAAGTAGCGGAAATTAACGCCGCGCTTTGCCTTAGGAACCAGAGCAGAGAAATGAAAATAATTTAAATATTAATCATCATTAATTATCGGGGAACGGAGTGTCTTAACATTTGATTCCCTCTGCCTACCTCGCTGTGTGCGGCATACAGCGTGAAGCTATCAAAAAAAAAAAACATATCAATAATCATGTATCAATTGTCTTGAAATCGAGTCAAAATTGAAAAACGGAGTGCCTCGACACTAGGCATTCCATTAGACACTCCACGGCAATAGACACTCTCTGTCTTTTAAACATTTTTAAAGTGTTATTCCACACTTAGGAAAATTGAAAAAGACATTTAAAGAAAACGTATAAAAATTTGAACGCAGCGGGATTCGAACCCGCGCCTCCTGAATACCGTTCAGGCGCTCTCACCACTGAGCCATGCGTTCTACTAGCCGCTGCGTCGAAATTCTTATACGCTTTATTACAACTTATTTATGTTGTTAGCGTCTCTGTAGAGAGATTTTTACAAATTTCTGCTACCCAAAGATTATTCTACGAACAATCATTTGGCAAGAGAGAATGCTATTTATTAAATACTTTTAAACAAAATTTTTATACGTTTTCTTTAAATGTCACTCTCTGTCTACCCTGCTATTCAGCTAAATTAAAAAAAATATGATTACTATACATTTCATTGTAAATCTAATCTAAATGCCTCTGAATTCTGAATAAATTCAACATTATGTCGAACGGCCACATAGAATGCTAACAAAACCGTCAACTAAGTTCCCACAGCAAACTGTCAGCAGTGAGCAGTGACAAAGAACATTCAAGCCCCCGGCCATTTTAATCTGACACTGGCTATCGCTTGTTTCAGTTCATTTCGCGATATCTCTAGTTCATCTTTTCTCTTGAAATGAAAAAATGAGGCTGAATATTCAGAAAAGGTTTTACATCTATCTCGATTGTGTAACTAGCAATTTCTTTTTCAAATCTTTTTGTTATGTCATTGTAGAAATATAATGTATGTAGGGCCAGTCGTGGCGCAGTGGCACAAGCGTGTGTCTGCAAACGACTGGTTTTGGGTTCGATTCCCACTCGAGGAGTGGAAATATTTAGTATTTCCATTTTCTTCGCTCTGCTGTCGAGGCAAAGCGCGGCGTTAAGTTCCGTCACTGAACACTGCCTCCCTTCGAATTTGGCAGAAAGTGGGGAACGGAGTGTCTTAACACTAGGTTCCCTCTGCCTACCCTGCTGTGTATAGTGGGATATAGCGTGAAGCTAAAAAAAATATTGTAGAAATAGGTACGGCTTTAAAAGTGTTTAAAGATTTTTGTGAATCTTTCAATGTGAACTTAGAGCACGTTTGACGCGTATAATATGTGTTTCCATGGCAACAAATGTTAAATTTCGATGTGTCCTTGGTAAACTAGTACTAATGCAAATACACAACTTTACAGAAGAGCGATATCAAGGTTGCTAACATTGTAATTTTGTTATTATTCAAATGAGATTATGAAAGCTTCTGAATCCATGAACGAGGCTGTCGCATGGCGCAGTGAGACAGCGATTGACTGTAACCTGATGGCTGTGGGTGCGACTCCCACTCGGGGTAATGGTTATATTTAAATGTTCATTTCTTCGGTCTGGTGGTTTGGTTCGGTCTGATCGTACTTAACACGTAAAGCCTTAATTTCACGAAAAATCGTAAAAGTATGATAAGCTATATTAATAGATTTTAAGTCAGTTTGCATTATTATTTTTACCCACTTATTCTTTCACTTCAAAAAATGTTTGATGACAATCTAACGGCTTATAAATGATTTTTTTATTTTTTTTTGTTAAAAAAATAATCTTACCATAGGGCTGGCTTCTTATCATTAATAAAATACATAATAATGTCAATAATATAATCTATATTATGCCGCGAAGATAAAGGTTGGGAAGTTATCAGCTTATGACGATGTGTCGAATATAAATAATTAAGTACTTAAAACCAGTTTCAATTATATTGTTTTTGCAACGAAAATTAATGAATTGCAAATATTTAAATACAATTTTATTAAATATAAAATTGTGGGTTCGAAATTTCTATAACTAGCGGCCTGAACTACGTAAATTTCATTATATTGTAACCCTCGGGGGAGAATTTTTGAAAAATAAAGTAACCTATGTTTAACCTTGGATTATCAACTATATATATTTCAAAATTCATTACAATCGGTCTAGCGGTTTAGATTTTTCATATAAACTTTCATCGCCTATCTCAATCCTTTAGAGGTTGATTTTTGATAAAATAAGTAGCCTATGTTTGACCCTGTATTTTTTACTACTTTCATTCTAAATTTCCTCCAAATCTGTCCGGTAGGTTAACCGTGAAAGTGTGACAGACAAACAGACAGACTTTCCCATTTATAACATAAGTATGGATTATTATCATTTTCTTGCTCTGGTGTACCATCGAGTCCCACTTAACACACAATATCCTCTATTTAGGCGGAAAGTCAAGAACGGAGTGTCTTGACACCTAATGTCTCTTTTCTTTACCCCGCGTTTGTTCAGTTAAGTAACTTGCATCGTTATTATCAAATTAAGATTCGAGGGTCAAATGTTACTCAGATTAGGGGTGAGCAACCGTGGCTCGCTTAATAATTAGATGCAGCCCACAAAGCTTATACTCGTATAACAGATATTCCTTTGATAGTATTTATTAAGTTCTAATAAATAATGGTAGTTTTATCCATTCTCCAATATGATTACGAAGTAAATATCCTTTTTTTTCTTAATTTTGTAGATGAGACGTTTTTTTTTTTTAACTATGTTTTTGTAATGTAATATATATAGTTTTAGACGTTGACGCCGACACTCATGGTCACACACATGGTCTATAATTCAGGCGGAAAGTGTAGGAATGTCTTGACACTAGGTTTTCACTGCCTACTTTCCTATGCGGAAAAAAGCATGAAGCTAAACAAAAAAAAGGTTACGAGTACCTCCAGAAACAGGAGCATCGATGAATCCAACGCCACTTTCAATGGCCACCGGGAATATTTGCTTAGGGACATTCGGGTCCACTGTACTTGAGTCGATCAGGAGAGAACCTTTTGGCGCCTGGAAAGAGAATAAAATATATTGTTTAATTAATTAATAATAACTAAAAATATAATTAAATTGCTTGGATATGGGTTCGATTCTTACTCGGTGAAATGAACATGTTTAGTTATTTTCGTTTATTTTCATTTCCCTGCTCTGGTAATAAGGCAAAGAGTCGTATCTTATTTTTCGTAGTTAAGTTCCACAACTTAACCCGTAGTGCCTCGGGTTCAAGGGGGAAGTGGAGAACGAAGTGTCTTGCTAGTAGGTTTTCTTTAACTATCCGGCTCTTATAGCAGGGTATTGTTACATTATGTATGTATGTAAAAAAGGTCATTTTTTTAGGTTCACACTATATTCCGCACATAACAGGGTAGGCAAAAGGAACCTAATGTTAAGACATTTCTGTTCCCCTTTTCCGCCGAATTTTAAAAGCATTATGTGTTTAGTTACGGAAGTCAACATAGTGTTCTGCCTCGACTCCAGAGGGAAGAAAAGGAAAAATTAAATATTTCAATTCCTCGAGTGGCACTCGAACTCACAATCAGTCGCGTTTACAGTCACACTCTGTACCCTTGCTCCACAACTGGCCTTAAAAATAGTTGAAACTAAAAAAAGACTTAACATTAAAAATATTAAACACAAAATCCTTCTAACTCAAAAGGGGAATTGAGTAGTAAAATTAACTAAAACATAGCTCAAAAACGTTCCGCAACATTTCAAGCAAAAAAAACAAAATTAAAAATTTTGAAAAAACCCACGACGGTTTAATTGTAATTGTAAAAGGATAAAATAACTATAAATCCCCCGCCTAAAAGAATATATGTAACGAGATGATGGGGACGGCTTCGTCGGAGCTGCCATTACTTTACAGTTTTTTAAAACGAAATCTATACTGTTAGCTACTATATTTAAAATAGAGGTTGCAACTGGCAGCCCCCGACGAAGTTGTCCCCATCATCTCGTTACATATATTCTTTTAGGCGGGGGATTTCTAGTTATTTTATCCTTTTTCAATTACAATTAAACCGTCGTGGGTTTTTTCAAAATTTTTAATTTTGTTTTTTATTTTAAACTTTTTAAAGTGAATAGATACACATTATATATTATTACATAATTTTGAAATACTTTATATTAATCTTCATGCAAATCCAAAAGAAATTATAAGCCCAATGCTTTCTGGTTATCAAATGCCTATTGCAGCGCCTGGCAGATTGTCACCGTAACATTTTTAGGAAACTTAAGTCTAACCAAATCAGTGAAAATCACAAAACCCACTAGTAGTTTTGATTTTGAACAAACTAATTTATACTGGAGCGCCCCGTGGTAGTTCGTGGTAGATATGGCATATAAAATCACGCAACAATTAAACCAGAACCTATCACAGAAAACCGCATCTAAATAGGTTTTACACAAAAATACAAGCAAATGTTTACTACAGCGCCCCCTGGTGAGGTATCACCATGACACATACACGCGCTAATTGAGCCTGATCCTATCGTTGAAAACTGCATCAAATTCAGACTCGTAGTTTTAACTTTGCACCATCAAATGTTGAATGCAGCGCCCCCTGGTGAGTTCTTAAATTAAAAAAAGACTAAAAACATACACCAAGTATAGGTAAATCTCATATTGAAAACTCTGTCCAATCGGACTAGTAGTTGTCGTTTTACATTAAATATTACAAACAAATGTTTACTGCAGCGCCCCCTGGTGAGTTAACACGATAAAGCATATCCAAGAACATGCATTAATTAAACTTGAGCTTATCACTGAAACTGCATCCAAATCGAATTCGTCATTTTCACAAACAATAGCTTTGCACAAACAATATTTTACTGCAGCGCCCCCTGGTGACTTGTCACCGTAATATAAATTTAAAAACATGTACTAAGCAAAGCGGAATCTAATACTGAAAACTCTTTCCAATCGTACTAGTCGTTTTTGTTATACACAAAAAATGGAAGCAGCTACTTACTGCAGCGCCCCCTAGAGAGTTGACACATACATGAAAATATGCACTAAGTAAACATACATGACACATATATGAAAATATGCACTAAGTAAACTTGAATCTATCATTGAAAATTGCATTCAAATCGGACTCGTAGTTTTAGTTTTGCACAAACAAATGTACTTACTGCAGCGCCCCCTGGTGAGTGATCACCGTAACACATATATGAAAAGATGCACCAATTAAACCTAAACCTATCGTTGAAAGTTTCATCTAAATCGGACTAGTAGTTTTTACTCTACATAAACAAATGTTTACTGCAGCGCCCCCTGGTGAATTTTCACCGTAACAAAAAAACAAAAATCTTAAAATATGCACGAAGCAAAGCTTAATCTAGTTCTGAAAACTCTAGCCAATCGGATTAGTAATTTCGGTTTTAGACAAATAAATACAAGAAAAAATTTGGTTTTACACAAAAAAACTCAAACAAATGCTTACTACAGCGCCCCCTGATGAGTGGTCATCATAACACATATATAAAAAGACGCACCAATTAAGCCTGAACCTACCCTTGAAGGTTACATCTAAATTGGACTAGTAGTTTTTGCTCTGCATAAACAAATGTTTAGTGCAGCGCCCCCTGGTGAGTTTTCCCCGTAACAAAAAAAGAAAAATCTTAAAATATGCACCAAGCAAAGATAAATCTTTTTATGAAAACTCTTTTTAATCGGAGCAGTAGTTTCGGTTTTAGACAAATAAATACAAAAAAAGTACAAACAAATGCTTACTGCAGCGCCCCCTGGTGGCTTGACACGATAAAACATATCTAAGAACATTCACCAATTAAACCTGAATCTATCCCTGAAAATCTATCGAAATCAGACTACTATTTTTTGAGATAATTGAAAACATTCGTTTTCACGTAAAATGCTTATTGCAGCGCCCCCTGGTGAGTTAAGGCAATAAAACATATCTAAGAACATACGCCGATCGAACCTAAACCTATCATAGAAAACCGTATCAAAATCGGACTTATAGTTTTGGAAATAATTGACATAGTAATTTGCACAAACACACAAACAAACAAACAAACAAACAAACAAACAACCTCTCACCCCAAACACATATACAGTCGCCGTTCCGTCGCGGGTAAAAAATTGTTTTCTTTAAAACTCCGACTTGACTTATGCGACGCTTCAAATAGCCTTTCATCAGGAGCCTATAGAAATTCCTCTTTACTTCAAGAAATTCGTTCGTCTAAGAAACATCGCGATACAGCCGTTTTATAAGAATATTTTTATTTTTATTCGTACATTTTTTTTTCTATTTCCGAGCACTGGTTGGAATGTTTAGAGCCAATTTTTACTAACCGACTTTGCTCGGGTAAGTGGAGCTTCTTTTTTATATATTTATGTACATAAGAATTTTAATTGTTATTGAATACAAAAATTAGTTAAAATAAGTTTTAAATAAAGAAATGATATCAATTGTTTGTTTGTACTAGAAAACATACAATTCTGAAGCTCCCCTTAGTTAAAAAAAGACTTTAGTATCACATTTCTATATAGAAGGGCGATAACACTCAATGGTGACTGACATGGTCCAATTCACAATAAATAGTAAGTAAAATTTACCATAGTTATCTAATACAGTTAACTAAAATACAATACAAAAAAAATAAGTTACAACTTCCAAACTAAGAATGGACTACCCATATTTAAAAAAAGAGCTTCCTACTTTTAAAATTTAACATAAAATATATAATCCTTATCTTAAAAAAAATTATATATATAAGCTGACATCATTTTTTAACCTACATACATATATGATTAAATAATATTATGTTATCGTTCACTCAATGTTAACTTACGGTCAAGGCGATATATCTTACGGTCACCTTGACCGAGAGCAACGCAGCAAATGTCCTCAGTATAAGTAATTTCTAAAGAACGAATGCTTTGCTAAGCTTTTTACTTTGAACTGAAAATCTCGTGTGAACTAGAGGCCTTTCGTGTGACTTTAAACGTGATTGGTTGTGAGATTCCCACTCTGGGAATGATATTTAAATTTTTGCTGCTTTGGTGGCTCTGGTTTGGGGCCAGTCGTGGCGCAGTGGCAAGAACATGTGACTGTAAACGATTGGTTGTGGGTTCGATTCCCACTCGAGAAGTGGAAATATTTAATATTTCCATTTCCTTCGCTCTGGTATCGCAGGCAAAGCGCGGCGTTAAGTTACGCCACTTAGCACACAATGCCTCCGAATTCGGCAGAAAGCGGGAACGAGGCGAGGCTCAGTTTCTTCACTCAACGCGAGATGTCCAAATTTTAGATGGAAAAGTGGAGAACGAAGTGTCTTGACACTATGACTGCTGTGTGGAAAAAAGAGTAAAGCTCGAAAAAAGCTTCACGTTATTTTCCGCATGGCATGGCAGAGAGAATGTTCTTCGTCTTCGTCTTGATACTCCGTACTTCTTTATACTATTTAGAGTGATGAAATTGATATAATTATGACTATTATCTCGAGTTAGTATGGAACTCTCAAGGAAAAGTTCGTCAAGGTCCTTCACTTTATTGCTCAGTAAGATGATTACTAAAATAACATTTTTAACCAACTGAACCTGAATCAATTTTGATGGGACTTTCACTCGCTGATAGATGATTTAAAAAGGAGTAACTAAGGCTACATTCATTTTATAATTACAACATTCTTTCCCCTATTCCTTGCTAATGAAATAATGGGCACAGCTTATAAATATTAGAAGTACCTATACACAGAATGAGTATCACAAAACCATAAAAACTCACATGTTTAACAACACCATCCTTGCCAAGATACGCGTCAAGGACAACTTTATTGCTTGGCAAGATGGACACGACCACGTCCGCGCCGTCCACCGCCTCGGCGAGGGAGCTGGCGCCGGACACGCCGGCCTTGGCAGCCGCTGACACGGCGTCCTTGGATGGATCGTAGCCTCGCACTTTGAAACCCTGAAAAGTATTTAAGGTTATATGTAAAAATGTAGATTTGAAAATAAATATGAATGTACATATGGGGCCAATCGTGGCGCAGTGGCACAAAGTGTGATAGTAAAGCGACTGGTTGTAGGTTCGATTTTCACTCGAGGAGTGGAAATATTTATTATTTCCATTTTCTTCGCTCTGGTGTCGAGGCAAAGCATGGCGTTAAGATCCGCCACTTAACACGCAATGCCTTCAAATTCGGCCGAAAGTGGGGAACGGAGTGTCTTAACACTAGGTTCCCTCTGCCTACCCGGCTGTGATACAGCGTGAAGCTAAAAAAAATTTAGATAGAATACATTTTTTATGTTTATGTAATATGAAGAAATGGTATTTCAGCCCGTCGTGGCAATGTGTGACAGCGTCTGACTTTAATGGTTCGAGGGCTCGATTTCTAGTCGTGGGTGTGTTTATCTTTATATTTTCATTTCATCGTTCTGGTACCTAGGACATAAAGTGGTATTGAGTCCCACTACTGAGTCCCAACACGCAATACCATAATTTTCGCGTGGAAAATGGAGGACCAATTTTCATGACACCAGATCCTCTCTGACTACCCCACTGAACGGACAAAGAGTGAAGTTATTTATTATATGTGTAAATTATTCTGAAAGCTTTAAAAATACAGATATAGATATTATCTTTTCTTATTATGTAGTATGTATATAGTGCAGCGGGATGGTATCTGATTTGAAGCGTGACGGTTATAGGTTCGATCCCCCCTCGGGTTTATTTGTTAACAAGATCTTTGTTAACAAGACACATTGTTGACGATGATGATATGTAGGTATATACTTTATGAAATGAATCTATATAACCGTATATTTTTGGTATACGAGAATACATTATAGAAAAATAGGAAGTTGTAGTTATTTATATACATAAGTCTATCAGTGATATAAACATTTCTTTTTAAAGAGAACTATATTTATAGGTATAATTAGATACATAAATATAGGTGTAGCTCGGAAAATGAAGAACAGTGTAACGTTTCACTATACTCTCTACTCTCTCTATCTCTCTCTCTCTACATAAATAACAAACAGACGTGTTAGACTATAATTTACTTAAAATAGTAAAATAATAATAAAATAAGTTAAGTTAAGGCGGCGTTAAGTTCCGCCACTTGACACGCAGTGCCTCCGAATTTGGCGGAAAGTGGGGAATGGAGTGTTTAAACACTAGGTTCCCTCTGCCTACCCTGCAGTGTGAGGGATACAGCGTGAAGCTAAAAAAATATATATTTATATACATTATTGGCAAAAATCACTAATTGCGCTCTGGTTATAAGAATATTTACAAAATCTACTTTTGATACAATAATACGAAGTTAATGTGTTTTTCATGGCGATTCGACCTTAACTTGAGCATTTACGCGAAAACCGTCCATCTGCATAATTTAACATAATCTTTGCATAAATTGAACGTATTTTAATTTTAAATACCAGTAAAAGCGGAATTAAATGATTCTTCGGGTTTTTGGGGTCCGTGAGAGACGAATGAAATATATTTATTTTATATTAATGTAAATAAAAAAATTAAAAAGTACAGATAAGCGTCGTCATTGGGCTATTGCTAGATATATGTGCCAAATGTGATAGTAGTAGATTAACAGTAATAAATAGACTGCATACTAAATATCTTGAAACGGCCTAAAAAGACTTCACCATCAGGCTTTCTTCCTACGTAGTGAAGTAACGCAGTGATATGTTTATAAATTCGATCGACTTTAATACTAACTAGCCTCTTGGCAATAGTAAATATCTCCAAAAGGTGCGGCTTCAAGTCCAATTACGTTCAAGTTCTTATACATTTTCTCAAAATATTCTTCATATCCTAAGTATGTAATTAAAAATGTTATAGCATTTATTTATTTTAATTTTTCATACTAAAAGTTCCGTAGATTCTTAATTTATGAATAAAATTAAAGCAAAGCCAAAATGTAAGTGACCTGACCTACCCCACCCATCAACCCACCTTTCAATTTTGGAATGGGTATTTTATAGTCAGTGTGTAATAAAATATATGTATCAATATATTTATACGTGGAGACAATTTTCATAGAATCTATGAAAATTATGCCCACGCAGAAATATACAATTCAGCAAGTTTATACAGAGAACCGGGCCTAGATTTTTCTTTATAATGTCTTAGGAAAGTACAATAAATTAATAAAATAAATATTACACACACTACCAAGTGTGTGACATATACTTTTATAAAAATTGAAATACATATTGCTAAGGTAACGCAAAAGTTAACATTGATAGATATTTTATCTCTAGCAATACTCTAGCAATATTTTATAGTGGCCAGTCGTGGCGCACTGGCACAAAGTGTGCCACTGTGCCACTAAAGCTGGTTGTGGGTTCGATTTCCACTCGAGGGGTGGATATATTTAATGATTCCATTTCTTCGCTCTGGTGTCCAGGCAAAGCGCGGCGTTAAGTTCCGCCAGTTAACGCGTGTTAAGGCATTTAGCCTCCGAATTCGGCAGAAAGTGGGGAACGAAGTGTCTTAACAATAGGTTCCCTCTGCCTACCCTGCTGTGTGCGGGATACAGCGTGAAGTTAAAAAAAAAAAAAGAAAAAAAACAATACTTTATCTTTTTTATTTCGTGCTAGGATAGATATTTCGTACCACCTTACAAGAGACGAAAACTTGTCACTAAATGCGAGTTAACTAATTTTTCTTCACAAACTACGAGTATACAACTATATCATCCTTAAGTAAAATTACCAATAATAATTTCAATATTCGATAACGTTAATTACCAAAAAAAAAGACAGAATCCGTACCAACAATTAATTTCGCGCTGCGCCAATATTTTTTACTCGAATGTTTTAAATGAATTTTTATGCTATTTGATGATTCATTTCTCGGTTTCAATTTTTAATTTATTGTGAAATCGAATCCTATTGGATCTCTTCGGGTTGAAATTTACAATTCTTCGAGTAATTTTCTGTTTTGCGTTTGCTTTCCTTTTGTTTTAAATAACAAAACGTTTTTTTTCGTAATAAATGTTTTGGTGTGATGAATTTATTATTTATCCTAAAAAAATATTCGTTAGAAAGATATTTAATAATTGTTTGAATGCAATGAAAACTTTAATAAGCTTTAATAAGCTTTTAAGAATTTCGACACAGCCAAATATCGCTCTATATAAGTCTAGCTGGCGTAAAGTGGTATGTGCGCTTCGACGGCTACCAAAAAGACCCGAGTTCGAATTTCCATACGTGCATATTTTTAATAAGTTTTCTAAAAATATTTTTAAGTTCCTTGGGTAAAATTCTGAATGAAAATAGTTGTAGGCCAAGAGTCGAACATAGGCTACTTTTTGTTCAAAAATTAACACAAAAAGGGGAGAAGGGGGATTAAATTGGAGGATGAAAATTTGTTTAGTTATCAATATACAATATGAGAAAATATAAGTTAAAATTGGGGCCAGTCGTGGCGCAGTGGCACAAACGTGTGACTGTAAACGCCTGATTGTGGGTTCGATTCCCACTCGACGAGTGGAAACATTTAATATTTCCATTTTTTTCACCAAGGTGCCGAGGCAAAGTGCAACGTTAAGTTCCGCCACTTAACACGCAATGCCTCCGAATTCGGCGGAAAGTGGGGAACAGAGTGTATTAACACTAGATTCCCTCTGCCTACCCTGCTGTGTGCGGGATACAGCGTGAAGCTAAAAAAAAAATAAGAAAATTTGATTAAAAATCTAAACTGCTTGACCGATTTCGATAAAAATTCTCAAGAAGAGTTGGAAAATCCAAAGTCAAACAGTTAGATCGCCAATATTAATCATAATCACAAATTGATAAGCAGTGATATAAAGAGGAAAATCATTTTTCTGTCTGTAAAAGTATTCCAAATGCAGATTACTAACCTAATTACTAGCCACATTTTGTCTAATCTGTGTAAAGAAAAACAAACTCATTTAATTACGTCACGATAACAATTATAATATATAGAGAGATAATATAATTTATTTACGTCAAATAACGATAAAGTGGCTTAAAATCTCTATATATAATAAAAGAGTAGAAAAGTCAATTCTGTACATGAAAAATTTCAGAAAAATTTTAATTGGGTGCGTTAATATATCGATAACAGAGGCCAAAAATCCACTCAGTAAAATTTTTGTCTGTCTGTCTGTCTGTCTGTCTGTCTGTCTGTCTGTCTGTCTGTCTGTTAATTTGTTCGTCAATCACGCAAAAACTACTGGATAGAAATGGATGAATTTTGGTATGGTGATAGCTTATAGTCCAAAGGTACATATAGGATAGTTTTTATCCCGATTTTCCATGTAGTTTTTTTGGAAAAAATAAAAAACCGATATAAGTAAATTCTTTGTATATCGGTACCTATCGGGTAGAAATTAATGAATTTTTGTATGGAGTTAGCTTAAGGTTAGAGCAACATATGGGATTGTTTTCATCCCGGTATTGAACATAACTCCCACAGAAAAATAAAATTAAAAAATAAACATTCAAATTATGTCGATAGTTCACGTGTGAAGCTAAATTTGTTTCAATATCACTAATTAAAATAATTATAAAATAAAATAAGCATAACATTTATTAAATATACATTTGACCGGTCTATAAAACTTTATATAATCTATATATTTATATAATCTATATGACAACAGATGTCACTACGTTTTCTGCAACGGGTAGCGCCATTTGTTATTATATAGATGACATTGTATTAGACATATCCGCACTCATTAAAATTATTATTATAAAAATGCAAAAATCTGTATCTTTTCTATTTGTTATGTTTTGACGGGAATTCGTAAAGAAGATTATTGAAGATGCAGGGTCATATAGGCTACTTTATAAAAAATCAAACCCTAGGAGGTTGAAACAGTGGATGAAACTTATGTATGTTTAGTATATAGTGAGAATGAAAGATCTAAACTCCTTGACTGAAATGAATGAATTTTCTCAGGAAAATAGTTAATGAGGCAAGGTCAAACATAGGCTATCTCTCTTCTTTTAAAAATTACCCTGGTATTCAAAACAGTTCCCGCAGAAAAGTAAAAAACTGGCAAAGTCAAATTGCATTGATTATTTGCAAGTAAAGCTATTTTTTAATATCAATAAGTAACACAATTGTAAAATAAAAAGCTTAAAGTTTTTTTAATATATTATGACCGGTTTATAATACTATATACCAGATGGTATATATGTACGAAATCTACTATCATATGATAGCAGATTTCGTACGTTTTTTTACTAGAATAGTTATCGCTATATGTTATCAAATAATATAGACATTGCACTAGATGTATCGATGATTTTCTCATGAGCATAATTAGTGACGAAAGTCAAATATAGACTACCCTCCTTTTATAAAAAAAAAGCAATCCCAAATAGGCAATAGAGGATGGAAGTGGTAGTTCACGTGGCGAAGCCGCGAGCGGGTCGCTAGTAAAAAATATAAAAGAGCCTAAAAGTATATATTCTTAAGCTATGTAAAGTATTAAAAACATTAAATTTGGACAAGCGAGTGGTTGTGGGTTCGATTCCGACTCGAGGGAATTTAAATTTTCATTTCTCCGCTTTCGTACCAACCGCAGCTTTGAGTCCCCCCATCCAATACGCAACATCTCAATTTCGTGCGGAAAGTGAAGAACGGAGTATCTTAACACTAGATCCTCTCTGATTACCTTGCTAAGCGAGAGAACACGTGAAACTGTATATAATAAATACAGATCTAAGTAACAATAGCGCTTTTAAAAAATTGCTAATGATGTCAAAAAAATATATATGTGTATTACTTAAAAACAACTTGCTAATACTTTTAAATATATGGCAAATTGAATAAAGGTCATACAACTTGTTCAAAAGAGTCAAAATGTCAAAAGTCTTCAAATGTTAGCATTTCTGAATAGAGATTGTTAGCGAATAACGATCTTCCTATTCAATATTGTGTGCTATCATACTGGAGTGTTAAAACGATTTAGAAAATTCAGTAAAGTAACTAAAGTAGTGGAGCTGAACACCGCGCATTGTCTTACGTATTGAATCAAAAAGCGTGAATAATTTTAAAAAATCGTTTTCCCAAGTGGGAACCCAGAACTAATCTGTGACATCATTTTTTTTAAGATCAGGAAATTCGTTATGGATACTAGCACGAGTATTCGGTACGTGGTTATGTGGGACTCCGGTATGGCAAGATGGTACGCCGCTGTTTACCCACTAATACCTGACTGTGCTCCTTCTCAACCAAGGCCACGGGGACTATATCAATCCTCCGTGAAAATCTATGAGACCCTGTCCCCCTGCGCATCCCCATGATTTTTTTTTTTCAGCTTCACGCTGTAGCCCGCACACAGCAGGGTAGGCAGAGGGAACCTAGTATTAAGACACTCCGTTCCCCACTTTCCGCCGAATTCGGAGGCATTGCGTGTTAAGTGGCGGAACTTAACGCCGCGCTTTACCTCGACACCAGAGCGAAGAAAATGGAAATATAATTTCCACTCCTCGAGTGGGAATCGAACCCACAACCAGTCGTTTACAGTCACACGCTTGTGCCACTGGGCCACGACTGGTCACAATCCCCATGATAGCCTCTGAATTATAAAATATTATAATTGACATTCAAACCCACAATAATAAGAAGACTGTCAGTTTCGCCTGTTACAACATTGCGTAATTTTTTCCTTGTTTACGAATTCACGTTTACATTACATAATTAAAAATTAAATACATTATATAAAGACATATTTATATAAAAACTTGGGTAAACATAGTAAAAAGCAATTTATTTGTCGCTATATGCTAATGGAGTATTTGTTATCTACATTTTGATAACAACTGATAACGTTAGGCTGTCTGATTTGAAAGGTTATTTTTTTTTAATTAAACATTTATTTTGACAAGCGGTGTCTTTCGAAAACTAGACGAAGGTAGCAAGTTCGAATACTAATTCATTTTTTTTTCATTTCTACTGAAATGGGTTTCAGAGGGAATTTAGTGTCAAGATATTCTGTTTCCTTAGATATTCTATTTAGCAAAATCATGATATTGTATATTAAGTCGTGGAACTCAATGCCGCGCTTTTATCTTAAGTACCTGAGCGGAGAAATGAAAATCAATGAAATATAATTAATCTCAGAGTGGGAATCGAATCCACAATCAACTGCGGTTATAGTTAGATGCTATCCCTCTGAGTTGTGATTGGAAAATTAAAAATATATGAATTTTGATTTATATGCAATTGTACTACAGTTGGAAAGGTCTCTGGCTTTATATACAGTGCTTGTAGGGTCTATTCACACTTAAAATATGTAACACACTTAAAATATGATAAATAAAAAAATATAACGCTGGTTTTATGAACGCTTTTCAAAAAGCAATAACATTAATATTGACGAAAAATATGAACGGAATATTATGACACTGTCAGCAATAAATCTGTATACATATCACCGTTGCTTTAAAAAAAAAAAGAAGTCCCGCTGAGTTTCTTGCGCCGGTTCTTCTCAGGTCTGAGGCATTAACTTTAGTGAACCGGTGGTAAACTATTTGACGTTCATAAAATGAAGAATAAATAAATATAACTTTTTATTTTGAATAAAATTATTTGACTTTGACTTTCACTAGACTGAAGTGAAAAAAATGAGCAAATAGTAATAGCAATTGTGTGTAAATCTGCCTTATTTTAACATATAACTTATTATGATCAGAAACCATCGAGGCGCAGTGGAGCAAGTTCTGACCATAACTGTGAATATCGTGGATTCGACTACTGGAGATAATAAGAGATTAATTACATTTGAATTCGATATTTTAATTTCTAATTGTGTAGTGGTGAAAGCCAATGCTTAATGCATTGGCTTTCACCACTCCACTTTAATTATACTGAATAAGGGCGAAAGACGGAGAATGGAGTGTCTTAACACTAAGTAGTATTTGCCTAACCTCTTATCCAGGATAAAGTGTAAATTGAAGAAAAAGTTACGAATTAAGTTACTATACACAAAATAAATATTCCTTTATCAACGTAACATCCGCCCGAACTGTTAACCTCTGTTTGTGTTACATACATTTTACAATTGCAAAATTACTATTTTACGCAATATACCTAAATATTACGCACAATTTCCCTAAATCTATTCAATTAAATGACCATTTTTCATAATACAGATAAATAACTATTTTAATTATAAAATATTTCCTCCTAAAGTATATATAGAATATACGTAGCTAAATAATTTATGTAAATTTTGTTAAAACCTATTATTTACTGTAATAAAAAGAACATTATATATTATTTATTTTACAGTTTCACGCGTTTTCCTCTATGGCAGAGCAGGCTTAGAGAACTGTAGGTCAAGACATTCCTTTAACCACTTTCCGCACGAAATTGAGGCATTGCGTGTTTAGTGACAGAACTTAACACCGCGCTTATTCTTAGGTACTAGAGAGAAGAAATGAATATGTTTTACGTGAAATCAATATCACGAATGGGAATCGAACACATAACCAATCGCTTTTACAGTCAAACGGGGTCTCGTTGAGCCAATGGCCTCTATTAGACGATAGTCGTAATTAAATATTCTGTGTATCAAATTCCAGAACCAGTCTAGTTATACATAGAACATTTTATGCAGCTTTCAGTTTAGTCAGACAGCACATAGTGTCAGACTCTCAGTTCCCAACTTTAACCCTAAAATCGAAGCGTTATTTGTTTAATGGTGGATCTCAAAACCCCCTTTTTCTCAAACCAGACCAGAAAAAAATAAATATAATTTAAATATAATATATTTTCTTAGAGTAGAAATCGAACCCACACAAATCATGTTTATAATCAGACGATGTTTCACTGCGCTATAATAAATCGATACATGTAATATTATTAAATTACAATTTCTAATTTTAATTATTTCTGAATTAATCATGTAACAATAACTTAGTAGCGGCATTTTGTGATAAACAAGTCTTTTTTCTTATATACTACTTTAGCTATATATAAATAAATAATAGCTGTAACACCTGTTTTGTTCTGCAAATTTGTTTTGTTCGTTCGTGTCAACGAAATGCCATTTAAAAAAAAACAAATTTAATATTCATTATATTCCTATTAGTATTCAAAGTCTGGCCAACTTTAATTGTAATAAATAATAAACCTGGTAAAAGAAAAGCGGCGTTGAATTCCGCCAATAAAACGAAAAACGGAGAGAGGAGAACGGAGTGTCTTAACACTAAGCTCTCTCTGACTAGGCTACTATGCGTGAAAACGCGTGAAGCTGATTTTATGATAACAATTAATAATAAGGGCCAGTCGTGGTACAGTGGCATAAAGTGTGACTATAAAGCGACTGGTTGTGGGTTCGATTTCCACTTGAGAACTGGGAATATTTAAAGATTTTATTTCCTTCGCTTTGGTGTCGAGGCAATGCGCGGCGTTAAGTTCCGCCACTTAATACGCAATGCCTGCGAATTCGGCGTCAAGTGAGGAGCGGAGTATCTTAACACTAGGTTCCTTCTGCCTACCCTGCTGTGTGCAGGATACGGCGTGAAGCAATAAAATATAATAATAATGCAAAGTGCGTGTTTATTTGACATTAACTAACCGGTTTACAATTATCATTCACATCACAGCCGTCTGTCTTAGTTAACCTAAAAATAACATTTAAAAATTACCTTTTTGACAAGATTCGCGGCCATATAGCCTCCCATATTGCCAAGGCCTAGGAAGGCAACATTCTTGTCAGCTTTCGAACTGTAATTTCTTGATAAAACAACGAATTGATTTAATTTACGGGACGCCATTGCTATTAATACGTGCGTGGACCGGCGCTTGCGCAACTCAACTGATAGTGTTCGGTATTGGTTAAAGCTATGCTATGCGTAAATGAATCTATGTATATTTTAGTTGATTTAATTTTAATGATAACTGTTACTTAATGTTTGTTTTATGTTTGTTTTCCTTGTTGCCACCTGCTGTTTTTTTTTATCTGATAACTAAAGGAACACTGCAATAAGAGAGTTTTAAGACACTCGGTTTTCTATTTAAATTCACTCCATTTAAATTTTTAGACATTCTGTATTTGATATATTAGTTGATTGATTTTTAATGTCGCTCGGTCGTGGCTGCTAGTGCTAGCTACGTATATTACCACAATAACAACATATATATTTTATCTTTTTTTTTTTCATTTATTTATATCTTCACGCTGTATCCCGCACACATCATGGTAGGCAGAGGGAACCTAGTGTTAAGACACTCCGTTCCCCACTTTCCGCCGAATTCGGAGGCATTGCGTGTTAAGTGGCGGAACTTAGCGCCGCGCTTTGCCTCTACACCAGAGCGAAGAAAACGGAAATAAGAAATATTTCCACTCCTCGAGTGGGAACCGAACCCACAACCAATCGCTTTACATTCACACTTTGTGCCACTGCACCACGACTGGCCCCTGTATAGAATATTTTATCTAATATTTTATTTTAAAAAATTGTATATTTTATACATATAAAGATTTTGATAATGTATTTTTTAATACATACCTACAACATTTCAAAGGCAAGTTCAGTGCCGTCACCTCTAAATTATTTCTATTCTATAGTACAATAAATATTTATAAACTTTTGAATCAAGGTCGTCTGACGTCAGAGAGGCGTGGTTCATTTAGAACTTTATTTTTACAACATGTTTTTATCGTTTCTATACTCCCACCTCTTGCTGATTATATAAGAAGAATTTAACGGAACCGGTCTTCGTATGCGAATATTTAATTACGTTTTTGTTATTATTATTATTAAAAATTGTACTGTTGGAATTGAACCCACAGCGCACAGTACACATTTTTTTTGTATTGTTTGTATTATATTTTTTTTACGCTGTTCTCCGGTTTCCGCCCGAAATCGAGACATTAACTGTTAAGTAGTGGAATTCAACGCCGCGCTATGTTTTAGAACCCGTTTCACTCGTGGGGGGACGGGTTAGAATACAATTCCCCTCCGTCGCTGGGCAGCGTCCCGTAAACGGCGAGTGACCCAGTAGCTTGGTGATAGCTTGGAGATTCGTTCTCCACATCTGGCTCGCGACCACTATCATGTCAAAGACGAATCGCCAAACATCTGATGATGTGTCCCGGTTCGATGGTATGTAAGCCAGCTCCTACCTATTTCCACCATCCCCATCCTTCTCCCTCCTTTCCTACTCCCCCCTTAAGGTCGGCAACGCATCTACAACTTTTCTAATGTCTTTGATGTCCACGGGCGAAGGTACACCTTACCATCAGGTGGTCCTTCTGCACGTTTGCCTACCTTTCATCAATAAAAAAAACTGTAGGTATATAAAATTCCCCCAACCTAAAGAGACAAGAGAGAGAACGGTTTATTTTTTTGGAATTTTACTAATTATTATTTTATTTACCTTTTATTTTTCGAGAAGTCGATACATTTAAGTTAAGTGGTAGAACTCAACGCTGCACTTTGTCTTAGTTACCAGAGCGGAACCATGTAAATAATTTAAATATTATAATTCTGTATAAGAATCGAGTAGGAATCGAATACGAAACTAACCACGTTTACAGTCAGCCCCTTTTACACTGTGCCACGATGGTTACATGGATATTTTTGTTTTTCACTTGATTTCCTAACTATCATAATCCAGTTATTAGTTTATTGATACGGCGATAACTCTGATATAATATTAGCTTTTATCTCTTAATTTATATTTTAGCGTTCTAAATAAATATAATTTCTAGCCTTCAAAATAGATCTTAGAATATATGAAAAGCTTCTCGCTTTTCCCCACGATGTTGTGTAGTCCAAGGGGACCTAGTGCCAAAATACTCCGTTCTCCACTTTCTGCATAAATTGGAGATTTTGCGTGTTGAATTCCGGAATTCAACACCGCGCTTTATTTTAGGTATGGGGCCAGTCGTGGCGCAGTGGCACAAAGTGTGACTGTAAAAGGACTGGTTCGATTCCCACTCGAGGAGTGGAAATGTTTAATATTTCCATTTTCGTCGCTCTGGTGTCCTAGGCAAAGCGCGGCGTTAAGTTCCACCACTTAAACACAATGCCTCGTAAAATTCACCGGAAAGTGTGAAACGGAAATGTCTGAACACCAAGTTCCCTTTGCCTACCCTGCTGTGTGCGGGATACAGCGTGAAGCAAAAAAGAAAGAGTGAAGTAATGAAAGCATATTTCACTCCCCCGAATGAAAATCAAACCCACAACCTTCTAATTTATAGTCTAATACTTTCATATTGCGTCATAGCCTATATATTACTATTAATACGGGGTATATTACTATAAATTGTATTAAAAAATATTTTACGCTTTTCACTAAAAAAATACTTTAATATTTGAATACATATAAACATCATAAGAATATAAGAAGAGGCCACAATCAGGTGATCTTAGGCGAAAACAAGCCGGATCTTAAAATGATACCGATTTTATATTTTAATCACTCTACAACTGTATTCTAAGAGTTGATAACACGTGCTTATTTGAACAAGATGATAAATATATGACTGTTTATTTAATTTTGTACTATCAAATTTATTTCTTCACGGTTTGCGCATTTACCTTATAAAAAGAGGTAAGAGAGGCAGGGGGAGACCTCGGTTGACCTTCGAAAACACAGTATTGACGATACTGGAGGAAGGTCACGTAAAAAGCATGAGGACCCCCCGGAGGGCGTGTATGAAGAGGTTGATGACAGTGGAAAAGGCGAAAGAAGTATGCAGGGACCGTAGCGTTTGGCGCTCCGTTCTCTCTGACTACCCCGCAAGGGATACAGCGTGAAGCTTATAAAAAGGCAGTCAGTGAAAACTTAGTGTCAAGACACTCCGATCTCCATTTCCCATCTGAATACGAAACAATGAAAAATAATTGGCTGAACACAATGCAATGCATTGTTCAGTTCATCAGAGAGAAGAAATGAAAATAATTAAAATATAAACTTTCAACCGAGTGGGAATCGAACTCACAACCGATAGTGGTTACAGTCATACACTGTCCTAATATGTCACAATGGCTTCTACCGTCAAAATCTGCAAAAAAAAATAGTAATTTTAGGAAATATATGTATATCTATAATGTTTTTTGTGTTCGTGTCTATATCATCTTGTAATGTAACCAGAATGTGCCCTATATTAAATCATTCTATTCTCTACTTTACAATAATTTAAAGAGACTGCGTAGTGCGTGAAAAAAATCAATGACAATTGACGTCGAGGCCTAAACATTGAAATGAAATTGACATTTACGTATGTAGATCAAAGTGAAGTTTCATTTTGGTTATGATCATATATGTACCTACTTAGTACAATATTTCTCAATATTCGATTGTTGTTCTCTTATGTATCTTGGAAATCTTATGTATGATGGCCGATTTATAGGCCATCGTACATAAGATTTCAAATCGAGGGTGTGATTATATTTTTATTATTTTATATTTGCCGCCCTAGGAGTTAAGACAAAGCCCGGTTTTGATTCCCCTACTTAACATGCTATGTTTCAAATTAAGGCACTACGACACTATACTGACACTATGTTTTTTCTGACTACCCTACTAGAAAAGAGACAGTGTGAAGCTGAATAATATTAAATAACAAAATTTTATATTAACAAGCAATTTACGAAAATAACTTTCCATTTATTACTTTATGTTATTAATTAACTTAATCAATTTTCACAGCTAAATTTTAATATTTATATATAAAAATGGTACTGATTTCTACACTTTTATCATGTTTAAACCGCGATCAATCCGTATTTAAAAGCTATGCCGCGACCGCAGAATACATTTACTGTATACAAAATGTGGTAAACGGGAGAGAAGCGGTGTGTGGGTTTGCAACGATTGACTCATTAGAACGCTTTCCTTGTTATAGGTACTGTTATTAACTAGCGACCGCTCGAGGCTTTACCTGCTTTATTTTTTACGAACATCATCCCCTGTAGAAATAGGCATTTTTCATAAATTGAGTCCTACAGGCTAGAAAGTCTGTAGGAGTCAATTTATGAAAAATGTAGCTTATGGTGTCAACCATAGGCTGCAAGTAGACCCATAGGCTACTTGGGTCTACCTAGGTCTTCAACAATTTTCACTTTGAATTCTATTCAAATCAGGCCGGTTGATTAACCGTGAACGCGTAACAGACAGACCGACAAACTTTCTCATCTATAACATTAGTATGACGTAGCTGTCTCCTACAACTTCGTTTGAGTGTACTTGATGCTCCTTAATCATATTTTTAGAAGCAAACTGTGTGATTTGAATATAAAACTGAAATATAACAAGTTTGAAACAATACGAGAGAAGTGTTGCAAACCATAGTAAGGATTAAGAATAATCATTGTTATTTCATTAATTATACATTATATTTCACAATTTTATTATAATAAACACATTTTAACGTACTTAGTTCTATTTGCTTAACTTGAATAGGCTAGATGACTTATACGTAATTATATTTAAAAGCTAGCTATGTTCGCGACGTCGTCCGCCAGTAATTTAAAAAAAAATTATAACTTTAAAATAAAAAGTTAAGAAAGAAGAAAAAAGCCTAAGCTACTACTTATTGCATCAGCTATCCGCCAATGTAAGTCTCGTTAAAATCGGTCCAGCAGAGATTAGATGGAACCAACAGACAGATAGACAAATATTGTAAAAAAATGTTATTTTGGTATACGAGTATGTATCGTGTACATTACTTAGTAAAACACGGTTACTTTAATATTACAAACAGAGACTCCAATTTTAATTATAAGTTATAATATTTTTGATTTTATTGTACCTGTAATCTTTTTACTTTAGTCACTACAAGCATTTTCTTCAATTTTTTAGCAATGCTCCTATCCAGATTTTGAATATTTAGCTGGTTGAACTCAAATTTTAAAATTATATAATATTTTAGATTATATTAATATTATTGAAAAATATGACATGTGAAAAAATTGATCAATTACGGAAAATTAGTAAAAATCCATGTTATTCATAATCATATTGTACGTTGGAATAAGTCGCATGAATTCCGTAAAACCGGTACAATCCTAACCTAACATATTATCTGTAATATAAATAAACACGTGGCCAGTCGTGGTCCAGTGACACAACGTGTGACTGTAAACGACTGGTTGCGGGTTCGATTCCCACCCGAGGAGTGTAAATATTTAATATTTCCATTTTCTCCGCTCTGGTGCCGAGGCAAAGCGCGGCGTTAAGTTCCGTCACTTAACACGCCAACCCTCCGATTTCGGCGGAAAGTGGGGAACGGAGTGTCTTAACACTAGGTTTCCTTTGCCTACCATGCTGTGTGCGGGGTACAGCGTGAAGCTAAAAAAAAAATAAACACTTGGCGGGCCGTATAAAATAATAAGCGCACCCATGCTCCAAAGTGGAGGATAGAATAACAAATCACCACTTCTCTCTGCTTGCCATATACAAAAATGCATAAATGCTATATCTCAAATTCAACGGCTTATTCGTATCAAACTATACACATTTAGTGTAGTTCATCCTCTTTACTGCCAAAGTTTTTAATTATGAATACTTAAGGCAAAGCATAAATAAATCCAAACGACGCTGTAAAATGTATTTTTAATTACATTTTTTAAATATAACTCGTTAAAAACTGTGTTACAAATAATTCTTGAAATTATAAATTTTGTTAAAATATATGAGGTCAGACGTGGCGCAGTGGCACAAGTGTGTGACTGTAAACGACTGGTTGTGGGTTAGATTCCCAATCGAGGAGTGGAAATATTAATATTTCCACTTTCTTCGTTCTGGTGTCGAAGCAAAGCGCGGCGTTAAGTTCCGCCACATGCCTCCGAATTCGGCGGAAAGTGGGGAACGAAGTGTCTTAACACTATGTTTCCTATGCCTACCCTGCTGTGTGCAGGATAAAGCGTGAAGCTAAAAAAAAAGTTAAATATATATATTTCTATATAGAGAAGAGTTACTTTCTGTTAAAAATAAATTAACTGTATAGAAAAAAACTTATGTAGGTTTTAAAGTCGAAACATATTGCAGTTTATTTCGTATATTTTATAGATGCCATTGTGGCGCAGTGGGGTAACGTCTGACTGCAAACACGATTAGTTGTATTCAGTCTCAAGTAAAAATTAATTGTAATACTTCTTCTTCTTCAGCTTCACGCTGTATCCAGCCTGTATACAGCAGGGTAGGCAGAGGGAATCTAGTGTTAAGACACTCCGTTCCCAACGCACCGCCGAATTCGAAGCCATTGCGTGCGCTTTACTTCGACACCAGAGCGAAAAAAAAATGAAAATATTAAATATTTCCACTGCTCGAGTGGGAATCAAACCTACAACCAGTCGCTTTATAATCACACTTTGTGCCACTGCGCCACTACTGGCCCTATAAATATACAACCTTTACAAAATAAATAAAAACTTGGTAAAATCCGTAAAATACATATTATATGTTAAAAATTATATATTTTGTTTTAAAAAACAGATATTATACATAATTTTAATCGACTTTCTTAATCCGCACCGGCGTTTTAACGCAAACGGAGTAAAGAGAAAGCTCAAGTAAATACATTTGTGTCGGTTAATACTCGGAGCTTTATACTCCACAATGGACCGCGGTAGCTTCTAAGTTATTATAAGAAACAGTATGTTCCTTTACGTACTTTTTATTTTATTTTTAAACATTTTTTAACAAGAGAGTCAGAAAAATATTAATTTACATACTATTTACATATTTACGGGGCTAGTCGTTTCGCAGTGGCACGAACGTGTGACTGTGAACGACTGGTTGTGGGTTCGATTCCCACTCCACAGAGGAGTGGAAATATTTAATATTTCCATTTCCTTCGTTCTGGTATCAGAGGTAAAGCACGGTGTTAAGTTCCACCACTTAACTTCGAATTCTGCAGTTCGTGGAGAACGGAGTGTCTTAAGACTAAGTTCCCTCTGCCTACCCTGCTGTGTACAGGATACAGCGTGAAGCTAAAAAAAACATTCTATTTAGGGGTTGTTTACTGAGCATCGTCGTCATTAGCATACTGTAAACGCAATTGGTTGTGGGTTGAGAACTTATTCGGGGAGATTTTAGGCGGAAACTCGAAAACGCAGTCCTGACTAAGGACGGTAAATGAAAAAGAGGAGTTTGTTGGTGATAGGTTCCTTCTAACTACCGTGCTGTAAGCGGGAAAAAGTATGCAGATGTTTGCTTAATACGTCCCCCACTCAACCATTTATTAATTAATGTTAGAGCTTCTTTTCGGCCAAATGAAAATAATTAAAATATGATCTTTCAATTGAATGGGAATCGAACTCACAACCAATAGTGGTTACAGTCATACACTGTCCTAATATGTCACAATGGCTTCTACCGTCAAAATCTGCAAAAAAATAGTAATTTTAGGAAATATATGTATATCTATAATGTTTTTTGTGTTCGTGTCTATCATTTTATAATGTAACCAGAATGTGCCCTATATTAAATCATTCTATTCTCTACTTTACAATAATTTAAAGAGACTGCGTAGTGCGTGAAAAAAATCAATGACAATTGACGTCGTGGCCTAAACATTGAAATGAAATTGACATTTAAGTGGATCAAAGTGGAGTTTCATTTTGGTTATGATCATATATGTACCTACTTAGTACAATATTTCTCAATATTCGATTGTTGTTCTCAATTTCTAGGCCATCATACTCGTACATAAGATTTCAAATCGAGGGTGTGATTATATTTTTATTATTTTATATTTGCCGCCCTAGGAGTTAAGACAAAGCCCGGTTTTGATTCCCCTACTTAACATGCTATGTTTCAAATTAAGGCACTACGACACTATACTGACACTATGTTTTTTCTGACTACCCTGCTTAAAATAATAAATAAAAAAAAAGCTATATTATAAACCATAATAATATTAACAAGCAATTTACGAAAATAACTTAAAATTTATCATTTTATGTTATTAATTAACATAACCAATTTTCGCAGCTTAATTTTAATATTTATATATAAAAATGGTACTGATTTCTACACTTTTATCATGTTTAAACCGCGATCAATCCGTATTTAAAAGCTATGCCGCAACCGCAGAATACATTTACTGTATACAAAATGTGGTAAACGGGAGAGTAGCGGTGTGTGGGTTTGCAACGATTGACTCATTAGAACGCTTTCCTTGTTATAGGTACTGTTATTAACTAGCGACCGCTCGAGGCTTCACGAACATCATCCCCTGTAGAAATAGGCATTTTTCATAAATTGAGTCCTACAGGCTAGAATGTCTGTAAGTCAATTTATGAAAAATGTTGCTTATGGTGTCAACCATAGGCTGCAAGTAGACCCAAGGTCTACTTAGGTCTTCCTAGGTCTTCAACAATTTTCACTTTGAATTCTATTCAAATCAGGCCGGTTGATTAACCGTGAACGCGTAACAGACAGACCGACAAACTTTCACATCTATAACATTAGTATGACGTAGCTGTCTCCTACAACTTCGTTTGAGTGTACTTGATGCTCCTTAATCATATTTTTAGGAGAAAACTGTAAAACTGACACATGAAACACAAACACAGTTTGAGGAAATACGAGAGAAATGAGTGACCCAAGCCGTGGCTAGGATTATGAAGAAAATATATATTAATAGCTCTTATGTCACTAAGTGTAAATTGTTTTAATATTTTATTATTACAAAAATATTTTGACGTACCTAGTTCTATTTGCTGGACTTTAACAGGCTAAATGACTTCTACGTACGTAATTATATTTAAAAGCTAGCTGTACTCGTGACCATCGCGAATTCAACAAAAAAATTAAATTATAATTTTTAAATAAAAAGTTAAGAAAGAAGAAAACAGCCTAAGCTACTCCTTATTACATCAGCTATCAGCCAATGAAACTCTCGTTAAAATCGATCCAGCCGTTCCAGAGATTAGAAGGCACCAACAGAGAAAAATTCTAAAAAAAAATGTTATTTTCGTATACGAGTATTGTATCGTGTACCAGTACTTAGTAAGACACGATTATTTTAATATTCCGAACAGAGACTTCAATTTTAATTATAAGTTATTATACTTTTGATTCTATTGTACCTGTAATCTTTTTACTTTAGTCTTAACCTTCACCACCAAACAAAGAGTGCCAATAGACCAGGGGTGAGCAACGTTTTTAGCAATGGGCTTATCCAGATTTTGAATATTTAGCTGGTCGACCTCATATTTTTAATAAAATTAAAAATTATAACAATAATATAATTTTAAATTGTATTAATTTAAATTGTATTAAGTATGTTATTTTTTATATTTATTTATATAAATAAAACCTTTTTCACCTTTTTGCACAGTTTTCTACTTCGCTATTTGCTACTCATCCACATTCACGGGTTGACTGGAAGAGATCTCTTCAAGAGATAAGTCCACCTTTGTACTAATATTTTTTTGTTCTCTCCCATGTATTTTCCCATACATTTTATTTTATGTGCAATAAGGAGTATAAATTAAAAATCAAAATTAAAAATTTTGAAAAAACCCACGACGGTTTAATTGTAATTGAAAAAGGATAAAATAACTGTAAATCCCCCGCCTAAAAGAATATATGTAACGAGATGATGGGGACGACTCCGTCGGGGGCTGTCATTACTTTAAGTTTGCACAAATCTTCTCATAGGTTTTCTTGCTGTTAAAACAGGTTCCCAAAAAATTAAAATATTAATATGAATTTATAGTTTTGATAACTGGTATTTTAAAAACTTTAAAACAAAATCTATACTGTTAGCTACTATATTTAAAATAGGGATTGCAACTGGCAGCCCCCGACGGAGTCGTCCCCATCATCTCGTTACATATATTCATTTAGGCGGGGGATTTACAGTTATTTTATCCTTTTTCAATTACAATTAAACCGTCGTGGGTTTTTTCAAAATTTTTAATTTTGCTTTTTATTTTAAACTTTTTAAAGTGAATAGATACACATTATATATTATTACATAATATCGAAATATTTTATATTAATCTTCATGCAAATCCAAAAGAAATTATAAGCCCAATGCTTTCTGGTTATCAAATGCTTATTGCAGCGCCTGGGAGATTGTCACTGTAACATTTCCACGAAACTTAAGTCTAACCAAATCAGTGAAAATCACAAAACCCAATAGTAGTTTTGATTTTGAACAAACTAATTTATACTGGAGCGCCCCGTGGTAGTTCGTGATATGGCATATAAAAACACGCAGCAATTAAACCAGAACCTATCACAGAAAACTGCATCTAAATAGGTTTCACACAAAAAATAAAAGCAAATGCTTACTGCAGCGCCCCCTGGTGAGGTGTCACCATGACACATATACGAGAACACGCACTAATTAAGCCTGATCCTATCTTTGATAACTGCATTCAAATTGGACTTGTAGTTTTAGCTTTGCATAATTAAATGTTTAATGCAGCACCCCCTGGCGTGTTCATAACGTAAAAAAAATACCTAAAAACTTACACCAAGTAAAGGTAACTCTAATACTAAAAACTCTGCGCAATCGGACTAGTAGTTGTAGCTTTGCATTAAATATTACAAACAAATGTTTACTGCAGCGCCCCCTGGTGAGTTACCACGATAAAACATATCCAAGAACATGCAGTAATTAAACTTGAACTTATCATTGTCACTGCATCCAAATCAAATTCGTCATTTTATCTTTGCACAAACAATATTTTACTGCAGCGCCCCCTGGTGACTTGTCACTGTAATATAAATTTAAAAACATGCTATAAGCAAAGCGGAATCTAATACTAAAAACTCTTTTCAATCGTACTAGTCGTTTTGGTTTTACACAAAAAAATAGAAGCAGCTACTTACTGCAGCGCCCCCTAGAGAGTTAACACATACATGAAAATATGCACTAAGTAAACATACATGACACATATATAAAAATATGCACTAAGTAAACTTGAATCTATCATTGAAAACTGCATTCAAATCGGACTCGTAGTTTTAGTTTCGCACAAACAAGTGTACTTACTGCAGCGCCCCCTGGTGAGTAGTCACCGTAACGCATATATGAAAAGAAACACAAATTAAACCTGAACCTATCGTTGGAAGTTTCATATAAATCGGACGAGTAGTTTTTGCTCTGCATAAACAAATGTTTACTGCAGCGCCCCCTGGTGAATTTTCACCGTAACCAAAAAACAAAATCTTAAAATATGCACAAAGCAAAGGTAAATCTAGTTCTGAAAACTCTATCTAATCGAATTAGTAATTTCGGTTTTAGACAAACAAATACAAGAAATATTTTGGTTTTACACAAAAAAGTACAAACAAATGCTTACTGCAGCGCCCCCTGATGAGTGGTCACTGTAGCACATATATAAAAAGATGCACCAATTAAGCCTGAACCTATCCTTGAAAGTTACATGTAAATCGGACCAGTAGTTTTTGATTTCCATAAACAAATGTTTACTGCTGCGCACCCTGGTGAGTTTTCCCCGTAACAAAAAAAGAAAATCTTAAAATATGCATCAAGCAAAGATGAATCTTTTCCCGAAAACTCTTTTTAATCGGATCAGTAGTTTCGATTTTAGATAAATAAATACAAAAAAAGTACAAACAAATGCTTACTGCAGCGCCCCCTGGGGGTTTGACACGATAAAACATATCCAAGAACATCCACCAATTAAATCTGAATCTATCACTGAAAATCTATCGAAATCAAACTACTATTTTTTGAGATAATTGAAAACATTCGATTTCACGTTAAATGCTTACTGCAGCGCCCCCTGGTGAGTTAAGGCAATAAGACATATCTAAGAACATACGCCAATTGAACCTTAACCTATCATAGAAAACCGTATCAAAATCGGACTTATAGTTTTGGAAATAATTGACATAGTAATTTGCACAAACACACAAACAAACAAACAAACAAACAACCTCTCACCCCAAACACATATACAGTCGCCGTTCCGTCGCGGGTAAAAAATATGACATGTGAATAAATAGATCAATTACGGAAAATTAGTAAAAACCAATATGTTACTTCATAATCATATTGTATGTTGGAATAAGTCGCATTAACTCCGTAAACCCTATATTACCGGTACAATCCTAACCTAACATATTATCTGTAATATAAATAAACACGTGGCCAGTCGTGGTCCAGTGACACAAACGTGTGACTGTAAACGACTGGTTGTGGGTTCGATTCCCACTCGAGGAGTGGAATTATTAAATATTTCTATTTTCTCCGCTCTGGTGCCGAGGCAAAGCGCGGCGTTAAGTTCCGTCACTTAACACGCCAACCCTCCGATTTCGGCAGAAAGTGGGGAACGGAGTGTCTTAACACTAGGTTCGCTCTCCCTACCCTGCTGTGTGCGGGATACAGCGTGAAGCTAAAAAAAAATAAACACTTGGCGGGCCGTATAAAATAATAAGCGCACCCATGCTCCATAGTGAAGGATAGAATAACAAATCACCACTTCTCTCTGCTTGCCATATACAAAAATGCATAAATGCTATATCTCAAATTCAACGGCTTATTCGTATCAAACTATACACATTTAGTGTAGTTCATCCTCTTTACTGCCAAAGTTTTTAATTATGAATACTTAAGGCAAAGCATAAATAAATCCAAACGACGCTGTAAAATGTATTTTTAATTACATTTTTTAAATATAACTCGTTAAAAACTGTGTTACAAATAATTCTTGAAATTATAAATTTTGTTAAAATATATGTTTCTTTATAGAGAAAAGTTACTTTCTGTTAAAAATAAATTAACTGTATAGTAAGATACTAATGTATGTTTCAAAAAATCGAAACATATTGAATTAGTTTCTTAATTATATATTTTATAGAGACCATCGAGCTGCAGTACTCGAATGGGAATCGAACCCACAACCACGACTGGCGCCACAAATATACCTCCTTTGCAAAACAAATAAAAGTTTGGAAAAAACAAAAAAATTGTTAAAAAAACAGATATTATACATAATTTTAATCGACTTTCTTAATCCGCACCGGCGTTTTAACGCAAACGGAGTAAGGAGAAAGCTCAAGTAAATACATTTGTGTCGGTTAATACTCTGAGCTTTATACTCCACAATGGACCGCGGTAGCTTCTAAGTTATTATAAGAAACAGTATGTTCCTTTACGTACTTTTTATTTTATTTTAAACATTTTTTAACAAGAGAGTCAGAAAAATATTAATTTACATATTTACGGGGCTAGTCGTTTCGCAGTGGCACGAACGTGTGACTGTGAACGACTGGTTGTGGGTTCGATTCCCACTCGAGGAGTGGAAATATTTAATATTTCCATTTCCTTCGCTCTGGTATCAGAGGTAAAGCGCGGTGTTAAGTTCCACCACATACCTTTGAATTCTGCAGTTCGTGGAGAACGGAGTGTCTTAAGACTAAGTTCCCTCTGCCTACCCTGCTTTGTACAGGATACAGCGTGAAGCTAAAAAAAGCATTCCATTTAGGGGTTGTTTATTGGGCATCGTCGTCATTGTCATACTGTAAACGCTATTGGTTGTGGATTCAGAACTTATTCGGGGAGATTTTAGGCGGAAAGTCGAAAACGTAGTCCTGACTAAAGACGGTAAATGAAAAAAAGGAGTGTCTTGATAATAGGTTCTTTCTGACTACCGTGCTGTAAGCGGGAAAAAGTATGCAGATGTTTGCTTAATACGTCCCCCACTCAACCATTTATTAATTAATGTTAGAGCTTCTTTTCGGCCTAAAGGCTGTCTGGATAAGATGGCTACTTAGCCATAAGACTGCCTTTCAATTTTTTAAGTATTACGCTTTTATTTTTTGTTCAATATAATAAAGTATATAAATAAAGAAATATAGATAAATAAATTAAAAGTAAGATATATAAATAGATAAAGTTTTAATATATAAAGTAGTTTCCTCTTCTAAATAACAGTTTTAAAATCTACAATCACTTCATGTGATCACGATGAAATGTACACAACATTTCATATTTAATATGTATTAGAGACGGTGCAAACCAAAGGAGCTTTGGTCGAAATGCAGACAATGCAACAAGCGCCAGGATTATTGTCATACAGAAAAAGCACTGTACTGCATGTAGTAATTTACAATGCAGGCGAATACTCAAAGTTCATTAATTAATTATTAGCTCTAAGTAATTGTTTTATTTAAACAAAAACTTTTATTCGTTAATCCTGTAGATAGGTACATATAAAAGCAATTTCAAGTTTTTTTTTGCATAATAAAATAAGTCAGAGAGTGTTAAGACACTCCGTTCTCCCCTTTTTGAGTCAACATCGAGACACGCTTATTTTGATTTTGATGCAGTAGATTCATTAGATTTTTTGCTTCTCATTCTATTTAAATTATATAATGATAAACACTCGAGGACTAGAAATATTTAATATTCGCAGCGAAGAAAATTTCGCTCTGGTATCGAGACAAAGCGCGGCGTTACGTTAACACTTAACACGAAATGCCTCCTAATATGGTGGAAAGTGGGGAATGCAGTTTCTTAACACTAGGCTCCCATTGGTCTACCCTGCTGTGTACGGGATACAGTGTGAAGCTAAAAAAGTAATAATAAAAATAAAGTAAAATTTTTGGATCCATTTTTTAATAAAATTATTTAAAAGAAACAGTATAAAATTTCACATACTTAATTCAAATATCTTCTTGAAAATTTAATGCAAAAGGCTAATCAGTTTTTATAATGATACATAAGAAATATATAAAATTAATAAAATACCCTGTCGTGGCGCAGTAGCACAAACGTGTGACTGTAAACGAGTGGTTGTGGGTTCGATTCCCACTCGAGGAGTGTAAATATTTAACTTCGCTCTAGTATCGAGGCAAAGCGCGGAGTTAAATTTGGCCACTTAACACGCAATGCCTCCAAAACTCGGCTGAAAGTAGAGAACGGATTGTCTTAACACTAGATTACCTCTAGCTACTCTGCTGTGTGCGGGATATAGCGTGAAACTAAAAAAAAAAAGAGATATTACAAAGAGAAGCATGTGTTTGACAAACACTTTTTTATAAAGTAACACATACATCACTAAAGTAACGTTTACTTTGCCTATTAAAAAGGCTATTAACAATATTTTACACTTTAATACAAACATTTGTAAATACGAGTAATGTAGCAATAATACATAATTGCTATATTTTTTCTTCAGGCATTTCCACTTGGGTGTTAATGAGTGAGAAATTCGTAAAAGATTTTTTCCCTAGATTTACGATTTGTCGGCGGGTGTAGTCAAAGAGAACGGAGCGGAGAGTTAGTTGGGAGTCCCTGCAATACTTCTTTCACCTCGTTTACAATCATCAACCTCTTCATGCACACCCTCGAGGTGACCTCATGCTTTTTACATAACAAGAAAATTTTAAAAAGCCGTGATAATTCATAACATAGTCTATTAATAATAAAAATCAATCAATCAAGAGGCAATTCTTGGCACTGTTGGCCTTAAACAAATTGGTTGCGGATTCGATTCCCACTTGGGGGTATGATTATATTTAAAATCAGGCAAAGCGCGACGTTGTGTTCCGCCACTTACCTCGTTATGTCTCAATTTCAGTTGACACATAGAGAATGGAGTTCTTGGACACTAGGTGCTAGAGTATTTAAGAACAAGCGGAACAAGTGGAGGAACAGAACAAGTGAGGAGAATGGAGTGTTTAAACACTAGGCATACTCCAATTTTAAGAAAAAAGTGTAAAGCTGAAAATAAAAATCAAAAAAAATGATAAAAGAAAGCACCAAGTGAACAATACTCGTCGTTTTAGATTCAGCCATCGCTTATCGCTTGATTAATGTAATAATTAACGCTCCGCGAGTTTTATAATAAACCCCGCTAAAACAATTTCATTGTTTAGTTTAGTAAGACGTTAATATTAATATAGGTTTATCCTTTATATATTTCTCACTTTTTACGGAGAGATTTTAATGACGAATCACTACTTTTTTTATATTTTAAAGGTTTCAGTGACATGAAGTGATTGTGCATTTAAGAATTCTTACATTTACAAGGTAAAACTACTTTATGTATATATTTACATATTTCAATACCACTCAAAAATATATATGTACACAGGCAGTGGGTTGGCAAACGTAATCGTCTCTTCCAGACAATCTTGGGCTGACGAGAAGTTGTCATATTTGACTATAAGCTGCTATCAATAATTTTTTTTAAAGTGTTATTCCACACTTAGGAAAATTGAAAAAGACATTTAGAAAACATATAAAATTTGAACGCAGCGGGATTCGAACCCGCTCCTCCTGAATATATAAGCCATATTATAAGCTGCTATGTTATGGATATATTTAACAGACAGCTTCACACCATTTCCCGCATAACAGCGTACTCAGAGAGCCTATTGTTAAGACACTCCGTTTTCCTTTGAGACATTGCGTGGATTGCGGATCCTTACACTCAGTCCAATCAAAATTCAAAAATGTTTTAACTATGGATAAAGAATTCCTGAAATTAAATATAAACTCAATAGTAGGATAGTAAGGAAGAATCTAAGATCGAAGCCCTACATTTTCCACTTTCCTGGACATTGCGTGTTGATTGGTGGAACTCAACGCCGCACTTTATTTTAGGTACTAGAGCAAAGAAATTAAAATAATTTGAATATAAACATTGTCCCCGAGAAGAGAAGGTAACCATACGTAATACGATATAAAAATCTTTATTTTAATATTTCCATTTTCTTCGCTCTGGTGTCGAGTAAAACGCGGCGATACGTTTCGCCACTTAACACGTAAAGCCTCCGAATTCGGCGGAAAGTGGGGAACGGAGTGTCTTAACACTAGGGTCCCTCTGCCTACCCTGCTGTGTGTGGGATACAGCGTGAAACTAAAAAAAAAAAAATATTTGTAAATAATTTTCTCGATATTTCTATGAATTCAATTACCTACTTCAATTACCTAGAAAAGGGCACATAAGCTATAATACTCTTCAGAAAATATCATTTATATTATGAATAAATACATATATTGAAAATTTCCAACGAAACCAAATATTTAATTATATTATAGTTTAGGAAATCTTTACATATAAATAAGACACTGGGCGACCCATTGAAGAGTAAAATAGGCGTTGCCTTGGCAACGTGTACTTCACTATATACAAAAGTATATGTCAAGCATAAGTGCAAGCATATTAATTACTTTTTAAACATTTTTAAAGTGTTATTCCACTCTTAGGATAATTGGAAAAGACATTTAAAGAAAACGTATAAAAATTTGAACGCAGCGGGATTCGAACCCGCGCCTCCTGAATACTGTTCAGGCGCTCTCACCACTGAGCCATGCGTTCTACTAGCCGCTACGTCGAAATTCTTATACGCTTTATTACAACTTATTTATGTTGTTAGCATCTCTGTAGAGAGATTTTTACAAATTTCTGCTACCCAAAGATTATTCTACGAACAATTTTTTTATTAATTACTTTTTTTATTTTTTTCAGAACAGCGGAGAGAACCTAATAATAAGAGCCGCACATTAAATATGTTCACTTTTCGAGTGGGAATCGAATCCACAACCAGTCGCGTTTACAGCCACACTTGTGTGCCCCTGCATCACGACTCTAAAAGAGTCACGTTTTTAAAAAGAGTCAAAATTAGTTTATTTTTGTAAAAATGGTTAAAACAAATCGTCCACATATATTTGTGACTTTACGTTGTCTTTCTTAATAGTGAATGAGTATATAAATTAGTATGTTTTTTTCTAGTTTAAATTAAAAGTGCTTAATAAGAGTGTATGTAACAATTAAAAGTAAAATAACTTTTATACCATATTATTTTTGGCAAGCTTAATTAACAAATTAACATTATTAAATCCATAGTGTAAGTATACAATAAATATACCGCCATTTTGAATGTTCCACCATGGTGGAATTAAAATAACGTTTCACAGCCATTCACTATTATTTAAACTAATCATAAATACATAGTTTCACTTCAATCAGTTAAGGACATATACTTCAAAATTAAATACCCAAATACCAAACAAACAAACATACAAACATAAATTGCAAGTAAAAAAACCTAATAAAAAGCACATTCCTCGCTAAAAATTCAACAAAATTCCTCTCCTTTCAACAAACTCAACCAACCGGTTAATGAGAGAAGAATCATTACATCCATACTCTAGATACGATATACGTGCCGAGTCCAGTCCAGTCCAGTCCAGTCCAGTCCAGTCCATTCCAGTCATTTTGCGAATCGAAAACAAAAAGCCCGGATCGGAACGGACAAATGATTTATAGTCCAGGTTATTACATTTTGATTTATCGCAGGAACATATTCAAACAGAGGGTAGCGACATGTAAGAATTAATAAGGCATAGTTCGCTGTCGTATATCATTGTCATTTTATACAGCGATTTACTGGCACGCGAGCTATATCTTGTCTTTTTCATTTTATTACATTTTAAAGTATTTTTGTGTATTGTGCAATAAGGTGCTGTATCCATACTTATATTATAAATGTGAAAGTCTGTATGTTTGTCTGTCACGCTTTCACGGCTAATCTACTGGTCCGATTTGGATGAAATTTAGAATGAAAGTAGTTTTGTTACTCGGTCTAACAAAGGCTATGTATTTTTTCAAAAATCAACCGCTAAAGGGTTGAAATAGGGGATGAAAGTTTATATGAAAAATCTAAACCGCTTGACCAATTGTAATGAATTTTGGCATAAGTATAGTTCATAACCCAAGCTTAAACATAGGCTACTTTATTTTTTAAATATGTGCCCCCGAGGGTTGCAATATAACGAAAAATTTCACGCGGCGAAGGCGCGAGCGGGCCGCTAGTATATTATAAATGTGAAAGTCTGTGTGTTTGTCTGTCACGCTTTCACGGCTAATCTACCGGTCCGATTTGGATGAAATTTAGAATGAAAGTAGTAAAAGTTACTCGGTCTAACATAGGCTATGTATTTTTTCAAAAATCAACCGCTAAAGGGTTGAAATAGGGGATGAAATTTTATATGAAAAATCTAAACCGCCTGTCCGATTATAATGAATTTTGGCAAAAATATAGTTGGTAATCTAAGTTTAAGCATAGGCTACTTTATTTTTCAAAAACCCACCCCCGAGGGTTGCAATATAACGAAGCAGTCATGCAGTTAACGCGGCGAAGCCGTGAGCGGGCCGCTAGTTTCAAAATAAGTGAAAGTTGTGAAAAATGGTTTTGGAAAATGTATACTAAATTTTAATGTAGTGGAAATCGAAATCGCATCTCTTAGAGTCGTCCAAGCGGTCTGACCACTAAGCCGTATGTTCTTTCTAGCTGCACCGACGTTTTTATAAGTTTGATACATGTTTTTCATATTCTAGATATGTAAATAACTTTTTTCCTCAATTACTCAATCTAATTTTAGACTAAGCTCGTCGTTTAGTTCCACCACTCAATTGCGATTTCGCATAAAAAGGTTCTCAGTATTCTGATATTACAATATCTGCTATGCTTATTGGTATACAGTTACCACACTTAACTCACAAAGAAGAAACAAACAAACATTATTAATTTCATTCAACTACATTTTTTTAGCTTCACGTTGTATCTCGCATACAGCAGGGTAGGCAGAGGGAGGTTAAAAGGGCCATTAACAATACTTTACACGCTAATGTAAAAATTTGTAAATAGTGTAGCAAGAAGACATAATTGCTATTTTTTTCATCAGGCATTTCCACTTAGGTGTTATTTATATTTTTTAGGGCTTCGGAACTAGGTTCCCTCTGCCTACCCTGCTGTATGCGCGCTGTATCCCGCATACAGCAGGGTAGGCAGAGGGAACCTAGTGTTAAGACACTCCGTTCCCCACTTTCCGCTGAATTCGGAGGCACTGCGTGTTAAATGGCGAAAATTAACGCTGCATTTTGTCTCGGCACCAGAGCGAAGAACATGGAAATAATAAATATTTTCACTCCTCGAGTGGGAATCGAACCCACAACCAGTCGCTTTGCATGTACAATTTGTGCTTCTGCGCCACAACTGGCTCCATTACATTCATTTTTGGACTAAAATAACCAAGCCCTGTAGGTACATATATAAGCAACTTACTCCTGGACGTGTATATACTGTATATACTCGACGTGTATACCTAACTTTGCTACTTTAAAAACCACGAAAATCCCATACTTATCTCGTGAAAAACAAATCAGAAAACATTTTAAGGTTTGATTAAATTATATTAATACTAATATTAAACACTAAAATAACCTAACCTTGTAGGTACATATATATTATTGTAGGTACATATAGGCAACTGACACCTCGACGTGTTTAGTATAGTAGTAGCAGAAACACGTACTCAAGTAGAGCGTGTCATAAACATCAAAGCATATTCAACATCGATATAGGATCCAATAACTAACAAGTTGCGAACTATCGAACGAACGTACACACCGCAGGAATTTAATACTGACTTTTCGTATTAAAGTTTGCCTGTTCTCCTTAATAAATGCTAAGATTGGTTAATTAATAACTGTTTAATTGATGTAAAAATTAAAAATAAATAAATAGCTTCACGCTATATCCCGCACCCAGTAGGCAGAGGGAACCTAGTGTTAAGACACTCCGTTCCCCACTTTCCGCCGAATTCGGAGGCATTGCGTGTTAAGTGAGGGAACTTAACGCCGCGTTTTACCTCGACACCAGAGCGAAGAAAATGGAAATATTAAATATTTCCACTCCTCGAGTGGGAATCGAACCCACAACCAGTCGTTTACAGTCACACGCTTGTGCCACTGGGCCACGACTGGCCACGAAAAATTAATAGTAAGTAACCTTTTTCACCAATAGGCCTATTCAAATGTTGAATTTATTTTGGGTGACCAAAGTCACTTTTCTTAATAATATTCCATAAGTTTTAGGAGACTAGCTGCAATATAAATAAGCGGTTAGGACCCCCCGAAATTCTCACTTTACAGTATTATAAGATCCGGAGAGGGTCTAAATAATGTTGCATCATTCATTTTTAAAAAAAATATAAAAAATTGACCGTAGCGTATTTGAACCCACACCTTTTGAAAACCGTCCAAACGGTAAGACATATTAAAAAGAATAATAAGTGAACAATAAAAATAAGTTGTAAAATATTACACATAGCACATTCGTAATAAAAAAAAAATGACCATAGCTTGTGTCCAGTCGTGGCCCAGTGGCATAAACGACTGGTTGTGGGTTCGATTCTCACTCGAGGAGTGGAATTATTTAATATTTACATTTTCTTCGCTCTAGTGCCCAGGTAAAGCGCGGCGTTAAGTTCTGCCACTTTAAGTTTAAGTACTAAATTTAAGTTTTCTTTTCTTCGTTCTGGTACGTAAGAAAAATCGCAGCGTTGAGTCCCGCCGCTCAACGCGCAAATGTCTTGATTTCAGGCGGATAGTGAATAGTTTTTCTCTGAATATCCCGCTATGCGGAAATAAGTAGGAAGCTTTAAAAAAATATAAAATTCTTTCTATCATAAATAAAAATTGTAAATATTTTAGTTAAAAAATGATAAAATTCTAGTTCTTCATTTATGAAATAAATAAAAAAACATTCTGCCACACAATTTCACTTCCAAGAAATAAATGGTAACAGGAAAACAGAATATTCCTAGAATTCTAATCTCGTTTACGAACCAAAGCTTCAATTATATACATTTTAAATCATAAAGGATTTCCATGCAAATTTCCAAAGTTTGGTCTAGTACTAGGAACCGAATATTTGTTTGCAATTAGGTATAAATATGATCAGTATATAGCTTCACGCTGTATCCCGCACACAGCAGGGTAGGCAGAGGGAACCTAGTGTTAAGACACTCCGTTCCCCACTTTCCGCCGAATTCGGAGGCTTGCGTGTTAAGTGGCGGAACTTAACGCCGCGTTTTACCTCGACACCAGAGCGAAGAAAATGGAAATATAATTTCCACTCCTCGAGTGGGAATCGAACCCACAACCAGTCGTTTACAGTCACACCCTTGTGCCACTGGGCCACGACTGGCCACAATATGATCAGTATAATTCACATTTCCAAACAAAGCCTTGGGTGGTGGGCAAATGGCAGGAGAAAACCTGACCACCCTCTTCCTACCTGGAGGCGATCTGTCGAAAAGGAGGCAGCTTCAGTTGGTGTGGGCTGGCAAGACCTGGAAGCTGTCGCACAAAATCGAGGACTGTGGAAGTCCCTTCTACGAGCCCTATGTCCCTGATGAGGGATAAAAGGACGACATCATCATTATCATATTTCATAGGAAAGCAATTTTACTTTTTTCTTCATAACAGGGAAAACAGAGAGAACCTAGTTAAAGACACTCCGTTCTCCATTTCTGATCAGAACGATACATAGCCGTATATTATTGAGCGGCGGAGTTTAGATCCGTTCTTGTCTTAATTACTAACATAATCAAACAAATAAAAGTAATTTAAATATTATTTTTCCTCTTACCATTTATTTCTTTGAAGCGAAATTGTGGCAGATTTTTTTTTAATTTATTTCAAAAAGAAAAACTAGTATGATTTCTCTTAAAATATTAAAATTATTCCTCGGGTAGAAATCGAACCCACAACTGATCACGTTTACTGTCAGCAGTCCCTATATAACATGTCGATAAAAGAAATTGTAACATATCTCATCCTAACAATGATATAGAACGTATCGGAACAAATAATATGAGTGCTAAATAATATATATCTTGTTCCTTGAGTGCCTATTGCCATTTAATAGAAAAAGTCGCTTTAAGAGTATTGCTTTGTGTCTCTGAAAGTCTAAATACTTTTCTGAAATTGATTCTTTTACTTTTGTTTTATGATAAATATAAAGGAAATACTTTATTTTGTATTTGTTGTGGGTTCGATTTCCACTCGGCAAAATTATTATATTTAAACTATTTTGTTTTTGGGGCCAGTCGTGGCGCAGTGGCACAAAGTGTGACTGTAAAGCGACTGGTTATGGGTTCGATTCCCACTCGAGGGGTGGAAATATTACATATTTCCATTATCTTTGCTCTGGTGTCGAGGTAAAGCGCGGCGTTAAGTTCCGCCAACACGCAGTGCCTCTGAATTCGGCGGAAAGTGGGGCACGGAGTGTCTTAACACTAGGTTCCCTCTGCCTACCCTGCTTTGTGCGGGATACAGCGTGAAGCAAAAACATTTTTTATTGCGCTCTTGTTAGAAAAATGAGCGCGGCATTAAGTTCTGCTACTCGACACGCAATGACTCAAGCAAATTTCGGATGGAAAGTGAAGAACGGAGTGTCTTAACACTAGATTCTCTCTGAGTACCGTGTTACACGGGGAAACGGGTGAAAACGGGTTTTGTTTTTTTTCAATATATTATGGAACGACTTCCTAGGCGTATTAACAGATATGTTATAGACTGTAACATTTATGAATTGCTAGTACCTAATTCATTTAAAAGTTTGTCAAAAGCGAACAGACAGACTGCATGTTCATACTACCCGCTTAATACTATTATAGTAAGAGACATGGCGAATTTGAACATTTAAATTCAACATTGAATTACTTGAAGTTATTGTGATGGACTCAGTTAGTATGCTGTTCGGAATGCAGGCGTGGCTTTACATGAATGAACAAGAAATTAAGCTAAAAACTGAAATGTTACAAAAAAAAATTAGATAATCAACCAAAAAAAAAATAATGTACTATTTTTTATGTGAAAGTTAATTGCGAAAATTCTTAAGAGTAAATACATAATTCGCGAAACAATTAAAGTTCCATTCACGTAAACATTATACTTTTTATGAAACCCGTAAAATTTGAACATAGCGGGGCTTAAGCCTGTTCAAAAAGGTTAGTCATGGTAACTTCAAATTTTAATACGTTTTCTAAAAAAGATTTTTATTTTCAAATTACTTTCTTCTTCTTATTGTATGAATAGAACTTTTAAAATGTTAAAATAGACATATCTATATTTAAATAGTGGAGGAAGTGTCTAGATACTAGATCCTCTTTAAATATCCGTATCCGGAAAAGCGTGAAGTTATTTTTCTTTTTTTTAAATTTAAATATGGACTTTTCCACATTCAGTCTAGAAAAGACGTTCAATATATTCCGCTATACATAGCATTATGTTCCTAATGCGGTCAAACTTAAGATAATATTATAGAACTTTTTTTATAGCTTCACTCCGTATCCCACACACAGCAGGGTAGGTAGAAGGAACCTAGTGTTAAGATACTCCGTTCCCCATTTTCCACCAAATTCTAGAGGCAGTCGTGTTAAGTGGTGGTATTTAACGCCGCGTTTTACCTTGACGAAAACCAGAGAGAAAAAATGGAAATATTAAATACCTCCACTCCTCGAGTGGGAATCGAACCCACAACCAGTCGCTTTATGCCTCTGTGCCACGACTGGCCCTAGAACTTAAATGAACACAAAAAAGTAATCCGATACAGTCGTATGGCAATTACCGCACAAATTAGGAGGACTAACGATAAGCCATAGTTACTCCGGCGAGGTACAAAATAATTGAGCTCTTCCGTGTTTTTGGAAGGCACATTAGGGAACCTCGTTTGTTAACAGTCGTAACTACTGACTGTTCTAATTATATTTATTAGTCGAAACGTGTAGGTTAAACGAAAGTAGGTCATATACGAAAATATCGTGACTGTAAACGACTGGTTGTGGGTTCGATTCCCACTTGAGGAGTGGAAATATTTAATATTTCCATTTTCTTCGCTCTGGTGTCGAGGCAAAGCGTGGCGTTAAGTTCCGCCACTTAACACGCAATGCCTCCGAATTCGGCGGAAAGTGGGGAACGGAGTGTCTTAACACTATGTTCCCTCTGCCTACCCTGCTGTGTGCGGGGAAAAATTAGATACATTTTTAGAAAACATAGAAAAAGTTGAACACATTGGGACTCGAATCTGCTCATCTTGAAAACGTTTTGACCACTAAGCCATACGGTCTACATTTAATTATGTCAAATTATCGTATTAAGTAAGGCTTATTACAACTTATTGTTGTTGTTAGTATTTCTGTAGAGAAACACTTAGAAATTTCTGTTGGTAGTATAAGAATTTCAAAGGCGTATGATCTATCAAACACATGAGTTAATCAGAGCGCTTAGACGGTTCCCGAGAAATGTGACGCGGGTTCAAGTTCTACTGCGTTCAAATTTTTATAAGTTTTCTAAATATGGTTTTCATGTTCTAAGTGTGTAAGTTGCACTATTAAAATGAAATATTATTCATTTTTTCATAGATTTTAGAGAAATCACCTCCAAATTAAGTTATTTTTTACGTTCAATAATTAACAAACCTTTAAATATTAAAATAATATTATTATTTTTTTCAGCTTCAAGCTGTATCTCGCACACAGCAGGGTAGGCAGAGGGAACCTAGTATTAAGATACTCTGTTCCCCACTTTCCGCAGAATTTGGAGATATTGCGTGTTAAGTGGCGGAACTTATCGCCGCGCTTTACCTCGACACCAGAGCGAAGAATACGGAAATATTAAATATTTCCACTCCTCGAGTGGGAAATGAACCCACAACCAGGCGTTTACAGTCACACGCTTGTGCCACTGGGCCACGACTGGCCACTAATACGCAATGGCTAATATTATATATGACATTTAAAAATGGTAGCAAATTTTAATTACACAAATAAGCTTAATAAAACTTCACACTTTTTCTTTAAGCTAGCAGTCAGAGAGAACTTAGTATCAAGACACTCCGTTCTTTACATATTTCTTAATATAGATATCATAAAAATTCAATAGAAAACAATTTGACATCAAAAATTGAAAAATAAAAGGGCAACCAATAGCAAAAATACCTTTTATTTAAAATTCTTATTTTTTAATGAATTCATTAACTTATTAATTAGACTTAAACGGTTTATCAAGATACTTTAATATTAATTAACTACTTACAATAAATCTGATTTTGTGAACACAGATAATATAAACTAAGATTTGGTCGGTTTTACTTTTAAAAATATTTTTTTAACTTCACGCTGTATCGCGCACACAGCACGGTAAGCAGAGGGAAACCAGTGTTAAAACCCTCCTTTCCCCACCTGACAGCAAATTCTGGAAGCATTGCGTGTTAAGTGGCGGAACTTAACGCCGCGCTTTGCCTCGACACCAGAGCGAAGATAATGGAAATATTACGTATTTCCACCCCTCAAGTAGGAATCGAACCCACAACCAGTCGATTTACAGTCACACTTTGTGCCTCGCCCACGACTGTTCAAAATTATGTTTTTATTCTTAATGATAGAAAGAGAACCATAGGCAGTGAAGGTGAGTTAATAATACATTTTGTAAGCCTACACTTGTATTCCAGGCAATACTTCGAGCTTGTCTCTTTGCAATGCAATGGACAACGATGGATGGCAAGGGGAAGACATGAATTTATAGTTTCTTCTCTTACGCCCAATATCATTAATCGATGCTAATCCAAAAACTGCACCATATAAAGTTAAGGTTGTATATGCAATCCTTCGATTGGTCATTGGCAATAACTTTAATTACTTTTAGCTTTACTTAACAAAAAAAAATGATTTAGTCAAAAAATTGATTGCTGTTCTAACATTGCAATTTTTTTATTAGGATCGATTATTGATATTGGGCATTCGCAGTATTTGTTCGGGTAGTGAAATACAATGCCTTTCTTTGTCTTCTTACCAGAGCAGAGCAGTAAAAATAATTTAAATATTACCAACCCCTAAATGGGATTTGACACTACAACCAATCATTTATGTCCAACATTAACCCACTGAGCCACAATGGTCTTACTTTTATTGTATTAATAGGAATCAAAACCGATTTGTATAGTACATAAGTTCTTCTTGTAATCTAAGCCTAGATTTATAACTAATCTATGTAATCAATGAACACAAATATGCAATATATGCAATGTATATAAAAATTAAGTATAATTTATAAATCTTTACAAATTCACAAATAACTTATTCACAAAAAAAAATTCTCAAACACTCTTTAAATAAAGAAATTTAAATAACTACATATATTTTTTTTATTGTGATAATGATAACTATTAATATTGTTGACAAAGTTTTACCTATATCCTTTGCTAAAAGATAAATAAATTATCTTTATTTTTAAAAAAAATGGAAATATTCATTTATGTACAATCTTAAAAAAAATATTAAATATAATTAATTAATCTTTCTTTCGAAAAAAATTGATACATAATTTCAATAAACTGACTTAAACATTATACATACTAATATTATAAATGCAAAAGGTAAAGAGTTCTTTCTCGAAACAAACTGCGACTACGATTTAGGTTTCAACTTGAATATAGAACGCATTGCTTAGTGGTCAGAGCGCTTCAACTGCTTCCAAGAGACGCAGGTTCGAGTCCGACGTTCAGATATTTATATGTTTTCTAAAAATCTTTTGCATAATCACTTTATACTAGATTTTCTTTGCTTATTATACAAAAATACGATCATGCTCGTAAATATATGAAAAATCACTATTATTTTATAACTGAAAACTGACTCAATCAAAATTTCAATTACAGATCGAAAAATCGGTTATGTTTCTCAATAATTTAAGACAAATCAGTCTTGTAAAGATGTTTAATACTAGTATAGTATAGTATAGTATAGTAGGTTCATAGATGTGTTTCTTCTTCGTCAGACGCGAGGGAAGGGTACGCGAGATCGAGGTAACGTAGTTTGGTAGAAAGGAAATCTTCAGCTTGGACTTCCATTTTGGCATCGAAATGCGACCGCCAGCCGCCTGCTTCACCTGTTAAATAAGAAATATTATACTTTTAACATTTTTAAAGTGTTATTTCATACTTAGGAAAATTGAAAAAGACATTTTAGAAAACGTATAAAAATTTTGAACGCAGCGGGATTCGAACCCGCGCCTCCTGAATACCGTTCAGGCGCTCTCACCACTAAGCCATGCGTTATAATTCAAAATTTTTATACGTTTTCTAAAATGTCTTTTTCAAGAAATATTATTTTAAATTATAGGTAAATTATTTTTATTTCTGCTCTCTTCTGCTAGACAAAGTGCGGCGTTAAGTTTTGCCACTGAATAAGTGGGGAAAATGTCTTGACACTGGGTTATCTCTAACTACCCTACGAGGCGGGGAAAACGTTAAGCTGGAAAATAATGATCACCTAAGTACTTTTAATATAATTTGAACGATCAGGCTACAAATTGAATGTTAATGGTTTTGTTGTGTAAAATAATAAAATTGTTAATTTTACTTGAAAAACTTGATATTCATAAACTATAGTAGGTATTTAATAAAGAAGTATAAAGAACATACCATTTATCAAACATACCGTCCTAGAGAATGACAACTAACCTTTTCTAATAAATTGTATTTCGCCGTTTTCACTTCCAGTGTTGTTTACGGTTTTATTTTTTCTAAGGTTGTCGAAGCTGAGATGATGAGCCAGGGTTCTGACTTGCTCATCTGAGTAATCTCTGTTTAGGAACTTGCATACACCGCGAATCATTTTTGGTAAGTCCTGAAAAATAAGTTGGTTAATGTTGAAAGAAAAAGCAGTTTTATGCTTTTTCCTGCCTAGCAGGGCAGTAAGAGAGAGCCTAGTGTCAAGACTCTCCGTTCTACACTTTCCGATATAATGCACATAATGAACTCAATGTCGCGGTTTGCCTTCTTACCAGAGCGGAGAAATGAAAATAGCTTAAACACAATCATTCCTCTGAGGGGAAATCGAACCCAGAACTAAGTTTTCAGCTAAAGTTTGTGCCACAATGGCCTCTAATTTTATATTTATTTACAAATAACTTACTTACATTTATCATGTCTTCGTAAAAAATAAAATGGAGATTCTCATTGTGACGTAAATTCCACGCTTCATTTGTATGCTCGATTATTGGAGTCCAGGGCACTGAAACAGTTTATAATAAGTAAATTACTCGATATAAATTAAGAATATTCTCCCTTGACAAACTATTGTTCGTAAAAATAATATTTGGGTACAAGAATTTTGGATAATCTCTCTGCAGATACGTTAGTAGCAAAAATAAGTTGCAATAATTATAGTAAAGTATAAGAATTTCGACAAAGCTGAATATGGAACGCCGTACGCTTAGCAGTTAGAGCGCTTAGCCTTTAGCGTTTTCCTAATAGGTTCAGGTTCAAATACCGCTATGTTCAAAGTTTTATAAGTATATTTTTAATTTTTATATACATATATACCTTTCCTAAAAAAATATAACAATTCAAATAATACTCACGCAGGTCTCTTCTAAAAGCGTCCCAAAAATTACTAAACGTAGCACGCATTAATGTTTTCGTCACCATTTTGTGCAAATAATAATACGACACGGCGACGTCTCTAGGATCTCTTGCTACGTAAATAACTTTGGCTGTACTTAGTAAGCTGGGAGGAAGGAGGGAAAGAGGCAAGTGCGTCTTTATGAAGCGAGGTGATGGCGCCTCTTCTATGTTCTTCCAACTTGGCACTCTCGCTGCCTGATTTAGTCCTTGGAAATAGCCTAAATTCATGAAGTTGCTTTTGATTAAGTCGAATGCTATCTCTGGTATCATTGATGTTAATCTGAAATAAATAAAATGATGGTATAGAAGATATTTTGTGGTTATTGATTGGGGGTTCGATTTCCAGTTGGTGGAATGTTTTTTTTCACACTTTATCCTTAGCGTGAATGCTCATATTTTACTATTTTCGTTTCTCCGCTCTGGTGAACAACACCACTCGCAATATTTTGAATTTGTGAGAATCATAGATGACAACTTGCAATTCGCTTACATCTTCAATTTTTGTTTTTTTTAACCTCCTCGCTTTTTCGAAGTAAGCTCAGAGAGAACTTAGAGTCCATCCTTCCATTACTAGACACTCCATTTTAAAATTTCCTTTAGAAATGGAGACATTGCGTGTTGAGTAGCGAAATTCAACGTCATGCTTTTTTTTAAATACCAGACCGGATATATGAAAAAAACCTCGTATATAATCATTCTTGAGAGTGGAAATTGAACCCACATTCAATTACATTACAGTCAGGTACTGTCCCCCTATGCAACAATGGCACAAAAAAATCAATATAACAATTATTATGATATACTATAACCACTTACTCTAACATAGGAAATCTATCAAAAAGTGGCTTTTCCTTAGCTGCTTTATAATCTAATTCATTTTCTATGAGCCACACCATCTCTTGAGTCCACGTCGTTCCTGAAAAGTCATAAATACACAAAATTATTACAATATAAGGCAAAAATATGAGTCTTTTTTATTCATTCTAACCAAAAATTTCACGGTCGATACGAATTGATAACATTTTTGATACAAATAACTCACTGTTATCTTTTATCAGATAGCTTTCGACACTTGACCATATATTTTAGCTAATAAAATGGAGCACATAAGTTTTTTTTTGTATTATTTTGCTTCAAGGTATCCAAATATTTATATTGATTTATTAAACGGTTTATTATTAAATATACCGAGGCTGTCATGACTGTAAACGCGGTGGTCTGGGTTCGATTCCCACTCGGGTTAATGATTTTATATTATTTTTATTTCTCCGCTCTGGTACCTGAGACAAAATGTGGTATTAAGTACCGCCATTCAACACACAATTTTTCGATATCGGGCGATAAGTGGAGAAGGGATTGTCTTTATTGCTCTCTGACTATCCTTCTGTGCGGAAAAAGCATGACAATAAAAGAAATTTTATACTTTCCGCAAAAAGGAGGGGACAAATATAAATATAAAATAATTTAATCGTTCCCCCAAGTGGCAATCGAACCCACAACCATGGCGTATACAGTCAAAGGCTATCCCCTCTATGTCAGGATGACCTCAAAAGATTTAGTCTTTTTCATTTACAAGTACACTTACCTATAATAATACTCATATTATAGGATTATGTATAAATCCTATCGTAAAATAAAGAAAATGATGGTCAGACACTATCTTTATTTGCAATTTATTTTATTGATGGCTTTCAAGGCGATTGTTATAATATATAATAAATTGATATTTAACATTTTAACATAAGTATTGCTTTTAATATTGAGTATTCTCAAAGTTAGGAGTTTTTTTAAGAAAGTGATTTGTTGAGTCTAGGTCAAATATTTTTGAGGAAATGTGTAAAAAAATGTACGTATAGAGATTCAAACTCGCGCCTTTTGGCTCCTGTCCAAGGGTTTGAAAACAATACAGGACGAATTGATGTTATTTTGAATCGAGCTGCGTTCAAAATGTTATTAAATATTTTTTATAGATAAACAGACCACCAAACAGCCTATCTACTTGAATCTGCTTGTGGCCACAGATTGTAGTGTTCAAAAAACCCAGTTATACTAAAATTATTTTCGAATACCAAAAATATTAGCGATCAAACCGGTTAAATTAGTTTCATTTCAAAATCACAAATTATATAAATTGCGAAAACCAAAGATCAACTTAAGACCACATTTAAAATCTTTCTAAGCTTCATGCAAATTATTGTCTCTAATACTCTTTTGTGTATGTTCGTTCAGCTCACCTGATCTCGGGAACGTGATAACCCATATGTCATCTGGCCGCACCTGCATGTTGTAGATCGCCTCTGCGTGCTTTCTGAAGGCGCCGGGCATCACGTACTGTTTCTTGCCGCATTTCACGAATGTCTTTGTGTAACCTGGCGATGTCATTTTGAGTTTAAACATTTTGTAGTAAATGGGAAAACTAGTGAAAAATCTAGTTGTATGAAATTCAAGGAACCAATAACGTTAACCCATAGTTACCTGTTTAACTCATAGTAGATTCCGTTAAAATAGAAAAAGATCATATGGACCGAACATATTGAGTGTCTCCATTAGAAATCGTACATACATATATGAGAAAAAGAACGAAGATAACTGTGGATTTAGACGCAACATGATCTGAAAGAAAGTTGGGTCGACCAATTTTAAACTGGAGATCTAGGCAGGATAAAAGAAGCATGAGATGACAACCAATAAAATGAACCGATGATCTGGTTCTACCATGACCGGTTACGTGACTGCTACTTCGATTAGATATCCAATCAGCAAACCAGCAGTGGATGAATAAGGAATGAAAGAGAGAAAGAAGAAATTTAAATATAATAATTACCCGACCTGAAAATCAAACCCACAACCAATCGAGCTTATCCAGACGCTATCTCATGCCACGACGACTTCTGAAGTTGTTAAATAACAAAAAAAGGTATTTTAGGAAGAAATTTAAAAATAAATAAATATTTCTTTCGCTTACTCGAAATGGAGTAAAACAAAACGAAAATTGTGTTTTTATTTGAGTACAATATAGAGCATTTGTTGATAATGTTGTATGTCAAGCCTAGATTAATGAAGCGGCGGAAATGGGAAATGTCAGAATAATGAGTGATGACCGTTTTCTCTTTAGTGAAAAAAAAAATATGAAAAAGTCTGTATTACTTTTTTTATTACGGCCGTGGCTTTGGGAATTAAGCTTTTTGTACTGCAATTGAGTTGTTAAAGTGATATTGACCAGTGCTTGTGATGAGTGCTGGTTCAAATGAGAAGTTTTTTCTTTTTTTTTTAGCTTCACGCTGTATCCCGCGCACAGCGGGGTAGGCAGAGGGAACCCAGTGCTAAGACACTCCGTTCTCCACTTTCCGCCGAATTCGGAGGCACTGCGTGTTAAGTGGCAGAACTTAGCGCCACGCTTTGCCTCGACACCAGACCGAAGAAAATGGAAATATTAAATATTTCCACTCCTCGAGTGGGAATCGCACCCACAACCAGTCGTTTACAGTCACACGCTTGTGCAACTGCGCCACAACTGGCCACAAGTAATATTTTAATTAGCTTAAACGAAAATAATTGTAATATAATTTTTAATTTTCATTTACAAATGAAGATAACGACATGCATTATGGATCCGTATACGGTTATACGTTTTTAATTATAATTAACTATTTTTAATGTATTCAATCTGCAACAGCTTTCACGAAATGGGCTTTTACGATACATAAAGTGGATGTAAAATTTAAATGCGTATAATAATTTAATTTTCATATCTATATTTGGGAAAATACTGGGTTCCAATAAGTAAGGGTAATAAGTATGTATGGTAGAAAAATAAAACTTGAAACCGCCTCTTTCCTCTGCATGGCGGGACGAGCTGAGCGAAATACATATTTAATGTTATTAAATATACATGTTAAAAAAGTTTGAAAAGCAAACACTTAACACTAACATAACACTTAACGTTTCACAGCCTAAGTCTATTTTCACTTTTTGACCATTTAATTACCATGTGTTCAAAAGGTACGATTACCTCCAATTGTCACCAAAAAACTTCACAGCACCCAAGACACTGTGCTCAATATCCCTGCTTAATTTCAGAGGTCTACTACAAACAGCCCGGGAAGAGTTAAACCACAACGAAACACACTTTTGACCAGTAAGAGCTTTGCTTCGCTCAGCTCAATGAAATAAAAGGCAGCACAACTGTTCCCGCATACCAACGTAGTTAAAGAGAACCGCCGGAAACGCCTGATATTGCGAGGCGTAACTCAACGCCGCGCTTAGTATCGCTAAGCTACCAGAGCTGAGAAAGGAAAAGAATGCATAATCATTTCCCAAGTAAGAATCGAACCCAGAAGTACAGTCAATCGATTTCACACTGCGCCACGACGGTCTTTCTTCAAATGTTTTGATATTTAAAAATTTGCAAGTTTATTACTGAATAGCTCTAAAATGCGTGTTGATTAAAGAATCAATTAAAAGTAATAGCTCCAGAACAAGTGTTGGGCAAAATTTAATTGCAATTAATAATTAAATATTAACAAATGATCATTTCTTTGAGTGAAAATAACAATTATCAATTAAATAATTGTCAATTTTAGTGTAATCCATACTTATATTAGAAATGGGAAAGTCTGTGTGTTTGTCTGTCATGCTTTCACGGCTTATCTACCGGTCAAACATAGGCTGCTTTATTTTTCAAAAATCCACCCCCGAGGGTTGCAACATGACGAAACAATTAGGCAGTACATGCGGTGAAGCCGCGAGCGGGCCGCTAGTAACTAATAATTAAGAAATTTTCAGCTAATTGTGATTTTTATGTGATTTTCCCACAAACAAACAATGAATTGTTAAATGCAATTGAATTTTGCCCGACACTGTCCAGAACTGAAAGAATTATATTCAGGGACAAAATAACTTTAGTTGCAAAAAGCAAAACGATAAAAAGTAAGCAACAAAGTCTTAGTCTAGTTTGGGGGCTAATAGTGGCGCAGAGGCATAAAGTGTGACTGTAAACCAAATGGTTGTGGGTACGATTCCTAAATGCAGTAGTAAGTGGGGAACGGGGTGTCTTAACACTAGGTTCCCTTTACCTATCCTGCTGTATGCGGGATGCAGCGTGAAGCTAAAAAATAAAGTCTTACTTAACACAAACAGTGTAACGGGCATAGCCAGTATTATATTAAATCGTATATAAATATTACATACATATGGTATACCTACAGGTAATCTTATTTTTTAACGTTATCGGGGATTCCAAATTGCGACCTACTAATAAAATATACTTTATCATTGACGTCATTAACGAAAACACGTCGATACACACATATATAAGTACATTCTTTTACTATTTTTATAGAAAAAAAAATGAATACATTCTCTCTGACTACATAGCTATGCGAGAGTAAGCGTAAGCCTGCGTTTTTTTATTTCCTCGATCGGTAATCGTGCCCATAATTTCCTTTAAATATCACGTAAAAAGACATTTACTTGAAAGCTGTAATAGTTGTTAATACTGACTACACACATAATTATTCCCATATTAACTTATTTTTTTTTTCTTGTATGTATCTATTATACATATGTATGTATTATAGTATGTATCTGTATCTGTGTGTTTATGTATGTATTTATATTATGTATATATTTGTGTGTTGGTCCTTTGTTTATCATTTTCTTTTTCTTTTTTTTTTATTTTGAATCCCGCAAATGTTTAATCTCATCCACTTCAACAGGTTGACTGGAAGAGATCTCTTTCAGGGATAAGTCCACCTTTGTTGACTATCATATATATATAAGAATAAGAAATAAAGAATAATCGAACCTGTAACCAAAGGCATATACAATGCCATGCACCATAATGGATATTATTATATTTTTTAATAAACAATAGCCCTTTCAAAATAATGAACTGCGGAATCATATTAAATTCACATCACTCAATTACGGGTAGTTCAAATTACGTTCATTGTTATGCTATTGGTTCTAATTGGTGTTATACAATATTGCCTGCTAATTGGAATCGGGTTGTCCAAAACCGTAATGCCGATGTGTAAAATATAAAATTTAATTAAAATGTTAAATTATATACATATAACAAGTTGTTATAATGAAAAACAATTTTTTTTCTATAAACGTATAAAAAATTGTACGCAGCGAGACTCGAACCTGCACCTCTTGGGAATTTTCTAAAAGCTCTGACTGCTAAGCCATGGGTTCTATATCAGACTACGTCGAAATTCTTGTATGCTTACAACTTATTTTTTTAAGTATATTAAGATTTTAATGTCAGTGTGTCAACGAATAGCGAAGAGTTTTAAATATTATATTATATAGTTATAATGAAAATGAATACAAAAATTATTGAAACACTGAACTATTTTAGTCAAAACAATTTTAATACATATTTAACTGACTAAAAGTTGAAACTATAGCCATCACGATAAATCAGACTCTAACACAACTACGGAATCAATGTATGTAATAATTTCAAATTTTAATAATATAATAAACACGCAATGTCTCAATTTCGAAAAGTCTAAGACAGAGACAGAGATTGTCTTGATACTAAGTCCTCTCTGACACAGACACAGACACAGACTCAGACTCAGACTCAGACTCAGACTCAGACTCTGGCACAGACTCAGACTCAGACTAAGACTAAGACTTAGATTCGGACTCAGACTCCGACTCAGGCTCAGACTCAGACTCAGACTCAGGCTCAGACTCAGGCTCAGACTCAGACTCAGATCCGGACTCAGACTCAGACTCAGACTTCATCTTCCAAGGAAAAAGCGTTAAGCTGCTTTTAAATATTAAAAAGTTACTTATTCTAAAAGAAAACAAGACAAAATTACTTCACGCTTCTCTAATATTGTATCTAAGGATAAATTATAATACAATTTTTCATTTTGTAAAATTTGTACGCGAAATACGCATCTCGTTTACGTCACTTTTGTTTTGATTAAATTTGTAGCGGGTACAAGCGCACTCGGAAGCATATCTTACTTGAGCACATTAAGTGATATTTAATAATTTGAATCTAAATATATATATATATATATTTTTTTATTGAATTGAAAGGGGGCAAACGAGCAGAAGCACCACCTGATGGTAAATGGTTATCTTCGCCCATAGACATCCACAACATAAGAATTATGAATGCGTTGCCAGCCTTAAGGATATAGGAGGGAAGGAGGTAGGAAGGATGGGAATGGCGGGAATAGAGAGAGCTGGCTTGCATGCCATCAATCTGGAACACATCATCAAATGCTTAGCGGTTCGTCTTTGACATGACTACCACCACCAAACTACTGGGTTACCCGCCTTTTAACGCTTGGACGTTACCCAGCTGCGAAGGGGAATTGTATTCTTAACACGTCCCCCCACGAGCAAAAGAAATAATTATGTCATCTTAAGAAAAATATGAAATTTGAGGTCATTGTGGCACAATGGTAAACGTGATGATTGTGGGCTCAGTTATTCGGAGAAATTATTATATTTTGGATTTTCAGCGTTGAGTTCCTCCACTCAACAATCAATGTCGCAATTTCAGCGGAAAGTACCCTTCTAAGCGAGAAAAAGCTTGAAGCTATATACATACATTGCTCCGTTAAACAAGCCAGAACTAAAATTGCCGATTGACTTGCCTCCTTAAATTATGATGTTACCGAAAAACTTATTTTACACCCACAATACTAATGATTTTACATGTAATTAACTTCAACTGTTGATTAGTTTGATTGGTTTGTATTCGTATATATGTATTTTTTTGTCTCAGTTAATACTTTTATCTTTAGTAGTGATTTTAGTATCTTTTAATTATCGGAAAACCGAGTGTAGCACTAAACTGTTAACTGGTATATTGGCCCACGACCCACGACCCACGATACTGGAATACCTAGTGTGGGGTCATCAGATGTTCCAAATTTGTTAAAGATATTTTTGTTAATAAATATATTTTTTCTTTCTTAAAAAAATATATCCGTATATAAAAAATTAAGATATGTCTATTATATAAACAAATTTAGCATGACATGAAATATCAGCACTGCATCACCATCCACCATCACCACCATCATAATCATTGCAATCTTTTCAGAGCCGTAAAATTCAAATTCAAAATCTCTTTTTTCAAATAGACTTTTGATAGCACTTTTGAATCGACGAACGAACACAAAGCTACCACCGACTCGGAAGGCAGTTCTGCTGAGAAGAGCCAGCAAGACACTCAATAGTTACTCTTTTAAAATATAAAAAAAACAATTTTATTATTTGATACAATGGTAGCTAAACTGCATTGGCCTCAACTCAGATTAATTCCACGCATTTTTATACTTTAAATATTCATCTATATAATAAAAAGCCGTACTTATTGATAAATTTAATTAAAATAAAAATAATTCAAATATAACCTCCCCCTATAATTATTCCTTCGAATTATAATCGAACTCATAACCCAATTTTATTTAAAAACGCTCCCACTGCGCTACATCACCTTTTAAATTTATTTTTTCTTGTTTACCCACAACTGTCACATGCAATCAAATGCATCACAAACAGCTTTGAATAATGAATCAGCCACTTAAATGATATTCAATGATTAATTACAACATCTATCTTGTACAAGAATCTGTCACTTTATCAATTGAAATACCAAAAATAATTAATTCTGATATGACGTTTTTACATAAATTAAGTACAATTAGAGATAAAAGGGTTCGACTGCCCTTTGCAAGAACATGTGTACTTATAATCTATATCATAAAAATATACACGTAAATAAAAACGTGATGGCTGTCTGTATATGGAAGATGTATAGAAAAAAATATTGTTTAGAGTATTTATCGCGTAATAGAAACTAAAACTTTGACTACATTTGAGCGTGCTAATCTCTGAAACGACTTTTGACTATTGTAATTTGACAAACTTCCCTTAATATTAATTTAAGATCAATCAATAAACATACAAGAAAAGACATAAGAGGGTCAGAGTGAACCTAGCGTCAAGACACTCTGTTCTTCACTTTCCGACCGAAATTAAGACATTGTATGCTAAGTGGCGGAACTTAACGCCGCGCAAATGAATATATAGACTTGTTTTTAAACTAAAATTAAGTCTGTATTCAGCGCGTTCTATTTGTATGTTAGTGCATATGACCTGATTGTACCTGTGCTTGTGGGCTCGATATCTACTTTGGAAAAGCTTATAATTTGAATAATATCAGCGTGATAAGACAAATTGCTTCTTAAGTAAACGCAATAAGCCAAAGTATTACAAATAACATGGCAGACAATAATAGATCACTAAATTATAATAAGTTCTGTTGATTTTACGAAATATCTTTTTTTTTATTACAAAATATTGTTATTAAATACTTCATTTTTACAGCTTTTGCCCGTATTAGAGGATAGTCAGAAATTTGGTGTCAAGACACATCGTTCTCTACTTTCCGCCAGAAGGAAACTTTATGCATTAAGCCGCTGTAACTCAACACTCTCTCCCTATTCCCACCATTCCCATCTTATCTCCCTCCTTCACCCCTAAAGTCGGCAACGCATCCACAACCGCTCTGGCGTTGTGGATGTCTATGGGCGAAGGTAACTACTTACCATCAGATCCTTCTGTTCGTTTGCCTCCTTTATTCAATGAAAAAAACCGTGATTTGTACCGGAATAATGAACAAAAATAAAAAATAATCATTTCACAGGAAAGTGGGGAACGGAGTGTCTTAACACTAGGTTCCCTCTGCCTACCATACTGTGTGCGGGATACAGCGGGAAGCTAAAAAAAATCGCAGAAAAATCGAACCCACAACCAATTGCGTTTACAGTCAGACGCTGTACCACTGCCCCAGCATGGCCTTCCTTAATTTAAAAAATGTTTTAAAAAGTCACACTTCTAAAGTACCTCGTATGACATGTTAATCCGGAAAAGTGAAAATGAATTTTTAAAGGAAAATTTTCTACATAGTCCCATAACTTACGAACAAAATAACATTTCTTGTATACCTACTTGTTATTTTAAGAATATTAGATATGCATGTAAAGTAAACGCGTATTAATAAAAAATGTTAAATAAAAATAATATATATTAATATATATTAAGATGATTAGAGGTTTCTATTGTTAACTCTATTCTCTCTCTCCTTTACTCACTCGCTAAAATAAATTCAAGAAAAAAATCACAAACAGAAAAACGAAAAAAAGCTGGAAAGTACACGGACCTCGAGCGTGTGGCGCCTAAAAAACAAAGAGAAAAAAAACTATTCTCTCTATTCTCTGTTTCTCGCAATGTTTTATTCTTTCCAAATATATGATATGCATGTCATAAATTAGGAGTGGATAAGTGCCTAGATGACCCGAGCCATTATTCAAATTTGCAATTGTTTACGAACCACATTTAAATAAATTTAATCTATATCTATATATATAATAAAAGAGTAGAAAAGTCAATTCTGTACATGAAAAATTTCAGAAAAATTTTAATTGGGTGCGTTAATATATCGATAACAGAGGCCAAAAATCCACTCAGTAGAATTTTTGTCTGTCTGTCTGTCTGTCTGTCTGTCTGTCTGTCTGTCTGTCTGTCTGTCTGTTAATTTGTTCGTCAATCACGCAAAAACTACTAGATAGAAATGAATGAATTTTAGTATGGTGATAGCTTATAGTCCAAAGGTACATATAGGATAGTTTTTATCCCGGTATCCTATGTAGTTTTTTTGGAAAAAATAAAAAACCGATATAAATAAATCATTTGTATATCGGTATCTACCGGTTAGAAATTAATGAATTTTTGTACGGAGTTAGCTTAGAGGTTAGAGCAACATATGGGATAGTTTTCATCCCGGTATTCAACATAACTCCCGTAGAAAAATAAAATTTAAAAAAAAACATTCAAATTATGTCGATAGTTCACGAGTGAAGCTAAATTTGTTTCAATATCACTAATTAAAATAATTACAAAATAAAATATGCATAACATTTATTAAATATACATTTGACCGGTCTATAAAACTTTATATAATCTATATATTTATATAATCTATATGACAACAGATGTCACTACGTTTTCTGCAACGGGTAGCGCCATTTGTTATTATATAGTTGACATTGTATTAGACATATCCGCACTCATTAAAATTATTATTATAAAAATGCAAAAAATCTGTATCTCTTCTATTTGTTATGTTTTGACGGGAATTCGTAAAGAAGATTGTTGAAGATGCAGGGTCATATAGGCTTTATAAAAAATCAAACCCTAGGAGGTTGAAACAGTGGATGAAACTTATGTATGTTTAGTATATAGTGAGAATGAAAGATCTAAACTCCTTGACTGAAATGAATGAATTTTCTCAAGAAAATAGTTAATGAGGCAAGGTCAAACATAGGCCACCTCTCTTTTTTTAAAAATTACCCTGGTATTCAAAACAGTTCCCGCAGAAAAGTAAAAAACTGGCAAAGTCAAATTGCATTGATTATTTGCAAGTAAAGCTATTTTTTAATATCAATAAGTAACACAATTGTAAAATAAAAAGCTTAAAGTTTGTTTAAGATATTATGACCGGTTTATAATACTATATACCAGATGGTATATATGTACGAAATCTACTATCATATGATAGCAGATTTCGTACGTTTTCTTACTAGAACAGTTATCGCTATATGTTATCAAATAATATAGACATTGCACTAAATGTATTGATGATTTTCTCTTGAACATAATTAGTCAAATATAGACTACCCTCCTTTTATAAAAAAAAAAGCAATCCCAAATAGGCAATAGAGGATGAAAGTGGTAGTTCACGTGGCGAAGCCGCGAGCGGGTCGCTAATTATGGAATATACCATACTAAGTATGGAAAAAATATATTTCTTTTATTTTAAGTTATTTATAATATCACAAAAATGAAATGGGAACTCGGATATATAGAGATAGAAATAATCCTTCCAAAAGCCGCATTTGGCTTGCGAGCCACAAATAGCCCACCTCTGTCATATATTACGAAATTAAGAAAAATATAGAGAATCGAACCCGTAACCATTACGTACACAATTAGATTTTAAAATATTGCGCCATAATGATGTTACCAAAACATACAAAAACACTTTACGCAACAATAAAATTTACTTAACATGTTATGTATCATTCATTTCATATCATACATTTACTTAGTATAAAGCGAAGTCGCTTCCCGCGTCTATCTGTATGCAATGCAACGGATTTTGATGCGATTTCTTTTAATAAATAGAATTATTCAAGGGGTAGGGGTCAGTCGTGGCGCAGTGGCATGAACGTGTGACTGCAAAAGACTGGCTGTGGGTTCGATTTCCACTTGAGGAGCGGCAATATTTAATATTTCCATTTCCTTCGCTCTGATATCACAGGCAAAGTGCGGCGTTATGTTCCGCCAATTAACACGCAATGCCTCCGAATTCGGCGGAAAGTGGGGAACGGAGTGTCTTAACACTAGGTTCCCTCTGCCTACCCTGCTGAGTGCGGGATACAGTGTGTGCTAAAAAGAAAATAAAAAAAAGAAAAAGAAAATGTACGAGTATAATACGTGCATAATATAGTAGAGAAATACTGATAATTTTAGAGGTTTCTAAAATTATCAGTATTTCTCTACTCGTCGGCGCGACGGCGCGAGTCTATAGTGAAATAGTTGTGTAGTTTACGCAGGCAAAGCCGCGAGCGGTCCACTAGTAAATTATAAAACAAATTAAGATCTAATCTCCATTATTTTTTTTCAAAAGGAATAATTCCGCGTGCGACTGTAATGATAAAACTCATGCTATATCTATAGAGATACGATTGCGATACGTTATTATATAAGATAGAACTGGTATTTTATTTATGTTTATGGCTCAATGAAAATTAATTCGGTTGTGGGGTCAAAGTCAAATGCACTTAAAACAATATATTACGTATTTTCTTATCTATATTTTGTTATTGTTATGACGCATGCTGTATTGGTATTTTGAATTTGAAATTTCTGGTAGAAAGTAGAGAACGGAGTCTTTTGACACTAACGCTCTCTACCAGTTTGGATAAAAGCGTGTAGTTATTATGATTAACTTCTTAATAGACAAGAAGTAACTATAGTGAGAAGTAACTCCTTAGCATTCCAAAGTTTTACCGTACACCAGGTGTACATCGCATTGCAAATAGGAGCTCTGAGCAGTACCTGGGGCTTGCGTAGAAAGCCTAAGCTTAAAACCCCTTTAACATGTAATAACGCCCACCTTCACGGTCCAAGCTCCTGCTTCTACCTAATCAAATTTGGAAAGATACAACTAATACCGTCTTTAACGCCGCACCAATTGAACCCTTAGAAACAAATGTCTTTAATGTAACTAGCAAGAATTGGCCCTGACAAACATGCTCGAATAACGTTTATAAAATTCTAATTACAATAGTTAATTTAAGATAGTCTGTCAAATTCTCACTATATCCGTGATTTGTAGTAGGTTCGATACCCACTCAGGGAAATTATGATATTGAACTTATATTGGGGGCCAGTCGTGGCGCAACGGCACAAAGTGTGACTGTAAAGCAGCTGGTGGTGGCACTCGGGGAGTGGAAATAGGAGTGGCAAAGCGCGCGGTTAAGTCCCACCATTTAACACGCAATTATTACGCAAGAATTCGGAGGGAATTCTGCGGAAAGCGGGGAACGGAGTGTCTTAACACTAAGTTCCCTCTGCCTACCCTGCTGTGTGCGGGATACAGCGTGAAATAAAAAAAAAAGTTATTTTCATTTCTCCACTCTGGTACCTAAGACATTGAAATTGGCTTCCGCCACTCACCAAGCAATATCTCGATTTCGAGATAAAGGAGAATGGAAATTTTAACGATACGTTCTTAGCAGGGGAAAGCCTTGTAGCTTCCCCATGGCTTATAGCCGATTAAAAATGCGTAAAGCATTTTTATAAATGAATAAAAACAGTTTGCCAAGTTTTTTCCTACATAAACGTAATAAAAAATGATTTCCTGATGAATCAGTCGTATTACCCATCATTTCATAACAACACTACTATTAAGTAATCTAATTGCCAAAACTAGCTCAAGGTAAAGGAGAATGCTAAAATTATCACTGCAGTAAAATGAATATTCACCTTCTGTTTGTCAGATTTAAGATGAATCATGCATATTTTTATTAGTGTTCTATTCCTTCATATATAATTACTTATTAATGCTGAAGTTTGACTCGCATTGAGTTTATTTTTAACACATTTTTCTACTTTTACTTCTAATTTCACTGAATGTGCACAAATTTCTATTGCCTATTATACTGTTTTTATACTATTGGGACTTTTGACCCCATATCATAGTACAATTAAATAAATTTGATGATTCGCTTGATTTGGAAATAGTTTTAAAATATTTATTCAAGGTAGTTTCATAAGTCTATAAGCAATATTATACACTAAATAATTAAGAAAAGTAAACTAGAATGTTATATATTGTGTTATATATTGGTAATTGTTAAATTACAAAATTCCCACAACCTGTTAAGACAGAGTGAGAAAACTCTAAACTCTTTCTGTCCATACTTAATCATCCTATCAACAGTTTCGGCAAAAGAAGTCTTGGAGTACAACAATAATCCGCCAAAGTGTTATAAGTGCCGTGACAGTAACATAAATTACGCTCGATAAAAAACCACCGATAAAACTAAGTTTCGCTTAACATGATGACTTGAAATAGATTGTAACGTTCTGCTATTCATATATTATTTATTATTTTTGATATAATATGAAGATCTGCAGATAAACCTAACGAGTCCAAGGCTGAACGAAGATCAGGCATATCTGCGCTATCTTTACAACTAGAGTTACTTTATTACTAGCGACCGTTCACGGTTTCTCCTGCTCAACTTTTTCTACCAACCTACCCCTTTTTTAACCTTTTAGGGGTAGTTTTTTGAAAAAAATAGTAGCCTATGTTTGACCCTGAGTCTTCTACTATTTTCGTTCCAAATTTTATTCAAATCGAGCCGGTAGATTACCCCAAAAAGCGTAACACACAGACAGACCTTCGCATTTATAATATTAGTATAGATTTTCTGTTGCTTAGATAATTTTCCCATACTATCTTATCAGAATTATTGTTCTTAGTGATATTGATGGTTTAATTATGATCCTTAAAGATATTGATATGGATTCTAATATTGCTTGAAAGTATTTCGTAGGCAGCGGCGTGTGTGATGTCAGTACGCTCGCACTTGTGATGTAATACTTGAGTGAAAATGTAATCCGCATTTTGTATTAACGGCTTAAGTGACTTCTTTGCAGCTTCATGCGTTTTCTCACAATAGGGTAGTTAGAGAAAACCGTAAGAGACTATGACTATGTCCTTCACGTTAAGGGATGTTTTATTGATAAAATATATGGGGGATATGCAAATGTTTTATTATCATTTTAAAATTTTATGAACATTTAGGTAAATTAGTTATTTACAGTTATTTTGAGTCTTATTGTAAATGTTAAAGTGTTTTGGTGATTAAAGTGGGATACTAGAAGTGTGAAAAACCACAGTATTGAAGGTTTAAGTAATTTGATAAACAATAAATAAAACTAGTAAAAATCCTACCCAAAATAGCAAAAACAGTACAAAAAATCCTGTACAAAAGATACTTTTTAAAAACTTCCAAATAAAGATGGACAAAGATTACTTACACTCTGCCAATTTCAAAGACCTAAGACACTAAATGACCTCTGCTATCAAAAAAAATAAAAAAAATACTTACTTTTATCCCCAATTTATATATCAACAGACTTCACTGACACATATGTGACATTTGACACATATATGTACGTACATGTAAAACGTATATTAAATAATGCACAACACTCAACGCACCTATTAAACATTTCTTGATAATCTTCAGCTCCTCTTGTGTCACGTCTTGTATCTCATACGGCAGTTCCAGCCATGGAGCCATTTTCACAACCAACACTACACTGTGGCCAAAAGGAGTAGACGTCCGGTTTTCAATAACTGATATCTAATCATATCGATCTACGATTTCGATAAAATAACTATGCGATTCGGTTTTTTAGTGGCGGAATTCGTATTCGTATATTTTGTGTTGTGATGATTTGTTGAATTGAACAGCGATTTACGGTTTTGGTTATTGTACGCGGCGTTTAGTTTCGCAATGAGTTAAGACGTCGGAGTGATTTTCAGTTTTGTTAAATATTCGGCGGTGTTGAATTCCGCATCGATTTAGGGTATCAGAGTGCAAAGTGATATATCACTACGTATTCCTATTTATCATCCCGTTTTATCTGATGATGACAGAAAGTAGAAACGTAAATATTATTAGAAAACAATATTTCTATCTGCTTCATTCGCTATATATTTCTTTCTACAAAGAAGAAAATGTGATTCTCTTGTTATTTCGTTCACATTTGTTATAGTTTTAGAGAATAAATGGTAAACAGTTTAAGTTATTTTTATTAACGACTTGAAAACATTTAACATTTACAATAGTTTTATAGAATTTCTTTTAAATTCATCTTAAAAGAAAGTTGTGGCCAGTCGTGGCCAAGTGGCACAAGCGTGGGACTGTAAACGACTGGTTGTGGGTTCGATTCCCACTCGAGGAGTGGAAATTATATTTTCCATTTTCTTCGCTCTGATGTCGAGATAAAGCGCGGCGTTAAGTTCCGCCACTTAACACGCAAGCCTCCGAATTCGGCGGAAAGTGGGGAACGGAGTGTCTTAACACTAGGTTCCCTCTGCCTACCCTGCTATGTGCGGGATACAGCGTGAAGCTAAATAAAAAAAAGCAATTATGATACTCGCGCCAATAATTTGTGTGAAAATATTAAAAAATCAAATTTAACTAAACAATTGAGTGACATATATTTTATTATTGATATATTATTTAAATGAACCATTTTTACTAGTCAATGATATTTGTTTAATATTTTTTTAGTGTCACAGTGTATCCCGTATACGTGTTAAAACACTCCGTTCTCCATTTTAAATTTTATCAACCAGGTGGCAAAAGTTAATGTTTTTGGACATAAACATTACTTAAAAGTAATAAAAATTACTTCTCAAGAAGAAATCGATCCCGCAACCATTATTAGCACTCGTACACTGCGCTATGATGGTATTTATAATTCGATATTTGTAACATTTTATCCTACTGATAAGTTTAGTAATCAATAGATGAAATGATATAATATTGACGTAATATATGAAAAAACCTAAATGTGATATTGCCAATATAGTACTAGTTTGGTTTAGTTTAGATTTACTTAGTATAGACTAAAAATAAATTCTAAGGACTTGGTCCAGATTAAATTATTATATATGCATTATTCATTATTAATTATTAATTAATAGCTTCACGCTGTATTCCGCACACAGCAGGGTAGGCAGAAGGAACCTAGTGTTAAGACACTCCGTTCCCCACTTTCCGCCGAATTCGGAGGCATTGCGTGTTAAGTGGCGGAACTTAACGCCGCGCTTTACCTCGACACCAGAGCGAAGAAAATGGAAATATTAAATATTTCCACTCCTCGAGTGGGAATCGAACCCACAACCAGTCGTTTACAGTCACACGCTTGTGCCACTGGACCACGACTGGTCATGAATTTTATTAACATTGTTTAAAAACAGTTTTTTTGACTATACCGGAGCCTCTGCCCTCTGCCTACCCTGCTGTGTGCGGGATACAGCGTGAAGCTAAAAAAAAAAGAAATTACTTTGTGGATTTCAACGCAAGAACGCTTGAATCATTTCTAACAGGCGCAGGTTCGAATCCCTCATCGTCCAAATTTTTACACTTCACACTTTATGAACAAAATAATTTACATATCCTAAGTATGTAAAAAAAAATTTTTTAATTATATTTTCAGATAGTTACGTTTTAAAATACACAGGTTTATTACTAAAAGATATAAAAAATCTTGTGTTATTCATAATATTCATTAACTCTTTATATTTAACAAGGTGTTATGAGTCACTCACAGATAAATAACTATGAAAATGATGAGCAATTGAAATTATATAACTTTGTAGGCTCAGGCAAACCCCACTCGAACTCAACTTGCATAGTAGAGAGGAAAGAGTGTCATCATGTGATGAGTCACTAAGTCCTCTCTACTTACCTCTTGCAATACGCTAAATGAACAAAATCAGGAGGTCTGGGTTCAAATCCCGCTGCGTTCAAATTTTTATATGTTTTCTAAAAGTCTTTTTGAAAAAAATCTGTATACAACCAGATTAAATTATAATTAGGTAAAAATAGATTAAATATATTAATCAAAATATTATATTTGATTTTCACAAAAGATTTTGTTTTTTATTTATGTAATTATTAGGACTTGCAAAACCATTGACGCGTAAAATAAGTGTTACCTTAGCAACATGAATGACTACAATTTAGGTAATTAATTAAACAGATACATTTTTTTTAAATTTTGATAGGCATAAAACATTTCATTTTATTACAGCCAAAATTCTACGCGGCGTGGAGTTCTGCGGGTGCTCTAGACGAAACCCACAGCATCCTGAAGGCGACGGTGGCCTGCACTAGGCAGGCCATCCACCTAGACGTCGTAGAAGAATGCGCGAGTGACCCTGTGACGTCTCACGATAGTGAAGGGGGTTTCCGCTGGGTATAAGTGGGTAGTATCGGGTTCATTGGTGACTCCCACAGTATCATCCGTTCGCAGGGCAGTTGTACCTGTCTTGTGTACGGTTGGTCTGCCTAAAAGTATTTCCCAGCCAAGAAAAAAAAGTGTCTAGAATATAGTTCTAACGAAAGCGTAAAAGCTGCGTTTTTTATTAAATTTTTCTTAGTTTATGTTTTAATTACTAATAATCTAGGTTTTAATTACATTTTGAACCCTTTACAATAAATCCTGAACTCCGGTATAGTCATATAAACTGTTTTTAAATAATCTTAATAAAAATAATGTTTACGGAGTTCAATGCATGTTTGATCAATCAGATGACCATTACTAAGAGGCGCGGGTTCGAATCCCGCTGCGACAATTTTTTTACATGTTTTCTAAAAATATTTTATATAACCTGAGTATGTAAATAAAATTTAAAAATAAATTAAAGTAAGATTTTCACAAAAGATTTTACATTACAACCGTTGACGTGTAAAATATGCGTTGCCTTAGCAACATGAATGTCACAATGTTCAATGTGAAGTTTAAATAGGAACACTGTAAGCAATAGACGCTTGTACAATGTTACATCGGATGATGGTTAATGATGTGCGACGTGTACTTCGATAATTTAATTTTTTTTAGGTTCACGCTGTATCCCGCACACAGCAGGGTAAGCAGAGGGAACCTAGTGTTAAGACACTCCGTTCCCCACTTTCTGCTGAATTCGGAGGCTTTGTGTGTTAAGTGGCGGAACTTAACGCCGCGCTTTACCTCGACACCAGAGCGAAGAAAATGGAAATATCGAATATTTCCACTGCTCGACTGGGAATCAAACCCACAACCAGTCGTTTTCAGTCACACGCTTGTGCCACTGGGCCACGACTGGCCACTAATAAATAAATTTACTGAACACGAAATAATAATTAAAGTTCGAGATGGTGACACGACCTTCGAAGGCTCTGGTTATGCTTGGCTGTGCTCCTCTTCCTTAATTAATAAACTTAATAAAAACTATCTTAAAGATAAAACTATTTTGATTTTTAACCCTAATTTTTACTAACAGAGTTATTCACCTCCAAGAGGTAGTTCGGAACATGGGGCCAAAGAAAAAAAAACTTTTCCAAAGAAACATGGATCGAAAAGTGTAAATCTTGTCACAGTTAAAAGTAATTTAAAAACTTATATTTATTTTGGACTATTAGATATTTTCTGTTTCCCATCACTAGCCCGTCTGTCAAAAAGATCAAGCTACAGGATAAAATCAGGATCTTGTACAGGATAAAATGATTTTTGATGAAATGGATGAAAATGATTATTTTCGTTATAAACTAACTATACCGAATTTCATACTCCTTCGTCCAAATGAGTTCCAAAACCAAAAGTTTTTCCATTGCATACTAATGATAATGAATCAGCAAGATACGTCACTTTGCAAACAATAACGATTAAATTCAAGTGGTTGTGATTGATAGAAAATAATGATTCATAATATGAACGGAAAATACGCATGCTATGAAATTTCCCTAACACTCGTTCAGTTTATATTTACATATATTTATGCAAATATTGTTTACAAAGTAAACAATGATGATACATATTATCATACTTTAAGTTTCTCTTATCTTTTTGTGGTGGTTATTCTATATGTATGTACTTACGTTTAAGTCAATTAACTGGAACTGTAAGAATTTCATTTAATGACCAACCGAGTGGTACTAGGTTCACTCTGGGATTATCTAATTTATCAGAATAAAAAAAATCTGTGAAAAACGTGAAGATGAAAAAAAGGAAACATAAATTCCAAAAAAGTTACCAAAAAAAGTAGAAAGAACATAGTTAAAATTATTCTAGTGGTCGTTATATACGTTAAAATATCATTGAGGCCATCGTGGCACAGTGAGACAAGTTCTGACTGTAAACGCAATTGGTTGTGGGTTCGATTTCCATTCGGAGGAACGATTATATACTTTCATTTCTCCGCTCTGCTAAGACAAAGACAAAGAAAATTTTCGCCATTCAAAACGCAAAATTACGGGGTTTCAAACAATATCATTAGATTTCCTCTGACATTTTCTACTTTAGCCAGAATTAAAAAAAATAATTCATAATTATATTTAATCGCACAAAAATTATATAAAGTTTAATAGATTTTCTAATTACGCCTTTCAGGTGATTGTCAGTTTCTACTTAAACGTTGCACAGTAAACTATATTAAAGCCCCTAACTAACCAGATGACATTAATTGACATAGAAAATCCGCCGCAACAGGGCTTCTTTGAGAGCTTCCTTTATACAAGCTTTTCAAAGCTTCACAGGCTGGGAAATAAAGCTGCCTCCATTGCCCTATGACGCCGGACGCGGTCACGCTGTCCTCGATCATTTGTGAGATGCTCCGACGTCTGTTTTATGTGGACAAGAATGGAATTTTATAATAGATGGTATCTTAAAAGCTCATAGCTTTTTGTATTTTCTTTATATTATTCAAAATGTGAAACTATTGTTAAAAAATTGAGAAACTACAGTTGCCCATTTTTTCATAAATTTGGGAAACTTAACGAAAGTGTCATGACCCAATAGGCAGTATTTGGCTCATTATGGTACCGAGTTCAATTCCGTCAGTATGAAAAATATGATTTCAAAGTATTTTCATTTTCCCTGCCTTGTAAGAAAGATACATTGTTTGTTTCTCGAGATAAGCAATTTCAATTTTTTTTATATTTTCATGTAGAGTGTCTTAACTTAAGTCTTCTGTAACTACCCTAATTAAAGTACAGAATATACATGAAGTTTTAGGCTTTTAGACAGAAATTTTGCTGGCTAAAAGAGCTGCCTCCATTGCCCTATGACCCGGACGCGGTCACGCTGTCCTCGATCATTTGAGAGATGCTCCGACATCTGTTTTATGTGGACAAGAATGGAATTTTATAATAGATGGTATCTTAAAAGCTCATAAGTATTTCTGAATTTTTATCGTAAATATAGATTGGTTTTATGCTAAGGGGGCGGCTCCAGCCCCTAAAAAGGAAGTCACCGCCACTTTAAAATCGACCAAGTGAGAACCAGAATATGAAGATGGAGAAAATTGGAATTGAGAATCTTGCACCTGTATTTATTTTATTTTATTTAAGTTAAACGGTGATACTGAAATAAACGGTCATAGCATTAAGTTCTCTATAACTGCTTTGTTACAGGCGTAAAGTTCAGAATGTACCTTATGTAGGCATAAGGTTTAAATAGGAGGAATTGTATGCCTAACTTTAAAGCCAAGAGCTAACACTGAATTATGAATTACGAAAAAATGACTTATATGAACATCAATGCAAGGTATATAAATTTTCACAAAAAATTATATAAAAAATGCAATTAAAATACCTTCATGAAAATAAATATAATCCTAACTATAGAAAAAAAAACGTCAATATTTATAATCATATAACAAAACGTGATCCACGAAGAAAACATGGCATTAACATTCTAAATAATATACTAGGCAAATATCTCCAAGAATTATTCGTCTTGACTCGACACCAGAGCGAAGAAAATGGAAATATTAAACATTTCCACTCCTCGAGTGGGAATCGAACCCACAACCAGACGTTTACAGTCACACGTTCGTGCCACTGTGCCACGACTTGCCTCTATATATGTAGATTATTGTATATTCAGATATTGGATGAAAGGATACGGTTCGTTAAATTATTTAGCATATATTTTATACGAAATAGAGAACAATATCAATAAGAGTCACTAAGCCACTAAGTATCTCTTAATACAAAAACAGAAGAATTTATATTTAAGTTATTTACATTTCTCCGCTCTGGTGATTAAAGAAAATACGGCAGAGAGTTCCACCATTTAACAAACGAGGCAAAGCGCGGCGTTAAGTTTTATTATTTAACAAGCTTGCAAAATTCAAAATTCCGGCGGAAAATCGGAAACGGAGTGTCTTGACACTAGGTTCCCTCTACCTACCCTGCTGTGTGCGGGATCAAACTAAATTTGATAAAAACCACAACGATTAAATTGTAATTGAAAAGGTTAAAATAACTGGAAAAACCTCGCCTAAAAGAATATATGTAAAAAGACGACAGGGACGACTTCGACTTCTAATTAAGGACCTAAAAAGAATTACAGATCAGATTACAAAAAAAACAAATAATAAATAAATTATAGAAAAGTAGTTAGCATATCTCTAATAGATTTCTTCTAGCCAATAAATGTATATATCTAAAGCAACATATAGCGTAGAAACAATCATATCGATAATCATTTTATAATTTCTCTTTTACTCCAAATTGCCGTGTTAACAAACGTAAATCAATTTGAACCTCATCAAAATCATCAAAGGAAATAATTAAACATTTGAAGCGTTTAACAGATAAGCAAAACGTGGAACTTCTAGCGCTTACAAAATTAATCGACAATCTGTCATAATAGCTCAAATTGGCAAACTAGGTACATTTAGTTAGTTCGTACCCGCAGGTGAGCTGACGAACTCCACAAATAGGTCTTGGGACGTGCCGATAATAGAGTAGGGAAACTTTCCCATGCCACAGAAAGTTCCAATCACGGATGCCGACTCGTCTTTGCCGTCGTATATCCTTATGTAGTCGTATGGACAATTTTCTGAACCTAGAGTTTCATTAAGGTTAGATTTATTTTATTTTCTTATAATTTAATTCATTTGCATAGGCTTGGGTAGTATAGTGATATAGTTTTCCTAGTTTTCATTTTTTTTCACACCTTCACGTCTTCGGTAGAAGGTAGATAAGGAGATCGTGCTGTGTAAAGATACTCCATTCTCCACTTTCCTCTAAAATTGGAGACATTGAGTATTGATGAAGCTCAACTTGCCTGTTGTTTTTTTTTTTAATATTTTAAATCCTATAATTACCCGAGTGGGAATCGAACCCATCACCGTATATGTTAAAAGTCAGACTATTCCATAACACCACGATGGCATGATTTTACTCATTTTCTACAACTAAGTGCAGGATTTCTGATAATTATTCAATTAAAATTCAATTTTCGAATTTTAATTGAATAATTATCAGAAATCCTGTCTAAAAAATCATACATAAAAAACCCAGTACCTTATCCATATAATCCAACTTAACCAACAAAACGAAAATATTTGTATAATTAGGCTCGTGAAACTTGAACCCAAAGCCATTATATACAGTCAATTTCCTGATATCCAATAAAATTTTACCCATACCTAAGAAATATAGGACGAAACGTAATATTGGCAAATAGGCTACTTAAGTCCGGGCAAGTATTCAATAATTTTTCTATCGTTAGAGCGTAAGGTGAGCATATAATTTATTACCATCGTAAATAACCGACAGCCAATAATGGACATAGAATCTGGACGGCTCTCCAGAACTTTCTTACCAATATTACATTCTTCCCAACTGTCAAAAGTTGGGATACCCTTGTTACGTTGTAAGGAATGCCTTTTTTTCTTATTTTATTATTATTATAGTAGCTTAAATGTTTTTTATGTATTTTTTAATAATTATTATTATGAAAAAGTCGTTGTTTTTTTATTATATAAAAAGCGCGGTGTTACGTTCCGTCACCTGGTATGTAAATGTGTATAAAATGTATCTCTGGAAAAAAATATCTCAGATAACCCCAGTGTTCTTTTTGAATGGCGCAATTCAACGCTGCTTTTTATCAAAATATGCTAAGTACAATCATTCCCACCATTTCCAATCGAACCTACAACCAATTGTCTTTGCAGTCAGTCGCTGTCAAACTTCACCACGGCGGCTTCCAATAATATTAAATTTAAGCCTAACAAATTTCTTTTATATCTGGAAAGTCGTCAAATATTTCATTTAAGCCCATTGTGGTCAAGTCCGATTCAGAGCTGTAACTATTCTTATGAATGTTATAGCGACTTGTCGAGCTCTGGTATTGGATAAAAGTTTTCAAACTGAAAATACGGTATATTTTAAAAAGCACCATGTAATGTCTGGGGACGTAGTGAATTAGTCTCTTTTAATAAACTTGCTGGAAGTTTTTTAATTTCAATTCAAATTTTATAGGTATTTTTTTTACTAAGGTTGGTGATCCAAATGGGAATCCGTATATATTATTATTTAATGATTTCAATTGTGCCCTCGCATATGTGCGCCCCCTGCTAAATTATCACCGTAACATCTCAAAAAGTGTAATAAAATATATTTAAGAATATGCACCAATTAAATTAGACCTACCATTGAAAGCCATATCGAGATCTGATTTGTAATCTTGAAGGTAATGGACAGAGTAGTTTGCACAAACAAACAACCTTCCACCCCAATTACATACATAGTCTCCATACCATCACGGGTAATAAAATGAAGAATATCAATCTAACCATTAAATGTTCTTGGTACTTGTGAATTAAAAAATATATTCCCTGAGCAAAAAAAATCTTAGTTAATCATTAACGCAAATGCAAATGCAATTTTATAATATAATATAGAATATAAATAAACTAATTAACTATTAAACTTCTTCACAATTCTAGGAAACCCATGAAAAGTAGGATTCATTACGAATTACAAGTTTTCAACATGACTTTCTCATTTACAACTAGACTTTAATTCTATATAATTAAGAGCTATTTTTGGTAAAATAAGGTATATTTATAAAGTGGTGGTAAAGTTTAAGTTTGAGTGTTCTCAGTTCAGAAATCAGACGAGTTCAGACGATATCAGTTAATTAGTTCTAAGTCTTGGCGATTGGTTTCATAAAATTTATGCTAAAAACTCTTTGACTTTTTTTAGCTTCACGCTATAACCTGCACATGTTGCTATAGGTAGAGGGAACCTAGTGTTAAGGCATTCCGTTCCCCACTTTCCTCCGAATTTTGGAGTGATTGCGTGTTAAGTTGCGGAACTTAGCGCGGTGCTTTGCCTCGACACTAAAGCGATAAAAATGAAAATAAATGTTTTCATTTCTCGAGATGGAATCAAACCCACAACCCGTCGTATTTCCACTTTACCTAAAAGAGTTTTTGAGAACAGTTTCGCACTTTTTCCCATAACTGGGTAGTCAGAGAGAACCTAGTATACTCCCCGTTTTCTACTTTTCCGCCAAAATCAAGATATTACGTGTCGAAAGACGGAACTCAACGAAGCATTTTTAACCAGAACACAGAAGATAAAATTAATTAAATAATCATCATTCCACAGAGTGGAAATCGAACTTATGACCAATTTCAATTAAAGGCAGATATTTTTCCACTGCACCACGACGGCCTCCTTCTGAAAACGCAAGATGGTCTTCGTTCATAGTCTTCGTTCTTTTTTAGTATAAAACTATTATAAATGCGAAAGTCTGTGTGTTTGTCTGTCACGCTTTCACGGCTAATCTACCGGTCCGATTTGGATGAAATTTAGAATGAAAGTAGTAAAAATGACTGGGTCTAACATAGGCTACTTAGTTCAAAAATCAACCTCTAAAGGGTTGAAATAGGGGATGAAAGTTTATATGAAAAATCTAAACCGCTTGACCAATTGTAATGAATTTTGGCATAAATATAGTTCATAATCTAAGCTTAAACATAGGCTACTTTATTTTTTAAAAATGCGCCCCCGATGTTTGCAATATAACGAAATAGTTCACGCGGCAAAGCCGCGAGCGGTCCGCTAGTTTTAGTATAAAACTAAATAACGTTTCATTCTTGCTCTTCATTATTAAAATGAGATTTTATTATTTAGACATTCCTGCTGAAATACTCGTATATGAAAATTATGGAATTATTGAAAGTTTTACTTTTACTTCTATACATACCATCAATTACTACATATATTCTTTAATAAATTTACAAAAAATGTAGAAGCATCTCAATAATAAATGAGCATATTTAACTTTATAAAGAGAAGGAAAAGAGAAGAAAGCTATTATATTCTAAAATAGTGCATTAAAATAACATTAAATTAATATAATAATAATATATATTATACATAACATTTTTTTAAGCTGTAAGCTGTACTGCGCACACAGCAAGGTAGACAGAGGGATCTAGTGTTAAGACACTCCGTTTCTCACTCCTCTTCCTCTCCCGATGAAGAATATTGAAATATTAAATAGATCCACTGAGTGAAAATCGAACTCACTACCAGTCGCGTGTACAGTGACACTTATGTACGCCTACACCATGACTGGTCTTAAAGTGTAAAAAACTATGTGCATGTCATACACTTTCATATAAAGTGACATACCTTAAACACTGCTAAGGCCTTAGCGTTGCCAAGGGAACGTATATTTTACGCTTCAACGCGCTATCTAGTTTTAAACAATTAGTTATAATAAGTAAGTTTCATTTGTGAAATTGTAATATTCAAGCAACTGGCAACTGTATTATGTTTTAAAATTTAATTAAATTCTCTCGCAAACTCTTAGATGCTTAGTTTTCTAGGAAGCAGACTCTTGATTCCGTTAATTATGTACATTTTAAGCGTTCAACTAATTTGAAAATTTAATATTCCTTTGACCATTTAAGCAGACACCGGTCGGAATATCGTTCTGTGTTTGGTTTGATGAAATTTCTTTTAAATAACTTGCAAAGTTTGCAATTTTGATGTTGCATACAAATGTATTTGTTGACTGTAAACTATTTTATAGCTTCACGATTCTTTTCCATATCGAATGGTAATCAGAGACCCTAGTGTCAAGACACTACGTTCTCCAATTTCCGCCCGGAAACGGGACATTTAGGTTATAATGGGCGGAAATCAACACTACTTCGTCTATTGTACCTGAGTATAAATATTAAAATATATCATTTCTCCGAATGGGGATCGAACCCACAACTAAGAGTTTTTGAACTAATTGTGCATTATATACAAGGTTTGCACATAACGATATTGACCGTTCATATCTTCGTTCGTATTAGTTTCTATAAAGGAATACAAAGAGTCACCGTTATATTTACAATGGCTCTCCCAACTGATAAGTAGAAAGGTATATTACTACAGGATAGGAGTAGAAAATTCTTAAAATCACTAGACTTCTATCAACTTGACTAAAGAAAATTATCGACTACTAACAAATCACAAAATGACATTGAGGACATCGTCGCGTAGTGGAACAGCGTCTGACTGTAAACGCAACTTTTGTGGCTTCCAGTCGTGGCGCAGTGGCTTGAACGTATGACTGTAAACGACCGGTTGTGGGTTCGATTCCCACTCGAGGAGTGGAAATATTTAATATTTCCATTTCCTTCGCTCTGGTATCCGAGGCAAATTGCGGCGTTAAGTTCCGCAATTCCTCCGAATTCGACAGAAAGTGGAGAACGGAGTGTGAACAGCGTAAAGCTAAAAAAAAAATCTTTACTTAGAAAAATGATTATGTTTAAATTATTTTCATCTCTCAGAGTGTTTATAATTAATTCGTTTTTAAACGAAATGATTCGTAATTAAACGAAAAGCTACAAGGAACACGCTTAAAATTTTTCTTTTTCTCCTGGTTATCTGGCTAAGTCATCAGATTTATGCTTTGGCTATATTGTGACCGTATTCGAATCCGTGGGTTCGAATCTTTTTCAATCTTCCTAAATGTGGAATAATACTTAACAAATATGTATACACATTTAGAATTTAGATTTAAAACTGAATTCAGATGTTTAATTCAGGCATAATCTGATAAACAGTTATATTAATATCCATAATTAATATCTAAATAACTATCGACCAGTCTACGATTTCGTCTGTAAAATATCTAATCATAAAAATTTTTGGTCTTATCACCATAATACTGAAAATTGTATTATTAATTTTACATTACATTTGTGTGTCATTACGTCAATACATTTTAATAACAACTAACAACACTTTTCAATCATTTTTTTTAGCTTCACGCTGTATCCCGCACACAGTAGGGTAGGCAGAGAGAACCTAGTGTTAAGATACTCCAATCCCCACTTTCTGCCGAATTCGGAGACATTGCGTGTTAAGCGCCGGAACTTACCGCGCTTTACCTCGACACCAGAGCGAAGAAAATAGAAATATTAAATATTTGCACTCCTCGAGTGGAAATTGAACCCACAACCACCATAGACCACGTTTTGACAAATTTGCATGGTGTGAATTTCCACATGGCTCTTCTTGATACCCCATTGTCTGACCATAAACAGATTTACCTAGATATCAAACAAATTAAAGTTGATAAGAAAAGAGAGACACATGAGTATTTGGCAACTGACTATACTGCTTTATATAAATCAATGGAAACAACTGTGATCCAAAATAAAGACTACGACTATGAAATATTAGAAAATTTAATTAAGACTAAAATTCAAGGAAATAAATGCATAAAAATAAAAATTTTAAATAAACCCAGAGAAGACTGGATAAACAAAGAGGTGTTGAATAGTTTACGTGATCGAAATATTGCCTGGAACCAACATAGAGCTGATGTTAAAAATACCGAAAGGGAAACAACATTCAAAACCAAAAGGTACGAAGCTTTCAAAACTACACGAAATGCTAAAATTAACTTCTATTCTAACGCCTTTGAAAAATGTAATAAGCGGCCAAGAAAAATGTGGGATTTAATTAACAGTCTCGTCAATAACAAAAATAAGATAAATATCATACCTCCAAATCTTGTTCGAGATTCCAATATAGTAGTAAATAATCCTTATGAGATTTGTCAACTTTTTAATGATTTCTTTTCCACTGTTGGTTCGGATTTAGCAAGTAAAATACCCCAATCATATCATCGAAACTTTCATTCTTTCACTAGTCTTTCACATTCACAAAATAACACTATTCAGTCATTTGCACCCACCACAAAAAAAGAGGTTGGTGAAATAATTGACAAATTGAACGTAAACACAAGTAAAGGCATCGATGACATCGGCGCAAAAGATATAAAGTGTATAAAATACTTTATTCTAGATAATCTTACTGACTGTTTTAATAAATGTCTTACACAAGGTAAATTCCCCGAAAGTTTAAAGATTGCTAAAGTAACGCCAGTTTATAAATCCGGAAGTAAAACAGATCCGGGGAATTATCGACCGATATCTGTTTTACCAGTTTTGTCAAAAATTTTAGAAAAATTAATATATGTCCGTCTTTATAATTACCTCAATAAACAAAACTTCTTTTTTAGTCAACAATATGGCTTTCGTCCGAAATCTAATACACTTTCAGCAACTGTGGATATTGTCACCAAAATTAAAAACGCGTTGGATAGTAAGCAAATCGTTCTAGGTATCTTTATCGATTTAAAAAAGGCTTTCGACACGGTCAGCCATAATTTATTATTACAAAAACTACATAAGGAAGGTATAACAGGTTCGGCAATCAAAATTTTAGAATCATATCTACATCGCAAGCAAATTGTTAAAATGGGAAAATTTCAAAGTAAGCCCGCAACGTTAACATATGGAGTACCACAAGGCTCTATTTTGGGACCGCTATTATTTTTAATTTATATAAATAGCATTAGTAACATTGATTTATCTGGAGATATAACTCTGTATGCGGATGACACAAGCTTATTTTACTTTGGTGATAACATTAACAATATAATTGACGTAGCTCAACGTGATTTAAATGTTATTAGCGAATGGTTTGTTTCTAATTTATTAACTATTAATACCAAAAAGACATCATATATGATCTTCGCGCCTAAAAATAAAAATATACCAAATCATGACCGACTAACAATTTTTAACGAGCCAATAAATAAAACTGATCATGAAAAATATTTAGGTCTTATAATGGATAGCAAGTTAACCTGGCAATACCATATTGATCATCTTAAAAATAAAATATCCCCTTTGATAGGAGCACTACGTAAGATTTCTTTATGTATACCTAATAAAATTCGTCCTATTATTTATAATTCTTTAGTGAAACCTCATATCGAATATCTTATTGAAATATGGGGAACTGCTGCGAAGTCTAACATAAAGTCATTACAAACCTTACAAAATAAAATTATTAAAGTTCTTTATAAATATGATTATATAACGCCATCCGTTGAATTATACAAAAAAACAAAATTTCTTAATATAAATCAAATTATACACTTTAAAAACCTGCATGTTGATTAGAAAAATAATAACAAATAAAACACATTCACAATTACACTTTCATAAAAAAACACATACATACCACACTAGAAAACGTAATAAACTAGAACTTCCAAAAACCAGAACCAACTATGGAAAGAAAAACATTTTATTTGAAGGAGTTCAAATTTATAACAAACAATCAGACTTAATCATTAATAGCAAGAGTTTTCCTATATTCAAAAAACGTGTAATGGAATATGTGCAAAATAATTTATAAGTTAATGTAACTCCTACCTAAACATGTTTGTGTAATATTACTACCCGCAACATTTTATTTTACTGTATATTATTCATAAGGCAGACTTTTAAATGTACCCTCAAAAAAAATGATTGTAATTTCTTATTATAAGTGAACTTTTGTGTTCTTTTTGAGAAATAAATGTCTTTAGACCAAACCAGTCGTTTACAGTCACACGCTTATGCCACTGGGCCACGACTGGCCCCAAACGACTATATATAGTAATGACTATATAGTCACATTTAAATTGACTTAACTACCAACTTAGGCTGTATAATTGAATCGTCTTATACAAAAACAAATTTAATAAAAAAAAAAAATTATTTTCTCATTAAACTGAAACGAAACCTCAAACTATGTAATTGCATTCACATAAGAAAATCACTTAGCGCGAATCTGCCTCGCCGTGGCGTGCGGGCTCGTGACGTCAGATTAATTAATGTGCAACGTATGTACTAATGAAGAGCCATTGTTGTATCATTTATCACTTGTGTTCGTTTGACGAGGATCGAGGAGCCTGTTGGTATATTTGATATCTTAATTTGAATAATAGTTTTGTAAGTTCAAAATGTTTATTCTTTGGTTTCTTACTTATCTTCGCATTATTTTTGACCAGCGGCACACTCGCGGCTTCGCTACATGGACTGCCTGATTGTTTCGTTATGTTGCAGCCCTCGAGTGTGGATTTTTGAATAATAAAGTAACCTATGTTTGACCTTCGATTATCAATTATATTTATTCCAAAATTCATTACAATTTAAGGTCAAGCGGTTTAGTTTTTTCATATAACCTTTCGTCCCCTTTATTTTTGAAAAAATAAGTAGCTCATGTTAGACCCATGGTTATTTACTACTTTCGTTCTAAATGACATGCAAATCGGACCGGTAGATTAGCCGTGAAAGCGTGGCAGACAAACACACAGACTTTCACATTTATAATATAAGTATGGATGTTTCGCTTTGGCGAAAAGATAAAGCAAGGCGTTGAGTTCTGTGAACACGCAATTCTCGCACCTTAACACTAGGCTCTTTCGCATATACAGTCTGTGCTGAAAGATCTTCATGTTAAAAAGTGTCACCTGAAAATGGGAAGCTTGTAGGTAGCGTAACCTAACGCAGCGTCTTTGTCTTGTTTAAACCGTCAGACGCTCTCCCACTGCGCTATAATGGTCATTTGACGAAATTTATTATATAGAAAACATCTACATAGTGGCCAGTCGTGGCCCAGTGGCACAAGCGTGTGACTGTAAACGACTGGTTGTGGGTTCGATTCCCACTCGAGGAGTGGAAATTATATTTCCATTTTCTTCGCTCTGGTGTCGAGGTAAAGCGCGGCGTTAAGTTCCGCCACTTAACACGCAAGCCTCCAAATTCAGCGGAAAGTGGGGAACGGAGTGTCTTAACACTAGGTTCCCCCTGCCTACCCTGCTGTGTGAAGCTAAAAAAAAAAAAAAAAAGAAAACATCTACTTTATTTAGCGATACCGTTTTGCTTTATGTAAAGTTTACCTGTGTAGCAGACTGAGTATAAAACGTTATAAATAATGTGAGCTTTCTTCTTATAGGGTATCGAACCCACGACCTCTGTGTCTACAATCATATCCTTAACAACTGCGCTACAATAACACCTATATCTAATATGAATATGTTATTCTGTTTGTTATTTGAAAGTAAACGTTCCCTAACCTCAAAGCGAAACATATAATTAAATTAATTTATCGCGCCTTATAATATACAACAAAACCACATACACATATGTATTATACCACATATAGTAAACAATTTAATCAAACTCAAAAGCTTATATCAATTTTCAAAGTTCAATTATATGTTCTCAATGGATACAGAAATACAACTGTTGGTATAGGTTGTCTACTCTAAAACTGAACGCCCCTCCACTGTCCTACAAGCACATGGACATTAGGTGTATAAATGACACACAATGATACATAAGCTTGTCATTGGTCAGTCACTAAACGATCAGAAAAATATATTATATAAAAAATAATATTATATATGATGTATTGATAGAAAGACAAGTATTAGGTATCGACTTCGATATCTAGTTTATTTTTAAAATGTATGAATTTTCATACATTTTAAAAATAAACTTGTGTTTCTCAAAAAGGAATTTTAAGGAAGGTTACGTAAAAAGCATGAGGACCCCCGGAGGGCGTGTATGAAGAGGTTGATGACAGTGGATGAGACGAAAGAAGTATGAAGGGACCGTAGCATTTGGCGCTCCGTTCTTTCTGACTACCCCGCAAGAGCAATACAGCAAATACAGCGTGAAGCAAAAAAAAAACAAAATGAAAATTTTGAGAAAACTAACACTACATAAACACTACATAAACTAACATACGAATATTGATTAAAGTTTACTAATTTATTATAATAACAGTTAATTTTAATTCCAGTCGGTGTTTCTATAAATATAAAATTTAGCAAATATTTTTTCAGCAAATAATATGCAACGCTATTTTGACGTGTCAAAAGTGGACACGTGTCCGGATCCGATGAAAGTAAAAAAATATATATTGTATTTTCTTTATAAGACCCAAGGTGTGTTAAGTTCTGCTACTAAACCCGTAAAGCTGTGAAGCCAGTCGTGATACAGGGGCACAGAGTGTGACTATAAACGCGACTGGTCGTAAGTTCAATTCCCACTCGAGGAATGAAAATCCATACTTATATTATAAATGCGAAAGTCTGTGTGTTTGTCTGTCACGCTTTCACGGCTAATCTACTGGTCCGATTTGGATGAAATTTAGAATGAAAGTAGTAAAAGTGAATGGGTCTAACATAGGCTACTTATTTTTTCAAAAATCAACCTCTAAAGGGTTGAAATAGGGGATGAAAGTTTATATGAAAAATCTAAACCGCTTGACCAATTGTAATGAGTTTTGCCATAAATATAGTTAATAATCGAAGCTTAAACATAGGCGACTTTATTTTTTAAAAATGCGCCCTCGAGTGTTGCAATATAACGAAATAGTTAACGCGGCGAAGCCGCCAGCGGGCCGCTAGTATATAATATTTAATTTTCTTCGTAAAACATGGCGTTGGGTTCCGCCATTTAACACATAATGGCTCCGGAATTCTGCGGAAAGTTTGGGATTGAACTACAGCGTGAAGCTAAAAAAAACAAGTGAGAAATGGAATGTCTTCTTAACACTTAGTTCTCCTTGACTGATCCTACTATGCCGGAAAAAGCGTGAAACTACTATTATATGACTTGAAGAACGATAAAATGATTTTAAGCGTGCTGCTTTTAGCTGTTTTTTTTAACCTAATTTGTTTTCACATAACGCCTCTTCATTTTTCTTAGCAAATAAACGTTAGTAGTCAAGTAAACAGTCAATTATGATAACAACATTTTTAACCTGTTGTATTTTGTTGGTGAATTTTAAAATTTAGATAAGTACCAGTACAATATAAAATTTATTCGTCATTAAAAACAGAAACAGGTTAATATTATGAGATTCAATTATACACATTTCTGCAACATTTGACTTTAGTGTTAAATCGAATTATTGATTTATAACCAACAAGAACACAGTGATTTTATTTTCCGTTCTCCTTTTTTATATTTAAACTTTATAGTATAAAAAAGAGATTTTGCTAAATTTCACGGAACAGGCGCTTATGGTATTTATTGCATGTATCGTAAATATAAAACTGTGTGTCGTTATTCACTTACCCACACACAGCAGGCTAGGCAGAGGGAACCTAGTGTTAAGACACTCCGTTCCCCACTTTTCGTCGAATTTTGAATTGCATTGCGTGTAAGTAACGGAACTTAACGACTTAGCCTCGAAACCAGAGCGAAGAAAATGGAAAAATAATAAATATTTCCACTCCTCAAGTGGGAATCGAACCCACAACCAATCGCTTTACAGTCATACTTCGTACCTCTTTAAAATTCATATTTTTTTATTTATTGACAATTATGACCAAAGCTTAATATTCTTTGTATCACTTAGTAATTTAGTTATACATATTTTTTTTTTAGCTTCACGCTGTGTCCTGCACAAAACATGGTAGGCAGAGGGAACCTAGTGTTAAGACACTCCGTTCTCCACTTTCCGCCAAATTCGGAGATATTGCGTGTTAAGTGGGGGAACTTAACGCCGCGCTATACCACGACACCATAGCGAAAAAAATGGAAAAATATTAAATATTTCCATTCCTCAAGTGAGAATCGAACCCACAACCAATCGCTTTACAGTCACACATTAAACCACTTTAAAATTCATTTTTTTTTTAATTATTATCAATTATGACCAAAGCTTAATATTCCTTGTATCACTTAGTAATCTAGTTATACATCCATTGATCAATCCTCATGCAATTAGTAATTCAATTTCAATAGAACAGTAGATATATTAAACAGGTTATAGCCGATTTGCAATTTGCATAACATAATATTGTAAAACAATGCTTTATGAACACTATTTAAATATATAAAATAATTATTAATTATTATTTCTGTTATTTGATTAATATTTTGAGGCTATTGTAGTGCAGTGGGATAGTGGGAAAGACAGGCAGTTGTGGATTCGATTCCCGCTTAGAGAAAATATATTTCAAATATATTTCGGCCTGCTCGCGGCTACGCCGCGTTAACTATTTCGTTATATTGTAACCCTCGGGGGCGCATTTTTAAAAAATAAAGTAGCCTATGTTTAAGCTTAAATTATCAACTAAATTTATGCCAAAATTCATTACAATTGGTCAAGCGGTTTAAACTTTTCATATAAACTTTCATTCCCGTACCGATGTTGATTTTTGAAAAAATAAGTAGCCTATGTTAGACCCATAGTTATTTACTACTTTCATTCTTAAATTCCTCCAAATCGGACCGGTAGATTAGTCGTGTAAGCGTGACAGACAAACAGACGGACTTTCACATTTATAATATAAGTGTAGATAATTATTTCTGTTACTTGATTAATATTTTGAGGCTATCGTAGTACAGTGGAAAGGACAGGTAGTTGTGGGTTCGATTCCCGCTCAAAGAAAATGTAGTTCAATTATTTTGGTTTGTCTTCTATGGTAAGACAAACCACGTTGTTTAATTCCGCTTCAACACGCAATGTCTTGTATTTAGACGGGAAGTGAAGAAACTAGTTTCTGGGCTAGGTTATTTCATTAATTTATCGTACACCAAAAATGAAGATAATTATTTTATTCAATTTTTGGAAAGAGTAGGAGTGTTTCAAACCTTACAAATTCAGTATCAAAATGTAGATTTTCGTAATTCAGTTCACGTAAAATTTGAAGCTCTTACGATTTTTTTTGTTGTTTTTTAAAATTTGTTTTTTTTTTATTGTAAAACAGAGTTGTACAATAAAACTGTACTAATTTTAAAGAATACATCATCGTGGCTCAGTGGGAATTGTTTCAGATAGCAAACGTGATGGTTGGGTAGGTTCGATTTTAAATTATTTGCTTTTCTCTGCTCTGATAAAATAAATTGAGAAGTTGACTTCCATCAACGCGCAACGTTCGAGACGTTTCAACAGAAAATGAGGGTCGGAGTGTCTTGACACTAGATTCTCTCTGCCTGAATAGCTATGTGTGAAGCTGAAAAAAAGGATTTCTGTTAACTTGTTCTCATTTTCAACTGAATACAATGGCAAAAAGTGGGTCAAAATATAGTTATAGATAAATCCAGGTCAAGTCAATTAAGCGTGTCAATAAACATTACTAAGTTGAGAACAAAACAAACAACTAACTATATCATACTTTTGTCCACATTTATCTGATTTCGCATTCAAATGTGATTGCATTCATACATTCTGTTATCACTGAAAAAAATAGACTGAGATTAAATTAAATTAAAATTAAATAGCTTCACGCTATATCCCGCACACGGCAGGTTAGGCAGAGTGAACCTAGTGTTAAGACACTCTGTTCCCCACTTTCCGCCGAATTTTGGAAGCATTGCGTGTTAAGTGGCGCAACTTAACGCCGCGCTTTGTTTCAATACCAGAGCGAAGAAAATGGAAATATTAAATATTTCCCCTCCTCGAATGGGAATCGAACCCACAACCAGTCGTTTACAGTCACACGTTTGTGCCACTGCGTCACGTCTGGCTTCATTTACTTTTTAGTGGTAATAATGTATGATAGGTCTGGTATTTAAGGCAAAGTGCAGCGTTGAGTTCCACAATTCAACCCGCAATGTTTCAATTTCGGGCAGAAAGTAGGCGACAGTGTGTTTTAACATAAGGTTATCTCTGACTGGGTAGTCTTATACGGGAAAATACTGGAAACTGCTTTACGTACCAAAGTTTTTTTTATATTTGCACGTATTTTTCATTTTTTTTTTTAATATGAATATAAACTGTCCCCCGAGTGGAAATCAAACCTACTCAAGCGTTTACAGTTAGACTTACTGCGCTACGACGGCCTAGTTCACAATAGTGACTAATAAATATTAAACTTATTATTAAATAAAACAGTTACTAAATTGTAAATTTTAAAATTAACTTAATTGTGTTTTAGACACGCGCGATGTTAATGTATTCAAAACTCAAAAGTACCAAGAATCAATTAGAGTTCAATATGGCGCAGCGTTACAGCTTCTGTTCTGACTGTTTAATCGATGGCAGTGACTTCGATTCTCACTTTTTCCGCCGAATTTTCATTCCATTTCCGCTACTGTACGTAATCTGTGAGCCGTGCACCTGTAAAAAAAGTGTATTAGCCGAAATCTTTTATAGCCAATAAAGAATATTTGTTTATATGCTTCGTTGTTTTTTTAAGATTTAAGTGGATTTTCGTACATTATGTACAATAATTAGTCAAAAGTGTGTGTTCGTTGTTGTCTAACCTTTCCTGGGCTATTTGTAGTAGACCTCTGAAATCTGGCAGGGATATCGAGCACAGTGTCTTGTGTGATATGAAGTTTTTTGGTGACAATTGTAACTGGTTGTTCACAATTATTTTTGAATAAATGGTAATTAAACGTGTTCATAGACTTAGGCTGAGGAACGTTAAGTGTTATGTTAGTGTTAAGTGTTTGATTTTAAACTTTTGTTAACATATAATAATATTAAATATGTACTTCGCTCAGCTCTTCCCGCCATTTAGAGCAAAGAGGCGGTTCCTAGTATATATAAATTCCAACACAATCACGTAACAAATTACTCAAATAGTTAAATTAACAATAATTATTGATATTAAAGAATTTAAAATGAATTAAATATTATAATGAGTTATAACTAGAGACTACATAATTAATTAGTTAATGCAAATGTTAACACGATAATGCATTGAATCTAATACCTTTACACGAACGCATCATAAAGGTAGTTTTAGAGTGATCGAGAGATTATCATAACTCTCCGTTCTCCACTTTTCACTCGAATTCGATTTAAGACGAAGTATAAAAAAGCAAGAAGCAAGGAGAAAGAAGCCAGGCCAGGGGCCTCGTGGCGCAGAGGCACAAAGTGTGACTATAAACGCCTGGTTGTGGGTTCGATTCCCACTCGAGGAATAGAAATATTTTCATTTTCTTCTAAAAGAAAGGAGTAATTATAATAATTACATAATAAATCATCACGAAGAAAGCGAACCCACTACTAATTGCAATTACAGTCAGACGCTCTCATTGCGCCACGATGGCCTCAAAGAATTTTTAACTTTCTAATACGACATTTCCAACATATAACTTAAAAGGATTAAAAAATGTAGTGGCAAATTACATTATTCTACAAGTTCCACCAAATATCCCCATACTAGTGGCTTCGCTCATATTTCCCATCCCCTTTAGAGGTTGATTTTAGAAAAAATAAGTAGCCTATGTTAGACCCAGTCGCCTTTACTACTTATATTCTAAATTTCATCCAAATCGGACCGGTAGATTAGCCGTGAAAGCGGACAGACAAACATTCGCATTTATAATATAAGTATGGAGAATGTGTGTTTCGTGGCGGAATACAACGCCGCGCGTGCTTTCCACGCCGTTCTGCCTCATAAAGCCGTAAGTAGAAATCGAATCTTCATCCACCACTGTACAATAATGTGTAAACTACACCACTGTGCAATAACGGTTTTTTAATTCATTGTTTTTAAAAAATCGCGTGGAATAATTATCTTAGAATAACAAGTGACGATTTAAGGGTAATTTAATTTTAACATAATATAATACAAGCAATATTCTCTAGTTGTGTTCGTTTTATATGACGTTTAAACGATTACTGTACTAAGACTTTGCCTAAATTTACTTTACTTACTTTTTGAGATACATCACTCTAAAAAGACTTTGAGGTCATTATGGTATAATGTCACGTCTGACAGAGCAATGGTCGTGAGTTCGATTTTTACTCGAAGAAATGATATTTAAGTTATGATAATTTTTCTGTTCTGATGGTTAAAGCAAAGACGTAGAGTTCCGCCATACAACAAGCAATCAAAAAAAGTGGAACGAAGTGTCTTAACACTAAGTCTTCCCACCTTGCTATATAAGCGTGCTCAATAAACACAGAATATTTAAAATATCCTTTTAATTATTTTGTTCTGTACTTTAGTGAATCACCATCCAAATTGATATTTTTGTTTGAGGAAAATAAAGAGTGGAAAAGGGTCAAGGTGGGGTAGTTCGTGTAGTGTCACGTATTTAATACGTACCTACCTTCCGATATTAATATCCATTGAACGTTTTGATAATTTTAAAAGTAATTCTTAGCTTAAAAAACATAATAGATCTAGACAACTTTTAACATTTTTTAAAGTGTTATTCCACACTTAGGAAAATTGAAAAAGACATTTAGAAAACGTATAAAAATTTGAACGCAGCGGGATTCGAACCTGCGCCTCCTGAATACCGTTCAGGCGCTCTCACCACTGAGCCATGCGTTCTACTAGCCGCTGCGTCGAAATTCTTATACGCTTTATTACAACTTATTTTTGTTGTTGGCATCTCTGTAGAGAGATTTTTACAAATTTCTGCTGCCCAAAGATTATTCTACGAACAATCGTTTGGCAAGAGAGAATGCTATTTATAAATTAAATTAAACACAGATCTACACAAATCGGTCAGCGTGACGCAATGGGACAGCCTCTGAACATAAACGTCGTGAGTTCGGTTCTTGCTCGGAGGAATACAACAGCTTATTCCTCCTTTCAACAGGTAACGATTCAATTTCAAGTTAAAATTAGAAAACGGAGTGTTCTGAGAATAGACTCTCTCTGACCCTGCTATATGGAATAAAGATGTTAAAAATGGTAACATAATATTTAATTCTCCTGTCGTCTATTACATAATTAATATCAAAATCGTTTCATTACCATTTTACTGTAATATTTTCAAAAAATGAATACTAAAAATGTTTCTTAAAAAAAATATTAATAAAAGCGCAGCGGGGTAATGAGAAAGAAACTTGTCACTATCAAAACAAGTGTTTTGGTCCACTCATATTTCACAAGCTTCTTAAGACTTAATATTAGACAAAAATATTAAATCATAATACAATATTAAAATGTAAAAAAATAAAGTTATCATTTTTTTCTCCTTAAAAGGGTAGTCAGAGAAAACCTGTCGTCAAGACACTCCGTTCTTCACTTTCAACCTGCACTCACAACATTATTAATTATGTATATATTTTTATTTAGCTTCACGCTGTATCCCGCACACAGCAGGGTAGGCAGAGGGAACCTAGTATTAAGATACTCCGTTCCCCACTTTCCGCCGAATTCGGAGGCATTGCGTGTTGAGTGGCGGAACTTAGCGCCGCACTTTACCTCGACACCAGAGCGAAGAAAATGGAAATATAAAATATTTCCACTCCTCGAGTGCGAATCGAACCCACAACCAGTCGTTTACAGTCACACGCTTGTGCCACTGGGCCACGACTGGCCACTTATTATATTTAAATTATTATGGCTAATTATGTATATTTAAATTATAATATCCTGGTGCTTTCAAAAAACTTATTGAATCACTAACATAATGTTACTTACATTATATTAGTGATTCTACAACTTTATTTTATAAGTTTATTTTATACTTTATTTTATTTTCTTACATGATGTTAGTGATTTCAAAAGCGTCTAAAATTGCCCAGCCGATTATTTGTTTACTCATATTTAGTAAGCTGTGGTAAACGGTGTTGGTATTACTGTTGGTATTACTTATTTACTCTGTTATAATAATGTCATAACAAAATGCACTGTAATACTGTTTATTTACCTAAATAAACGAAAAAAATATATAAATAATTTGTAAACAAACAGACAATCGCATTTTCTCATATATAAAGATAGCAAGAACGATAAAACTGGCTGTGATCAAGCATTCCCTTCATTGCACAGTGTCATTTGCATCGTTCACTTGTGTTGTTATTATTTGTTATTTTATTGCAGTGCTATAGTTAAGTTTACTTTGTTTATACTTTATAAGGTAGGTAATTATATATTTTTTTAAAACATAGTTTTAGTGCTTCTCGATTTTTCCATTTTAAGCCCGAATTCGGGCATTGCACGCCATTTTGTCATATCTTAGGGTAATATATAGTATATATATATTGTTAATACATTATTAATCAATGTCGTTGTGGTGCAGTGGTGAAGTATCTAACTGTGAACGTGATAAAATGATTATGGGTTCAATTCCCACCTGAGGGAATAATTATCTTTTAATTATTGCCATTTCTCCGCTCTGGTAAGCCTTGTGTCGGGTGAAAAACAGAGAACAGATTATGCAGAGAGAGTTGTATGAAAAAAGCGGATAACTAAACGAAATTAATTCTAAGAGAATTTTAGGCAAAAGATGAGAAGTTAATGTTTTTATTTTTAAACTAGCGGGCCGCTCGCATCTTCGCCGCCTGTACAACATAGCTATTCAATTATATTGCAACCTCGGGGGTGGGTTTTCCACAAATAAAGTAGCCTATGCTCAACCTTGGATTATCAACTATATTTATGCTAAAATTCATTACAATCAGTCAAGCGCTATAGATTTTTCGTATAAACTCTCATCCCCTATTACAACCCTTTAGAGGTTTATTTTTGAAAAAATAAATAGCCTATGTTTGACCCAGTAATATTTACTATTTTCATTCTAAGATTCATTAAAACCGGACCAGTAGATTAGCCGTGGAAGCGTGACAGACAAACACACAGACATTCGCATTTAGTCTCTATTTTTAAATTATTTAAGATAAATAGTTTAATAAGTAACAGATCGCAATACACTAATAATCACAAAGTCTAACTAGACCTAAATAACATTTGTACTACGAATACCAACTATCCCCTAGCGATATTCGAACGTCGAACCTTTGCCTACTTGCAGAATTCTACCACCTGCACCATTATAGCGTCATATTAAAGAAAATAACAAAATAAATAAAAATAATCATTATCAATGTTGTTATTGTCAACACAAACATTGTTATCTTATCCGAATCGCAGGCATGACCGTTAGGAGGCATATTGCGATGTCGAAATTATAAATGATTGAATAGTACTGGTCGCCCGTAACTTTATTTATCGATTTTATTGAGAGCCATTGGTTGTTGGTTCGATTCCCATTCAGGGGAATTTATATATTTAAATTGTATCCGTTCTTTCGCTCTGGCGCGTAAGACAAAGCGTTGATTACCGCCATGCAAAAGGCAATGTCATAAATTCGTAAGCAAATGAAGAATTTGCATACGTGTATCTTGACACTAGTTTCTTAATGCACATACTCTCCTGTAGTATATTCGAGGGTAATAAATGATGCTTACATGTTTAATTATCGATCTCGACTGCCTTGTAACATAAATTAAAAATTACCCACAAATTACGATAAATAATACAACTTCTAAGAACTTACCCCAAATTTTGACTTTCTCTATATAAAAGTTTTGGCTGTTGCACAAATATGTTAATTTATACTTTAATATTGTTATTCCCATACTTTCATATGAATATTACAAATTCAAACTAATAATGTTATGTCTGTCTGTCTGTTACGCTTTCACGGCTAAACCACAGAACTGATTCGGGTGAAATTCGACATAAACTCATTTAAAGATACAAGGTCAAATATGGACTATCGTTTGTCAAACATCAATCTTCAAAGAGTTAAAATAGGGCATGAAAACTTGTATGAAAACTCTAAACCACTAAACCGATTTCGATGAACTTTGTAAATTAGATATTTTATGTTTGACCTACCTATTTTTTAAAAAAAAGAAACCAACCCCTACGTATCTAAGATAGAAGTGAAAAATTAATATGAAAAATATAAACCGCTTAACTGAAGTGAGAACAAGGGTCATCTAAAATATAAACAGCTATAGTTGTGTATTAAGCGAGCGCGAGCTGCGAGCGAGTCACTAGAAAGAAAGTAGAAAGTAGCAGAGGGAACCTAGAGTTAAGACACTCCGTTCCCCACTTTCTGCCGAATTCAGAGGCTTGCGTGTTAAGTGGCGGAACTTAACGCCGCGCTTTACCTCGACACCAGAGCGAAGAAAATGGAAATATAATTTCCAGTCTTCGATCGAGGGAATCGAACCCACAACCAGTCGTTTACAGTCACACGCTTGTGCCACTGGGCCACGACTGGCCACAAGAAAAAGTTAGTCACTAGTAAAAATATATTGTTTTTCATTTTACATAAGATTTTAACACATTTTCACTACTTCACTATCAAAATATGAACATGACAAGCCTATCAAAAGACACTACAACTTCCGTCTTTCGATATTCCTCTAAAACTTTGCGAGAAACTTCTACCGCCGCGCTCATTAAGCCCGACGACACTTCAAAGAAATCTCACCTTTGTTGCTTTCACACTTTGATCATTCACGGATCGATGGCCCCTTTCTAATTAAAATTGAGCAACTATCTCCTGCCTTTAACATTTTACACCGCGGGATCAATGTAATGTGTACAACTATTTCAATATAAACTAACTAATGTATATATACCTATAAAATCTTATAGAGAATCTTATGCGATAATAAACTTTGGAATTGAATTTGGGAATAAGAGTGTTTAATTTGGTTTTTCGTTGGTTTTTTTATATGCGTGTTATATACATATTCCGTCGTGGCGCAGTTGGACAAAGTCTGCCTGAGAACACGATGGATGTAGAAACGATTGCCATTTGGCAGTTTTCAGCCGGAAAGTATTGTGAAAGTTCTATCTGACTACCTTGTTATACGGAAAAGGTGCGAAGCTGTTTCTTTTTTAATTGCCATAGAAGCCATCATGGCACAGTGGAAATGCTTTCAATTCTCTCAGCCGCAACATTCAAAGAAATACTTTTTTTCCCGCTATGTAAGACTCAGAATATTTTAAATATAAGCCGTCTTACAAATGGTCACTGCTGACCCGGGACTGATGCATACAGAATTTTCTAAAAGTAAATCAATAGCATTTTCCCGTATTTTCCCACTTAGCAAGCTAGGCACAAAGAACCTTGTGTTAAGACACTCCACTCTCTACTTTCCGCCCAAATCCAACACATTGCTTGTTAAGTAGCGAAATTCAAATAATAACCTTTCCAAACAACAATCTAAAATGATACATATACAAAAAATGACAATAATTTAGACTATAATCCCCGTAAGCTTAATTAAAGCCACTCTTGATATTAAAATAGCACGAGATAGTGCGCTTGTAAAGCGATATGGTTCAAATATTCTTGGCGTCACTCCAAAATATAATAATTGGACACAAAAATACTCCTGCAGTCGGAATATTACATTTCAATAGACCTAGTTCGTGACTGGAATCGTAGCTGTTGAGGGAAATGTACACGGTAGGGTATTTTTTAATATAATATTGTAAATCTAGGTAGTACTTGTCATTTTTTTAAATATGTTTATATAGGTATTATTAGTTGGGGCCAGTCGTAGCGCAGTGGCACGAACGTGTGACTGTAAACTACTGGTTGTGGGTTCGATCCCACTCGAGGAATCTAAATATTCAATATTTCCAATTTCTTCGCTGTGGTGTCGAGGCAAAGCGCCGCGTTAAGTTCCGCCACTTAGCACGAAATGCCTCCGAATTTGGCGGAAAGTGGAGAACGGAGTGTCATAACACTAAGTTCTGATTAACTACGCTGCTATAAAAAAAGAGAAGGTGCAAAAAAATATCAAGCCAAAAATAACTATAAAACCCATTAAAATATAAAATTTTAATTAAAACTTGCTAAAGTGAATTGGTATGAAGTGTAACCTCTTTATTAAGCGATGGGATGAATACCGTCAACAATTACTTAATTTGGGCGAAAATTGACTCTACAAAGGATGCTTTGTAGAAACTCTTTACTTTGAGACAATAGATCAATTTCAATTTCAATATCTTCGTTCATCTATAACTTAACCGTTGCATTATTATTATAATTATATTTTAAATATTATTTGGGGCCAGTCGTAACGCAGTGGCACAAGTGTGTGACTGTAAACGACTGGTTGTGGGTTCGATTCCCCCTTGAGGAGTGGAAATATTTAATATTTCCATTTTCTTCGCTCTGGTTTCGAGACATAGCGCGGCGTTAAGTTCCGCCACTTAGCCCGCAATGCCACCAAATTCGACGGAAAGTGGGGAACGGAGTGTCTTAACACTAGGTTCTATCTGCCCACCCTGCTGTGTGCGGGGGATACAGAGTGAAGATAAAAAAATGCAACCTTATCTTAGGGTTATAGTAGCGCAGTGGGACAGCATCTGACTGTATACACGTTTGGTTATGGGTTCAATTCCCACATGAGGAAAGTCTAATTTAATTGAAACAGATCCATATTTAAATTGTTTCATTTCTCCGCTCTAGTGACAAAACAAAGTGTGGCGTTAAGCTCCGTCAACGCGGAATGTCTTGATTTCGGACGGAAAGTGGAAAACGGAGTGTTATGATATTAAATTTTCTCTACCTACATTACTTTGCGGGTTAAAGCGTGAAGCCAAAAATACTAACTCGTCAGATATTCACACACCTGCCAAATTAATGTCAACAGTGAATCTCTGTCCACAAGAGATTTTGAGCTCATATTTAAACAAAATAACCAAATCCGCGTTTATTTATGACGTCATTAAGTATTTATGACGTAATCAGTTAGCTTGCGTATTAACAGTATGTATGTTTTAATTTCAAATGTTTTCTCATTTTTTTTTTGGTTCATGCTTTCTCTTGGTTACCAGTACAAAAAAATAATATAATTTAAATATAATCAACCCCCGAATGGTAGTCGAACCCACAACTAATCGCGTTTACCGTTGCACACTGTCCTACTGCACCACAATGGATCTCACTTATAGATATAAATAAGTATTTTAAATAAATATATTCAATTATAATTATAATTAAAGGTCACGTCTAACTGTAAACTCGGCGATCGTGGGATCGATCCCTGACTGGAGCAATATTTACATTGTAATTTTCATTTCTTCATTGTGGCAAGACAAAGCACTGCGTTTAGTTCCGCCACTTCACAAAGATATAAACACAAAGTTTTGGAGAAAAATGCGAAGTTAGAAACAAAGAAAAGACTTACAACTAAAGTTTTTTTTTTCAAAAAGTAAACAATTTATTTAAATTTTCAGCAAAATGGCGCCACAAATTCCATTTCCATATGAATTCAAGAAAGTGACGGAGGAAGAGGATAAAATAGTGAAAAAATATTATAAAGGTACTTTTATTACTTTTTTTTACTTTTTTTTACTAAGAAATCGTTGAAATTTCCTAAGAACAAGCTACTAAGCTGATTCTGTGGAAAAGCTTCGCCTGAAGTCAAAAAAATATTTAGCACGACTTATACTATAAGTAATAAAATGGTAAAATGTATATATAACATTACTCTTTTCAGTTTCACCAATCTCTGACATTTGAGTTTGAAACTTTTTTTTTGTTTTTTTAGCTTCACGTTGTATCCCGCACACAGCAGGGTAAGCAGAGGGAACCTAGTGTTAAGACACTCCGTTCCCCACTTTCCACCAAATTCGGAGACTTGTGTGTTAAGTGGCGGAACTTAACGCAGCGCTTTACCTCGACACCAGAGCGAAGAAAATGGATATATTAAATATTTTCACTCCTCGAGTGGGAATCGAACCCACAACCAGTCGTTTACAGTCACACGCCTGTGCCACTGGGCCACGACATAAAATTAAGCTTTTTATAAAAAAAATAAAATTAAAAACATAACAATTTGAATTTTCTATCTACTGAGAATCGAACCCAGTACACCGTCATTACTCAACCATATTAACACTCCCACTACATACACTTTATATAAAGCCATGCTCAATTTTAGCTCAATTTCACAACGCAATGTCCTTTGAAATATCCAATTTCGGTCCACGTCGGCGCACACCGAATTATGATCATAATAACTATATCGCTTTATCGCTTTAAGATTAGTTTAGTTAGGAATACAAGATTGTTGTAAACGCGTAAAATGTCATCTAAATTTCATGATATTCATGAATAAATTTACCTTAAATTGTATTCACTTTTAAAACTAAAAGTGAACTGTACTAGTGAAACTTTAAAACATATAACTTTGTTGTATTAAAGTGCAAACTTCATTTTTATGTTTACTTAAATATGTTGCTTTTAGTAATAAATGCAAATTGTATCAAGTTTAAATTCAGAATAAAATTTGACAAAGAAAATCTAGAAATCTATAAATCTTATTTATAAAATCTTTTTTTTATTCTGATGACTGATCATCCTGTCGTGGCATAGTCGGGCAACGTCTGAATGTAAACGTTATTGCTTGTTGATTCAATTCCTACTTGTGGTAATGATTTGTTTAGGTTTAAATTATTTTCATTTTCCCGCTATGTTAAGACAATACGCGGGCTTAAGCGGGCTTGCGCGGGTTGCCTCAACACCAGAGCGAAGAATATGGAAATATAATTTCCACTACTCGAGTGGGAATCGAACCCACAACCAGTCGTTTACAGTCACACTTTGTGCCACTGTGCCACGACTGGCCCCTTTTTATTTTTAAAACCCCAAAATTGACTTAGTTACCAGTCCAGAAATAATTTGAATACAATGACTTCTTCAAGTGGTAATCGAACCCTCAACCATCGTCTATACAGTCAAACGCTGTAACACGCCAAGACGATCTAAATAATTAGCTTCACGCTGTATCCCGCACACAGCAGGGTAGACCTAGTGTTAAGACACTCCGTCCCCCACTTTCCGCCAAATTCGGAGGCATTGCGTGTTAAGTGGCGGAACTTAAGGCGCTTTGCCTCGACACCAGAGCGAATATTAAATATTTCCACTCCTCGAGTGGGAATCGAACCCACAACCAGCCGCTTTCAAGTCACACTTTGGGCCACTGCGCCGCGATTGGCCCCATCTAAATAATAAGTAATTTGTTGAAAAACAATCATTTTTTATAAGAGTTACTAACTATATCTTTCATTCATATTACAGAATACACCCGTCCTTTCATCCGTGTGGGCCCGCACGGCTACCTCTCGATGGCGGGGTACGGAGACCATGCAGCTGATATATACAATTTGGAAGTGAGGCCGGACGATATATGGGTCATTGCGTACTCTAGATCTGGTATTGTGATATTTGATTGTATATGATGATTTTAAATTTAGCTTCTAGTAAGTGTTTGTATTTAACTAGGGTTCCTAATACAGATGTGTATGTCATATAGTAATTTCTTTTATCTTATTTTATTAATTTAATATGTTTCTAAAGTATTTTTTTTAGTTTCACGCTGTATCCCGCACTCACAGTAGGTTAGGCAGACACTCCGCCAAATTTAGAGGCATTGCGTGTTAAGTGGCGGAAATTAACGCCGCGCTTTGCCTCTACAACAGAGCGAAGAAAATGGAAATATTAAATATATCCACTCCTTGAGTGGGAATCGAACCCACAGCCAGTCGTTTACAGTCACAAGCTTGTGCCACTGCACCACGACTGGCCCTTCTAATCTTATCTACTTTCATTTTTTACACTTTTTTCTGTAAAAAATATAATTTTGATAAATTTCGTAATTTAAAGGAGTGAACAGCGTAGCATAGAGAGTAGCATATCCCAATATCCAATTTGTAGTAATATCCAATATATTTTATAGGCACTACTTGGTTACAAGAGCTAGTATGGCTGGTTATGAACAACCTCGACTACGATGCCGCCTCAGCGACTCCTCTGACAAGAAGATATGCTTATATTGAGTATGTACTATTTACTTGTTTTTTTTTAGCTTCACGCTGTATCCCACTCACAGCAGGGTAGGCAGAGCGAACCTAGTGTTAAGACTCTCCGTTTCCAACTTTCCGCCGAATTCGGAGGCATTACGTGTTAAGTGGCGGAACTTAACGCCGCACTTTACCTCGACACCAGAGCGAAGAAAATGGAAATATAATTTCCACTCCTCGAGTGGGAATCGAACCCACAACCAGTCGTTTACAGTCACACGCTTGTGCCACTGGGCCACGAATGCCCCCTTATTACTATTTACTTTATTATTTACATTTTATTATATCCTTTCCGTAAGCAAATTATGTTTTCTCTTCAAGATTTTCCAAATGTTAATCGTTAATCAATCAATCAGGTTAATCGTTTTTCATATTAATGTCAATTAGATAAAATCTTTATATTGGAGCCAATCGTGGCGCAGTGGCACGAACGTGTGACTGTAAACGACTGGTCGTGGGTTCGATTACCACTCGAGGAGTGGAAATATTTAATATTTTCATTTTCTTCGCTCTGGTATCAGAGGCAAAGCGCGGTGTTAAGTACCGCCACTTAACACGTAATGCCTCCGAATTCGGCGGAAAGTGGGGAACGGAGTGTCTTAACTCTAGGCTCCCTCTGCCTTCCCTGCTATGTACGGGACACAGTGTAAAGCTAAAAATAGTAATTAAAAAGAACTATCTTTATAATTAGTTACTTTTTTTAAGCTTTAATAAATATTACTTAACTAATAAGACCATCGTGACGTGGAATAACTTCTGACTGTAAAAACCATTGGTTGCGGGTTCAATGCTCACTTGAGAGAATAATTTAAATTATTTTAATTATTTTCACTCTTATATTTTTATTTTATTATACTTTTTTCGCTATGGTATGTGTAATAAAGTGTTTAGTTCCACCATAATTTGTATGATATATCATTACCTTAAGTAGGAATAGAACCCATAGCCTTCGCGTTTAAGACCAAAGACAGTCCTGTCAATGACTTCAAGTAACATGATCATAATATACTTAATTCTAGATACCCTACATTAGCGCCAGAAACCAGGAAGCCAGAACCGCCACAAGTTCACCACCGAGCCACCTTCGATGACTATAGAAATCTTCATACGTTGCCTTCCCCGCGTTATATCAAAACTCATTTACCATTGTCTCTATTGCCGCCGAAGCTTTTGGACACTGCAAAGGTCATTATTTTTAACTTCAGGCTTTGCTACTGTAAACACGGCGGGTTGTGGGTTCAAATCCTACTTGAGGATTAGAAATAATTATTTATATTTTTTTTTATATTATAAATCCGAAAGTCTGTGTGTTTTTCTGTCACGCTTTTACGGCTAATCTACCGGTCCGATTTGGATGAAATTTAGAATGAAAATAGTAAATAACCCTAGGTCTAACATAGGCCACGTATTGTTTTTAAAAATCAACCTCTAAAGGGTTGAAATAGGGGATGAAAGTTTATATGAAAAATCTAAACCGCTTGACCGATTGTAATGAATTTTGGTATATATATAGTTGATAATGCAAGGTTAAGCATAGGCTACTTTATTTTTCAAAAATCCACCCCCGAGGGTTGCTATTTAACGAAACAATCAGGCAGTCCACGCGGCGATGCCGCGAACGGGCCGCTAGTATTTAATATTGCCATTTTCTTCGCTCTAGTGACGATACAAAGCGCGGCGCTAAGTTCCGCCATATAACACGCTAATCCTTCAGAATTCAGCGAAAAATGGGAAACAGTGTGTCTTAACTCTGGGTTCCCTCTACCTACTCTATTGTGTGCTTGATATAGCGTGAGGCTAAAAAAGGGATTTTATTAATTAAGCATATATTAAATTGGTGTTATTACATTTTCTTATAATAATAGATTAATACAAGTTCAGATTATAAAAACCCTTGAAAATAGTTTCCATACCATTCCACCTTGACGTATTGGGACAGCATCTAATTTTAAACATGTTAGGTTGGGGGTTCAATTCCCGTCACTACACTTTTAATTCTCCGCTCTGGTACATAATACAAAGCGCAGCGCGTCGGTGAGTTCAGTCACTCAACACATCCTGTGTTGAGTCTCTATATCGGGTGGAAAGTGGAGATCGGAGTGTCGGATCGCTGATGGAAAGGAAGCTGGTACATTTGACTAAAAATTTTTAAACTTACGCATTAAAACAAAAATATAAAGGAATTACAGCATAAGTTTACTTAAATTATGATCCCGGAATATAATAAGTTCGCATATATACTGCCCTTACAGACTTCCTGTATAGCTCGGACATATAAGCGTAAGGTTATTGCTCTCGCCCTTGAATATTACCAATTTCAATTTTAAACTAATATTTATGCATTATAAAAGCTTATAAATGATTTTTAAATGTAAGGGCAGAGTTTATTGCTTATAATATTAGCGTATTATTTTATTATTTACTTATTGTCATGAACTATAAAATGTTTTTACTATTTTTGGTATTTCCCGTAGAAATTACGAGAAATTCTATAACTATAGGGATGCTAAAATTCGGTGTGTATGCTCCCTAAGGAGTCCCAAGGAATCTGCATGCTCAATACACCTTCTACGCCTACATATGCCTAGATATTATAAATTGTGTAATAAAATTATTAGGAAAAATATTTAAATAAAATGTATTTGGTACATAAATAGTAAAAGTACTAGTTAACGTGTACTAAAATTGAATGTGGCCTGATTTTTTTTTTAACAATTGATGCAAGATCCATTTAAAGACCCATTTAGGATATCATCGATCACTCTCTAACTTAATTAAAAACAAAATAAAATAGGAACAAAATTAAAAAATAAGCTAGTGTTGAGCGAAAACATAAACTTTCCATGTAAAAATCAATTGCGGCTCGTCTTGTAATTCTACTATATTCAACTAATTTTACCCCAAAATGGGATTTAGGTACGATACATGAATTTTGTTAATTTATTAGCCACATATTCTAATCCGCAAGCATTAATAAATGTATAGTGATTTGTAATATAAAAGTATAAACTTAAAACAAAAATTAGTCAAACCACCAATTAAAGGGGCAGTTGCACAGCAAACAGTGAGTAAACTCAATGGTTAGGGGTTCGATCTACACTCGAAAAAAGGGATATATTTTTATTATATCAATTTTCCGTCCCGGATAAGATCAGGCGCGACGGGCAACCAATTCGGACAGACAGAAGAGAACGGAACTTCCGTTATATAAAAATCTTTTCCGTTCCATTCCGTTATATAAAAATTCCTTTATATATAGAATAAAAGAAAGCAATTTAACCCTTATTACAGTATAGCAGATTCGTCATAGAGAACCTCATTCGTCATAGAGGGAGAAGTTAGAGAAGACACATTCTCCATTTTCCGCCTGAATTCAGTGTATTTTATATATACCGTGTATACTAATGCAATTAGTATATAGCGGTTTTTTGATATCAATTTTAAATATGTATAATATCCAATTTTATTTATTATTACAGATAAGATATATATGCAGCCATTATATAAATATAGTATAAATGTACATTTTCCAGGTTCTCTACGTAGCGCGCGACCCCCGCGACGTGGCCGTTTCATTCCACTTCATGCACAAATTGTTCAGATACTTCGACGACGGAGTCGAGTTTAAAGAATTCTGGGATCTTTTCAAGAGAGATTTGGGTAAGTATTCAAGTTTATGTTGTGAAAGTTATGTTACAATTTTTACTATCTTTAGGCATGATAGGAATTAAAAGTCTTAGGGGCGGAATATAATTATGTAGATGTTGATAATTATTTCTTTGGGGCCATCGTGGGTCAGTGGAATAGTAGGTGAGAGTAGTCGGTTGATTGTGGGTTCAATTCCCACTCAATGCAATAATCATAATTTAATTATTTTCATTTAAATTTTTGGTGAATAATGCAAAACTCTATGCAGAGATCTGCAACTCAACACATAATGTCTCGGTTTCGGGCGGAAAGTGGAGATCAGAATGGTTCTGATACTTGATACTTGGTTCCTTTATAATCGTCTTTTTAAGTTTTGAAATTGATGATTAAAATATTTTTTTTTTGTGATTTTGATATCTATCTTTTTTTGTTGTGTAGCTTCACGCTGTATCCCGCACACAGCAAGATAGGCAGAGGGAACCTAGTATTAAGACTCCATTTCCCACTTTCCGCCAAGTGGAGGAACTTAACGCCGCGTTTTACCTCAACATTAGACCGAAGGAAGTGGAAATATTAAATATTTCCACTCCTCGAGTCAAATCAAACCCACAACCAGTCGTTTACAATCACACGCTTGTGCCACTGCACCACGACTGGCCTCAATCGATACCTATAACCTATCTTTTAATGTTATAATAGTTTTGTCATTTGTTTACAGTAATGCACCAGCCTATTTTCCCACATATCAAAGAATTTTGGAACGTCCGCGACCATCCTAACCTAACGTTTTTGTTTTATGAAGAAATGCTAAAGGTAACCCTTATTTTAACTTTTAACTAGTTTTTAACATTTTAAATGTTATTCAGACACTAAGGAAATTGAATAAAACATTTTTATGAAACGTACATAAAATTTAAAGGCAGCAAAATAAGCCTCTTGAGCAGTTTCCAGGAGGCGTGGCGTTCGAATCTCGCTGAGTCCAAATTTCTATATGTTTTCTAAAATTGTCTTTAACTAAATGTGCAATCCATATCCAGCAGCAAAAAAAATAAATAATTGGAATTGGGTTCGGTTCTTTCTAGGTGAAGTATTCATTATTTAGTTATTTTTCATCTCCGTTGTTGTCAAAAAGATGAAGCCCCCTCGTTGATGTCTATTAGTAAAAATGCAATGGCTCGAATATGGAAAACAGAGTGTCTTAACACTAGGTTCTCTCTGCCTACCCTGTTTGTCCGAAGAAAGCATTAAGTAATGAAACGATATTTTAGAAATCTTTAATGTAGTTTATTTTTTTCATTCTTATATTTTAATATTTAATTAATTCTTAAAAATATCTTCCAGAACCTTCGTAGCGTCATAGACAAAGTATCGTCTTTCCTCGGTAAAACGTATACAGACGAACAAAAAGACAAATTGGCTGAACACCTCACGTTTGAAAATATGAAACAAGCTCCTGGCCTTAAGATAAACAAATCCAACGATAAGGAGTCGGAATTGAAATTTATGAGGAAAGGCAAGTGCTTTTTTTTCTTTAGGTTATGTTAACTATAGTATAGTAGGTAGACGTAAAATCAGTGACATAGCTGTTCTAGGGCTAGTCTAGTCCCTGGAGTTTAGGGAGCCCTAGAGGAAGCTTAGGGGGGGCCTCTAACCAAATATGGATATATTATAGTGGGTAGTGGGGTATAATTGCTAGAACCAAATATTTAAGTGGTAGTTGCAAAAAATATTGGTGATTCTGTCCCTATGCTCCAGGGCCCTTGTACACCTAGCGACGCCACTGCGTCTGCGTCCGCTCTAGTGAGACTAAGTGCGGCGTTGAGTTCCGCCAATCAACTCACAATATCTCGATTTATGGCAAAATATAGAGAATACTAGCTGATCCGGCAAACGTTGTTTTTTCATATTAATTATTATCTAAGTAATTTCTAGTGTAGACAAAAAATAACTAACTTATTATAAGCGTAAGCGTGCAAGGATGTGGTATATGCGTGAAATAGGCATGGAGCGCTGTTAACGAAGGGTAAAAGGGTAAAAATTTAGGATTGTGAGTATTTTTTAATGCGACATAATAAAAAAATATGTCTAAAAATTAACAAAAATTCTTAAGAGTGGACAATCCTTATCACTAAGGGGTATAAAAATAGATGTTAGCCGATTCTCAGACCTAATTACTCACAAAATTTCATGAGAATCGGTCAAGCCGTTTCGGGCGAGTACGGGAACAAACATTGTGACACGAGAATTTTATATATAAGAAGATAAGATATATGAGACCCTGTTTTATCTTTGGGTAAAGATAAAACAGAAAAAGGTATTTTACTTTAAAACTACTGCATAAATTGAAACTTTAACATTTTAAACCTTTCTAAAAAGCAAATAGTATTAAAAGTGCTCAAAATCTAACACAAATTCAAACTTCTAAATTCGTATACTATTGAAAAAGCGAAGGTACACTAATTCTCAAGTCAAATATATTCAACGAGTTGAACTCGCGATGTGGGACGAGCGAGTAAACACTGTTCGAATGCAGTTTAAATCTAATTGACGTAAGGGTTGCTTTAAACTTATTTTGTTATATTTCTTTGTATTTTTTTAAGGGAATAATTGAGTGCAATCTGATTAACTGTGTCAGTTTAGGGATTCGAAGCCCGGTGTTTTTATAGTTTTTGTTTTATCTCTATAATATTATTATAAATACGAATATCTGTCTGCCTTTCTGTGACGCTAATCTAATGGACCGATTTTAATGATTTTTTTAATAAAAATAGTTGAAGACTTAGGATCACACATACGTTCCTTTTTTTTCAGAAATCAACCCCTTTAGGAGTTAATTTTTGAATGGAATGGAATGAATATGAATGAATGGATGAAAATTTGTAAGAAAATTTTTCTCAGGCACATAGTTTCAGTACCCATGGTCAAAAATAGGAAATCTATTTTTTAAAAACCAATCGTAATCGATAAAAAATTGTATAAAAAACACCATCTAATTTAAGCGAGAACGCGGACAGTCAGAAAATATGTGCGGTCATAGTTATGTATTAAGACACTCCGGTATAGTTATGTATTAAGACACTCCGTCCTCCACTTAACACCCTAAATCGGGACATTGCTTCAACACCGCGCTTTGTCTTAGGTGCCAGAGCGAATAAATAAAAAAATATATAATCGAATATATAATCCCCCGAATGGGAATCGTACCAACTACCATCGCTTTTACAGTCAGATGCTTTACGACTACACTACGATGACTTCGAAGCTGTTCAACTCTCAGTTTATTGAAGTTTTAAGAAGACATATAGGGACACTTAGCTTTGCATAAAAAACAAAAGAAAAGGCCTTGCTGATGTGATTTCGCCCACGTCGTTTTTATTCCACACTATGCCACTGTTATTAAGCAGCTGTATCTATTGCGTGTTGAGTGGCGGAAGTCAATGCTTTGTGTCTCGTTGTGTATCTACGTACTGCACTACGATCGCTTCTGCACATAACAATAATGATAGATGCTGCAATACAAACAATATCATTTATTATATCTTTTTACATTTATTTACGTCGGTTCGTTCTTCGAGACTATAGTATCGATACTAGAGTAAAATCATGGAAGAAATGTGAGGACCCCCGAAAGTAGACGAGGCAAAGTAAGCATGCAAGGACAGTAGCTTTTGGCGTTCCGTCCCCTCTGACTACCCCGCAAGGGATAAAGCGTGAATACATACTTTTATCATTTATATGCTTTTTTTTATTTAAAAGAGAATTTCAAAGAATATTCATTTTAACATAGGTTGAACGGTTTTATGATACATTTTTATTCAATACAAAACTTCTGTTTTGTAAAATTGTATTTGGAAAGCGAACGCGACGAAATACCGGTGAAGTACTGACATAGGCGAAAATGGAAATCAAACGAAATGATAGTTCAATTTCTGGGAAAATCATGAATAGAACAAATATTCCATGTTTTTTGTTACTTTTACGATTATATTTTTATGTCTTTTTTGTTAGTTTCAGGCTGTATGCCGCACACTGCAGGGTAGGCAGGGAGAATCTAGTGTTAAGACACCCCGTTCCCCACTTTCCGCCAAGTTCGGAGGTGTTGCGTGTAAAGTGGCGGAACTTAACGCCGCGCTTTGCCTCGATACCAGAGCGAAAAAAATAATATATTAAATATTTGCACTCCTCGAGTGGGAATCGAACCCACAACCAGTCGTTTTCAGTCAAACGCTTGTGCCACTGCGCCACGACTGGCCCCAACAAAGATTCGTATTGCTATATTTATATATTTAAAAAACTTATGAAATAATTTTTTTTTGTTGTTTAATTCCAGGTAAGTCTGGAAACTGGGTGAACTATTTCAACACGCCAGAAATGAGAAAGGAAGCTGAAGAATATTACAAAAATAATCTTAAGGACACTGACCTTGAATTCCCAGAAGTAAATAACTGATAAGGGTATACATTTGTACAACAATATTTCCGTTGACATTTTTGTAAGATATAATATTTTTATACTACTTTTGTATAAGAAGATTTTGAAAATAATAAAGACTTCTTTTGCCTAAGCCTTATTGAAGTTTAGTTTTATATAAAAAAGTAGACGCTTTTGTCTGAAGTAAATTATTTATGTTCACATATTCCGTATTCCGTGTAAAAAACATAAATGTATTTTAAGTTCCGTTATAAATTCTCAGAACGGAACTCAACGCCGCACTTTTATATAACCAGATTTGCTAAACTAAGTTGTTTCAAACGATCATCTCCCTGAATGAAAATCGACTACATAATCATGTAGTCATTTAATAATGGACCAAATGAAATTAGCCATACTTAACGTACAATACGCTCTACTACAGGGGTTAGCAACCTTCTTTAGCAACGGACCTATTCAAATATTGAAATTCTATTGCGGGCCAAAATCACACTTCTTAACAATATTTAAAGTTTGACGAGATTATATATTTGTATATAAGATATGTCTTATAACCAGTAATACAAAAATATAATCTCTTCATGGTCATATCGTAAAATTAACGATTTCATGAAATCGTTTTCATGGAATGGTCGCAATTCATGAAATGACCAACTGAATTTGATCATATCGTTGATTCGTCTACGTTTAATGATTTCGTTATCGTCGATTGATGGATATTGGTAAATAATTTTTTTTTTTAATACATTTAATATAACTTCAGAATATGTGCGTAATACGAACTCGTTATACATATCATTATATATAATGACGATGTTTTTAGCTTAAAACATTTTTCATCCTTATAGATTTCATTCGATCGCTATATATATTAAAAATGCATGGAAGACATGACAAAATCTATTATTAAAAGCATTTACAATATAACAAAACCCAATACAAAGATTTTAAGAATATTTGTCAGTTTGTCTGTGCGTTTATGTACGCTAATCTCAAAAACAGCTTAACCAATAACTAACATTTTGAATATTATATTTTAGTAAATTTCCCTTACCATTTAGTGTTTGCTTAAATTCATTCAGTTTACAAATAACAAAGTAACATCAATAATACGAAGAGCACTGGTTATGTTTTGAGAAAAACTAAAATCGCTTAGTAATATTAACGGTAAAAAATATTTAAACTTTTCCACGTGGCGTGCATATCCACTATGAAATATATATGATATAGACATTTGACAGGCTGCATAAAATGATCAAGCGGGCCTCAGGTTGCCCACACCTGCCCCACAAAACTCAAAATCTCATATCACCTGTGTATCGGGCCTCGTAACGGAAATGACGTCATGAATTTGTGATGACATCAGATTAACTCTTACAGGGAATTCAGACTGAATTACCGAGAGCCCCTCGGGGGTATAGCGCCGGAAACAGTCGATGTCTAAACACAATTTGCATCTGCTTTATTGTGCTTTCAAATATCCTGCTAATAATAACTGTGAATGAATAAATGCATTAGATAGAGGAAGTGGTTATATTTTGGTATTTTAATAGTAAAATTTGAATATTTGACTGTTTATTTGGATATGTTGCATAATTATTGTTAAGATACTCCGTTCTTTATTTCTGCTGGAATTTGTATCATTGAAGAATGTGAATGCATATGAATGCGAATGTCTGTGTGTTTGTCTGTCACGCTTTCACGGCTAATCTACTGGTCCGATTTGGATGAAATTTAGAATGAAAGTAGTAAAAATGACTGGGTCTAACATAGGCTACTTAGTTTTTCAAAAATCTACCTCTAAAAAGTTGAAATTGGGGTTAAAAGCTTATATGAAAAATCTACACCGCTTGACCGATTGTAACGAATTTTGGCATATATATAGTTGATAATCCAAGGTTAAACATAGGCTACTTTATTTTTCAAAAATCCACCACCGAGGGTTGCAGTATACCGAAACAGCTACGTAGATCACGTGGCGAAGCCGCGAGCGGGCCGCTAGTTATTAATAAAAGTGAAATAATTAAATTAAGATCAGTCTACCAAGCGGGAATCGAATCCACAGTAAAACAAACAAACGCGATTATAGTCAAGCACTGTCCCATTGCGTTATGATGGTCTCCAACTTTGTTTTTTCTTTAGCTTCACGCTGTATCCCGCACACAGCAGGCTAGACAGAGGGAACCGAGTGTTATGACACTACATTCCCTACTTCGCACCGAATTCGGAGGTATTACGTGTTAAGTGGCGGAACTAAACGCCGCGCTTTGCCTCGACACCAGAGCGAAGAAAATAGAAATATTTAATATTTCCACTCCTCGAGTGAAAATCGAACCCACAACCAGTCGCTTTACGCTTTGGTCTCCAACTTCTTTGATATTAAATAGAAGTTATGTAACACAGTAATGGACTACTGTGCTATTTAAAATATTACGTCCAAAAATCGCGTCGTGATGTCTGCAAGCGCGACAGTTGTGGATTCGATTCCTCTCCGACGAATGAATATAGGTAAATGGAGAATGTTAACTAATTTTGATTATTAGCATTCCATATTCTACGAACGCGGACGAAAACACAACAAATCCCTTTACACCTATTATAACAGTGTTGCAAAATGACGTCACAAGCGGTCAAGTGGCTTTTAGCGGGACTCGATATTTTTCAAAACTTTGAATGCCTATAAAATCAAAACTACTAGATATTTTTGACTAAAACAAAAACTAATGTATTTGTATACTTCTAAGCTTTACTGAGACAAAATTTCAAGTGATTTGGCATACCTAGTAACATTATCCATTATGTTAATTTCTCCGCTCGGGTACTAGGGCAAAGCGATTATTAAAACTAATACTGTAGATATTTAAGATTTACCTTGCAATTAATATATTTTATGTTTGTGCGGGTGAGATTTTGCAATTCAATGTTAAAGCATATATGCGTATCTTCTTCATCTTCTTTCTTTCTAAACCCAACATGGCAAGACATCCAAGATAGTCGACTTGTTATTTTTAAGCAGCCCCACAATATGGAGATCAAATTTGCTGAGGATAGGTTAAAAAATTGGGGCCAGTCGTTATTCAGTGGTACTAAGTCAGACTGTAAAGCGACCGGTTGTGGGTTCGATTCCCACTAGAGCAGTGAAAATATTTACTAGGATCCCTCTGCCTACAATGTTGTGCGCGGGATACAGCGTGAAGCTAAAAAAACAAAAAAAATAAAAGTCTTTACTTTCAATTTAATAAGTTTAGAAGACGTCGTGGCGCAATAAAACACCGTCAGACAAAAACGTTATGGTTGTGGGTTCGATTCTTACTCCGGGACATAATTATATTAAATTTGTTTTCTTCACTATTCCCTTTCATTCATTCATATGTTCTCTCTGGTAGCAAAGTCAATTGGTACTGTTGAGTTCTGCCACTCAGTACGCAATGTCTTCATTTCGGGCGGAAAGTGGATGCTTCTCTCTCTCCCGTTACGTGGCAAGAGAGTAGCAAAACTTAGCATCGCTCAATTTTAATCTGATTTAGCTTTTTTATTTTTTTTGTTTTTTGATCTCAATTTATTTATCTATTTACAATCAGCCAGAAGCTATAATTAAATTTGATGATGGTTCTATGGTGAGATGAAACCCATCCCATGATGCGACATCTCATGATCTTTTTAAGCGAAAAGTGCATTTATAATTTGCATTCATAAGTGATCTTGCAAGGTTAATCTGATTTGAAAAACAAAAATATATAAAAAAAAATCATTCTTAACCCGGCAATAAGCAAATAACTCCTAAATAAATAAAATAACAACACTATAAATATTTTTATCCATTTATTATTTGCATTGTAAACCCATACACTTGATCTATTCATCAACCGTTTATAATTTACCTTAGACAAGTCATTACATCACCATAAATACCTAGATTACCTTTTTACATTGCAAGAAACTTAACCATTAATTTACATTAAGAATAAAAAGAGGTTCTTTATAATGTTTTATTTGTTTAGAATAATATACAAAAACATTTTATTTATTTTTATTACAGAAGTTAGATATTTTACCATTTTTTTTTAATTTAAGTTGATTTCTACAAAAGATATGAAAAAGGTCTAAGTCTTCTAGATCTAGGAGTCTAGGTCTAGATTATTCTTCCATTAATAAATACAGATAATAAAACTAAGATTCAAGAAAAAGTATGTATAGTTTCTTGCAATGTAAAAAAGTATATTAGTAAAGTTAACATACTCGCACCATAATTGACTTGAAAAAGCAAAAATAGTAATGCATAAAGCAAATTATAATGAAAACAATCAACTAAATACATGTTTTAAATAAATTATATAAATTAACAAAATCATAGTCTACAATATCCAGAATATTCTATAGCTCCTTACCATTTACATAAATTTTAAATTTTGATAATGAATAATAAGTAGGAAAATATATGAACAAAATTATAATATTCGAGACAATCAATAATTATTGTAAATAAATTCAAATTATATCAAATAAATTTTACAAAAATATGGCACGTACATATAACTCACACGACGTTCACAATTAAAAAAAATGTCCATTTCACCACACTTTGGTAACTTTGTTCCATGTACGAACCTCCATTTGTAAAAAACACTTCAAAATCAGAAAAAAAACGAGTCAACAAAATACTAAAATACTTCTAAAATATTTTACAAATCTAATTATTAAGAAAAAATGTTAAATAGTGTGCATTTATTACATCGAAAGACCGTGAACTTACTTAGAGCATATTTTTGTATGTAGATTCATTCGTAAAACTTTATAGAGCTAAGTACCAACTGGTATCAGAGAGTACACTGCGATAATATTTAATACCAAATAACACATTATGTATATTGTACGTAAACTGCTTTTATACTTTTACAAAAAAAAAATTGAGCAAATATATTGCTCGAACGTATGACATCTGTAAATTAATTTGTACATCTAATATTTAAAAAGAAGACGGCGATACAGAGCAGCCACTGAAAATCTAAAATCTTAACATACTTACGTTTAATCCTTAGATATAAATTATGCATTATCTTTGGCGAATACAGTGCTTACGGTACCATGAAATAACGTTTGAGGAAAGAAAACATCGACCATAAAAATGTAACGTCGTTGTAAAGTTTCACAAATTTCTCTATTATAATACTGAATAAAAACTGGTACCACCTCGCTTATTACTAATATATAAATTTACAGCTAAAAATCAGATAGGTTAGAAAAATGATCGCGAAAATTTATTGCCGCGAACCACCCCTATCTGTCAATGTCAAACGTCGTACGTCAACGTTTTTGTTTTTTTTTTTGACTAAGAAATCCGTTTATACAGCCACCGCCTTGTAATTAGTAGCAGTATTTAAATATTCTGCCAAGTACATTTTTTTAATAATTATTGTTATTAAATTTAATTTATAAATACGCGTGTCTAATCATTTTGCTACTTAAATACAATACATATATTACACGACAGTGGCATAATCGACAAGACAAATCCGTAATCAATTTATTAATTTAATATAATATTATTATAAGTTTGTGGTGTTACAGCGAGAGCATTGTCCAATAATTACTAATAACTTTCGTCGAATGGCAGTTTTAGTTTACCTTATAACCATGCACTTAGGTCGATTGACAATATCCTACCAATTCCAGTTAGCTACACACTTGGAATGATTACTTAGAAACCCAAATATCTATTTTAGCATATGAAAAGATCTAATATTATTCTATATACAATTAGGTCCACTATTTTGAACTATATAAATATAAAAACCGATTGAGCCGATTTTAATAATGTTCATCGCAGAACAATAAAAGTAACTACAGTGTTACGAGATTCTAGTCACCAATTTCTAAATCTCCCAATAATTAGATCAAAAAAGATTTTAACTACAGCAAAAGTAAAAGAACATGTTATGTATAAATACATAGTCATAATATAAATTACGATTATATTATTTACATTACAAATGCATTTAGTTCATTTTCATTCAATTGAACTGAACTATACTGAACTGAACTAAAAAATGACATATATTTCTTAGCTATTATTTGTACGTAAAACGAATGAGATGCGGTAAATTTACATAATAACTTATTATAATATAGCAAAAAGGTCTACTAATAATTATTTTATTAAATACACGATTATCAACGATTATCTAGCGACAAATGAGTACAACATTAATTAATATGTACAATTAATTTTTGTATGAATTCTAATGAATTGAGACTTCAAGTCAAACTACACACAACTTACTACAATTTCATTCAACATTTTTATTATTTTTTATCTATATTGAATAACAAAGTCAAGTTAAAAAATTGTAATACATACTATTTTAATACACGAACCATTCAATCATTCATTTCATTCAAAGATGACTTTAGTTACTAGAGAATTGAAACTAAATTCCTTCACTCATTTTGAGCCAATACGAAATGTTAGTCCTAGATTAGTTCACTTCTATCATATTATCTTATTCTACACCATTATTACATTATTTTAATTTAAAAATTTTGAAAAGATATAAAAAACGTTCATTCTTTTGATTTTATATTAGAATATTAGGTCTTTAGTCATTACATTATGATGTTACTTAACCTAAATTGAGCGAACTAATGAGAAATTATAAGGAAAATTACACATTTTGATTTTAAAATACTTTATAATTCGTTTATAGTTTTCAGTTTGACAGTTATCCATAGCACAGCCTTATATGGACTTTAAGAAGGTCGATATTTTCAAGTGAAGGCGAAAGTCAATACAGTTTTGATGTATTTCGAATATTTACATAGATTATTTTAAACTAACGCCAGTTTAAATAGTAGGCACTATTGTTACGAGCTTCGAGTGTAAAAAATTGTTCGATGAATTTAATATACAAATAAATATACTAAAAAAAGTATTGATTATGTAAAAAAAAATTAGAAAATACGATATCAAATAAAAAAAATAGGCCACGACATTAATAAGAAAACCGTACTAAATATTTGTGCAATATACAAACAATGTATAAATAAATAAGTGCCAAATATTAGACCACAGTATATAAACAAATATAAATTGAGCATATAAATGTATACTACATATCAATAAATCGATTAACAAAATCGATACAGATAAAAAAGAATCGTTCAATCGATAATCGTTACAAAACCACTCTCTACGTCACTATGATACGCATAGCACTCGTTCGAGTGATTCAAATTCGAAATCACTAGCAAGAATCAGATCACTTTATTTATAAATCACTTCACATCAAAATTACAGTTTAGTAGCTGTTTTGTTACATTCGTAGGAGCACCGGAGATGCACAGATAACTGTTTCCCCGGCGGCTGATTCTACAATTCCGTCACAGCGTATAAATCTCGCGTGTCACGTGAATCACGGAGGTCGCGTGATTCACGGATGTCGCGCGATTCACGGGGGTCGCGCGATTCACGCGGATCGCGTGATTCACGGGGGTCTCGTGATTCACGGGGGTCTCGTGATTCACGGGGGTCTCGTGATTCACGGGGGTCGCGCGATTCACGGGGGTCGCGTGATTCACGGGGGTCGCGTGATTCATGCCGTCGTCGGTGTTGATTGTTCGGTTGGCGTCTCGGTCGTTGCAGGCTCCTGTAGTCGAGCGCGGCGGCGGACAGCGGCTGCGGGTCGGTGCGGCGCTGCGGGCGCACCGTGGCGTACTTGTCCGCGGGCGGGCGGGCGTCGGGCGAGAAGGTGGCGAGGGCGGGCGGCGCGGGGGCGGGGGCGGGCGCCAGGGCGGGCGCGGGCACGCGCGGGCGCGGCGCGCGCGGCCCGAACGACGCGTATTTAGGGTCGAAGCGGTTCAGTGAGCCTGAACGGTTGGCCTGACCTGGAATGTTATAGTTATTCAATTATTTTTTTGTAAATTTCTAAAATCTTTTTAAATCGGCCTGAAATTAGTAAATTATTTTTTTTATCAGTCTTTTTTCGTAAAGTTGATAAAATTATTGTTATACACACTTTTTGTTATTTGCCATATGTAAAAATAGGACTTATGAACGACTAAGCAAAGCTTAACAATTATTTTCTTTTCCACAAAGAAGGATAATCACAGTCACATCACAGACACATCTAATTTTCGCTTGAAAATCGAGATCTTATAGTTTAAGTGGCAGGAATGCCGCCCTTTATGTACTAATTAACTATTTTTTTTTTTTTTTTTATGGAATAAAGGAGGCAAACGAGCTGAAGGCCCACCTGGTGTTAAGTGGTTTCCTTCGCCCATAGACATCCACAACAATAAAGTTATGGATGCGTTGCCAGCCTTGGGAATGTAGGACAGAAGGAAGGAGGAAGGATGGTGGGAATAGGGAGAGCTGGCTTACATGCCATCGAACCGGAACACATCATAAGATATTTGGCGGTTCGTCTTTGACATGATAGTGGTCGCGAGCCAGTCGGAGAACGAATCTCCTACCACCAAGCTACTGGGTTACCCGCCTTTTACGGGACGCTACCCAGCGGCGGGGGGGAATTGTATTCTTAACCCGTCCCCCCACGGGAAAAATAGATAAAGAAATGAATATAATTAAATTATAATTATTCCTCGGTAAAGATTCGAACCCACAACCGATCGCAATTACATTCCAACGTCCCACTATAACACGATGACCACAAAGACACAAGATCATTAATAAATGAAACAACAGAATATAAGTAAAATATAAATGAATAAAAAAGTAACATATAAACACAGGTAACACAAAAACACAAAAAATAAAAAATGACCTGTAGTCTGTTCGGATGGCGCGCCGCCCGCCCGCTCTCAGTAGAAGTCGTTGCTCTCCAGCGTCTTGCACTGCTTGCTGAGCGTCGCGTACTTGCCGTTGTGCGGCGCGCGCCCCAGCGTGTGCGAGCCGCCCAGCGCGCCCAGCCCGCCCAGCCCGCCGCCCAGCCCGCCGCCCAGGCCGCCGCCCAGCCCGGCCGAGTGGCCGCTGTTGGCGGTCGGGCGGCCTAGCGTTGCGCTGCCTGACATTCGCGACCTGGAATTTTTTATTAATTTTAGTTTTTGGCTTTTTGACTTTTCATCCGAAGACCGAGTCGTTAAAATTAATAAAAATAAACACAAACAGAAAAAGAAAAGAAGCAGAAAAGTATACGGAACCCAAAAGTATGTGGAGTGTGAAAATAGAAAGAGGAAAAAAACTAAATACTCTTATCCAAGATGGCCGACGTTTCCAATATGTATGGTTAAACGGAAAAAAGCTTTTTAAGAATAACTTTAAAAAAGGTTTATGTTTGAAAATAACTATTTTTTTATTTATTTCTTTTAAAATGAAGCTTATACGTTTTGTTTCTTCGAAATAGTAAATTATACTAAAACCCTATTTATATAACTCAAATGTAGAATAAGTATTAGAGCCGCCAACAGAACGAAACGAAACGGTCGTGGCTTTTAATATTCCAGTTATGCCGTATGTCCCAAATTTATTCTTCCACAGACACCTAAGTACCCAAATTCGCCTACTCTTATTACAAGTAATTGAATATATTAAAAAAAATTGTACAATAATACGATAATAAAATGTAAGACATATACGATATATACACATTTAATGTAAGACATAACAATTGGCCTCTTAAAAAGGTGTAATTAAAAAAATAGTATTGTAATCGTAATATAATAATGTAATTGTAAATAAACAATACAGACCACGTGTCCGTAGAGCACAAAAATAAACAGTAAAAAAAAAGAAAAACCTAATAATTTCAATATTAGTAAAGTCGAGTATTTGCTCACGTATATCACACAATGTTCAGCGCGCGAATTAGAACATTTTGAATTTTACACACACAATTTAGTATTAAAAAATCAAAAACTACAATTACAATCGTAAAATAAATATTATTACAACCACCGATTAACTGTCATGTTTTTTTATAAGCAATAACTTCTTCTTATTCATTGCTAAAATGTAATTAAAACTTCTTACTTCCCAATAGTTTAGAAGAAGGAACTTCAAAACACATTTTCGACCGAAAATTATATCTAAATCCAAGAAAATTCTCATTGAAAATAAATAACTACCCACCTAGGCCTCTCTCGTCCCCTATCTTCGAAGTCCATGAGCTGAACAGCAGCACTATAAGAGGGGGATTTCAAAATTTTAAAGTAAAAATCTTTAACCTAAATATACTTTTAGTTTAGATGACGAGTCATGACACATTTTGTGCCATTATACAAAATTTAACATGTGATGACGGTGTTCCGCCATGTTGATTTACGTCAAGATGGCGGCCAAATAATTTTTAATCTACACCAAGCAAACGACAGTTCTCACTAATTAAACTTGTTTATTATATTATATATATATATTTAACAACTACCCACCTAGGCCTCTCCCGTTCCCTATCTCCCAGGTCCATGAGCTGAACAGCAGCACTATAAGAGGGGGGTTTCCCATTGGGGAAGGGCGTGGGACGCGGTAGTGTTCGGGAACCCGCACTGCCTGAAGAGAGGAAGGGAGCTTGCTCCTCGCCGGTTACGCTGCGCCTGCGGGAAAAATGATCAAATTGATGATTAATACATTGAAAATGACATTTTCAATTTGTTAAATGTGTGAATAACATTTTTAATTTTTCATAGCATCACGCTTTATCCTTTACGGGACAGTTAGAGAGATTAATACTTTATTTTAATAAAATATTATATTTAAATTTTAAAGAAAGATCGCATTAAGGCTATTGACGCGATTGGTTGTTAGATACCCATTGCCTAAAATTATTATTATTATATAAATTATTTTTATTTTTCCACTCTCTTCGGTTCTTTAGACAAAGCGCAGCGTTAAGTTTCGACACTCAACAAGGTATTTCATCATGTAATGTAACGTTTATAATATGAATTTAAATACTACTAAGATTTAGCTGTAGTGGAAATGATTTTTTTTTTATTTCTTCGCTATAGTATCATAGACTAAAAGCGGCGTTGAGTTCCGCCACATAGCAGAAAATGGAGAACAGTGTCATAATAATAAATAATATTGTTACTAACACACTAACAAATTCTATGAATCAATCGTCCGAAATATATATTTTTTATTTTTCATTTATTTATTAAACCTACTATTATTTATGTATTTTAAATGCTACATTAACTAACATACTAAAACAATCCATTTTCTACTCTCCACCTGAATCTGAGATACTACGCATTTAGGAAAATCAACGCTGCGCTTTGCCTTGAATAACCAAAGCAGAAAAATTCTAAAAAAGGAGATCGAATCCACAATCAATTGCGTTAATTATATCCCAAATCCACGATTCATCAAAATTTAAGTGTAGTCTTAAATACAGGTGGCCAGTCGTGGCCCAGTGGCACAAGCGTGTGACTGAAAACGACTGGTTGTGGGTTCGATTCCCACTCGAGGAGTGGAAATATTTCCATTTTCTTCGCTCTGGTGTCGAGGTAAAGCGCACCGTTAAATTCCGCCATTTAACACGCAATGCCTCCGAATTCGGCGGAAAGTGGAGAACGGAGTATCTTAACACTAGGTTCCCTCTGCCTACCGTGCTGTGTGCGGGATATAACGTTAAGCTGAGAAAAAAAATACATAAACTATTCAATATAAAAATATATAATTACTTAGGGTTAATATAAATCCAAGCGTGGGAGTCGACTAGAACGATTGCAGTGAATAAGATCCCGGCCAGGATGGCGGCGAGCAGCTGCAGTGATAACGCCTGGAAAAAACAATATTACATATTAAATATAAATTGACAAATTACTTAATTAGCCGCGTGCCAGTCGTGGCGCAGATGCACAAAGTGCGGCTGTAAACCGACTGGTTGTGGGTTCGATTCCTACTCGAGGTATCGCGGCAAAGCGCGGCGTTAAGTTCTGCCACTTAACACGCAATGCCTCCATAATTTGGCGGAACGTGGGGAACGGCGTGTCTTAACACTAGGATTCCTCTGCTTACTCTGTTGTGTGCAGAATAATTATTTAATTAATTGTAAATTTAAATCTTAATATTATATTTTAGTGATTAATATATAATTTTCATTTATCTGGTTTGGTAAGAAAAGGCTTAGATTTAACTTCATGTATTTTTAATATTTCATTTCAATAAGTTACAAATTTAATGATATTTATATATCAATAAATTTGATGATTACATATTAAAGCTTATGCTTTAAAAATTGAGTTGAGAAATTCTATCTATTCAAATATGCTGACAGATTTTATGTAGACTAGTATTTGATTTGGGTAATTACAAAATTAACTTAGCTGGGGTACAGTTTAGTTTCTAATATTGAAATTTTGTCATTATTCAAAGTAATCAAAGAATGTGTTTCAGAATTCCCAATATTAAGTATAACGAAATTTTATTTATTTCCTATAATTTTTCGCTTGTTACGTTTTTTCCCGATATGTGGGCTACTTAGATAGAACTTAGTTTTCAGACACTCTGATCTTCAGTCTTTCTTTAAATGATAACAAAATTATAAGCTTTAGAACCCCTTCATCCATATTTTATTTTATTCTACATTTTGTATATATATATTTTTATTTATGCCAATCTACATAAACACCGTCGACGCATACACGCATATAGTAAATTACAGAAAAGTTTGTAATGTTTGTGATGTTTGTGATTCCCCAATTCTCGGTTCCTCAAGTACGTCTGCGTGTGTGTGTGCACGAGTACGTAACGTGTGCTTGTGTGTGTGGGTTTACGTATGTGTGTTTCTCCGTGTGCGTATGAGATATAAACGTGGGTGTGGGTGTGGGTGACAGTAGGAGTGGAAGTAAGGGTGGGAGTGGGACTGGTAGTGGAAGTGGGAGTAGGACTGGTAGTGGTAGTGGTTACCTGAAGGCCGCCGTCGCAGGCAGCGCGCGCGGCCGCCACGAAGTAGGCGCGCGCCATGCGGCACTCCAGCGCGCCGCTCAGCGACACGAGCGCGCGCTCCGCCTCGCCCGTGCCCGCGCCCAGCGCGCCCAGCGCCGGCTGCAGACCTGGATACACGGACAAAACTTCAAAAATATACTAATTATATATTATATTACTAATTAGGACGGTTATATCACCTATACAAGACGTATGTAGAAAGAAAAAAATGTATATAGTTTATTGAAAAAATAAAAGATAATTATATGTGAAATGATAATGGCTAATATAGTTCAAAATTGTGTTGCAGTTAGTAATGGGTTATCTAGATAGATTATTTAATATTGAAGCTATTTAATAATAATGTATACTACAATACACTGTGACGTAGTCATATTATTAATCAAAGTTACGTGCAATTCACATAATATATTTTACACTATTAATTTTACATATTTTGAAAACCGATTTTATTACTATATATAAAAATCTAAAGACGTAACAATTCAAATTAGTCACAATTAAATTCAAAATTGATATTAAACGGATCAACACCTATAAAAATTAAATAATTTTATTTAAAATAAGAATTTATTCCACTCTAATAAACACCATATAAAATAAAGCACTGATTCGCTAACATTACTTTATTTTTGGTTTATTGTTTATTGCTCCATAAATCTCTATACAATATTTAAAATTTATATTTTTAAATCTTCTAAGAAAATTTTTTAGCCAGTCGTGGCCCAGTGGCACAAGCGTGTGACTGTAAACGACTGGTTGTGGGTTCAATTCCCACTCGAGGAGTGCACATATTTAATATTTCCATTTTCTTCGCTCTGGTGTCGAGGTAAAGCGCGGCGTTAAGTTCCGCCACTTAACACGCAAGCCTCCGAATTCGGCGGAAAGTGGGGAACGGAGTGTCTTAACACTAGGTTCCCTCTGCCTACTCTGTTGTGTGCGGAATACAGCGTGAAGCTATAATAAAAAAAATCCTATGTATGTAAATATAATTTCAAAATTATAAAAAAAAACACAAATGATTAGTATAAACACACAAATGAACACAAATACACACCCGGATCGTTAAATAGTTGCGGCGCGCCGCGCGACAGCACGGCCAGCGCCTGCCGCACCGCCACCACGGCGCGCTGCGCGTTGCGCAACTCCGCCGTGAGGACGTTCTCGCGGGACACCTTGCACGACAGGTAGTAGTGTACCATCTGCGGAATTATAATTACATATTCACCGTTATATTATTATATTATATAAAAAAAACAAAATCCCTTACTATCCTCTCACACTAAGCAAAAAGACCAAAATAGGAACAACAAAAATTTAATTACAAAAAAAATACGGCCAAGACTGTTAAACGCTTATTATAAGTTAATTTTGTTATGAGTATCTTTGTAAAGATAATTTTGTTATATGCTATCCAAAAATTAATTATATAAGCAATCGTTTGGTAAGAGAGAATACTATTTTTTTTATTTCATTTTTAACATTTATAAAGTCGCAAAACTAAACATCCAGCTTTGTTAAAGCTTCATTAAAAGAGCAGAGAAATATCAATAATGAATGGAAATCGAAGCACTTATTATCGTGTTAAGCCTGACGCTGTCCCTGCGCCACGACGGTCTCTAGAAATGATACTAAAGTTAAGGTAATAATGCCATTTGAAAGCTTTTCCAAAAAATTACGCTGTGGCTGGGGCTGTTCATTGCAAAACAAATTATATTCTATTTAGAGGAGGGTTGACTTTTCCCATAAATGTAGAAGTTATACTTCAACAATTTTTTTTATAATTTATAAATTCTAAAAAATTCCTCTATTTTTCGGAAAAGTTCTCAAACTGCAAAGTACTAAAGTAATCAATATCAACTCACATCAACAGGCAACCTATGAGGTGCATATAGGGCAAGTGCCCTGGCAGGGTCCTGACACGCGTCGGCCGCGGCCACGGCGCCGGCCGCCAGCGCTGCGCCCGCCGCCCAGCACGCCACTAACGCGCCTAGCGCACACACCTGAGAGCATACCATTAAAATTTAGAAAACGTATAAACATTTGAATGCAGCGGGATTCGAACCCGCGCCTCCTGGCAACCGTCCAGGCGCTCCAACCGCCATAAGCTAAGCCATGCGTTTCCAGGAGGCGCGAGTAAAGAACAGTACAACTTCAAAATTTTCTAACTTCTAATTTTGTTCAAGCTGTACTATAATAAAAAACGCACAAAATACCTATTTATAAAATTGTGCAAATACATAATATATATATTTAAGTTCTTATATTTCTTTTTGTACAATAAATCAATTATAACCATAATTAATACTAGGAACCGGAAAGAGCTAAGCGAAGTACATATTTAATGTCTTTACATGTTAAAAAAGTTTGAAAAGCAAATACTTAAGTTAACGTTTCACAGCCTAAGCCTATGGGCACTTTTTGACCATTTAATTACCATGTATTCAAAAGGTACGATTACAATTGTCACCAAAAAACTTCACAGCACACAAGACACTGTGTGATATCCCTGCCAAATTTCAGAGGTCTACTACAAATAGCCCGGGAAGAGTTAAACCACAACGAAACACACTTTTGACTAGTAAGTGCAATAATAATGAACAAATATACTCACACACAGCAACAGCAAGGCGCGTCTTGACCGCCTCGCGGCGGCGGCGAGCAGCGCCACGCAGACGGCGCCGCCGCAGCACCAGCCCGCCATGCCGCCCGCCCAGCGCGCCGCCTCCCACACCCATAGACGCTGGGGATGCGAAAACAAATATCATTTAATACACAAGCATCATTTAAACCAAAACTGACCGACTGTTTCATTCTAAGCATCGATGTGCATTATTTATTGCCGGGTACTATACATGTATCTTATATCTTTATATCCTGTACAAGTTAGCTCAATCTTTTTGATGAACGGGCTAGTGATAAAGTCTAAAACACAAAGTCTTAAAATTCTTTTAATTGTGACGAGAATTACATTTTCGACCCGTGTTTCTTTGGAAAAGTTGTTTGGTCTCATGGTCTGAACCACCTATGGGAGGTCCAAGAATAATCCTGTAGGTAAAAATTAAGATTGAAAAATAAAATATTTTTATCAATAAAACAGTTTTTATGGACGTATGTGGACGTAGCGCATCATTAACCATCATCCGATGTAACATTGTACAAGCGTCTATTGATTCATCAATAAAAGCCGCGTGATCTACGTGGCTGTTTCGGTATATTGCAACCCTCGGTGGTGGATTTTTGAAAAATAAAGTAGCCTAAGTTTAAACTTGGATTATCCACTATGTATGTATATGCCAAAATTGGTTACAATTAGTCAAGCTGTATAGATTTTTCACATAAATTTTCATCCCATATTTCAGTCCTTTAGAGGTTGATTTTTGAAAAACTAAGTAGCCTATGTAAGACCCAGCCATTTTTACTACTATCATTCTAAATTTCATCCAAATCGGACCAGTAGATTAGCCGTGAAAGCGTGACAGACAAACACACAGTCATTCGCATTTATAATTTAAGTATGGATACAAACAAACCTTCATAAAAGCATCCAAATTCAAGGCGGCGAGCGGTCGCCTCAGGTTGTCGGCGGCGGAGGCGGCGGCGCTGGCGTTGTTCCTCAGCGCGGACAGCGCCCGCAGCAGCGTGCCGAGCGCCGTCTGGTTGGCGACGGGCGCGTCGAGCGCGTCCGCCAGGCGCGTGAGCGGGGCGCGGGCGCGGGACCCCATCGCCTCTTCTAGTATACTAGACTGTGGAACGATTAATATAGAAATTAGAGAGGAGATTGGTATATGAGAATTGTGATTAAAATTCATTTTTCACACCTTTTCCCGTATCGCAAAGAAGGCCAATAGAACTTAATAAGTATTCCGATCGTCATTTTTATATAGCATTCAAATATAACATTCAAATTTCTTCTATAAAAGAGGCAGTAAATAAATGTAAACATTGGTTTGGTTCTCTTTTATTTGTGACTTAACAATCATATAAAATATTAAACAACGTAGCAGGGTTTGAACCCGCGCTTTTTGGAATTAATATTTCCAATTCTCATATGCATGTTATTTAATATTGTTATTAGTAAAACAGTAGCGACATTTCCACAAATTTCCTTCCCAAAAACACCCTAATTATTTGGATACAGAACATTGAATCAGTACTTAAAATATACTAAATGTACGAATAAAATTAAAATTAAATAATCCCATACCTGATTCTTAACGGTGTTAACCAACGCCGCGAGTTGGTTCCCCGCTTGGATACTCTGCAGCATTGCATTGTGCAGGTCGTCGTTACCGAACAGTCCTACGCCGATAGCGCCGCAGCATAGCACTGACAGTATCATTAATGTTATCTGAAAAGACGTAATATAGCTTTAAAATATTTTAATATATCACTATTCGTTATATTCGTAGATGTTTCCTTAAATATGTTATTGTGGGGAGATTTCAAAAGTTAGACAATAAACTATAATATTGTGGGTTCGATTCCCACTCGGCAAATGATTACATGAATTTAAAATATTTTCATTTCTCTGCTCTGGTGAGACAAAAGGCAGCTTTGAATTTCACCACTCAACTTGTCTGCGTACGACTGCTAAAGAACATGGTATGCGTTGGCTTAACAATGTGTTTCTGCATCATGAAATATACTTTTCGTGGACTTCTACTACATATATACTTTAAACTATACCGAATTTCATAACCACATAATTTTACGTGAAAGGGGGCAGAAAATTTTTGCCTTACATATTAGTATATAGATAAACATAAATCCAGTAAGCCAGGCCAGTCGCGGCTTGTGGGCATAAAGTGTAATTGTAAACGCAACTGGTCCTGGGTTCGATTCCCACTCACAAAATTGAAATATTATAATTTTAAGCTTTTTTCTTTACTCTGATATCGAGACAAAGCACGGCGTTGAGCTCCGCAACTTTACACGTAAACCCTCTAGAATTGAGCGGAAAGTGGGGAAACGAAGTGTCTTAACATTAAGTTCCTTCTGCCTACGCTGCTGAGTGCGGAACACGGACTGTGTGAAAATAAAAATTACTACCCTAATTCTCTAGCCAAACTTAACTATACAATCTTATTCGTAACTTCAAATTATTAACACTAAGTTAGTCTACGAAAAATTAAATCTGATCGTGACATAAGTACATAGGTACATTTCTTGTATTCAATATTCGGGGCTAGGTTAAAAGGGTGTTTTAATAGATCCATTAATTTAGTACAACGCTATGACATTCAAGGGCACACTCAACCATTGTTTATTGTTCAATAAAATCAATTGCTTTTAACTCTAACTTCTTATAGTACGTTTAACTACTTTATTTAAACATTTGCTTCTAAACATAAAGTTAAGAACGATGACTCCTTTTACAAAGTAAGTAGAAATAATGTATTTTGCAATAAAATTTTTCGTCTGGCAGCTTCACTTTTCCATGCCAGACAATGTTTTCGGTCGGCGGAATTCAACACCGCAATTTGTTTTACTACCAGAGAGGAGAAAATAATTTAAAAAAAATAATACAATCATTCCTGTGAGTGGAAATAGAACCCACGATCATAACGGTAAGAAGGTGTGAAACTGCTCTATGATGGCTTTAAGTACTGATTATTATATTAAATAATAAGACGTGGAATAACTGACATATTTTAATATATACAAAATTACAAAAACAAAATCGACAGCTAAGACAAATCGCGGGCTTCGGTTGCACCACTCAACACGCAATATCACCAATTCAGGCGAAAAATGTTAAACTGAGAATATTGACACTATTTTTTCTGTAACCACCCTGTTTTCCTAAAAAAAACTAGACTTCCAAAAAAACAATATCCAACAATAACAAAACCATAACAGAACACCAATATATTATAATAAAGTACCACCAATAAAATAAAGCTATTAAACAAAAAAAGCATTCGAAACTTCAAAACGGTCCATTACAGCATCCCATAACTAATCACAAGATTACATACACGAAGATCAACTAGCGGCTGATTGCTGAGACCCGGCTACCATATACGGAGGCGAGCAACAAAAACATATGGCGCGTAAGTCATCTTGCGACCATGTGATCTGATTCACAGAGATATTATTAGACGGGCAGTGAAAGCTAATCGTCTATTATTATAGATACTGATAAACAAATGCATTGTAATGTTCGTTGATTTTTTTTTGTTTTTAATATGTGTTAGTTAATATTGCTTAATAAGAAAAAGGGCAGCGTTGAGCTTTTATCTGCGAAAAATTAAATTGTAAATCCATACTCCATACTTATATATAAATGCGAGAGTCTGTGTGTTTGTCTGTCACGCTTTCACGGATAATCTACTGGTCCCATTTGGATGAAATTTAGAATGAATGTAGTAAATAACCATGGATCTAACATAGGCATTGAAATAGGGGATGAAAGTTTATATGAAAAAACTAACCGCTTGACCGATTATAATGAATTTTGGAATAAATATATATATAATTTATAATCGAAGGCAAATAAAGGCTACTTTATTTTTCAAAAATCCACCCCCGAGGGTTGCAACATAACGAAACAATTAGGCAGTCAACGCCGCGAGCGGGCCGCTAGTAATAGTAATAAATTATTTACTTTCATATAAAACTCCGATAACATGAATAATAATTACTAATTATATAGCATTAAATATAAATAATTTACATATAAAAATATATAATTGTGTTTGTATGATACTTTAAAATTGAAATAATTGCAAGAAAAAAGTATAGACTTCTATAGCTAATCATTGTTCATTGTCATTTAAATTAAATATATTTCTTAACTTTAAGTAACATCGCAGCACAATTATTGTAAATCGTCTTAGACGCAATGGTTATAACTTCGATTCCCGATCAGGAAGAGGTTATCATTTAAGCAATATATAGTAAACATTTTATGTTTAAAATTAATATAATTCCCTTGCTTAGGTCAGACAATGAGTCCCCATATGGTTACAATATCTACGACGTAGTTCGTTAAATTAGCGGAAAACGGAGTTCGGAGGGACTAGACAAGAGATTATTTTGTATGCCACATTACGCACGACATGGGCGAAGATAATAAAAGAACACTAAAACATTTTAATCTAATTAATATACGAGGCCATCGTGGCACTCTGGAGCAGCGCCCGACTATAAACGCGATTGGTTGTGGGATCAAATCGAGTAGAAAAAAGAGAACTAAGAAAAAAGAAAGAGTGTCTTGACACTAGATTATCTCTGACCACCCTAAAGCGTAAAACTATGACACCTAAAATATAGTCCCTAGAAGAGAAAACATATCGTCCATAGTAGACATATCACAAAATATAGTCCAAGTGTTTAATAACAACTTCATATTATAATATCAAACCAATAACCCGATTGGCAGTGTGCCCAACGCATAAAATTAGTTTTGCAGGTCAGCTACAAAGGACGGTGAACTCTAGCCCTTTGCTATCATATACATGCGTTCGTTCATTGACTGCCTTCTCTGAACCGCTGCCAAGTTTTCTTCTTGGTTCGGTTAAAAAACTTACAACTGCACTTGTAATAACGATTTGGTTTAATAGGTTAGTAAGTTGTGTGGGTTAGTTAAGTGATTTAAAGTGCAGAAGGTCACTGGTTCGATATCTGGACGAAGTAAAAAATTATAGCTATAATATCTCAACGCAGAACAAGCAAATTTACGGTTACAGGTTGGCTGTTTTTTTTTCAGTTTCACGCTGTATCCCGCACACAGCAGGGTAGGCAGAGGAAACCTAGTGTTAAGACACTCCGTTCCCCACTTTCCGCCGAATTCGGAAGTATTGCGTGTTAACGCCGGTTTGGCGGAACCTAACGCCGCGCTTTACCTCGACACCAGAGCGAAGAAAATGGAAATATTAAATATTTTCACTCCTCGAGTGGGAATCGACCCCACAACCAGTCGTTTACAGTCACACGCTTGTGCCACTTGGACAAAGGGACAAGTTGTTATTACAGCATAATTTGGTTAACCTAGCGAAAAAAGGCATCTCAACAAAATCTATTGAATTAATAAAGACTATGCTTCGTTAGTTATTAGCAGGTTTACGCTTTTTTTCGCATAGCGGAGTAGTCGAAGAGGTTCTTAGCCTAGTGATAGTTCTTAACTTAACGTCTAGTCTTAGCTTTCCGCTCGAAAACTTACTTAACCAAAAAAAAATATCCCTTATCTTAATAATATTAAGAAAATAAAATAAGTTACCTATATAAAATAATACGAACAGTTTAGTTTCCATCGTTTTATACACAGTCATAAGTAACCTGTCAGTAAATACAATAAAGTAGGCATGCAAAATTGCATATTGTCCTTGCAATATTGCACCGCTCGTTACTTTGATATTTTTTATCTATGCGCAATTTTCGTATTTTCTACGGATAAGTAATGAGTGATATAATATGTTGTTATCCACTTCCTGACCATTTAGACTTCTAGAGGTTCTGATGCCATTATCCTGCATAAAACTAAGCTTATCTATTAATTAATTAAAAATTAAACATATAAGGTTTAAAATATTATATCTTATACGTGAAGCCATCGTCACGCAGTAGGACAGCATCTTGCTGTAAAGGCAAAGACTATGGGTTCGATTTCCGCTCGGGGGAATGGTTATATATTATTTTCATTTCTTCATTCTGGTACCTAATACAAAGCGTATAGCTCCGCCACTCAGTACAAGAAAGTAGAGAAGGAAATGTCTTGACAATAGGTTCTCTCTGATACGAGGAAAAAAAACGAAGCTGAAGATAAAAAAAATTATTAACCGAAAAAATATCTCATATTTAATTATATCAGAAAAATAAGTTTAGTACTTAATGTCATTTATTATAAAATTACATTACATATGTAGGTATTTTACTTTCTGTTCAATGAATTCTCTCTCTCAACACAAGTAACTTGTCAATTGTCATATGTTAAAACAGGCATGCTAAACACATTATCCCCACTTGGATGGTTTATATTCCTGTGTAATATTCGTATTTTTGTACGGATAAGTAATGAGTAATATAATTTTATCCACTTCCCGATCATCTAGAGGCCTTGGCCATAATCTTGGTTCTAACAAATAGTTTCTATTATAAATAAATAAAAAAAATATTTCAGATTTAAAGTATCATTATATTTTATACGTCCTGAAATTAAATTGCCTAAAGACATCTAAAAAGAAATTAATATAATATCTATTTGGAAACTTCTACATATAGCAAGTATAAATCTATCAGTAGTACACATACATATTCTTTACGCTTTATCCTGCATAGAAAGGTTTGCAAACGAAGTTCTACTCTAACCGTCCGAATACGAACCATTGCTTGTTGAGTGGCGTAACTTAACGCCGCGTTATGTCGTATCTTAGCAGGGAAGTGAAAATAATTTAAGTACAATCATTCCCCCGAATGAGGATCGAACCCACGACTATCACATTTCTTCTCAACGGCACTTTTACTGCACCTTGCGCTTTCGTTTTCGCTTGCGTTTTAGAGCAATTGCGCTTGTTTACCAGTAGAATTGAAGTGCCAGCGATGCATTTGCAAAAAAATGTAAATACTTTTAAACAATATCTCACCTTAAGCGCAGTTATACTTCTTGGCGGACGTTGCTTCCTGTCGCAGCATCTTGTGAGCAAGTATATGAGGAGCACCGTCAAAGTAAGTATGAGCCAGCCACCCGGTATGGAGCCGAGGATTCCCAAACTCTGAAATATTAAATTCGACAATTAAAGAAAGTCAAAAATCTACTTGTTATAAATTTACATTAAATTTAGGTATTGCTAAAATATTTTCAAATGAAACTATTTTTCACCGGATTAATCGCGTATATTTTTGGTATTCGAAAATACATTTTTTTAGTTTGTTGCCACTAAGAAACTAAGAACTCGTTGGCGGTAGTTTTATATAATAATGTATCAACTGACAGACGAATGCCACCTCAGTCTATCTGTGACCACGGACTACTGTAAAGTGTTCGAAACGTCGGGTTTCTAAAAATGTATTTTCGAATACCAAAAATATACGCGATTAATCCGGTTAAAAATAGTTTAATTTCAAAATGTGTAGTAATCGCGAAAACAAAAGATCATATTATTGCTAAAATATATTTTCGTGAAAAAATCAAACAATATTTAAGTGTAGATCCAATAAATGTAGCCAGATTATTATATATTTTATATTTTAAGTAAATTGTACTTTTTACTCTAATTGTACATCGCAATTATTTTTGAACTGTCTTAGGAATGTCTAGAAACCCTCTTCTTCTTCTTTTAGTGGCAGAGCGTATTGTTTATGGAACATTCTCTTAAGAATAAGGAAACCTACGTATATATTATGTCTTAAATATATAGTTTTTTGAATTTTGGCTGTGCGTACTCTGTCAGTCAGTCAGGAACTCAAGAATTTTATATAACTACTAGCGGTCCGCTCGCGGCTTCGCTCTTTCGGTATATTATCAACACTCGGTGGTGGACTTTAGAAAAATAAATAAGCCTACGTTAAACCTTGGATTATCAACTATATATATATGCCAAAATTCATTACAATCGGTCGAGCGGTGTAGATTTTTCATATAAACTTTCATCCCCTACTTCAACCCTTTAGAGGCGGATTTTATTGGATTGATAAACTAAGTATCTAAATCTCATCTCATCATCTCATCTTTCATTCTAAATTTCATCCAAATCGGACCAGTAGATTAGCCGTGAAAGCGTGACAGACAAACACACAGACATTCGCATTTATAATATAAGTATGGATATACATAGATACATATTTGCATAATAACAAAATAACCAAAATAATTTACATAAAAATACATCAAAACCGACATTAAGTAATATCTCGCTAGACTTGAAGGCGTGCTCGAGCTATGGACCTAGCCTATTTCTGTCAACAAGCTTCTATGTCCCCGTCCGCTTAAGAGTTTAGTTACTTAGTTCTTATAGCATCTACTATATAGGCAGCTACTTTAGCAATCCTAGTTTAAAATAGGTCAAACATAAGATATATGCAGTAATACTAGACCGCCATTTAACCTATATTTTAATACAAAGCTACAATGGAGGACGTAAGGATATAACTGAAAATAAAATACTTTTTTAAATATTTTCCCCTCTCTGGAAAGATAAATCGCGGCGTTCAGTTCCGCGCCTAACACGTAATGTTTAAATATCCTGAAATGAAGTAACTTGTTATTCGGGAAAAGGTATGAAGCTGCTTTGTTTTGCTTTTTATCTACACTTAAAAAATATTAAGTTTAATGTGTTCCACGTTCCTACACTTTGAATAAAATGCGAATAGCGAAATACGTAAGTGAATTTATTTGTTTTAACTGGTTTATACCTGTCTGATTTATTTTCAGGTTACTAAGCTGAGATTTTACCATTTTTTGCATCTTCAAGCTTTTCCCGTGTAAGAGGGTAAGCAGAGAGAATCTAATGTCAGGACGTTCACCACTATAAGCCCGAATTTACAACATTTTTAAACAGTTTTAAAGTGTTATTCCACACTTAGGAAAATTTTCTAAGTGCCTTTTTCAATATAAACCTGAATTGCTTTGTCTTATGTACTAGATCGGAGAAATGAAAATAGTATATAATCATTCCCTTAGTGGAAATCGAACCCACAACCATTGCGTTTACAGTCAAACATGTCCCACCGCGCCATGACGGTCTCAAAGGTTTATAATTATTTACAAATTCAAAGAATATACTAGTAATCTGAGCGACAGTAGCGAATGCAATCATTATTATGCAATAAAATATCTCATCAATTTTGTTGCCAGCGCTAGATAAATAAAGTGCATGTTCTAGACCATTCGACAAATACGTTTTGGGTTTTTTTAAATATATAGATCTAGTTCGACATAGTTTACGAAACTTTAAGAAACTATTTTTTTTGTTTTTATTAGCTTCACGCTTTATACGCACACAGCTGGTTAGACAGAGGGAACCTATTGTTAAGACACTCCACACTCTCCGCCGAATTTTGGAGGCATTACGTTGCCTTTACTATTTAATATTCAATAATAAATTGTCATCACCGCAGTCTGGTTACGCAAAGTACAATGGCTTTCAACTATTTCAACATCCTACACGTCTTTAAAATTCGGAAGGTGTTCCCCTGTCCTCTAGAAACGTGAATTTTCTAATTCATACAAAATTTAACTAAAGCACCAAATAAAGAATTTGGTGACTTTGTTGTGGCTTGACTAACTACATCATTTCATATTCTCTACATTTATACATACTTATATTACAAATGCAAAAGTCTGTCTATTTGTCTGTCACGCTTTCAAGGCTAATATATCGGTCCGATTTGGATGAAATTTAGAATGAAAGTAGTTAAAGAACCCGGGGGTCAAACATAGGCTACTTATTTTTTTCCAGAATCCACCTCTAAAGGGTTAAAGTAGGGGATGAAAGTTTATCTTAAAATTATAATGGATTTTGGCATAAATATAGTTGACAGTCCAAAGTTAAACATAGGCTACTTTATTTTTCGAAAATCCACTCCTGTGGGTTGCAGTATACCGAAATAGTTGAGTAGTTTACGCAGCGAAGCCGCGAGCGGGCCGCTATTATATTATATTACACAAATTGATACTGAATTAAGATTCAGAACTAAATGTGAACAGACTGTAGTATGTAATTGTACGTAAAAATCAACACATTTCTTTTTAACTAGCGGAACTTATGATCCGCCTCTTAGCACACAATGCCTCAGGAATTCGGTGGTGCGTGGGGAACAGAGTGTCTTAACACTAGGTTCCCTCTACCTATACTGCGGTGTGCGGGATACAGAGTAAATCTATAATAATATAATATTTCTATCTAAAACCAACCTCAAGATACACTGGTGAATTGGGCGCAAAGGTGTCATTAACGCGGTGGAGCGTAACGTTTATGTGCGGGAGCGCGTGCAGCAGCCGCGCGAGCCGCGGCGGCGAGTACTCGTCCGATGCACCCGCCGCGCCCATGCCCACCGTTCACACCTACACCTGGAACGAAATCATATAGCTAGTAATAATATTATCATAAATTGAAAATGATAAATCAATCAAAAAAGGAACAAAGTAGTGAATAAGATTTAAACTCAAAATCATATAAGTGGGTGTATTAGTTAAACACATTCAGTCGTTATTATGCGGATAAGTATATATGAATATATCGTCGTCCCCACAGAATAATCTAGCAATTGCAAAAACAAATTTTACAGGAGAGAGACAAAACCCTTTCAAATTATTGACTTTGTATTTAAATAGCCCTACATTGGTACATCAAATGCTAAATGTGTTTTTTTTCTATACCAATTTGATAATTAATACTTATTAATATTTTTCTAGAAGTTTGTTATATTCGGTATGATTAACAATAAAAACTCACTAATGTCACATTACCGGATTATTCTCTGGAGGCGGCAACATACAAATTTCACAATATAATATTTCGAAATTGATTATGAGAATTAATGTTTACTTCTTATCCAATTATGACTCAGATTTTAGTGAAGTGTGAATCATAATCGAATTTCAACTGAGTTATTAATAATAAGTACGTTAGTATTTCCCCGGTTTGGTTCGAGAAAGTAGGTATATCTTAAATTTGAGTTCAAATCATTAAAAGTCTAAAACTGTCCTGCATTTAAGTCACTAACAAATACTTAGTCTTATGAAATAAAAAAATATATATTTGGAACTAAACTGATAGAAAATTACAGATAATTTCGAATATGATCGGAAACTAAATAAAATCCGTCGATAAATGGTTTTTTTTTTTTAAATAAGAAAGGCAGCTAGGATAAACCAAATGGAAATTGATAATTTAGTGACCGAATTAAAAAAAACACGTTTAATAGTTTACTGGCCGTTATTCCATAATGGGACAGTGTCTGATTGTAAAGCGATGGTTGTAGGTTCAATTTTCATTTGGAATGATTACATTTAAATTTTATTTTTAAAAGCGCGGCGTTGTGTTCCACCACTCAACACGCAATGGAGCTCCACTTCGGATGAAAAGTGGAGAACGGAGTGTCTTGACACTAGACTCTCTCTAACTACCTCACTATTGCGGCAAAAACCGTGAAGCTGAGGAAAAAATAGACATACACAAGCTATATAGATATACTTCAGAGTGGGTTTAACCACAGTTCATCACTGTCACATATATTTAACACAAATTGCAAAGGACAAAGTGCGGATTAAGGGCCGCAGACCCTTTATTAATTAACCAGAATGAATACTTTTGCAACAATAGCTTTAATTAATATGCCATTCGTTTTATTCTAACTTCCAAGTAACTCGAACTATTACTTAACTGATTCGTTTTAAATTTAAATTTTAAAATTTCAATCTCTTGCTAAAGGAAATGTTAAATGTTAATTATCACAAGTGAATCAATATTAGACATTAAACGTATCTAGTGATTCACTTTTGATAATTATTTTATTTTAGTCGTTTGATATAACTTTGTAATTTTTTACAGCTTCATGTTTGTATAGCAGGGTAGTCAGAGAGGACCTAATGTCAAGGCATTCCGTCTTCCACTTTCTGCCTGAAATCGAGACATTGCAGAGTGGAAGAATTCAACGCCGCTCTTTGTCCACAAACCATTCCCCCGAGTGGGAATAAGCCGAAGCAGAAATACACGAAACAGGAGAAAACACTATTTACGCGTACATAAACTATTCAAATTTTATTATATTACAATACAGATATGTACATAGAACAAATAGGAGGACCACCATCATCTTTTGCATAAAACGTGTTTGGCCTTATACAGTTCTGGGACAGCCACGATTAGAGCCAGAGACATTATGAAGCTCCGTAACCGTAAGTGATAATATGGGATATCCGAAATAAATAGATATCCGTAACCGTAGTAAAGTGAACACAAAGTAAAAGTCTCAGATAATTTCTAAATAAAAACTGTCAATAAATATTATAACTACTAATAAATTCATAAATAAATATAATAAATTAAATTGGGGCCAGTGTGTTTGTGGGTTCGATTCTCACTCGAGGAGTGGAAATATTGAATATTTCCATTTCCTTCGCTCGGATATTAGACGCAAAGCGTGGCGTTAAGTTCCGCTCCGAATGGGGCGGAAAGTGGGAAACGGAGTGTCTTAACACTAGGTTCCCTCTGCCTACTTTCCGCTGAATTCGGAGGCATTGCGTGTTAAGTGGCGGACCAAATTTCCTTAGTCGCTAGACTTTTAATGGAAGCAATATCTAAAATCCAAAAAAATAGCCTTTTTCTAAAACTATTGAAAAAAAAACGATATTCTACGCGAACATCTCATATAAATTTTAATTAATTAGCACATTCTGTCAACATATGGTTACAAACATTCGCAGTTTGACCATACTGTTGGCAAATGGAACTATTATATTTTTTGCTCATCTCATCCAAACTAATACTTTATAAAGTTATTTCTTAAGTAATTTTGTATTTTTAAGATGGTTGTATCTTTTATTATTGTATTATTTTATGAATATTTTTAATATTATATTTAATACAAAAAAAAAACATAATCGATATGTGACAGTAGTTGTCAAATATATATTGTGGATGAATATAAAGTATCTAATAAGTAATTAATACAAGTCACACTTACCGCAAAAGCAAAACTTCACCACCTACGACGCCATGTTTCCACTAACTGAAGTGATCACGTCCTTGTTAGAGACATATCTGAAAAAAAGAGAAAGAACACATAAATATATAATACCGACTATACATAAATACAATGCATATAAAATACATATAAAGCTATAAAAACCATCATGGATCAATGATCCATGATGGTTTTTACATTGATAAACGCGATTGGGATTGGAGGATTGAATTCACAGTTCGATTCTTACTCGTGAAAATGATTATTTAAATTATATTAATTTCCATGCTATTGTAAGGTAAAAGCCACCAATCAACACGCAAAATATCAAATTCAATCGTAAATTGAAAAACTCAGTGTATTAACACTAAATTCTGTTCCCCTAACCTAAAAAAAAAGAAAACAGAAAATTCTAAACAATCATAATCCACATATAACGATCCAAATAAGTCAATACTGGAGAAAGACCTCACAAGTATTATAAGTACATATTTTATGTGCTCTATTAAAGTTCAGCTATCTAAACTACGCGTGTCCGATAGAGATGATATTAAATTTTAAGTATCCCAGCGAATACGAGCTCGTAAAGCATTCGCTTTATAACCCGCTGGCTGGCCGATGCCGTATCTCTGGACGGACGATATTATAAAAAGGCGGAATGTTCCTTTAAAAGGCAATGGCTTGTAACATGCCTGAAGTGTTTTTCAGATATATAACTAATTTATTATTGTGGGAGTTTAATTACGTCTCATTTTAAATTTGATGACAAGCAAAAGGCTTTGCTAATGAAATTCTATATTCCTCAAAATTAAAGCAGTACACACAAAATAAACACATATATAAAAAAGGCATTGTAAAACTTCATACTTTTTTCCGCGTGGTAGGCAATCAAAGAGAATGAAAATAATTATTTCCCCGTAAAAATAATACTTGCAACCAATGACATTTACAGTCAGATGCCCCACCACGCCACAAAAGCATATACAGATTTTAAAAATTATTATAAAATTAATACAAAACACGCGAATCCATACTAATATTATAAATGCAAAAGTCTGACGGTCTGTTTCTGTATGTCGGTCTGTTTGTTACATTGTCGTAGCTGAGCCAACAATTTATATGTAATTTTTCAAAAATCTAACCCCTAAATGGTTAAAATTAGGTCGAAACCCGCTCTCGGATAGCAGTATAGAGTATAAAAATAAATCGAAAGCCCACTTAAGGGAAGCATCATAGCTTAGGAAGCTTTCTAATTGTGATTTCTTTCCGGCAAAAAAAGCGTTAAAACGCAATAAGGCAATGAATATGCAAGAGATAGCACCAGATACTATAAACGTTATATGTTAGAAATGCGAAGATTCTAAGTTATTGAAAAACAAGATATATCAGTGCTGTGACTCAACTTGGACCGGTCTAACGACTATAATTCCTAGATACGTAGGAAAGCACATTTTTTCTAACTAAAAATCTAGAACACTTAAGTGGTCCCATTAAAACGTCAAAAACCTTGACACGTGCATGTGCCGCTTATAAAAAGCTGCAGCGAAGTAGTCTCACAATCTACAAGATACTTGAAGGATGAAAATGTTAGGCAATATTATGTTGTATAGAATTCTTTTAAAATATAGAAATGAAGACGGCTACTTGGATAGATGTAAAATTGTAGATTAAATTTGCCACAAATATGCTTAAAGAGAGATATTACTTAACTAAAATATTACAAAAGTTTAATTATTATCTCATTAAACGAAGCCTTTGTTTACTTTAATTTAAATAATTTTTAAAAACAAAATTTTAAATATTATTTTTGTTTTTTTTTTCGGTTTCGTTTTGTGCAAATTTGCTTGCTATATACGGGACTGGTGTGATTCTCACTAAGGAGAATAAATATTATTAAATTATTTTTACTTTTGCTTGGCTTTTTCAAAAAGATAAAAGGCTGCGTTGAATTCCACCATTAAACCACGCAGTTTCGATTTTGGACGGAATGAGGAGAACGAAATATCTAGACACTAAGTTCCTTCTGACTACCTATGCGTATATGCGTATGGGAAAAGGTTTAACGCCTTAATAAATATATATACTTACATCTATACACACAGAAATTTAAAAATACCTACTACTATTTTATATTATACTCTTCACGAATATATACTTCACCGTATAATTTCCGCGCAAGACACTTGAACAGGTCCAGTTCCCACAGTGAATCACGATTTAACGTCATTTCGAAGCCCATATGGCGATCGAGGATTTATTGGTTGGTATTTAAAATGTCATGAACTGCTTTCTTTATTATACAAGCGACCTTTATCTTGTCATATAATCAATGAAAGTAACTGAATGTTATTTATTGGAGAACATTACTCTGTATTATAAATGTAATGTATATATCCTTTTAGTGTAATCACTTTTTTATATTAAGTAGGTATATAATACAATTCTCTCAGATTCAGACTTTTGGCCGTATAATATGGCAGGCAGAGAGAATCTTGAGAATGTCAAAACACTCCGTTCTCCTTTGTCCTCCCGAATAAGAAACCATTTGTCTTTATATTCTTGCCATAATTAGTCCTTGTAATATACCTAAAAATAAAGACAAAGTGTAGAAAGGTATTAGTTGCATTATAATAAAATAAACAGCTACAAAACGAACATAGTTATTCAATGTGTTATGATTTAAGATTAAGCCAGGAATAAATAAGAAGTCATTTAAAATTAACTTAATAGTATATTTTACATAATTGTCCAGAAATAATGTAATTTTGCATCTGCCTTTCAAAAATATAAAAACATGTAAATACATTCATGGGTATGATTCCCAATCGGGGGAATGATATTTAAATCATTTCATTACTCCGCTATCGCAAGAGCACAAAATAACCCGTAGAATTCGAATTAAGTTGAAAAGTGGATAAAAAAATGCCATAAGATTCAGTGACACACCAGGTGCCCTCCGACTATGATACGCGGAAAGAGGCTAGAAGCTGCTAACAAAAAAAATCATATGTTAAATTGATAGTTTTTTAAATCAGAAACTTTACCCTGGAGGCTTTTGGTATTTATACAATTTATTTGTTCCTAGACCGATTAGACCAAACGTAGAGTTGAATTCTACCACTTAGCACGCTATATGTAGATCCTAGTCCATCTTTTGCACAAAAAACATGTAAATTTTGCATCCAATCAGTTACGCGCATATAAAGAAGTATTATCTTTGAATAACATCAAGTAAATATATATCTATATCAACATATCAATAAAAATCTACATAACACATCTATAAGCCACCACCAGCCATTGTTCACTCATCGGGTTCGTAGAAGCGTTTACAATTTTGATGGACTATAAACAATGAAGAGCTCATTCAAATTTAGTTGCCGCAGTTAAAGCGAACAGTCCGCGGTACAGCCAGCGTCCGTGTACGTTAACACCTGACGAAATATTAAATATTATATTAACAACACTCAGCGGATGTTAATGATGGGGCAACGATCTAATTATAAGTTTAATAACCTGTTAAATATTCCTGGTGTTTTATATTATATTTATATTATAATGTAGAAAAAGAAATACTGAAGATGGTTATTTAAATTTTTCATAGATAAAATAGCTACATATTGATAACTTTATTGCCGTTAATCTTAGAAGTGCCATAATTAAAGAGCTGAAGAGTACTGCTTATCTTGGTATAATATTTGAAAAGCGTTGAAATAAAGCTCAAGCAACACTTTCGATTAATAGACAACGTCCAAACTCAACGCAGTTTAGACAACTCGAGGAGCTTTTGTTTAAAATATGTATAAGGAATATTAAGAGAGAATCTAGTTAGCCATATTCTTTATAGTGAAGCTACTTATTTTGTCTTTCCTCAAAAATATAATATACCTAAGGGTAAAAATTAAGTGAAAATAATAGCATATTATTTTTATTAATATTTATTTTTAACGGCTTAATGCTTTTTTCCGTATAGTAGGAAAGTCAAAGTCAAATGAAGACTTTGTGTTAAGACACTCCGTTCCCCACTTCACACCTCCTGAATTCAGGGCATTAAGTGTTCACTGTGCCACTCTTTGTCTGAAGTACCAGAACGAAGAAATAAAAAATATATAAATCTAATAATTTTCTTGAGTGGGAATCAAACCCACAATCCATCGCTTTTAAAATATTATAGATGGCCCCAATATATTGACATGAAATCCCACATAGCTTGAGCATATACATATCAAAAAAATTTTAAAATATCAATGCAGAGTTTTAAGAAGAATCAAAACGTAACAATGGCGTAATGCCAATGTCGATGAAGCAATATCCAATATTAAAAGAAATTTCGTGTACAATTTTTCATCTTTTATTGAAAGCTGATTCTATTTTAGGTTTTAATATAGTTGGTGTTACTAATTGTGTCGGTAAGTGTTTGGTAGTCAACTTGATAGTTACAAGTTCGATATCAGCTCGGGAAAACATTTTTTTTTTTGAAGCTTCAATATTTTTCCCGCATAGCGGGGTAGTCAGAGAGACATAGTGACACTACACTCCGTTTTTCACTTTCTGCCTGAAATCTAGACTACTTGTTGAGTGGCGAAGCTCAACGCCGTGCTTTGTCACAGGTGCCAGAGCGAAGAAGTGAAAATTTAGTATACTATTTCCACGATGGAGAATCGAACCCACATCTATCGCATTTCAGCCAGACGCTGTCCCACTGCGCCACGATTACCTCGTCTAATGGTTATTCTATGTACAATATTGAGAGAGAGAGAGAGAGCTTCCGTCACTAAGAAAAGTTCTTACGGTGGGCGAAAAGTGAAGTACGGATTCTATTAACCTTAGGCTGTCTATGTCTATCTCGTTAATAAAGAGATGAGATGAGAAACGCAAATAATACAAAAAGTGATAAAACCAAATAAAAATGAATGATTACAAAAAGTACACTTTCAATATAACTGGGCTATTGTTTGCATCTTCGGGGTATAGTGGTGTTCCAATCCCCCTTAGATCGGCTATTAAATTAACTGTTAAAAAAATCAGCTAAGTTCTTTTTTTTTTAATTTAACAGCTTATATACAAACCGCAAAAAACTAGGATTTTTTTGTATTCCTACTTCTTAAACTTTAACCTTATTACTTGTCCAAATGGGAATCGAAACTCAAACTCTCCCGTGCAATCAAAAAAATGGTGTGGTACTGTGCCACGATGGCCTGTAATTAAGATATGTTTGGAAATAATAAAAACAACAGTATATTTGAGGCCAGTAGGCGAGTCGGGAGAACTTGTGATGCAGGGGCACAAAGTGTGGTTGTAAACGAGGTTAGTTGTGGGTTCGATTTCCACTCGAGAAATTGAAATATTTAATAATTCTTTTCCTTTGGTCTGGAGTCAAGGCAAAACGTAATTTAAACGCAATTTAACGCCGCGTTTAGCCACGCAATGCCTTTAGAATTCGACGGAAAATGGGAAACGGCATGTCTTAGCACTCATACTAACCTAACCTACCCTGCTGTGGGCGGGATATAGCGTGACGCTTAAAAAAAAAACAGTATAATTTTATCCAAAATATTAAAAATAATTTATGTACCGCTTTACTAGAGTTCAAGACTTTTACAAGGTTCAGCGTCACTCAAGTTCACTTAACACGCAAGCCTCCGAATTCGGCGGAAAGTGGGGAACGGAGTGTCTTAACACTAGGTTCCCTCTGCCTACCCTGCTGTGTGCGGGATATAGCGTGAAGCTATTTTTTTTTTTTTTTTTTTTTTTTTATAATAAAATAAACAGCTACAAAACGAACATAGTTATTCAATGTGTTATGATTTAAGATTAAGCCAGGAATAAATAAGAAGTCATTTAAAATTAACTTAATAGTATATTTTACATAATTGTCCAGAAATAATGTATATTTGCACTGCCTTTCAAAAATCTAAAACATATCATACATTCAAGGGTATGATTCCCAATCGGGGAAATGATATTTAAATTACTTCATTACTCCGCTATCGCAAGAGGATAAAACAACGCGTAGAATTCGAATTCCACCGAAAAGTAGAGATAAAAATGCCATTTCATTCAGTGACACACCAGGTTCCCTCTGACTATGATACCCGGGAAGAGGCACGAAGCTGATTACAAAAAAAACATATATTAAATTGATAGTTTTTTAAATAAGAAACTCTACTTTGGTTCCTAGACCGATTAGACTAAGCCCAGAGATAAATTCTACCACTTAGCACGCTATATGTAGATCCTAGTCCGTCTTTTGCACAAAAAACATGTATGACTTTTTTGTATTCCTACTTCTTAAACTTTAACCTTATTACTAGTCCAAATGGGAATCGAAACTACAACTCTCCCGTGCAATCAAAAAAATGCTGTACCACTGTGACATGATGGCCTCAAATTAAGATATTTTTGGAAATACTAAAAACAACAGTATATTTGAGGCCAGTAGGCGAGTCGGGAGAACTCGTAATGCGGGGCCACAAAGTGTGATTGTAAACGAGGTTAGTTGTGGGTTCGATTTGCACTCGACAAATTGAAATATTTAATAATTCTTTTCCTTTGGTCTGGAGTCAAGGCAAAACGTTACTTAAACGTAATTTAACGCCGCGTTTTGCCACGCAGTGCCTTTAGAATTCGACGGAAAATGGGAAACGGCATGTCTTAGCACTCATACTAACCTAACCTACCCTGCTGTGGGCGGGATATAGCGTGACGCTTAAAAAAACCAGTATAATTTTATCCAAAATATTAAAAAAATAATATTTGTACCGCTTTACCAGAATTCAAGACTTTTACAAGGTTCAGCGGATCAAAGGAACGAAAGCATTTCGCTAACGTGTTATATTGCAAATGTAGACGCAATACTAAAAGCATCACAAAGGAACGAAGCTCCACAACACCACAACTAAACAGTTAGGCACTATTGTGTTGAGAATCTGTTACATGGTTGCGTGAGCATTGTTACTTGTTAGCCGCACTTTGATCTGCGATAGCGTGATATGAATGTATGCTAGCTTCTTGTATATGTGTATGTTTAATAAATTATGTATTTTTTAATAAATAAATATTCATTAGACATTTATATTGTTTACATATCATTTTGATTGTTTTTTTTTAATAAATACTCATTAGACAAATTAATGTTATATAATGGTTTTAAATTGTTATGGTATTTTAAGTATAATTAGATAAAAAATATTTTTATTTTATTACACCAAGATAAAGCGCGAGGTTATCTTGCTATACAGAATGAATTCTGCGTCTAACAGCGTCAAAAGGGGAAATATACTGAAAAATAAAACTTGTAGGTATAACATTTAAATCTAAAATTTAAATGTGATTAAAATACTGTACCCCCGTTTATAAAATGTAAGACATTTATATCGGAATGCTGAATAAAAAATAATTTATTATCAATTATTGTAGTAACAATTAATTCGATGATCCACTTCGAAATTTCTCTATTAACACCATACAAACAGATTGACAATGATTCTTTATAAAGCGCCAATCCTCAAACGGATACATTGTGTAGAAATATTAGGGCTTCTCTTAATTTCCTTAGTGCAAAATTAATTTAGTGTGAGCCCGGATTTACTTTACTTAATTATTTGTAATTTGATACAATATACACATTTTTGTATTTGTTTTTAATTTCCTTCCATAAAATGCCGGCTATCTTCAGACATATTTTTTCAATTTTCCCGCTTATTTCCGCGTAGCAAGATAGGCACAGAAAGCTTAGTGTTTAATCGAGAAACTTCGTTCTCTCTACTTTAAGCCTGATGGAATGGAATAAAGGAAGCAAACGGGAATAGGGAGAGTTGGTTTACATGTCATCGAACCGGAACACATCGACCGACAGATGTCTGGCGGTTCGACTTTGAGATGATAGTGGTTGCGAGCCAGTCAGAGAAGAATTTCCTACCACCAAGCTACTGGGTTACCCGCCTTTTACGGGACGCTACCCAGCGGCGGTATTTGTATTCTTAACCCGTCCCCCACGGGCAAGAGATGCATTAAGTGCAGAATGGCGGAACTCAGTACCGCTCCTTGTCTTGTCATTAGATTAGACAAATAAAAACATTTGGAATTGGAATTGCAGTCGGACGCACTCACAATGTGCGTCCGACGCCATAGTCCGTTTTACGTGCATAGAATTTTGTTCTTTCAGAATAACAAAATATATAATAAACATATCAAAACCATGACACTTGCGTCAACGAGCATAATTTTTTTCTGTTTTATAAGAAAAGCGCTTTTAGAAAATGTAAAAAAAATACACGTAGGTGAATTCGAACCAGAGTCTCTTGTAAACCTTACCTACCTTAGAAACTAAGACAAATTTCACGCGACAAAGATCGGTCGTTGTGCTACAAATAAAACAATATTGAAATATATTTTATTACTTTCAATTTACTCCCAATTATAAATTATAATTTTTTATAACAAATCTAACAAAAAAGAAATCTACAATAATGCAGAAATTTTACTTATTAATTACTTATTGTTTTTACTAATCAACCCACCTTTACATAAACATTATATAGTAAAAAGCCCTACATAGAAGAAAAAATATAGAATATCTCATAAATCCGTACATCAGAGGCAGCGCGGAAGCAACCGTCGCTATCTGTATTCCGGCACATCCGGGCTTCGATCAGTATCGGACGTGGCAGCCATCCTGCACCCGGGTTGATGTTTATATTAATACACTAGGACCGGCTCGCGGGTTTGCTTGCGTAATTTTATGACTAAAATTAAGTATTTCAAGTATTTACCCGACTGCGTTCTGACTTGACACGACTTGACTTACATTATACAAAGTTAGGTTAAATTTATAATTGTTGTAACTTTATTATTTATGAAGCAAGTAAAATAAAATAAACACTGAAAATTAAGGCAATCATACTAAAATATAATTGCTTAAACATTATTTTAATCGGTTAAGCAGTTTCTGTGACAAGAGGACACAAGAGGACAAACAGAAAATATTAATAAATGTACAGACAGTGATAAGTTTCACATTTTTAATGTATGTGTAGATAGCATCTACCATAATGGAAACTGACAAATAATGTCAAACTGATAAATTAAATATTTTTAATGAAATATTAGAGTAGTAGTAGAGTAGTAGTAGAGTAGACTTTTTCATGTCTTTAGTATAAGAGAAAATAAGCAAAGGATATTGGACATAGGGTTTATAGGACAACATTTCTTTCACTGAATCTTTTTTATTTTTTTTATTATAATTTAAAAAAATAATGTACGTCACAAAAAATATTATATTTTATGAGAATATTAAAATAAACTATAATCAATTTACTTTTTTTGCAGTCCTTGCATTCTTGCAAAGGCTTCTCATCACTTTTAGCTTTCAAAGCTAACCTTACGCACATATGTACATCTAAAAAACAAAAACGAACACTAAAACACTGACATTCATATAAAAATCTACAATAAAATGCAATAGAAAAGCGTAGGAATATTTTATGATACACATCACGCGTCGTCAGGTCGTAACATGTTGTGCATGAAATATGTCTCATATCCATAACTGCTGTGTACTCTGACAGGGGCCGGCTTCAATCTGAAGCTTTTTTATTTCTTTACTATATCTTTATTTACAGTTGATAGTGTAGTGTAGATTATAGTTGGCGAAGTGGGACAACGTCTGACTATAAACTATTGGTTATGGGTTCGATTCCCACTCGGTGCAAAATTGAACAATTACTTTAAATTCTCTCCTCTGGGACTTAAGACAGAGGCATATTGAGTGGTGGAAGGCAACCCTTCCACCACTCAATACGCAATGTATCGATCTTTCAAATGTAGGTTCTCTGACCCTGCTGTACGGGGAAATCCGTAAAGCTGCAAAAAATCAATATTACTCATAAAATATGCAAAAAATGAAAAATAAAGTTATGTTTTATAATGTTTAGACACACTAATAATATAGTAAGTAGTCATCTTGTGAAATTCATATAAAAATATGGAAAATGCTGAAAATATTACAATTATGGTAATATGTACATATATATATGTATTCCTTTTGCATTTATATGAGATTGTATAACAGGCCACAATATATGGGGCCAGGCTTGGCGCAGTGGCTGTAAGCGACTGGTTGTGGGTTCGATTCTCACTTGAAGAGTGGAAATATTTAATATTTCCATTTTCTTCGCTCTGGTGTCGAGGCTAAGTGCGGCGTTAAGTTACACCACCACTTAACACGCCCGAATCCGGCGGAAAATGGGGAACGGAGTGTCTTAACACTATGTTCCCTCTGCCTACCCTGCCGTGTGCGGGATACAGCGTGAAGCTAACAAAAAAAAAACAAAAAAAGTATAACAGGCTAGTTGCGACCATAAAAATAAATAGCTCCCCGACCTGAGACGTTATGCAAGAGTTCATTGTGCAAACATAGAAACAATTTGTGCCTTGGTTTCAGCTGAGGAAGCGTCCAATCAAACGGTTGGTCGAGGCGGTTGCCTAATTGAATAATCTGCATACTAGACGCTCAATTATTCTAGAATATCCCTGTCCCCTACCGGTAAGAAGTACGGCCTCGGAAGTCACAAATTTAGATGAACACGAGTGGTATAAAGTTTACCGGCGAAAGGAAATTCAAGAGCTCTTAGAAGAAAAAGACTATCTTTTGAAATTAAAAGCCGATAATCTATGAAAATATATTATTACACTTTTTTTAGCTTCACGCTGTATCTCGCTACAGCACGGTAGGCAGAGGGAACCTAGTGTTAAGACACTCCGTTCCCCACTTTCCGCCGAAATCGAAGGAATTGCGTGTTAAGTGGCGGAACTTAGCGCCGCGCTTTGTCTCGATACCAGAGCGAAGAAAATGGTCATAATAAATATTTGCACTCCTCGAGTGGGAATCGAACCCACAACCAGTCGTATACAGTCACACGTTCATGCCACTGCGCCGCGACTGGCCCCAGATTATTATACTAATATTATCAATGGGAACATGTGTTTGTTTGTCCTTCTTTCACGTCACAACGAAGCGATTTTTATGTTAGGTTTTTTAAATGACGATAGTTTGAATGCAGGAGAGTGGCGTGACCTACTTTTTAGTGTCGTAAATCTCATTTCCATCGGAAGAAAAATGATAAGTTTACGAATACACTACATTACAAAAAAAAGGCGTTTGTCTTAATCGATAAATTATTCAATATAATAGTTAGGAAAATGCAAAATGACGTAAGTTATTCTAAATAGCTAGATTTACTTACAAACATTATAACTACCAAAAGTACAACTCGATATAACAATTAATCACAATATTCAATACTTCTGAATGATTGATTGTATTGAAGTGTTTATTAGAAAAGGATCGAAAGTTAGCATCATTTACTCGTAGAACGTTAAAAATGGTGCAACTTGACGTTCTAAAAGGAAAGACGGAGCTCTAATTAAAATACAGCGCTATATTTCATGAGGGACCGTTAACATTAATAGCTTTCGGGTTTCCCGTGAATGACGCATGCGCTTTTGCGTCTAGCTACTACAAAATATGTGTCAAAATTACGTTTGAAACGAACGATTTAATTTACGAAGTCGACACCAGACTTTGGGACTGGAGATTTTACTTACTAATTATTATATTAACAATTTAATAGCAAAATACCTATTATATAGTGAAAAATACAGTAATTTTAAACAAAATATCAACGAAATCTAAAAGGAAAGATATAACAGAAGCAAGAATATAGATGACCTTAACTACCCCAACTTTTACCCTACACAATGCAAATCACCTGCAACGTCATACAAAATTAATTAATAGTACTATGATTGTAGATACTAATATATTTTATCGATAGTATGCCTTACACGTGGTCAGCCGGTGAATGAAACACGTGGGGCGCGGCCGTTCGATACAGCGGAGGCTGCGCGCTGAGCAAACGCCCGGTAACTTGGGCGACCAGAAAAACTAGATCCTTGTAACCCCTCTTGAACCTCTTTAACTTATAGCTGGAGAGGGAAAATTTTAATAGCGAGCGCGGTTCATTGTAGCTGGTGGAGTTCTACTCACAAGAGTACTATGCTCGGGGTCTATAGTAGATATAATATTTAATAAAACCTAGATATGATTTAAAAAGGCCATGCTGCAATTCACGCCGCAATTAACACGAGGGATAAAATTTATATATAAAAGCATCTTATAATTAATAGAATCTTTTCTTTTTGTCATTTTTACACATTTTATAATAAAGCCATCCAGAGGCAAGAAGCTAAAAGTTATACGGCTATCTCTAAAAACGCAACGGTTGTGGGTTCGATTTCCAGTTGGGGGAAAAATTACATATTATTTTCTTTTCCCCCTTTTCAATCTTAAGACGTGGCGCAGTGGCACAAACGTGTGACTGTAAACGACTGATTGTGGGTTCGATTCCCACTCGAGGAGTAGAAATATTTCATATTTCCATTTCCTTCGCTCTGGTATCAGAGGCAAAGAGCGGCGTTAAGTTCCGCCACATAACACGCAAAGCCTCCGAATTCTCCGGAAAGTGGGAAACAGAGTGTCTTAACACTAGGTTCTCTCTGCTTACCCCGGTGTGTGCGGGATACAGCGTGAAGCTAAAAAAATATATATTTTTTTTAATTTCGGACAGAAATTGAAGAACGGAGTGACATAACACTAGGTTCTCAAACAACCTGCCGCACGAGAAACAGCGTGAAGTTGCTTTTTTTACTTCACTATTCACGTCGAGTAGTTCTGTGTACGATCGCAGCTAATCTTTTGATCTGTTTATAAGTGATTTTTCTTTGATGAATGCGGAACCGTAGCACGTAGCTATCATTAATCATCATCGACCTATTTTATATATGTACTGTTATTTCCGAAAACTTTGTAGGTGTTCTTGTGTATAAGTCTTATTAAGAAGCGTGAGCTGATATTTTAAATTGATTATCTTTATTAGACTTTTATTGATTAAATTTCAATTAAAGATAATAATCGCCGTTATTAATTTAAAAAATCGTATCCAATTATGAATCCAGATAATATTTAAATTATTAAAAAAATGAGGTTTTAATGAGGCGTTATTGGCGCAGTGGTGCAGCATCTGACTGTAAACTCTATGGTTGCGGTTCGAATACCACTAGAGTAAATGAAGATGAATGAAAATAGTATATAACTATAGTATATGCAACAAAATAGTTATATAAATTTCAACTCCTTTAATAATAACAAATAAACTTTAAGGAATACAAAACAAAAAGTCCAAGAAACCAGGACAGTCGTTTCCCTAAAAGCGCAAAGTACTTACATTCGACAAAACATGTTACGAGACGTCTATAAAGCTAGTAGTTTATTACTTTGTCAGAGAATTACAGAGAAATGAAACGGCGTAAAATAGGAACTTCGGGCGAGCTTTGAGCGCTCGTCTATTTCGAAATAGTGGAAGGTGTGTTATTAAATTTTCTTTTATACTGTATAAGTATTCCATTCAAGATAACATATTATTAAATAGATGTAAAATAAATTTGGAATACGAGTAAATCTATTATAATTCCATGTGCAATCGTGGGACTGCATCTGATTGTCAACACGACTGGTTATGGGTTCAATCCCCACTCGAAGAATTTTTTACATATAAATTATTATAGTTTTTTAACTATGCCACGCTTAGTCTTACGCAAAGCAAGGCGTTAAGTTCCGCCTCTTAACTAACAATGTTTAACTGAAAGTGGAGAAAGTGGAAAACAGAGTATTCCGACACTAAATTCTCTCTGCCTACTCTTCTATGAGGAATAAAAAAAACTAAGAAGCTAAACCAAAAAATACATTATGTAGTTCTGAAAACTCTAGTAATAACTTAATAATAATAAAATTATTTTTGATTCGAACTTTGGACTCTATTCTCTGAAAGTGCATTTCAATTTCTATATTTAAAACTACACCACAGTCTTTTGTATAGCCTCTGTAGCGAGCGATGCAAATAAAATAACGTAAAAGATATACCGTTTTCATGAAATGTTATACATTTGCGTTAAATACCTCTTTTATAGTAAGCACTGTTTTAAAGTAACAAATAAGTAAAAAAATATTTCATCATCAAAGCTTTTCATTACTTGATAATTAAAACCAAAATGTTATATAATAAAGTAATTCTAGACATATATTTTAATACATATTGCTTTTTGTGCTCTCTTTTTGCGCATAGCAGACAAAAAACATCTAGTATGAGGATACTGTTTTCCACACTCTATTAAAACCTGAATCTAAAGAAAAAGGAAACTAATTCAAATATATAGCTCCGAGAAGGAATCGAATCTACAACCTAGTTAGGGGCAGACTGCTTCAAGCATTACATGTCATATTGTATCATAGTACCAAATATTTTTAAACCAAAACAACAGACTAACTCCAAAATAAGTAGCTTCATTACTACCAGTCCACACAAATCCAAAGAAAATCTCCAAGTATGACGAATGATCCATAAAAAGGGCATCAACGGATAAAATGCCTAATTTCTAACCCCAAAAAAAGATATGAGAATGTGCCTCGGCCTATTTTCACTTAGACGAGCTGAAATCCGACTCGACGGACCAGTAATAATAGGCGAGATTGAAGTCATTGTACCCTCGGACTTATTTACGACGCCGATTTATCTTCCAATAGCAGAAATCGTTTAGCAATTTCCTGATGTCTCCAAGCAGACGGCAACGATAATCCTTATCATATTTCGAATTCCGCATACAAACACATATATCTTAAAGGCTCATCTGTCTATATTATGGGGGAAGGAAAAATGAAATAACTTTTTAACGGAAAATCTTTGGTTTCCTTTTTTAAGAAAGTTATGTGGACAGATGAGTATGAAATTTGGTACAATTGGGGTATATATAGAGAAGAAGAGCAGAAAGCATTATGTAAAATATAGACTTTAGAAATATATTAAATTAACAAAATAAGTCGTATGCACACTACACCATGTGTTAACATAGACTTTTATATAAAGCGACATATTATACGTTGCTAAGGAAATATATCAGTATTATTAAACTGAATAAATAAATAATATTATAATATAAGAAATGTTTATATGCAATCTGCAATATATAACAAAAACTAATTATGCCATAAAAATCACCAGTGGGACTACTAGTTGAACCATAAAATACGAGTTGGCATTGCTAGGCCAATTTGTACAAAAAAATGTACATATAGTAAAGATAAAAGCATATATAAAAGGCCTGTATTATTAATTTAATGTATTTCTAATTATCCATATAAACTTGAAGAATGCATTATTTCATACTCCTCCGTCTGCACAAATATCATAAAAAGGGATGAAAGATTTCACAGCATTAATAAAAAAAGGGTAACCACTTCAAATCGATTACATTTCTGTTAGTTTTCGACATTAATATTTAATTAATATTCCTGTTAAGACGGAAAGAACAAGAAACAGTGGAAGAGTAGTTCTCTTGGATTTCTCTATTTTACATTGATCTCTGTTTTACATGAATATTTCTACACCACAAAGCTGTGTGAATTTGTAAAATACAAATTATAATTGCAAATTGATATTTAAAACCCTTTTATAATTAAATACTAATTCAACCAAAGGACGTTGTTTAACACATTTCACCCTAATAATTTAGCTAAGTAACATATGAATGTACAAAACAGTACATAATCCAAAACAATTGGAGTGATTAACGTAATTTTCATGTTAATATTTAAAACATCCAGTTAAATAATTTTTCATTAGTTTATTTTAAATAATTAACCCCGTACGACGTTTAGAATACATTTTATTATTTTACCTGGATTAAAAAAATAAAGGACAGTGTTTACCTACGCCAATATATTACATAATATTTAATTACCTTACGGTTTTTTCCGAATATAAAGATTGTCAGAAAGAACCTAGTGTAAAGACACTCCGTTCTGCCCGAAATCGACACATTCGTTTCTACTGGCGGAACTCAACGCCGCGACGCAATGTACAAATAGACAGTAAATGAAAATCGATGCAATAAAGACCAAGCAAACTTTAGAAATACATTAATAAAATAATAACTTAAATAAACTTAAAATATTTTTCCCCTAATTACATACAGATATATACTTAGCAAATATTATATGTTAAGATCATATCTTATACAGCTTAAATATTATTTGATGACTATCAGGGCGATCGTACGTACATAAAAGCCTGCTGTGAGGGCCGAACTTCGTGGAAACATTTACGAGATTAGAATATTTTATAAAGGGCAACGTTTCCCACTTGCATATTGTAAGAGTTTTGTTATACTTGTTTAGTAATAGCCAGTACATTACACGAAATTTATTTGACTATGCTATTTTTAGGGTTGTTATTATGTTCCATATTTTAATAGAATTATTCACGTATATTTTTTTGCTATTTCTTTATATTAACTTAAACAAGAAAACTTTACATGAAGAATATAAGAAAATCAAGTCAAATCACAATGATATTTAAAATCTATCCTACAATCTCTAACACTACACCTTAGCAATTTCTTTGTTTTTGAGCTAAATTATTGATTTACGAACTAAAACCACCAATTTTAACCGACTGTAAATGCGATTTACTGTGAGTTTCCTACTCGGGGTAATGCTTAAAAATTTGCGTAAAATATGTATAAAAATTTAAATTATTCCACCGCTCTAGAACATAAATCAAAGCGTTGAGTTTCATCACTTAACACGCAATTTTGGGCGGAAAGCGGATAATGGACTGTTTTGACTAGGCTCTCTACCCTGATATGTCAAAAAGCGTGAAACTATAAGTATTAAAAACACCAATTTCCTTAAACTGATAACAAATGAAGTCTACGAAGTCTTTTATTATACACAATATGCACCTACCTGTTTACAAATTCAAAAACCAAACGCATATTATATTTTCAACGATAACATTGGTAACATTATACAGCGTGTGGGCCGACGATTGAAATCTAACATCTAATCAAACGAGCCGCCGGAACGTGTCCAGATATCGGGATCACGTCCAAAGAGGTTTGACATACGACATTGGGAACGACATTATAAAAGTACAGTGAATTTGCTTGAGCAAAATAATAAATAGTTAAAATTTACATAGTGACCAGTCGTGGTCCAGTGGCATAAGCGTGTGACTGTAAACGACTGGTTGTGGGTTCGATTCCCACTCGAGGAGTGGAAATTATATTTCCATTTTCTTCGCTCTGGTGTCGAGGTAAAGCGCGGCGTTAAGTTCCGCCACTGCCTACCCTGCCTTGTGCGGGATACAGCGTGAAGCTATATAAAAAAAAAAAAATACATAGTAAATAACGGAACGATGTGGTCGTAGCATAGTTCAAAATTTTTGGTTTTGGGTAAAAACGCAAAGACATGTAGTACAGTTTTACGCTTTTTCCTACGTAAGATCTAGTGTCAAGACATTGTGTTCTCACTTTCCGCTCGATTTCGAGACAGTGCAAGTTAATAGACAGAACTCAACGCTTTGCTTGATGTACCAGAACGTAAGAAACGAAGAAAGAAAGTTTTTTAATGATTATAATCATGAAAAAATGTCATTTCATATTTTGTAATAGATATAGAAAAGGCATTTAGAAAACGTATAAAAATTTGAAGTACCTAAATGTGGAATAACACTTTAAAATGTTTAAAAGTTTGTAATACATGTTTTCACAATAACCTTTGTTTGACATCTAGCAAAAACATCTATCTATACAACTTTTGTTTTTAAAAAAAAGGACTGTTAATAATACTCGCTATATCAAAAAAATAATAGCATTTACAACTACAATAGAGGCTCATAGTGTTACCTATAATTTAACGTCACGTATAATCTAATGTACGTTATCGTATTATTATGATTCCATTACGTTATTAGAATGTCTGCCCTGGTTAGTCATTTATTAATAAACTTGAAATACTCAATATCTATATTTTAAGCAAATTTGGTACATTTGCATGTATTTTATTACAAAAAGTTTCCCTTTTACGGGTCTCTCATATTTTATTGACGAAGTTTGTTCCTAACAACAACAATCCTAATTTTAAATATGAAATCGTTTAACCGATTTCCATTTATACTCAAAATATGGTTTAAAATTAAAGTACTTTTAAATTACTAAGAAAAAGAGGAAAGGACTTCTGGTTCTATACATTTTTTTACCTTCATGCTGTATCCCGCACACAGAAGGGCAAGCAGGTCCCCTCGACCTAACGTCAAGACACTCCATTCCCCACTTTCCGCCGAATTTGGAGGCATTGCGTGTTGAGTGGCGGAACTTAACGCTGCGCTTTGCCTCGACACCAAAGCGAAGAAAATGGAAAATGGAAATATTTCCACTCCTCTAGTGGGAATGGAACCCACAACCAGCCGCTTGTGCCTGTACACACTTTGTGCCTCTGCGCCACGACTAGCCCCAAATTTTAAACTAATAAAAATAATCAAGCAAAAGCTTACTCAATGATTCAATTACACTACTCTTCAATATAATTATACTCTTTTTAATCAGAGAGAACCTAGTATCCACCCAAAATCAAGACTGTATATGTTGAATTTCCGCCACTCAACACCTCGTTTCGTTCTAGTTGGTGGAGCAAAGAAATAAAAATATTTTAAGTTTAACATTTTATCAGTAGAAATCGAACCCACAACCAGTCACGTTTACAGTCAAACGCTGCTATACATTGCAACACAACATTCAGCAAAATATCATAAAAAAATATGGTTGATTTTAACTTGCAAAAGGCTTGAAGCAATTCAAATAAAATGTTTCTCGGTAAAGGGTAAATGTGAGTCATTCCGTGAGTCACAGAGGAAAGCCGACCTTTATTTAAATAATTGATTCCACTACAAACAAAGCTCCAAGCTTTTTCATAGACCAGCTTATTATTTGTTTATTTTTATAGCAAGTTCATTGCGATATTTTTTAATTAATTTATTGTGTATGTAAATTCTTTTTAGTTCAATCAATTTTAATTTAAAAAATCACACTTAATGAAGCTGTCGTTGAGTTGAATCCTGTAGTTATTAAAAACCACATATTTACTTACTATTTCCAGGTCAATAAAGGAAGAGGTTTTCATTTTACTTATTAAAACAGTTTCACGTTTTTCCGCGAAGCAGCAGAGAACTTAGTGTCAAGACATTCCATTCCCCACTCGCAACATTCGATGTGGAGTGGCGGAATCTAACGTTGCGGAATACAACATATATAAAAAAAATATAACTTTATAAAACGTATATTATAACGTTACTCATACGAACAAAGTCGGAATTGTACATATACCTAAATAATTTCCGATAGCAATGTCTGTTTTTCGCATTGTTGTCTGTTCGTTGGAACGGCTAGGCCGATGTTGAGCTAACTTTTACTAGAAAATAGCTTATATAACAGCGCACCTTAGAAGAATTTTATTTTAGAATTCAAATATTTTTTCGCCATTTCTCGCAACCCAAGATGGCACAAGGCACAGCTAGTAGCGTAAACATAAAACCAAACCATAAAATACTCCACTCAAAATAGAACCATCCGAACAATGTACAAACAGAACCACTTCCCTTTCACTTATTCGCGCAATTACAACTTAAAAGCGTTGACACGTTATTTATCCAGACGGGGAAGGCAGGTTGTCGACCGCACGAGCACAGCACCTAGGGCCGTAACGAAGCTGGATAACGACGCGTCTTCAACCCTCATTGTCAACATTGTGGTGTCTTGACACCATGAAAAGTTTTTGCCAAGTGCTTCAAGGATTTTTTCGTTAAAAACCGTTAGAAAACGTCCTGTTTATTTTGCTAAAGTTCCTTTTTGTGATGTAGAAATGACCACAAAAGGACAAAAAATAGTACAAGTTTGGATTTGGTTACTGATTGTGATTACATTTGCCACATTATGCTAAGTCTCTATCTACATATATATACATATAGTATCAACTCTATAACGTTTTCTCCTTTTTTGACAGCACCACGTTTAATCTTGCACAGCAAGTTCAATCAGAGAGTATCTAGCGTAAAAATCGTTTGGTTCTCAACTTCCTGACCGAAATATAGACATTGCGATTTACGGTACGGAACTCAACACCGTGCTTTGTCTTGTCACCGTAGCGGAGAAATAAAAATGATATAAACATAATTATTCCACCGAGTGGAATTTGAACCCGCAACCGCCGCGCTTACAGTCAGACACTACCGCACTGTGCCACGACACTCTCAAACATCCTGCTACATTTAATAATTACTAAAAATATCATTATATTATTGTATTAACGATAACACTATCAATAACAATATCCTGACCAATTATTTATATTCTACATACAAAAGCAATATTTCATACAATAAAAAATAATAATACAAAACCTTGGTACCGGGCAAACATGCTTTAATTTATTATACCAAGTAACGTAGGTACAAAGAGCTCCTATTTCTACTTTGCAAATTGAACTAACCTGTAACACGAAGGCTTACTTTTATACTGCTATTTTATAAGCTTATAATGAAATATGTAATCGGATTACGTTATTAAAATATGCATATTAGTAGATAAAATACGGTGTTAAGTTCCGCCACTCATCGTTTTTAGAATAAACAGAAAGTGGTAAAGTAAAATTGTAATACTACGTTTTACTAATTATAATTCTTCTTATATTATATTTTATATATTCTATTTTATAATTTTATAGTTGATATGTGGAGACTTAATTGGTTTATGTGCTATTTTTTTCTTATGTGCTTATTCTATATTTGTAATTCACTGTTTGTCTTCCGAATAAATAAATAAATAAATAAATACTAAAGAGGCCATCGTGGTGCTTTCTCTTTTTTTGGCTTCACGCTGTATCGCACACATAGCAGGGTAGGCAGAGGGTATCTAGTATTAAGACACCTTTTCCCCATTTTCCGCCGAATTTAGAGGCATTGCGTGTTAAGTGGCGGAACTTAACGCCGCGCTTTACCTCTAATAGCAGAGCGAAGGAAATGGAAATATTAAATTCCACTCCTCGAGTGGGAATCGAACCCACAACTAGTCGTTTAGACACACGCTTGTGCCACTGCGCCACGACTGGCCCCATTTGCGCCAGGAATGTATTTATTTCTCTTTGGTGAGTAAAATCAAACTCCGTTGAGTTTAGTTTTATGACTGAACACATAATATATCGAATTCAGGCGGAATATGGAGAACGTAGAGTCTTGACACTAGGTTCTCTATGTCTACCCTCGTGAACGAGAAAAGATGTAGACTACAACAGTCAAGCAGTTAATTAAGGTTAATCAAGAGTAAGGTCAATTACAATTAATAAGATATTATAAGAACAAACTCCTATAGAACACTTCATTCGTCAATTCTTAAATCGCTAATTTCGTATACTCAAATTAATGACTTAATAACTAATTTCAATATCAGACAAAAAAAAAATAAGCTTAATATGACCTTCTTGATTTACAACTGCATCGATTCCAAAAAAAAATATTAAACTTAATGCTGTATCCCGCACACAGCAAGGTAGGCAGAGGGAAGCTAGTGTTAAGACACTCCGTTCCCCACTTTTTGCCGAAATCGGAGGCAATGTGTGTTAGGTGGCGGAATTTAACGCCGCGCTTTGCCTCGTTACCAGAGCGAAGAAAATGGAAATAATAAATATTTCCCCACCTCGAGTGAAAATTGAACCCACAACCAGTCGCTTTACACTCACACTTTGTGCCTCTGCGTCACGACTGGCCCCGATAAATATTAAACGTAAGATAAACTGGTGGCCAGTCGTGGCCCAGTGGCACAAGAGTGTGACTGTAAACGACTGGTTGTGGGTTCGATTCCCACTCGAGGAGTGGAAATTATATTTCCATTTTCTTCGCTCTGGTGTCGAGGTAAAGCGCGGCGTTAAGTTCCGCCACTTAACACGCAAGCCTCCGAATTCGGCGGAAAGTGGGGAACGGAGTGTCTTAACACTAGGTTCCCTCTGCCTACCCTGCTGTGTGCGGGATATAGCGTGAAGCTATTTAATTTTTTTTTTTAAGATAAACTCATCCTAATACAGGCTAAACTTCTGCATATGCTATAGGTACAAGAAATGCACTTGCCCATTTCAAAATAGGTAACTGGAACATGCATTAGTTTATGAGAAAATTACAACAACTTGTTTAGATTTAGAGTATAACTCATGACATCATTCGACCGGACCATTTGTATATCCTGCAAATTGGAAATATCAATAAAATTGAATTGGAATCGCTGCTCTCGTTTAGAATCCATTAAATTTCTATTAAGGTTTCATGGAAGTATTGCATATTATAGATCAATGATAAGCTAGTCTAACAATTCGGTGTTCGCCAGTTCAAATATTGGTTGAAATAATGGTAAAGAATGCAAAAAAATGTATTCATATTGTAAATGTGTTCAGAAAACGAAGTTGTTGATTACATGATTCTTTCTACATTCTTTCTTCTACAATTCTAGAAGCCATCGTGGCGAGATGTGACTACAAACACGTTGGTTGTAGGTTCGATTCCCAACCGGGGAATTATAATAATTTATATTACTTGTATAGTATATAATAATTTATATAGTTTCTTCGCTCTAGTATAGAACACAAAACAAGGCTTTGGGTTCCGCCATCCAACTCACTTCAAGTAAGACATTGTTCAAGTTCATTCAAGTTCACGAGAAATACATAAATATATATATACAAGAAAAGCTTTTAGTTAAACATTTCACAAATGAAAGTGATACCACCCTTATTCCCCCATGAAATTATCGATTTTGCAGGATTGAGCACTTTTTATTTGATTTGATTCCAGCGGTGGTGCCTCGCTCTCGCGTCAACTGTTTAAGTAAGCTTCACTTCACAGCTCGGCATTGATGGGATGCGACGATGTCTTACTTATAAATCATATTTCATTCTTTTTTTTAGCCTCACGCTGTATCCTGCACATAGCAGGGTAGGCAGAGGGAACCTAGTGTTAAGACACTTCGTTTCCCAGAGCGACGAAAATGGAAACATTAAATATTTCCAATCCTCGAGTGGGAATCGAACCCACAACCAGTTTCGTTTACAGTCACACGTTTGTGCCACTGTGCCATATTTATGTCCACATTTTTATTTCATTCTGTATTTTTAATATTTTTTTCCATATCTACATATATAACAAATTTAGGACCGATAGAAACATTACCTATCCTTAACTTTATATTTAGATAATAAGTTGCCTTGACTCACTGACTGACTGATTCATCAGCGCCGAGCGTAAACTATTATAGTAAGACTCATAATATCTACGAAGTCTGACAGTTTTAACGCACGAAACTCAAACCATGAATTTGGTATAATAAACAAGCCCCAAACTAAGATACCTACGTATTTTAAATTAGGTAAGTACATGAATACATATAAGCCTCTAAGGAAATATAAAATTCAACGTGAACAAACCCTAGTCCTACCCTAATATATGTCCCACCCTAATAATATATATTAAGTATCTGATGCAAAAATAGTGAATTAAAAAAAAATCCTTGAATCGATACTTATACTATCAGTTTGTGTTTGTCTGTCATGCTTTCACGGCTAATATCGGTCCGATTTGGATGAAATTTAGAATGAAAGTAGTAATGACTAGGCCTAACATAGGCTACTTATTTTTTTCAAAAATCAACCTCTAAAGGATTGAAATAGGGGATGACAGTTTGTATGAAAAATCTACACCGATTGACCGATTGTAATGAAATTTGGCATAAATATAGTTGATAATCCAAGGTTAAACATAGGCTACATTATTTTTCAAAAATCCATCCATCCTAGGGTTGCAATACACCGCAACAGTAACTATGTATGTAGTAAAGCGGCAAAGCCGCAAGCGGGCCGCTAGTATTATATATAATATTCAAAAATAACTTCAATGTCTAAATACATCAATTAAAATTTTGACATGTTCTCAACATACTCGTAATTTCATATATCATCGTAACTTGAAAGACAAACACATCGCTACATACAAATCTCCGGCAACCAAATATTAAGGTGTTAATTTTAGTAATGAGTTAGACAGCGTCATGGTTTTCGAGGTAGAAGAGCCACTAAACGCGAGATCAAAAGCTTAATCGTTTATCATCTGTATATACAAATAAAATTTGAGTGTCTGTTTGCAATATTAAAATAACCTCTTACGTGATCCATTAAAATGGTCACTAAAATACTAAATTCATATATGTACACGGTTAATAAATCAAAATAACATTTTTTTACATATTATTTCTCTGTGTTTGTTTCGGCTAAACTTCGAGCGGCTGGACCGATTTTGATAGGACTTTACATATACTGGCAGATAAATGATATAATAAGGAGAGCAGCATACGCGATATTTATTATTGAATTATAACTTTTTTGTTAAATTGCGAGCGGACCAGTGGCAAGCACAACTAGTACAATAATAAATCAGTAAAAATATAATATTTAAGTATGAATACGACCTAGGCCGGACTAGACTACCATTGACATTAAAGACTAGATACGCTATTCTCCATAATCCGCCCGAAACTAAACAATAAAATTGATAATAATAATAATTAATTTATTATAAAATACAAAAAACGCTCGTTCCACAGCCTCCGTGTAAATATAATCGTAAAAGACAGTTCCATTATGTTCAAGTATTACAACACATTAGCGACGCCGACAGATAGATGTGTCAATGTCACCAACTTAGAAAGGTACATACGATTCCATGTAATAAAGCTATTGTTTTGAGCGTTTCACGTGAGAAATAACTTTTGTTTGAACGTGTATGGGAAGAGTTAAATTTAATTGCTTACTAATTTTCGTAAAAGGTTAATTTAGAGAGTAACTTTCAGTCTCTATTATGCATTTTAACTGATTAAGTCCCGGGGTCCGTCTCGAGTTCAAATTCAGCATAGGGTATTTACCTTATCCTAAGTTTGAAATATAGAATACGTTTATTATTTAATAAACCTATTCTATTTTTCTATATTCGAATACAAGACGTTTACTTTATATTTATAAATTAATATATTGAGCTTCCTCTTTCGTACACAGCGCGGCGTTGAGTTCCGGTACTGAACAACCAATGTCTCAATTTCAGGTGGAAAGTGGGGGACGGAGCGGAAAATATGATTATATCATTCACTCACTTCTTGCATTTTACTTACACCCGTATGAACATTCTCAAAATCACCGACGAAGTGAACATATATGTATGTGTCCATAATAATGTATTTTTTATCAAATATAATAATTTATTACTGGCCAGACTGGCTATAAGACTGGCCAGTCGTGGCCCAGTGGCACAAGCGTGTGACTGTAAACGACTGGTAGTGGGTTCGATTCCCACTCGAGGAGTGGAAATATTTAATATTTCCATTTTCTTCGCTCTGGTGCCTAGGTAAAGCGCGGCGTTAAGTTCCGCCAACGCAATGCCTCCGAATTCGGCGGAAAGTGGGGAACGGAGTGTCTTAATACTAGGTTCCCTCTGCCTACCTTGCTGTGTGCGGGATACAGCGTGAAGCAAAAAAAAAAAATATTATTTTTCTTATCTCCTTACTATCAAGATTAAGTGTTGATTAAAAATAACTTGCATTACTTATCTTATGCAGTTTAATGATTGAATTGTGCATACTTTCACTTTGGAAACAATTTACACTGGTTACCGTGGGCAGTGCGTGGGCGCTTATTTATATTCAGATATTTACGAGAAATTAACCACTTAAATAATCTTATTAATGCATTTCTATATATTTTAACGTTTGTTTGCAAAAGTAAGCTTTATGCTTTTTCACGCATAGAAGGATAGTCACAGAGAGTCTAGTATCAAGACACTCCGTTCTCCACTTTCAGCTCAAAATGGAGACATTGAGTGTTAAGTGGCGGAACATAACTTAATTTAAGCACACAAGTACATCTATTATAAAATAAAATGCACGTTTTTGCAATATAGGATGCCATATGTTAAAATAAATAGCTATCGTTCAAAAAAATGACAACAACGCCTACAACAAATTAGTTACAACAGTAGAAATCGAAATTATTATGAAGCATCTGAAAATATATTTTTATATTGCAACAAAAATATCATATATTTTGTACTTATAACTAGGAAGTAGGATGTAATCGATTTTATTTTGGAAACAAAAATTAACTTCACGCTTGTCCCTTGCGGGGTGGGGTGATCAGACAGAACCGAGTGCCAAACAATATTTATACCATATATATACTAACATGACTTAATTTAGGAAGCGGAGAACGGAGTTTCTTGACTCTAGGGTCTCACTGCCTACCGTGCTATGCTCCAAAAAATATTAATTATAATACATATTAAATTATAATTACTTAATAAAAATTAATATTAATTAACGGTAATTGGGAGTTGATAAAGACTATATTTATTACTTTTCCGAGAATGAAACTGGCAAAAAGTCGGCCCAGATTCCGTAAAGCTGGGCGTCGTTAACAGATTGCCGGGAGATTAGCTGAGCATAACTTACTTGTAATTAAAATTTCAGAAGATAAGATCTTATTTTACGAGCCCACGAAAATCTTTAACACTTTATTTTGTATTTCTTATGCGAAATGCAATGATGAAGATATATGAGTATTCCCAGATGCTACTTTGACGCAGTTGGAATCATTTGACATATTATAATGTCTATGTATTCAAATCCTGCTTTGGGGAATATTTACAATATACCTAAGGAGTTTCACGTGTAGAACGGAGTGTCTTTAAACCAAACCTACTCGTCAGAGATAACCGTCTCTGACTACTGAGAAATGGGGGATAAATCATGAAGCTGTATTAAAAGTGACCCAAAATAAACAAAAAAAATAACAACAAAGAAAATACACTCAGAATACGCATTATTACTTTAGACAAGTATTATATTATAACAAAAATACGTACAAATGTTTTCTTGACTTACACGAACATAATTTACAGAACGAACACTTGTATACAGAAATATATTATAGCATATGACTAAAACCATGCTTCCATATGTTGATATTATATCCGACTGACCAAGCAAAATGACAATTTCTATTCAAAATAGTACATTCTTGACATTCAGTATAAATAATGTGTCTCTGGACTACATACATTTTATGTTATGAGTTATGACACATTACTCATAAGTCACAAGCATGTTAATATTATAAATGAGAAAGTCTGTTTGTTTAGTTGTTCTTCTTTCATGTTGCTATGAAGGGATTTTATGATGTGGCTAGCTGTGCCTGCGACTTCGTCTGCGTAAATTTTAACAAAAAAGTTATTATTCAACTGTCAAAATCCTTCCAGCCATTTCAGAGCTTATTCGTAACAAACAGACAGACAGACAAATTTTATAAAATGTTTTTTTTTTGTATTTATACCGTATACATATACATTTAGTAAAAAATCACCGCATTACAAACAGACAGTACAATTTTATTAGTATGGATTTTTTAGGAGGCTGACGAGTGACATAGGCTTTCAACCGCAGTCAAACTTCTCATACCAATAATTAAGTTCATAATAACGCGTATATGAATCACTATACCAAAAGTAACAATAAGTTTTTTTTTTCTATTTCATATAACTTTTAAATACCATTCACCACGTGAATGAAATCGCCGGTAATACCTAATATTATAATATGCGCAAATAACAATTTATACCAGCCACTTGAGTTTAGTAATAAAATAAAATAGAAAAATAGTCCTTAGACAATACAAAAAGAAATCCCAAGTCTCATTAACTAAGATCTTCATAAAACAACTGCAACATTCAACCAGCAATCGATTGTCACCAACATGTTTACTCTATCCTACTACTGTACATAGACAGGCAGCTGCGCGCACGTGGCTCTATTTCCGTAGCGGGTCGACGTCCGGCGGCCTTGCCCTCCGTGGACGTGGTGATAACAGTTGCAACCGCAAAAACGGGGCTAGTTGAGCCGAATTTTAGATGGATTATTCGCACTTAATGTCATATAGAATGACTTAAAAATTATGAATGACTTGAAAATTATGAAAGACTAAAAAATTATGAATTTAGTGTAAGTCTGAATTTGTCTGAAGTTGAAATTGTTTAATATTAAATTGCAAATAATTAGTCGTTTCCTGGCCAGTCGTGGCACAGCGGTACAAAGTGTAACTGTAAAGCGGCTGTGTGTGGGTTGGATTCCCAACCAAGGAGTGGAAATATTTAATATTTCCATTTTCTTAAAAAAAAATAAAATAAAAATCAGTACCTACTTTTCAAAGTAAAAATAATAATCTAATAATTGATGAGATACACTATAATGCCGTAGTATAATAATGTCTGTCTGAATATATACGCGGTGGTTGTTAGTTCGATTACCAAGGTAATGACAATATTTAAATTATTTTTGATTAGCCGGTCTAGTTGACAAGACCAAACACGGCATTCAGTTTCGCCACTCAACACGCAATGTCATATATTTGGGTGCAAAATGGAAAATAACCTGCCTTGTCACGTTCTCTCTGTCTAACCTGATCTGTACGAAAAAGTTTGCAACTAAACTTAAAGAAATAAAATGAGGTAAATCTACACTTTTTTAAATATAAAACGAAAACTATTAACACTAGTTATCTTAAACCTTTTCACAATCGTTCAGTACAAATTAGGGGCGAAAGGTAGTAAAACACAAATATTTATAGTACAATAGTTGAATTCCTCACTCAAAGTGGTGTTGATAATGGAAACATAAAAGCCATTTTGATAAACGAAAATGGATTTACTCGACAGTTATTTATCAATAAACAAACATAACTTTCCAACTAATCTATTAAGCTAAATTTTGCTTATAGTATGTAAGTAAAAACCTATTCTTAGTTACTATTAGTTTTACCCATTTCAAAAACCAGATCTCACTATATGCTTTTGTTTTTTTTTTTTTTTATTTTATTTATTTAGAACCATCAGTGATAATTACATTATACGAGTACATGAAAAAGTGTAACACAGGATGAAAACTTAAAATAAATAACTAAATGCTAGTGTCCGACCGAAGGTTCGGTTTCGGTTTCGGTTTCGGCAAGTTTCGGCAAAAAAATGTAGTTTCGGCCGTAGTTTCGGTTTCGGCAAAAAAGCTGCCGAACCTTCGGCAATGCCGAAACTCTGTACTCATAAATTTTCACACGTCGTTTAGCTACATTTGAGTGTTTTTATAGCTTGTGTCTTAAGATATGGTAAACGATTTTAATGAATTATAAATGTATGTTAAGAATAATATGTGTGACATTGTGTGAATGGTTCGTTCCAGGGGCTGACTATTAATTTTGGGGGACCCTGGGCTAATTATTACATTGGAGTCCAGCCTAATTAGTTGTTATTTAAATAACTATACAATTGTTTTTTTTTTTTTTTTTTTTTTATGGAATAAAGGAGGCAAACGAGCAGAAGGCCCACCTGGTGTTAAGTGGTTACCTTCGCCCATAGACATCCACAACATTAGAGTTGTGGATGCGTTGCCAGCCTTGGGAATGTAGGACAGAAGGAGGGAGGAAGGATGGGAATGGTGGGAATAGGGAAAGCTGGCTTACATGCCATCGAACCGGAACACATCATCAGATGTTTGGCGGTTCGTTTTTGACATGATAGTGGTCGCGAGCCAGTCGGAGAATGAATCTCCTACCACCAAGCTACTGGGTTACCCGCCTTTTACGGGACGCTACCCAGCGGCGGGGGGGGAATTGTATTCTTAACCCGTCCCCCCACGGGGGGAAAATTGTTACACAGGACTTCTATAAAATATACAGAATATAGTCTAATTATATATCAATAAATCTTATCACAACTAGCACATAAATTTACCTGCAAGAAAGACACAGTTGCCACAATATAAAACATATTGTGGCAATAAAATACCAATTTACCAAATGCCTAATAAATTTACCAAATCCTTAATGGGGACTGAGGGTCTTCAAAACTCACAGGTCCCTGCACTACAGCTCAAAAAGCCTCTATGTAAATCCACCCCAGGTGCCCGGGCAGTTTGTGGACATGAAGCTAGAGGACAAAGCTATGCCTTGCTGTCGTGGGATCGCTCGATTATCATGGGGATATACCACTAGGTATTAAAAACCCCTAAAAATTTAGTGAGCTGTGCTGTAATCATGGACATCGTATATCTACATAATGATAAAGCATCTTGTGAAAACAATAAAAAAATATTAATTAAACTTAACCTACCACTACCAAACCGGGGAAATTGAAAAGGCCAATGGCGGGTTTGAACATTACAAGAAGATATTTTTGTATTTGTTTTATATATTTTAGCCGTCACTCAACACACAACGTCTCCATTTCGGACTGAAAGTGGTGAACGGAATGTCTTTACCCTAGTTTCTCTGTGACTACCCTGCTATGCGGGTAAAAGCAGAGTCCTTAAAAGCGGAGCGTGAAACTATGAAAATGTATAGTATTAAATATAATTGAAAATGTAAAAAAATACTGTAATAAATTCCATATAATCACAATAAAACGTAAAAAATGTACTATTTTTTTACATGTCATACTAATTTTATGACGTCATCAGCAGTTCCGGTTTCGGTTTCGGCCGAAACTGAAGCCATTGCCGAAGGTTCGTTTTCGGTTTCGGTTTCGGCTGAAAACCCAGTTTCGGTCGGACACTACTAAATGCATTATCGTTGAAGATGGATACAGCATGCACTAGTATACATTTTTTTTTGTTTTAATTCACATATATGAGTCGCAATTTACAGTTAATTAAAATTATAGATTTATACAGAGTAAGGAACGAAAAACAATGTCAAATAATATAATGTCAAATGAAACGTAACTAATCTTAAAAAAAAAATAGATTAAACAAACGATTATAAACAGACACAAAACAGAAATATTCTTCATTATAGTATATAATACATGTTATTAATACATATTGAAAATTAGAATAAGCTAATGCTCAAAATTAAATATATGGATCGTATTGTAGAAAAGTATACATTTTCCCACGAAAGAATTATACATAGGATGCAATCGAGTCTCAGGCGCGATAAGCATTAATCTATTTCTAAAACTAACTCTAACTAGTGGCCAGTCGTGGCCCAGTGGCACAAGCGTGTGACTGTAAACGACTGGTTGTGGGTTCGATTCCCACTGGAGGAGTGGAAATAAGTAAGTTCCGCCACTTAACACGCAATGCCTCCGAATTCGGCGGAAAGTGGGGAACGGAGTATCTTAATACTAGGTTCCCTCTGCCTACCCTGCTGTGTTCGGGATACAGAGTGAAGTTGAACAAAAAAACTAACTCTACTCTAACTAAAGCATATATAAGTTAATAGCTATAAAAACGATAGATTTTGCGAAGAAAAATCATAATCAAGAAACGTGGGCATGACAAGCTACAATTTTAATAAGAAAAACAGTTTTTTGTAGAACTTAATTTCACGTTTCATTTAACAATAAGGTCTACTATAGTGATTAACTTTTAAAAAAAATGACATACATAGTCGCTATTATTCGCTCGATATTATAAACTAAATAAAACTAAATATTATAAACAAACATTCTGAAGTCAACTTAATACAAGTAAGATAAAAATTCATAAATTAATTGTAAGGTATTTTAAATTTCTACACAGTGACAATAAATATAACAAGGTTCATATTAAACTCACACGCCCGCTCACGGCTTCGCAGCGTGATCTACGTGGCTGTTTCAGTATATTGCAACCCTCGGGGGCGGATTTTTGAAAAATAAAGTAGCCTATGTTTAACCTTGGATTATATATGCCAAACTTCATTACAATCGGTCAAGCGGTTTAGATTTTTCATATAAACTTTCATCCCCTATTTCAACCCTTTAGTGGTTGCTTTTTGAAAAACTAAATAGCCTATGTTTGACCCATATACAACTCTAAGAGACTACTTTGTTTCTAATAAGAATAACGCATGAAGATAAAATTAAGTATGTGCAGTAGTATAAAAGTGCAGTAATTCATGTTTTTACCCTATAGCACAGAAAAAATCTACACTGATTATATAGTGTTTCTGTATTTATTTAATTAAAATAACGACGCAATTATAAATATTAATTACTGTTTTTTTTATATAATAATGATAAAATAAATAATTATATACACTGAATTCTCGCATGACCACATAACAGAGTAGTCAGAAAGACCTTAACACACTTCGACAACACACTTCATTTTCCACTTTACACTCAAATTCGAATCATTGCGCCTTAAACTTAGGATCTCAATGCTGTATTTTTCACCAAGTAGGAATCGAATCCACAGTCACAACTACACAAACGGCACTGCGCCACGAGGGCATCATATAGATATTTTTTTCACGCTGTATCCCGCTCATAACGCGGTAGACAGAGGAAAACCTCTAGTAAAATAAGTAGTAAAGCATTAAGATACTCTTTAGTACTATTACTTTGCCTCGATACCAGAGCAAACAAATTTAAATATTACATATTTCAATTCCTCGATAGGGGAATCGAACCCACAACCAGTCGCGTTGACAGTCACACTTTATGCCCACAAACCACGACTGGCCTCTTAGAAATTAATAATAATTAATAATGCAAAGTTCAATGACATACTGGTGTACCACAGTAGCTAACCCACAGGACCTTGACGGCGACGTTGACATGATTTGATAAGCTCCCAGTTTATCTCAAAAGCGACCAGACTTAGTGAAAGCTAAGTTATTTATGAGCTTTTATCATTAGGTACTATAATAATATATGTAAGTGTTCGAATTACAACATTTTTGTATATGTAGGTGAAACTGAACTGCTTATTTCGAAATTAATCTCTTGAAAATAATAAAAAAATATTTCATAATAGAAATATTTATCTTTTTTTTTTTTAGAAAATTATTTCTATAGTAAGTAATAATAAAACTTTTTAATGCAATAACGAAATATGTATTTTTGTAAATTGAAGTCTGTTGAATACTGTTCTATTACTTCAAAACTAAATTGTAGCTTTAGAAAAGCTCGCATCAATATTTTAAATTATACGTCGCAAAAATTAGTTAACTTTTTAAGAAATAGCTGAGGTTATCGTGGCTTAATAGACAACGTCTGACTGAAACACTACTCACCATGAGTTCAATTTCCATTAAAACAAATGATAATGAATATGTATTTGAATTATTTTTAATTACTACACTCTAAAAAGACAAAACGCGGCGTTAAGTTCCACCACTTAACGCACAATATATGGACATCAGATTCTTCGATATTAAGGTTTTCTCTAGATACCAGTAACCTGCTTCCCGCTTTCCCGCAAGCGTGAAACGAATAAAATAGCTTTACAGTACATACCACGCGAGGGATTAAAAATATTTCTTCATAACTACTTTGTATAAAAACACTTGCGAGCTATTGGTCTTATCTCGCCGACATATCAATGGGCTAACGAATCAGCCATTCACACTATACCACTTGAGTCGGCGCCTTTGTTTTATTTACACTTGTATGAAAAAAATACTACGATCAATTAGTATAGTAATAGACTTGTTGTTAAAAGATAGATATGGTCGAAGTAATATATAGGCACCATTGTGGTTCAGTGGAAAGCGTGTATAGGCAGTGATCGTGGGTTCAATTCTAAAGGACAAAAATTCTAATTAATTATTTTAAAAAATTTATATTTGGATCAAAAGGCGTCTACTTACTTTAAAGTAGAAAACTAATCATTAAAAACATAAAAATTTACTTACATGTGTATATGATACTTGAAATATATTTTCTCAGTATAACATCAATAGATAATTTATAAAATAGAATATAAGTGTATATCTAATATTAATGTACGTACCATAAGGTCAAAAGCGATTATCCATACAATCTGAAACAAATAAAAACATATTAGATTCAAATTTTACCCTTTTTTTTTAAACTTATTTGACTTTTTTAAAGTTAAAAGTTAAATAGCAGAGGCAGAGGGAACCTAGTGTTAAGACACTCCGTACCCCACTTTCCGCCGAATTCGGAGGCTTGCGTGTTAAGTTTCGGAACTTAACGCCGCGCTTTACCTCGACACCAGAGCGAAGAAAATGGAAACATAATTTCCACTCCTCGAGTGGGAATCGAACCCACAACCAGTCGTTTACAGTCACACTCTTGTGCCACTGGGCCACGACTGGCCACTTGACTTTTTTAAATATGTCAAAATAACAATTGTCAATATACTTGTACATATAAATAAATTTAGTATAATAAAATTGAATTCGTTTGAATTGAGATCGAGCCCACAACCATCATGTTCACAGCCCGATGCCGTCCTACTGCGCCACGATGGCTTTAAGATTGAATAATTCTAAATAATAATTTAAAACAGAGTTGAGCAACGTTTTTAGCAAAGGACCTATTCAAATTACACTTCTTAATATTATGTAAAGATTAGCAGAAAAATATGTGTAAATATAAAAAACGCTTGGCGGACCGCATAAAATTATTAAGCGGGCCGTGGGATGCATACGCCTGACGCCTTAAGACATTATAAAATTAATTAAGTACATTTTATTTACACGACCGTCTGTCAGCCTTGGCCCGCTAGACGGGCCCGTCTAGGCTACTACTAACCTCACACCAACGGTCACACTCACAAGTTGCACTAACATGGCAACGGCAATGACCTCTCTATGTGTATTATTAGTATCGGCTTCAATTATTTTTTGCATTGATTTAATTATCAAAGAGTGTCTAAACACCAGGTTATATAGCTTTGAGGTCTTCCCGCATATTAGTGGTCAGAGATAACCTAGTGTCAAGAAATTCCGTTCTTCTCTTTCTGCGTTATTTCCTTGATAAAAAAATAAGCAAGAGTTCCATTTGTATATCTATTTTTTTTTATTATTGCATGCAAAGAACTATGTCCTAGTTCCCACGGTAATGTCATCAAAGTAATTGCAAAATGATGGCGACACGAATAGCATATGTTACAAAAATGAGCCAAGCAATCTTCATTATATTCTAAAGAAGCATTCTTCATTTTATTGAAAACGTTAATTACTTATGAAGAGTTTGTAAGCAATTTTGAATCGTCGAATGAACATGAAACTATCTACTTGAAAGGCAGTTCTACTGAGAAAAGTCTTTAAGCTCAACACTTGTTCTTTTCCAATTTAAAAATTACAGTTTTAATATCTAAGTAATCCTTTATGAAATAAAAATTATTTTGATCCTACAAAAAAAATATATTACCAATATTCTCGGACCGATCAAAAGCATTACTAATTATTAAGTAACAACAGTAATTTTAAATCAACAGCATGCCGAGTCATTCAATTATATCAAGCAAAAAAATAATAACACTCCAATCTTCTATAAAACAGTATTTGAAATACACAACCGAATATACATTTATTCAGAATACCTATACATATATCATTATCCTATACCAAAATACAGTTACAAAAAAGATACAACAAATAATAATACATATAAGAGAGTAGATTCGTGACGTACGATTTCTCACGGCACAAGGCTTTCAAGGTATATTCAAATGTAACATTGTACCGCGTTGACCCATTTACATGTGCATGACCATTGATCATCGCAATACTGTACTGAATCTGGGTTACCTACATTTTATTTAAAAAACCACTAAACAAAGGTTTAGCAGGAAAATGGAGAATAATGATAAAAACAGTTGTTAGTTGTTCTATAAAGTAATAAATGTAAAAAATATTCAGTTTTGCATTATGAGACTGAAAGCTTTTCATTGTTATATTATTTTTGTGTTCGTTTTGATACTAAAGTCAATTGTTAATTAAAAAATATTCGAAAAGTAACTATATTGCAATTATGAAATCATCGTAGTTATGTCTGCCGTAAGACGCCCGCTGTTGGATATATGCCTTCCTTAAGAATCTCGATTTGCGAATAGTTATAGTATTTAGTGGTGGAACTTAACACCATGCTTTGTCGAGTCACCAGAGCGAAGAGCTAAAAAGAAATTAAATATAATCATTACCCCTAGTGAGAATCGAACCCAGAGCCATCATGTATACTGTCAGAATGCACCACGGTGACCTCAACATATCTAACTAAAACAAAGATTTTTCATTTCACATCATAAAATTATGAGTTTTATACACTGATTTTAGCGTTAGTTAAATATAAATAGGTCAAACAGATGTTCGTCTCGACATATAAAATTAATAATGTTGCTATTAAAGAACTATATTTGTTACTCAATTTCATGTAAACGACTAATACGAGTTTTGTTAAAATTGTAGCACATTGTCTTTTAATCTAGAATCTACATCTATTTTTTTAGCTGTATTCCGCCAAAGTTCAGTGAAAGTCAAATAATTTTATTCAAAATAAAAAGTTACATGCTTCATTTTTTGAACGTCAAAGCGTTTACCACCGGTTCACTAAAGTTAGTCACTGTCACTGCCTCAGACCTGAGAAGAACCGGCGCAAGAGATTCAGCGGGCCCTCCTTTTTTTTAAAGTAATTGTTATATACAGATTTATTGGTGACAGTGATACTTTTGAAATAGCCTGGAGCGAACATTTCATTCCCAAGGCGTGTTATCATTTATTGTACGTGTTGTCATACAGTGTTAAAACACTCCGTTGCCCTCTTTTGCCGAATTCGGAGGATGATAATATTAAAGATTTCCACTCCTCGAGTGGGAATCGAGCCCACAACCAGTTGTTTACAATCACACGTTCGTGCCACTGCGCCACAAATGGCCACAAACCACCAAACCAAACAAATAATGTGATGACATGCAAAAATATATTATGTCTAGTTGCAATTTCTAATGCAGGTAGCTTCTATTGATTCACAACGTAAAATCCTATCGCAGCAGAGGTCGCATCGCATGCATTTTTAAAGACACTACAACTGCAGACGTATCGGCGTATCAATTACCATTCGTATTCGGTGACTGCGGTTAGTACCAATGTCGACCGCAATAAACGTGTTATGATGTTATAATGTAACAATGATCTTCACAGCTTTGCTATAAACGGTAAAAATAGTGTTATTAAGCGGTTTTGCTATACAATGAATAGGTACTTATTGTATAGTAAACAGTTGGTATATAGTACGCGCATTTTATATTGGTTAGTCATATGTACGCTGTATCCCGCACACAGCAGGGTAGGCAGATGGAACCTAGCGTTAAGACACTCCATTTCCCACTTTCCGCCGAGTTCAGAGGCATTGCGTGTTAAGTGGCAAACTTAACGCCGCGCTTTGCCTCGATACCTGAGCGAAGAAAATGGAAATAATAAATATTTCCAATCCTCGAGTGGGAATCGGAAGGCTCACCATGTGCGCCACGACTGGCCTCAATCGCCCCTGGCAAAAATGAACGCGAAAAAAATGTACGCTTTTAGAAATTTCGCTCCGGTACAGTCAACCAGCTAATGAGAGTTTAAAATAGCTGAGACACAAGACACCATACATAATATTTGTCTCCTAGTATTTGTCTCCGCCTCTTTACACTAATCACTCTCTTAAAATCGGTTCTGCGACGCCTATTGCAGCTAGGTTTCTAACCTTTCAAATTAAAAAACATAGTAAGTACTTTGGTTAACCACTCAACATGTAATATCTCAAATTGAGACGGAAAGGGGAGAACATAGAGTCTTGACACTAAGTTCTCTCTCACTATCCAGCTTAGTTTGCCTATATAGGCAAACTAAAAACTAAAAAGTAAAACTTAAAAAATATTTAAAAAAATAAACTAAAAAATATAATTCACTCGAAACACAAAAGTGATATAACAAACGGTAGGTACATACCTATTTATACAAATCTAACAATGGTCATTATCAATGCTTTTACCTTCTATAGAAATTTCAGTTACAAAAGCCTTCAATTTCGCGTGACTGCGATGTGACGTGAAACCGTGAAATAATTCATTCGTCAAATACGTTCACAATCAGGTTATAGGTTACTGAACTACCTACGTAGGTAGAATACAAAAGGCGTTTACTAATAAAATATTACTTATTTTATAAAATAAATTGATATGTGAGCTACATTTTTTATGTTTGTTTTAGTTTTTATCATTCTTTTTAACTCACAACCAGAGTAAATGGTAGTAGAATGAGTTGTCAGAGAGAGAGATCAGTGACGAGACACTCTGTTTTCCATTTTCTGCAAAAATAGTGAGATTGCACGTTTGGTGAGTTGGATACTTTGTGCTTTTCGCCAGAGTGAAGCAATAAAAATAATTTCAATATATTCCCCAAGCCGGAATCGAAGCCACGCCTAACCGCGTTTACAGTCTCACGCTCTTCCACTGCGCGACGATGGCTACTAAACAGTTGATAATTCGAAATGAAAAATTAATAGATAAGATTTCTCTGATTGGTGTTTCTTGTTCCTTTTACATATCACACTATTGACAAGAAATGGGCTCAAACTGGATTATTTACATTTAGATTGTTCTTATTAAATTTAAACATTCCCACATAGTGAACAAGAACGTCTAATGAAAACTGACTTTGACTCTGTCTACATTCCGCTCAAGCATATTACGTAAACTACATACATGTACATATTAGATTTTCGTGATTTTGACACATTTGAATTAAAAATAATTTAACCAATTTAATGACACCGATGACAATACACTACTAGAGAGTGTTAGAAACGTCAGATTTTCAATATTCGAATATTAAAAAAAGCGATTAATCTGATTAAAATTTCTTTTTTAGGGACCTCAAGTGTGTGTCAAGACACTTCTCTCCACTTTTGAAGAGATATTGCGTGTTGAGTTTCGCCACTCAACACGCAATATCTATATTAATTAATTACTCATTGAGTGGGAATCGAATAACCATTCACGCCGTTTCAGTCAAACGTTGTCCCACTGCGCCACAACAATCTCTTTAAAAATAAAATCTTACATTGAAAATAAAATCATACAAAAGTTGATTTAAAATATTACCTAACTGCTGCATACAAATGCATACGATCCATACCTTTAAATAAATTAGATACTTAATTTAAAAAGAAAAAACAAAAACGAAGCCACTTTAGATTCTGATGTAATCACAACATGTAAAGCGACATGTAGGTGTGATTCGCTCGTGTCAATGCTTAAAACAAATTAAAATTTTAACGAGTGCCTTTCATTGTTTCGTCATTTAAATACAATAAAAGGTGCCTACATAAAGGAATACTGTTTTGGGAAAACATATGATGAAAATATACATAAGACTTGCGGCCCGCTCTTAAAACTGTTTCGTTATATTGCAACCCTCGGGGTTGATTTTTTTAAAAATAAGGTAGCCTATGTTTAACCCTCGATTATTTATTACTTTCATTCTAAATTTCATCTAAATCGGACGGGTAGATTAGCCGTGAAAGCGTGACAGACAAACAGACAGACTTTCGCGTTTATGATACAAGTATGGATTGAAAACTAAATTTAAAGATTTTTTTAGTTTTACCCATAGCAGGGTAGACAGAGGGAATTTAATGTCAAAACACTTCGTTCTCTACTTTGAGATGAAAGTAAAAAATATATCTTTCTTTTTTAAATATTATAAATATTTATCAATACGTAAAAGGCCGCATAAACTTAATTTAATTATAACTTATCGTGACGCATTTGGGAAATCCCATTACGGGGAATGTTTATTTCTTTTAAGCACTAGAGACCCGCTCGTGGTTTCTTGTGCGTAATTTAAAACTTTTGTTTTGAGTAGCAGGTCAATGTAATTTAAGAATGTTAAACAAAATTTGATTCGTTCGTCTATTATTATTTGTAATATTTTTCTTTATGAACTGCTTAGTCTAATTTTTTTTTGTTTTTCATCTCCACGCTGTTTCCCGTTTAGCTGGATAATCAGAAAGAATGTCGCGTATTACGTGGCGGAAACTAACGCCTTACGTAGCAGAGCGAAAAAATACACTTAATTTATATATAATAATTATTCCCATGAGTGGGAATCAAACTTAGGACATTCATTTGATTAGTTTAAAAACACATTAAAACGAGTAAATCCTGAGCTTTCCAATTTTTTTTTATTTAAATACTTAAACAATACTGACATCCGCTCTCGTATCCTTTTTTCCTTAATATGATTTGATTACAATTCTTAAATTACATTGACATGCTACTCAAAACTAAAATGTTGTTTAAAATTAACTAAGCGAGTTATCTTTCGACAATTAAATTAAAGTTTAATCAAGACAATATTATATATAACTTTAAACATATTATCTTTTGTATTTGCTTTGTTTAAGATTTACTATAAAATATTAGGATTTGTTAGCTTATACACTAACAATTATAAACAACAGATAACTTAATAGTTCAATACTAACAATTTACCAACACACAATGACCTAACACACCACACAATACAGTACAATGTAATCATTGTATATACCTATTCGCTACATCCATGAATAATAGGGGTCGTCTACATATAATGGTAAATCCCGTAATGGTAAACAACTTGGCTTTGTTACGCTTTGCGATTAAGCTTATATAATAAACGAGATGCTGAAACACAAGTCATCTTTATCTACAGTATAAATATGTACATTTATGTAGGAAATGGTCCATGAAGCTGCTTGGAAAAAATTAGCTTTCATAATTTATGGTATATTTGAGCTAATGGTAATAAGAGAATTGTAAGCCTCTTTGATGCGTATAATATGTTGCCATGGCAACGTGACTATCATTTCTTACAAAGGCATCAAATATCAAATGTCAAACACATTGTGTGTGTTAGACATACATATATATGTTAGACATACATACATTAGGGGCCAGTCGTGGCGCAGTGGCACAAGCGTGTGACTGTAAACGACTGGTTGCGGGTTCGATTCCCATTGGAGGAGTGGAAATATTTAATATTTCTATTTCCTTCGTCTTGGTGTCAGAAAAGCAAAGCGCGGCGTTAAGTTCCGCCACTTAACACGCAATGCCACCGAGTTCTCCAGAAAGAGGGGAACGGGGTGTCTTAACACTAGCTTCTCTTTGCCTACCCTGCTGTGTACGGGATGTGGCGTGAAGCTAAAAAAAAAAACAATTTGTAATATTTATTTCGATAATGCGCATTTGAAGAGCATTATCCGAAAAATTTGAATTTCTGAATTTCCCCTCCGTATAAATTTTAATTATGTCAAACTTCAGGATTTTCATAAAAAAAAGTGTAACTAACATGCTGAAATAGTTATTTGTATAAAAAACGTACTATTTTTAGTTCTCAATGAATATAATTTAATGGTATTTACCTGGTCACTAACTTACACAAGCTGAATAATTTTTTAAGCTTAACTAACTTAAAAAAAAAACAAGGAAGGAAAATTGCATCAACATTCATTGTGAAAATGTATAAAATGTTATACATAATACGTTTAGTAGTCACGTATTGAAAACATTTTCCCATATTATGCTCGTTTAAAATATAAAACATAAGCTCAGTTAAATAGGTGTGTAATACAATTCCTTGTACTACATTAAGCACGATAATCTACTAGTTTATAATCGCACTAGTTCTTGCTCGCAACTTCGTTTACCTCATCTACTTTTTTAATTATATGAAGGTTTTTTATTGACCATAGCAAGCTTGACAAGCGTTGATGTGGTCTACGACGACGCACGCTTATCTAGAATCTAAGGGAGGGCTAGAAGGACTTTCCTTTACGATAAGGGTACGCGTGAGTCTTAAAATTTGACTATATTCGCATCAGCACTAACAGAGACTGCCTTAAGTCCCAGATATAGACATTATTCCTAAACATAATACCCAGTTTCCGAAGAAATTTTGAGAAATCCTGTTAGAGGACTCCTTAGTGGTCAGTACATCACTTCCTAAGGACCATACATATATACCAAATTTGATTTTTATATACAAGTAGTTATATGTGTCTTTATCTATCAGCAGCAAATTTTGTGTTACAATAATAGAAATTAAAATATTTTATACATACCCTTAAAACTTAAATTATGTATATGTTATAAGGACAAAATGCCCAATACCAAATCACTTCATTTTACATTTCGCAAGCCTTTACGTAACTGATTATAAAAACCGCATGCTTTGAAATACTATGCGGAAAAAATATTTGATGACGTCAGACGATGACTTTGGTGTTATATGTTATTTTTTGTACCTTTTCTAACAAGTATTATATAAATAATCTAGTATATAAATTTTCTTTCATTACAAATCGAGCAGTCATAATGTTAATAAACCTATGTACTTGACTCCCATAAGTAAAAAACATAAAATATTTTACGGTTTTCTTATATTTACACCATTTGATACGCAGAGCTAAATAAGAGTTCGAGTCTACGTAGTTTCTATTTATTTTTAGCTTCACGCTGTATCCCGCACACAGCAGGGTAGGCAGAGGGAGCCTACTGTTAAGATACTCCGTTTCCCACTTTCCGCCAAATTCGGAGACATTGCGCGTTAAGTGGCGGAACGTAACGCCGCGCTTTGCCTCTGATACCAGAGTGAAGGAAATGAAAATATCAAATATTTCCACTCTTCGAGTGGGAATCGAACTCACAACCAGTCGCTTACAGTCATACGTTCGTGCCACTGCGCCACGACTGCCCCCCATATTAAGAGTCTATATTAATAAACAATAAAATACTAAGCAATTTATTAAATAAATTGTAATAATCTTCAAGCTAACAATAAGATAAAAAATGATTGAAACACAAACAGTTATTTTGCGATTCAATGAAGCTCATCAAATTATTTGTTGGAATCGATAATGGCTACAGCCATTTTAGAATGTCTTTACTTACTAAGATCTTAATAAAATACAATGAAAAAAAAACAAAAGACCTTTTTTGTTGTTTTTCTTCTAACCCAGCAGGGTTTGACAATAAACAATATTAGGAGTACTTTTAAACATTTTTAAAGTGTTATTCCACACTTAGGAAAATTGAAAAAGAGACATTTAGAAAACGTATAAAAATTTGAACGCAGCGGGATTCGAACCCGCGCCTCCTGAATACCGTTCAAGCGCTCTCACCACTGAGCCATGCGTTCTACTACACGCTACGTCGAAATTCTTTTACGCTTTATTACAACTTATTTTTGTTGTAATAACCAACTTTAGACTAAAAAATATCAACAGATTAAAATATAAAATCCTTACAAACCAAAACCTTCATATAAGCAAAAAAACAAAAAAATCCATAACCATTATCCCTAACCAACTAACGAAAACACCGTACCAACCAACTACATAAATTAGTTAAGCATTAACTAGTTACAAGTACGAGTAGAAGAGAATCAAAGTTAACATCGCTTTCTAACAGGATCAAAGACTAGTCTTTTGAGTACCAATATATGTGATTAACATACCGTTGACCTGGAACACAATGACCTGAACTCATGTTACTCTTGTAATACTTATAATGGACTTAAGTAATGTAGTGGAAGTAATTCTGAACTTATTATATCTTGTTTTGTTGTTGTATATGTGCATGTGGGAACGATGGTTTTTTAAATAATACAAGTTATGACTATAAATGTGTAGGTAATGAAGTAGTAATTAAATCTATATTAATGTCAACCAAAGTACCAGCCACTTAATACTCAATCTTTTTTTTTTACCTTCACGCTGTATCCCGCACACAGCAGGGTAGGCAGAGGGAACCTAGTGCTAAGACACTCCGTTCCCCACTTACCGCCGAATTCGGAGACTTTGCGTGTTAAGTGGCGGAACTTAACGCCACGCTTTACCTCGACACCAGAGCGAAGAAAATGGAAATATAAAATATTTCCACTCCTCAAGTGGGAATCGAACCCACAACCAGTCGTTTACAGTCACACGCTTGTGCCACTGGGCCATGACTGGTATTATGGTATACTGATGATACTCAATCTCATAAATAAAATTGAAAAGTTTAGAGCATATTAGCGCATCACTAAACTATGTGTGCTTTCCTGAGCATTTTAATTTAAAAAGATTGTAACAAAATGTTAAAATCGTTGTTACAACTCACTAGAGACCAGTTAACTATACACCTATTTGAAATGTTATCTAATTGCAATTTGCTATAAGAAAAACACGTTCATAGTGAACTTCCCCAAAAAATACAAGACACTAACAAGTGCTTGATAAGTTTGAATAGATTTCTGACATTCAAAAGGTTTCCAAGAGCTTATATTGACCGTATAAAACACATTATAAACGAAAGGTCGGTTCGTAGGTCCGGACCCTCGTTCAGTTGCTACAAAAGATATAAAAGAAAACGGGTACTCTGCAAAAATCTCACAAAAACTACCCTTTCACCTCAAACATGAGTCAAATCTTAAAGATACAAGGTTGCTTTTTAACTGTGTAACTTGAAATTGAAAAAAGAATCGCAATACAAAGTTGTTGGTATTTTTATTGTAATACAGACTTGGGTATGGAAATTTTAAGTTCAGATTTGAATGCAGTGGTCTCTGCAGTTGTGTGCCAGAAAGAAGATTGTTCAATGAATTCGTTTGCAGGTGACAGTATTTTTAGTTAGGAAGAAGTAACAGTTTTTGCAGTTTTGCTGTTACAATTTGTAATACTTAAATTAGTTTTCGGTGGCTTGTTATTGTTATGTGGCCAATTGTGATAAAAAGTTAAAACCAATGGACGGTAAAAAATAAGAATTGTTTTTCTTACTTACTTTTTATATTTAACTGGGTAAATAATTTACATAAAAGACCGGTCTTTCAATGTGTCTTTCAAATTATATTATTCTTAGAATTAAGTAAGCAAAAGAAACCTTACCTTATTATTTTAAGTCTTTATGAATGTACATATATTTAATATTGAAGTGATCACTGTATTATCTGAAGGAAGAGCAAAGAGAGATTTTCTATTCAATAGTTTATGTAATAGTTATTGTCAGAGAAAGGAGTTATATAGAACGAATTATTTGTAGGCTTTATGAAATACAATATCTATTGTTACTTATACATAAAACATTAAAAAAAATATCATACTACTTTGGTCCCATGATTATATTGAATTGTACCACACTTAAGAGAAGGATAACCAATATTTTCTGATTATTGATATTCGTTGACAATAAAACTTATTCAATCATGGAGATCGGTATAAAAAGAACTAAGCAGTAGGTTCAACAACCTCTCTTATCTCGGACATAAAACTCCCACGTATCCCAGATCCCCATCGAGGGATCAAGTCTTGTAAAAGGTCTACCTTATTTCTACAGAAATAGGGTGTATACTGATGTAGAGGAGCAAAAAAATATACAATAGACTGTTTCGAAATTGAACCTTGTATATGAGGAATTAAGGTTCTATATAAGACATAAAAGTGTTGAAATTTTGCAATGTCCTAATTCAACATTATTATTTGCAATTTGATAAGATACTAGGGCCGGCAGGACGGAAGTATGTACGTGTGTTTGATTTTGCATGTCAATATATTAATAATCTACATACTTGTTAAGGCCAAAATATATTTATTTCTAACTAGCGGCCCGCTCGCGGCTTGCACTAACTAACACTAACGCGGCTCGCCGCGTGAACTACATAGCTACTTCGCTATATTGCAACCCTCGAGGGTGGGTTTTTGAAAAATAAAGTAGCCTATGTTTAAGCTTTGATTATCAACTATATTTATGCCAAAATTCATTATAATCGGTCAAGCGGTTTAGATTGTTCATATAAACTTTCATCCCCTATTTCAACCCTTTAGCTATTGATTTTTGAAAAAATAAGTAGCCTATGTTAGACCCAGTAACTTTTACTACTTTCATTCTAAATTTCATCCAAATCGGACCGGTAGATTAGCCGTGAAAGCATGACAGACAAACACACAGACTTTCGCATTTATAATATAAGTATGGATGACAACTTTATGTTAGCATTGGCATAAAATGTGTTAATAAAATCATTCTTGTAACCAGCTAGAAACGTAAAAAAACACACAAATTTTAAAGATTTCTAGATAAATTTTAAGACATATTAGATACCTTTCAAGAGTATTATTTCGCTTTGTTAAATCTTACACATTTAAAGTCAACTGTTAGTTTATCAAAATATTGACTATTACTTCAAAAAATTAAAACTTAGACAGGTGATGTTTTTCTGCCATCACTATGTTTCATGCATATTCCTCGTGTAAGGACTTTGTTAAGGCACTAATATAATATGTTGTGTAACCAGATCTAGGCAACAATTTTATTTGTATATAAACATTCCTCCGTATGAAATTTGAACCTACAATCATTGTGTAGGCGGCAGTCATTTAATCATAACATTTTATTACTTTCCTCATAGAGCTAGTAAGTATTTTTTTCTTGGAATTCTAATACTTGTTGTATAGTAACTAATTTATAAATTTTTAAAGTCGGAGCTATTTTTATGAATTATTAAGTCCATTTTCCTTAACTAGTTAAACAGACTTTATCCATATCCAAATATAATGTTTAGATGGCATTAAAAGAGTATATGTTATTATAATTATTGTTAATTGCCATTGCAAATCGTATTTATTAATTGCAGACGAAAACTATACTTACACAAAATATTCTGTGTATTTTTTCCAGTCTCACGCTTTTTCCCACACGGGTAGTAATTAGAGAGAACACAGTGCCAAGAAACTTCGTTTTCAATTTTTTGTATATCCTAAATCTTTATACTAAAAAACAATTAAAAGTACCTAAAAGTTAATAATACAACAAATGTTTACACACAAAATATCATAGAGTATTAAATTAATATTTAGCCTAAAACCCATAAACGCGTAAACCAGTTAAAACGCTCTTCCTATGCAATGGGCAATAGTATTATAGTAGCGGGATGGTTCTTGCGTAACTGGCATGAGTTGGCGTGACCAGCTAGGCAAGACCTCCGTCTGTTGTCAAGATTAGAGATGCTGTGGCACTCTTTAACCGTAACCGAAAATATTTTTATGGTATCGTAAAAAAAACTATCCGTAACGGTAACTGGATATAAAAGTTTCGGATATGGGCGAATATTTTTTAAAAAAGAAAGGTACCAGAGGAATTTAAATAAAATTATACAAAAATATGGTAAATGAGTAGCCAAAAACTACATACACTTCCAAAATAATTCATAACTTAAAATTATCCCAAACTACCGTCAATCCAAGATTATTATTGATCGATAACCGAAACCGTAATAGCGTTCTTGATAAACCGTAACCGTATCGTAACCGTACTAAATTTTTCACAACAACATCCCTATTCAAGATATTTCTCTATATATTGAAGGCGTGAGGGGTAGAAGGGCTCAGATATGTCTGGCCGGCTGAAAGTTCCGGGCTACAGCTCAGCGCGCAGCCTCCGCTGTATCGAACGACCGCGCCCCACGTGTTCCATTCACCGGCTTACCACGTGCCAGTTGAATTATATAAAACTGAATTACGATTAAGGTTTTGTTATATTTATTTATAGAAATATATAGAAATGTTTTTTTTTTATTTTAAAAATATTAACTTTACTAGGCAATAACTGCACCAAAGAATAAGTCTTTGAATAAGTAAAATAGATTTTCGGGTGTCACTATACTACTTGTTATTTTGGTTAAAATATAAATAAATTCCTTACATTAAACTACTATTAATGCCTTACTTTTACTAATTAGTCTTATATATAAGAAGCAACATTTTATTTAAACAATTTCTCATTATTCTTTTATTAGCATTATTTTTTATATTTATTTATCGCAAACAATATTAATAATAATATTTTAAATTCTTTATTTTGTTTTATATATTTAAAATCTTAACTTTTTTGTTTTCTGTGAATAAAAGTTCAACACGTTTTCTTGTATAAAATAATTGCGCTATATGAAATGTGTAAAAATATGCAAGGAATGGCGTGCCATTAAGCATTACTTTGTAAATAAACATATTCGCATAAATGTTACTTGTATGATGAAATATATAAATTAATTAAAAAATATAATTGAGCATTTATCATATAATATTGTGTTTTCTGTGACACATTCTTTAACCTGACTCCGTTTGAAATAATACTTAATGTAAAGGTTCTGTATGTAAGCTTCAAATGGAGTTTATTCGTACACAATAGGGATTTTTCACACATAGCGAGTTAGTCAGAGAGGACCAAGTGTCCAGACACTCCGCCTTTCACTTTACCCGAAATAGAGACAATACAAAAAGGAGAAAAGGAAATCAGTAGTTAGATACCACATAAAATATACCTAGACGCGACTTTCACCTTGAAATATACTTTTTATAATAAAAATACATTTTTGAAAGTAATCTGAAAAGAAAAAAGAAGTCATATATAAGAACACTCAACTGTCCGACAAGAAGTACGTACTGAATGAACTTGCACGGAAAAATACAGAATTATTACTGTACATAACAAACACAGTGTCTTTTTATATGAAGAAAAGCAGCCTTCTTAATGTATATTCATTTAAACCGAATTTATAGGTGAAATTTTTATTACGGGTATATAAGTTAATATAAAACAGAGCACCTGGACGGTATTCAAGAGGCGCGGGCTCGAATCCCGCTGCGTTCAAATTTTTATACGTTTTCTTTTAATATAAAACACTTTCGTGGAGCAGGGGCACAGCGTCTGACTTGAAAAGAGATTGGTTGCGGCGTTAAGTTCCGCCATTTAAAACGCAAACTTGCGAATTCAGGCGGCAACCAGAGAACGGAGTGCCTTTACACGAAGCTCTCTGGCTGACCTTCGTGGGAGAAAGCTTAAAAACCAAAAAAAAATATATATAAAATAGAAACCGTACATCTTGCACAAACAAGAACACTTAAGAGATATATAAATTCGAAACGTTATAACATTTTCTTTCAATGTCAAGTGAGCGTTGGATATTGCAAATACAAATCGACCATTTGCAAATGTCAAGAGGTGCTTGGTAGTATTCGAAAGCGCCATTATTTATTGTGGGTCTGCTATAGTTTCTTATAATTCAAATTATTCACACTTTAAGATAGTAAAACTATAATTAAAATACTATTTATTCAAATAGGTACAAGTAGGTACTTTTGAATTGTTAATTGAAAAAAATGTATACATTTTTAACCCTACTGGAAGCTACCATAGAATTGAAAGGCTGTATTTCTAAAGAATCGAAAGACGCTATTCCGTTATCCTTTTTTTATTTTGGCGGAAAGCGATAACAGAGTGTCTTGACACTACATTCTTTTCAACTACCATGCCATGCGGAAAAAAAGAGTGAAACCTTAAAAATAAAAGTACACACGACATCAATACCACATTACAACACATAATATGATGATATGATAAGTATGATATGATATGAGATGATATGATGAATATATTATAGGTAACAAACTGCAAAAAGGACTATTTTGGGCAACAAAGAGAACAGTAGAAGACAAGGTTTAAATTCAAGAAATTACCTAGTACTATACCTGCCATAAATTCGTAAGGCATTATTAAAAATAAATAAAAAAAATCTACAGTTCTCTTGATATATTATACAATAGAAAGACACTAATCCCATATATATGTACGAGTATATTATAACATAAGTTATATCTAAGTCAACCAAATCCTTAATAAAACACTCATAGAAGGAGTAAATCAAAAGCTGCACTCAGTATAATTACCAAGCCAGGACATCCACTGGAGGCTGAAGCTCGAACGCATCAATGTCACAGATAATGCTACATAAATCCTGCTCCAGTTTCCGACTAATGAATTGCAGCGGAAACAATGGTGACAACGTATATCCTATACCGATTGTGGTTTGTTCTTTATGAAATTACGACTGGCTACATGACACTGTTGGTTAAGAAGACATTTTGATAAATTGTGTCCTTTTTATAAATATATATTTCTATTTTTTTCTTTAGTCTGATATATAAACATAGCAAAGCCTACTTTAATAATTCTTTGAAATTAAAATATTATAAAAAAGCTGATAGATTTACCTGCAAAGTAAGGCAAACACAATCTAAATATACCTATCAAAACATTTTCTTCTCAACCTTTCCTCCGAATACGACACTTGTTGAAGAACAGAACTCAACGCCGCGCCTTGTGTTATTAAAGCTAAAAATTAGAATAATATAAATACAACCTCATTCCCCTGAGTTGATATCGAACCCACAATCAATCACGTTAACAGTCCGACGCTATCCATCTCCGCCACAATTTTATCCATATTTTAGCTTTAGTATCATACTTTAATGTATACAGTAGATTAATTTACCTTTAAACCTTTTAAATTCCAAACATAAGTTAAAAAATAAAAGAAAATGGACAGCCGACACTGTACCCAGCTCGAGCAAACAAACAAAACGAATCTGTAAGTTCTCATTTTTCATTCACTGCTGTACCAGATTTACACAGAAGTGACCGGCTATAAAACTACCGAGCTGAGGTACCTATGTTTGTAAGTTTACACAACTATCTTAATAAACTTAAGAATGCCTATTTTTTCTGACTTAATAACAAAAGCACATTCAATTCGCTCGGTGCATAGTGGGGTATCCAGAGAAAACTTAGAGGCAAGACATTTCATTTTCTACTTTCCGTCCGGAAATCGAGACATTGCGTGTTGACTGGCAAAACTCAACGCCATACTCCTTTTATTACTAGAGCAGAGAATGAATAATGAAAATATATTAAACATAATCCCTCGAGTAAAAATCAAACCCAAGACCAATTCAGTTTCACAATCAGACGCTGTATCACTGCGCCACGATGGCCTATATAATATTATTTCGTCCCATTAATTTACATCACATCACAAACAATTTCAATATACCTACATATACATACATCTCACAGATTCGCTTTAATTAAAAAAATTCAAGTGGCCTCTTTTCAACCGATCCAACTTTTTTAATAGTAACTTGTTCATTTATTGTACGACAGATTTATACAGCGGAGGTCGGCTATAAAGCCACGGATCCCAGGCGCCAAAAGGTTTATTAGGTACACGGTATGTATTTTAAACAAACTCTTTATTTTTATTTTACCTTTCAACGGTCCAAACTTAAGAGAAATTTATTTTTGATATAATTATTATGTTGATAATCTGTCTGCCTGTATACAATATAATAAATTTAATATTTTATACATATTGTAATAATTATATTACTGTCATAAAAAAAAGTATAAGATGCCCCGGTGGGATTCGCAAATGAAATAAAAAATGAGGGCTCGTGGCGCAGTGGGACTATGTTTGAATATAAATCCAATTGGTTGTATGTTGTATTCCCACTCTCTGAAAGTTGTATTCTCATTACTACAACTAGCCTGAGTAAATAATGTCTCTTTAATGTCTAGTTCATCAAACAGGGGTGATTTCCCATTCATTTTTTCTATAAAAATCGATTCATATACATACTTATATGCGTTATATGTATATATAGAGAAAGTTTATCAACCGATTAAAAAAAAAATGGTCATAATTTAAACCAATTTTTTTCGAAATTTGAATGATGTGTTATATTTATTGCCTATATCCAGTCCATTCAGTTATACTTGTCATTATATATAAAAAACGCACATGCCAAGTAGCTACCTTATATACAAAATAATTAAACTAACTAACCAGAAATTGTTAAATACAACATCACTCACTGTAGACGTCACAAGTTTAGTTCTAATGTGAAATTTAAACCAATCAAGCTCATAATAACTTCACATATTTTCCTCAAAGTAATTAAACTTTATCTATTAAAACAAGTCATCAATTCAAAATGACATTATAAAGCGTGGCGTGACAGTAACAAAACTTTAACATACCTAATTAATTTGAAATGAAACTATTTTTAACCGGATTAATCGCGTATATTTTTGGTATTCGAAAATCCATTTTTAGAAAACCCGACATTTTGAACACTTTACAGTAGTCCGTGGTCACAAGTGGAGTCTACCTGTTATCAATATATTAATCCGGTTAAAAATAGTTTAATTTCAAAATGTGTAGTTTTTTTTTTTAGCTTCACGCTGTGTCACATAGCAGGGTAGGCACAGGGAACTTAGTGTAAAGACTCTCCATTCCCCACTTTCTGCTGAATTCCGAGGCATCGTGTGTTAAGTGGCGGAACTTAACGCCGCGCTTTACCTCGAAACCAGAGCGAAGAAAATGGAAATATTAAATATTTCCACTCCTCGAGTGGGAATCGAACCCACAATAAGTCGTTTGACACGATGCCACTGGGCCACGACTGGCCACAGACTGGTGACTTGATATGAGGTTCTTTATTACTACTCAGTAAAAGCAAAACTAAATATTACAAAAATACATACTAGATTTCTAATTACACTAAGTAATTTAATTTTTCATATTAATATTTGAATGTATAAACGATTGAAAACCTTATACTATTAAATTAATAAAAATTATAATATTTTTAAAACTAATACCGAACCAATCATTAATTTTATCATTAAAATACTAAATTAATTAAATATAATTTAAAAAAAATCTAGATTAATTGAACGACCTACATTTTTTCAAATCAAAACTACTAGTAATTAAAGCGCGTAAGCATCAAAGCAATAAAAGCTGACACAACATATCGAATTCTGTCAATTTGCGTATTTCTGCGAAAAAAACAAAAATAAAACCAGATCTTTATCAAATGTCTTACGTCAATTAATTTTATTTTAATATGAAAGTTGTGTTTTCGATTTGACATTTGCATTCGCAATGTATAAAAGTGTCCAAAATAAAAAATAAATGGAGGCTGTCATGAGGACTGACGACAGAAGTGAACGCCAAAAATACATGAAAAATATATATACGAAAAATTTTAAAGTTTGAACGTTTGAACGGTTTTTCGGAACCTTTTAGACGATATCTAGTTAACTTTCAATAACATGAATTTAGAACTTAGAAATCTTTACCACACTAAACGTGTGGCTAAAAAAAATCTATGCTAGGCTTTTTGATTCAAAAAAATAATGCTTAAATAAGCGAAAAATGCATACCCAACGTCGTTGCGCGTGCAATACCGGGAAAGGGCAGATTTACTGTTTACACTATTTCAATTAGTCAATATGAATATGAAGGTAATACAACAATCAAAATAATACCACTGAATATTACTTATGATACCAAATTATTGAGACTTTTCTTCTTCTAAAGTCCCAAAAAATATAGACACGCGATATTTAAAAACTGCTCCTTCGCAGTATTGCACGCGTAAGACGACAAATCATAAAAAAAATCTTACTACATAATTCCATTTTAACATATATCATCCCATTTATCTCAGCATCCATCTTAAGATGCACTAAATAACTAAGCTACAAGCACTACTATATTACGCAAAGCCCTTTACTGATCAATAACAGTTGGTAAGTTTCGCTGACACTCCGCCGTGTTCCCATGATGGATCGGTGTCGGGTTGCCGCTTGCTCAGATGTAATTGAAACAAGATAGAGCGCTCCAGATATGTGATCGTTTGTTAGGTAACTGAGAATAATGTTTTAGATCTAGACTTTTGAATGTAAATTGATAATTGACTAGAGACTATCGTAAAGTAGTGTGATAGCGTCTGACTGCAAACTCGATTGGTTGTGGGTAGGCCACTTAATGAAATGATTATATTTAAATTATTTTCATTTCTTCTTTCTGTGGCCAGTCGTGGCCCAGTGGCACAAACGTGTGACTGTAAACGACTGGTTGTGGGTTCGATTCCCACTCGAGGAGTGGAAATTATATTTCCATTTTCTTCGCTCTGGTGTCACACGTAAGCCTCCGAATTCGGCGGAAAGTGGGGAACGGAGTGTCTTAATACTAGGTTCCCTCTGCCTACCCTGCTGTGTGCAGGATACAGCGCCCTGTTTCCTAATAGAAAGAGCGGCGTTAAGTTCCGCCAAATAAAATTCTGGTGATTAATTTCATTATTTAACTTAGCTTAAAAAATATATAATATATATAAGCATATATGTAATGCACTTTCAAGAAATAATAAGTAATATATCACGTCATAAAACATTGGACTTTAAAATTACAATTGAACCCACGATCATCAAGAATTTAATATTTAAACTAAACAAAAACATCCAAAACAGCAAAAACAAAACAGAAAGCCCTAATAAAAACGATAAAAAATACAAAACAATTTAAAGTATACCTGACAAAATTTCACGCTCGCTCACCTTATTAAGAATTCAAAATGATACCGGCACGCGGTCCAACGTGAGACGCGCTAAACTATGTTAAATCTCATAACATCTTACTTAGACGGTTATTAACTAAATCCGGAAGTTCGAGACGGGGTTGTTCCGGCATTCGCTTAGACTTTAGGCAACTTTAATATAATGCCGGTGTAAAGACAAAGTTTTAGCACCCGTTCTGTGCAAGATTCAAAAGGAAACGGCATACACGTACGAAGATGGTTATAGTGACCTGTAATTTTAAGTAATATTATTCATATTACCTTAGAGTGGCATAATAATGTTTGATTTTATAATTACAGTAGTTCAGACCAGATTTTTTACGAATCCTATATTTATTATATTTCACCCAACATTTGGGACTCGGTAATTTATAAAAAGAAATAAAATAACATTCATAAAACATCACCCAGTGTTCCATTACGCTTTCCAATACAATTACGATTAACTTCTCTTTACCTAGTGATAGGTTCAGGCTTTTTGCAGCGTTTAGTTCGATTTCGTATAAAAAGTGGAGAGGGGAGTCCCCTGACGCTAGGTTTCTGTGTACCTTAAGCTATAACTTACTAAATAAGTTTTGTATATATAATTTTTCTTATATAGAAAAATACTTATATTTACTCTACACAAGCACCGAACCCACAACCATCCAGTACCATCATACACTTTTCAAATAATCCAACATGACTTCTAACATTGTAATAACACTTACAACTACACTATTCTATAGAACAACTACAAAATAATGTTAAATATGCATAAAAGTAATTTGCAACAAGCTCGCATATATGTTTCACCGCTGGAAAGTTTTCCTTTTCAGCGCGAGTTTTCATATCCAATCTACTCAGAGTTTCATAACTAGCTGCTCCATACTTAGCCGGAATGACATAAATTCTATTCCACACCTAGTTTTGTTTGAAACATCAACACTGCCCAAGTTTTATGATACATAATGTGGGTTAAGGTTTTGTTTAATAAGTTTAAATAATTAGGTTTTAATTCCCAGTGTCTGGAGACGTTATTCTTTGTTATCTGAATAATTTATTATATATATTTTTTAAAAACAACTTTTTCCAAACCCAAGTTTCAGGAAACCTACGCATTAGGAGAAACTTAACTTATTAATACAATAGTAAGTTATTGTACAATATTAACTTATGAATACAACAGGTATTTCGCTTCTTCACTCTGACAAGACAAAGCGCGATATCGAATTTCGCCAATCGACACGCAATTTCTCGACTTCCAGTAGAAAATGGAGAACTGGAGTGTTTTGACACTAAGTTCTCTGATTATCCCCATATGGGGGATAAATATGTAGCAGTTTTTGCTTTGCTAAACAAAATCATTCAAATAATACAAATATACCTGCAACCGAAGTACCTTAAGCATTTTATAAATGATTAATAGTATACTCCATCTCGTTCGCAGTCTAGATGTTGACAGACACCTTATAAATAGTAGGGGTTGCATCCCAATGGGGCTGTAGCAATTACCTAATGACTTCCCGTCTGGACAGGAAGTTCACGAATTTTAAAATGAAATTAAATTGAAATGAATGTAAACACAGCATATTTTTATGACAGTTTTACGCTTTATCCCTCAATGGTGGGGTAGTCAAAGAGAACCAGACGTAAAAACACTCCATCCTTCGAAATGAAGACATTGTGGAGTGATGGAACTCAACACTGCGCTTTGTCTTAGGTAACAGAGCAAAAAAATGAAAATTTCTATAAGCAATGCTTGTGACAACCATCACTTTACAGTCAGACGCTACCCCCCTACACCATGATGGCCTCAAAAACAGTATTTCACGTTAAATTTAATTAATGATAAGTAAAAAGCGTATAATATTATGAAGTACCGTCGTTGATGCCATCGTTGGATCGTGCCAAATACCACTCAAGGGAATGTTTATATTTAAAATATTATTATTTTCTTCAGTCTAGATAGGTAAAACGCAGGGCTTGGCCTGACTTAATATTAGGTGAAGCTATTGTGGCACATCGGGACAGCATATAACTTCTTCAGTGGTTGGGGGTTCAAGGAAGAAAAAACATTTAATTAAATTAGTTTAATTTTCTCGCTTGGGCAAAGAAAAAATTAGGTAATTAATTACTTTACTCAATTAGCTAAGCTTAAACTCGCGCAGAAAATGGTAAACAAAATGTCTTAATCACTATACAGGCATATAACTTTAGTGATATTTCTCCATATATGAATAACATCAACTGTTCTAGAGACATATCATTTAAAATTTTACGACGAAAAGTAAAACAGAATTGGTCATAATTTTAATAACTCCACTATTAATATGTCAACCAAGTTAAGTTATATTATTTTAACACAATGGTATTTTAAAACCTAATTATCTATAATACTTGAAACATAAAGTACCATTTATACTAAAGTATTACATTAATGCAGCTTTACGCCTTTTCCCGCATGGCAGGGTTGTCAGAAAAAACCTAGTGGCGAGACACTCCGTTCTCTTCTTACAGCTCAAATTCGAGACATTGCATGACAAATGGCGGATCTTAACACTATGTTTTGGTTTATTAAGTTAGAAACACTAAATATATATTAATTTTAATACCAAAAAATAGAGCTTCCTATAGAATAAAAATAAGTACATTTCATATAAAAAAAGTAAATTTAATACCTAAAAATTTACCCCGACAAATACAAAAATAATACAACCCAAAAGTTCAAACCAATTGCACCGAGAACCAAGCACCAACCAACTACAATAGATCTAAACGGTTGATTGCACTAAATACTACGGGGCCGTGTACCAACAGAATGCACGCCCGATCGACGCCGCTGAAAGAAACCCGATAGTAGAAAACAACAAAACTGACTTGTACAAGATTGCGTCAGGCAACTGAAAGTTAAAAGTGAAACTATAGTAAGCTTTTATAATAGCCGTTACAATGGTTTTAGTTTGAATAGTTTTTTCTTAATGCCTAACGGTGTAGGCAAAGAGAATATAGCCTAAGGATGTTCCGCTTTATGTCTGAACTCAATGACAATTACGAAGAAGAACAATGAAATTTATAAAATTATAGGTCACTACAGCGCAATGGGGCAGTGTCTGATTGCAAGGACGACAGGTTGTAGGTTCTATTTCACCCGATGTTATGTATAAATTATTTTCATTTTAGCTTCACGCTGTATCCCGCACAAAGCAGGGTAGACAGAGGGAACATAAATTATTTTCATTTCTCCGCTTTGAACCTAAAACAAAACCCGGTGTTGAATTCCACCATTTATCAATGTCTCAATTATGCGTAGTGTCTTGACACTATGCTAAAGCGTTAAGAAAAACACTCCCTCAAGTAAGAATCGAACACACTACCAACAGTACATTTGGAAATTTTCAATGAATTTATTCAATTTTGGTATGGAAAGCGTTGAACGCGAACATTCTTAACTTTACGATCACTTAAGTATTTTACTTCGGTAGTGTATAACTTTACGTTTATTACCAATAACAACAGTTGCACGAATAAGCTAATAATGAACTTTGAAATATAGAAAATTAAAGCTTGAGCCTTTCATCTAGAAAGTAATATAATTTTGAAAGCACAACGTGTAACCGTAAACGATCGGTTATAGGTTCGATTTCTGCTCTAGCGGTACATTTGAATTATATGCATTTGAAATATAAGATTTGATGCTCTGTTAAAACAAAACCCAGCGTTAAGTTCCACCACTTAACACGCAATGTCTAAAACTCAGACATAAACTAGAGAACTGAGCATCTTGACACTATGTTCTCTATTATTCACCTAAACCACTCTGCGAGATAAGCCAACAGCTAGAATCCAAAAAAAAAATTATAAGATAAAACCGGAACGAATGAATCACCAGTGCGGAGCAACGAAGACACGAGTCGGTTAATTTAATTCATTCGATGAAGCAAATCCGTTCTGAGCAGGAGGCCATTGTCGGTCGCAACTCAATAATAAAACGCAAAAAATGTCACAATGAATATGCCCCAACATTATAAAGGGCAGTGCTACGGATTAATAAACGAAACGGTCGATATTTGTTGTTAGGCATTTTTTTAAATTTGCATGTAGAAAAAGAGATAGGTAAGTTACTAATTTGCATGTACCGTCGTGTCCAGTGAGTTGTGAAACTTAACGCCGCACTGTCTTCAAACTAGAATCATATTTGTATGTATTATCAAATATTAGAAAATATAAGAAATAGGAAGAAAGAAAAAGGGGTCAGTCGTGGCCCAGTGGCACTGACGTGTGTCAAACGACTGGCTGTGGGTTCGATTCCCACTGGAGATATTTTATATTTCCGTTTTCTTCGTTCTGGTACTGAGGCAAAGCGCGACGTTAAGTTCCGCCACTTAACACGCAATGCCTCCAAAATTCGACGGAAAATGGGGAACGGAGTGTTTTAACACTAGGTTCCCTCTGCCTATCCTGCTAAGAGCGGGATAAAGCGTGAAGCAATACAAAAAAAAATAAAGAAAACATTTACTTAGCTATTTTCTTTAAGCTATTGAATTAATCCAGGAAAAAAAGTGTCACAACGCGATATTTTTAATCGAATAATATTTTCTTATGGAACGTAATAATTAGTACATAATAAACTAACTGCACAAAATATTTTTTACAATATTTAAAGCAATATATAAGGACATTACACACACAAACCGTTTAGATATATCATTCCCATACTTTGAGAGAAACCACAACAATACTAATGACTAATTCGAAACAAATATTAATAAATTTTACAATAAAATACTTGCGTAATACACAAGAAGCGCAGTAGTAACACATTAATTATTAGTTTGATTCATAACGACTTCATCTGCGACACGGTGACGTTATTGATTGCGCGAAGGTCGGATGAGCAATAATCAATTCATAATTCATAGAGTTAAGTGGAAAATACTTGTTAATTATCAATTCAATACATGAAACTACTAGAAAAGTTATGAATTTAATAGTAAAAACAATAATAGTTTTGAAAAACATAACAATTTAACTTAACCTTTTATCCCGTGTAGCAGGATAGTCACAGAAAATCGAGTCTCAAGACACTCCGTTCTCCGTATTCCGTCTGAATTCTGGATATTCCTATTAAATGGCGGAACTCAACGCCGTCAAAATTTAAAGGAACTTGTGTAATTAAACTTAAGCTTCGGTAATCCTTTTAAATATGAAAAATCCTGACAAAATCATATCCTAATCCATCAGTTTATTCTATTAACATTCACTTTATTTACAACTAATTTCCTCACAGCGTTACATTTTAAAAGCAAACGAAAAACAGAACCTGGATATTGAAGAACATAACATTCCTTATATACACCTACATACATACATTCACCAAAACTTCCTATAGATTGATCCACACGTGTGTACATATTTGGTAGCTACGAATAAGGAAACGCGGCGATTCAATGCACTCTACATCCGGTATAATATTATTAGGCGCAAGTATTGTCTATACTCTATGATTCTCCTTGTCTATGCTTCCTGTACGGTTATGGCGTGTAAACTGACACACGTAATGGCGTTAAGAATATATTGCTATGGAATTATTTATAAAATACACTTGAATATTCTTTTCAAAATTAAATTTCATGTTCGCCAAAAATAGAATACAATGGACCGTCTGAGAATAGTGAAAGTATTATCTGCAAAAAGCAGACGCTAGTGTTTTTATATACAATACAAAAGTGGTTACTACGTGTCCGGATTCGAATGACTGCGTTATTGCCAAAATCATATTAAACATTTAAGTATATTTTTACAGCGGCCCGCTCGTGGCTTAGCCGCGTGAACTACGTGATTGTTTCGTTATATTGCAACCCTCGGGGGTGGATTTTTGAAAAACAAAATAGCCTATGTTTAACCTTGGATTATAAACTATATTTATGCCAAAATTCATTACAATCTGTCAAGCGGTTTAGATTTTTCATATAAACTTTCATCCCCTATTTCAAACCTTTAGAGGTTAATTTTTGAAACAATAAGTAACCTATGTTTAACACTGAATTTTTTAAGACTTTCATTCTAAATTTCATCCAAATCGGACCGCTAGATTAGCCGTGAAAGTATGACAGACAAACTGACAGACTTTCGCATTTATAATACAACGTATGGATACGCGACGGTTTTGGGTTCGATTCCCACTGGCAGAAAAATTTAAATTAGCTGCTCTGGAGGCAAGAGACGGCGGCGTTGAGTTGCGCCACTCAAAACGCAATGACTCGAGTTCGAGCAGAAAGTTGAAAACGGAGTGTCTCGTCACTAAATTCTCCACTTTTGACTACCTACTTACTCTACCATACGAGAAAAGCGTGAGAGTAAAAATAAAAAAAAATAGGAAAAATGTACTTTAACAACGTACCTGTTAATTGATAAACTCATTTCTTATATGATTTATATCGCGTAATGAGGACATTACGCGAACTACTTATGAACATTTTTTGTAAGCCATTGTAGCTTTATTTGGTACAAAAGATAATGGGAAAGATTGATGAAGCAAAGTGAGATTCTGACAGTATTTGCTTTGCATAGACTTATTTCACGACAAGAAAAGGCTGTTTTATTTGTGTTTATACAAATATTGATTCCATTATTTCTTTTAAATTGTATGAATAGTTTAGACATATTTATTTATTATCTGACTTATATACCAAACAATGTCCGCTTCAAAAATAAATATATAGGTATTTTCTTATTGTATTCAGATAGAACCTTGTGCCCTCCATCCTCCACTTTCCGCTCGTATTTAACATAACATGTTAAATTTTGGAACTGATCGCCACCTTTTAATTCACTAAAGCAAACAAACAAAAATATGACTAAATTGACATGAACCCATAACCACTCGCACCTGCAGCTAGACACTATCCCACTGCGCCACTATTGCCTAAATAGGAGGCATATACACATATGTATATTTATATAATTTTTAACACACCGCATTCATAAAAAAAAACAATAAAAACAATTAAATCCTAGATAATTAAAACAGAAGCTACACACAGAGTAAGCTAAGAAGAAAAACCTTATATTTTTAGTAAGCCTTTAACTACGAGCCTTTTCAATGGGCAATAAAACAGTGGTGAATTAACGTTCCCTGCCCGGGACCGGCCTTTCAATTTTGCAGACCGTTTAAATCCCGACTGTACTTTTTAATTAAAGTGTAAAATAATTTCCTGTTTTGAATACATTTTTTCTTGTTATAGATGTATTCTATAATAATAATAATTAAAAACTTGAACCAAATGTAACTTATCGTTATGCTGTTTTGAATAAAACATGTACAAAGACAGGAGTGGAATTTGTATGTTAGCACATACATTCAAAACAATTCAATGAATGACAGATAGGGGGAATCTAATATCAAAACACTCCCTTCTCCATTTTCCCTCAGATTTCGCTTAGATACTGCGCTTTATCTTATTAGAGCGAAGAAAAAATATATATTTTGCACATAGCCATTTCCTAAAATGGAAATCGAACCCACAACCAATGTTGTTTATAGGCTGTTGCTATCCCACTATGCCATAATAGTCTATATATATTGAAATAATAGTAATTAATTTCAACAATAACACATATAACACATATTACATAACATATAGGTATTTAGATTCAAAAGTTTCATCATTCAACGCGATAACTTTTCAACTGGCAACTTGTCAATAAACAGCTGCGTTTGATATCGCAATCAAAATTAGCGCAGACAAATTGCTCAATTTAGTTTTTACACTGTTACCATATAGAATGAGATATGTAAGTTATGGCAACTCGTTCCTGCTAACTCTCTAGTTAACCTAATACAGTGTTGTGGGCAATCTTGGTAATCATTTCCCGTACTTAGGAAGAGAAAATTCAGTAATCTTTTTTCTTTTTTTTTTCACCTTCGCGCTGTATGCCGCACACAGCAGGGTAGGCAGAGGGAACCTAGTATTAAGATACCCCGTTCCCCACTTTCCGCCTAATTCGGAGGCATTGCGTGTTAAGTGGCGGAACTTAACGCCGCGCTTTAGCTCGACACCAGAGCGAAGAAAATGGAAATATTAAATATTTCCACTCCTCGAGTGGGAATCGAACCCACAACCAGTCGTTTGCGCTTGTGATCTATTACGCAGCAATCTTAAAATATATAGTTTCTGCCTAAACGGAGACCTCAACACCGCGCTTTATATCAGATACCAGAGCGAAAAAAAATTATAAAATTGAAATATAATAATTCCCTTAATGGGCATCGAAACCATAACCAGTTGCGTTTACAGTCAGGCACTTCCACTGTGCCGGGAGGGATATATTTATTAAGAACTACTCTTTGTTAAATAAATATTAATCAAATGAAGTAACACACAATAAAAGAGAATAAAAAGTGGAAAACGGAGTGAATTATCACAAGATATTTTCCAGAACTATGTGTTTCAAGAAAATATTTGATAAAAATAAAAACAATTCATAGAACAAAATTACAATGGCAGTGTTGTGGTTTGTGGTAAGTACTAAGTATTGTAATATTTTATTATTATAGCAATATAACTAAGCTATAATTCATTAACAACAATTTGATAATCAACTTCCCGGATTACTCAATTATACAATAATCCATTGTATACTCTGAAAACATCTAAAATTACATACCTACTGGTTATTTGTTGAGATAATAACCGTATGGAAAAAATAAAACCTGTTTAATTTAAATGGAGTCCAGAATAGAATAGAGAGGGGTCAGTCGTGGCGCAGTGGCACATACGTGTGACTGTAAATGACTGGGTGTGTGTTCGATTCCCACTCGAGGAGTGGAAATATTTAATATTTCTATTTTCTTCGCCCTGGTATCGAAGCAAAGCGCGGCGTTAAGTTCCGCCACTTAACACGCAATGCCTCCAGAATTCGGAATGGGGAACTTAGTGTCTTAACACTAGGTTCATTTTGTCTACCCTGCGGTGTGCAGGACACAGCGTAAGGCTATAATAAAAAATAGTTATTCTGTAAAAATAAATACAATACCAAAGACGTTCCAGTTGAAATTAAAAATTAGCCTCTTATTAAAGTAATTCTAGCCTAAAGATATGTAATTACTAAATTGACTTTAATATTTAAAAGGTAAATCATGAGACAGAAGTAGTTTTGAAAGTCAATAGTTTTTATAACAATGCATTAGCAATACATTAAAATAATAAAATATATATTACGTATTTCAAATTATGACATGGTTACTCCATGTAATAATTTGAAATTACACATTTTCGCATGATGACGCATTTAATATGTCAAAGGCTCTCAAAGTACTTTGAAACGTATTTTACTTTAAACAACACGTTAGACAATAGATAAAATTTTGACATGACAATATTTGAAAGCTTCTGAGAGAATTCAAAAAAATATTAAAGAATTTTAAGTTTCATTAAAAAGTACAATAAAAATCGTATAACGTTTTATAGTAGGTCTAATATACAATTAGGTTAAACAGTAACTATATAACTATTACAAATAGAAGATACTGTTGTTATCAGGCGGACGCCGCCCACTCAGGAGCGATAAGTGTGCGAATTCCCCACTGCAATTGCATTCAAACGGTTACTAATATGATATATTAAAAATACGATATGATATATTAATAAAGTAAGGCCGCCGTGGCACAGCGTCTGACTGTAAAGCGATGGTTAAGGGTTCGATTCCAACTCGGAGAATATTCAAATTTTCATTTCTTCGCTCTGGTACCTAAGAGGAAACGTCTCATTTCTGTCTCAATTTCTGGCGGACAGTGGAGTACGGAATGTCTTGATACTAGGTCCTCTCCGACTACCCTCTATAAGGGAAAAAGCGTGAAAAAAGTAACATGACCTTTTATTTTAAATTTTTACATATTTTGAATTAAAAGTATGACGATTAGACGGACTACTGTGCAAAAAGGTATTTTCAAATATCAAAAATACACGGGATTTATTCGATCAGAACCATTTTAAAGTATTCAAATCAAATCAATTTAATATATATATATATATATATATACTTAAACAACAATATAAAATATTAATACAACAGGACTTATATTTTTATAGTAACTACTAATATAGTTGCTAGCCCGCAACTGTATTGAAGTGGACTCTTGACCTTTCCCACACTAATCCTACATATCACATTGAATAACTTTTGCTAAAATGGCATATCTTTATCTCGTAGTTTAGCTATACTATTAAGGTTCTTCGTTAAATATTAGAATATCTAATGAAGACTAGAAGTCTTCAAAATTAATTATAGTCCTGATTAAGCTCAAAGGCTATACAACAAAAAAAAATATTCAAACCGAAGATGTGCGCTGTCAAAAAATCTGTTTGGTGTTTTATTATTTGTTTATACTATATCTTTATATCAAAAAACTAAAAAAAAATAACTTTTACTTTATAGTGAGTGTTACATCAAGTCCCGTTAAAAAAAAATATTATATTGTCATAGGACACGTGTATAAAATGTAAAAAAAATCGCACATTGCTCAATCATTTACAATTAATAATAACAGAAAGTAACACAACAAAAGGCAAGTAATTAAGTATTTTTATAAGAATAATATAATTAAAGTAAATTAATTTTCAGTTCCACGCTTTTTCTCTACCAAAATAACGTAGTATTAAGACATTTCGTTCTCCACTTTCTACGTGATAGAAGAATTAGAGAATCGAGACATTGCCTATCATTGGTGGAACACAACGCCGCGCTTTACCTTAGGTATTTGAGTGAAAAAATAAATATAATAATAATCCCAGAGTCGGAATCAAACCCACAACTCGTCGTGTTTACATTCAAAACTGCGCCACGACAGTATAAATTTCTAATAACTTATTATTTTTGTTATCTTCACGCTGTATCCCGCACACAGTAGGGTAGGCAGAGGGAACCTAGTGTTAAGACACTCCGTTCCCCACTTTCCGCTGAATTCGGAAGCAGTGCGTGTTAAGTGGCGGAATTTGACGCCGCACTTTACCTCAACACCAAGGCGAAGAAAATGGAAATATTAAATATTTCCACTCTTCGAGTGGGAATTGAACCCACGACAAGTCGCTTTGTCGGCACATTTTGTGCCACTGCGCCACGACTGTCCCCACTTAAAACTTATTACAATTCAATAACTTATAATAATAATAATAACAAAATTAAACACCAATAATTCAACAATAAATCATACATATCTCAAGAAAAATCCATACAAACATGACATACACAGTACGCGATCAATATCTACGCAGATGCATGAGGTTCACGACCTAGTTGCACCTGCGGGATGCAAGACGCGGTTATAAATATGCAGTTCTACAGTGACGGTTGGTATTATGCATTTACTTTTTAATATTCATGAGTACTATTTAGATTGGTTTATGTGGGTCATTAGATGTATGACAAGTGTCAGGGTTTAAAATTAAGTTAAAGTTTAATATCACAAATGAAATAGAAACAGAAAGGGAAAGATCTTGATACCAAGTTTTTTAAACTCAACTTGATGTATATAGATTAAGTTAAAAATACAAGAAATAAAATGAATAATAATATATCAATAGTCCAGTAGTAGTTTCGAGTACCTTTAAAGACAAATACGTACATATATATAATACATATTATGTATAAGATTTCTTAAACAAAATAAACATTAGCACGCAAAGCAAGACCAAGTCACCAAGTCACTCTGTTTTCCCCTTTTCCCCCGAATTAATGGAGATATTGCCGTCTTGAGTGGTGGACCTCAACGTCGCGTATCTCGATTGGAATGTATTTACAGGGTATACTGAATAATCACATATAATATTTTATACATGAGGGATTAGATAGTGTAGTCATTAGGTTCTCTTTGCTTCAGGAGATAGAAAAATGAGATTTATGGGAAAAATTAGAAAATACTAACACCAATACATTGTAATAAATTTAACATTGTCAAACATCAAAAAAAATAATGATTCTCACTTTTTTTTTAAAAAAAGCCAAGACATCAAATATTTCATACAATATATTTTTAGTGTCTATATAAAACATAGTCGTAAATAAATAATTAAAAGTTAAAACTGTTCTTACATAACACAAGACTATTTCAAAACACCCCATTTGTGAACGTCACGTTGGTTTAACATATTCGTGAGGTCAGACAACCCGAGTTAATGTACGGGTACGTACTACGTAATATGTCAAAGTATCGACACGACGTCTAAGGCCAATATCGCTTATATACAATATTGCATTTTTTTTATTTGTAGTGTTCTTTGTACACTTAAGAAATTAAAATAATTAAGAAAACGTATAAAAAATTGAATGCTTTGGGATTTCAACCTGAGCCTTTTGGAACCGTCCAAGTGATCTAACCGCTAAGCCATGCGTTCTATTGGCTGCATCGAAATATCTTATGCACTTATTATTTTATTTATTTAAATATAGTGGTTATAATATACATGTAAGAATATTCAATTTTTCTTCAATCTTAAAATATTTTTTTTACATTATTATTCTTATTTAAAACAAAGAAAAGTTTTAAATTGTAGACTATTTTAAAAATTGAGGAAAATTATGTAAAATAAACGGTTACGTGAACGCGAAGGTCGTCTGTCAAGGAGTATATTTTCGGTACGGTCGTTGAAACATTATGATGACTGATATATGCGACTTTCAAGAACAAATTATATAGCTTTGTCTTCTCGTATATCATAGTATATTTCTGTGGTAAATTAAAATTTAATTAATTAAGAATATTAGTTATTTTCAAAATTTACTAGGACTTCTAGGGACATACCGAAAATAATACTTTAATATATAAAGACAAGTATATTAAATTTGGTTATCCCTCCGCTCTGGTATCTAAGTAAAGGCGCAGCGTTGAGTTCCGCTATTTACCACGTAATGTCTTGATTTTGGGACTAAATGTGGATAACGGAGTGTCTTAACACTAGGCTCCAGCTGACTAGAACAGTCAGCTATGTGGGAAAAAACAAAAATTGATAAAAAAAAACATTAATTTTACTTCCAGGTTTTTTTCATTATTCCTTAGTAAATAGCAAATTTATTGTTTGCTCTTAAATCGTAACAGCGTCAAGTCATCGAAACAAATTGAGAGAGCTCACTTATTGTGGGGGAGTTGATTGGATTTCTACCCCAACGTCAATACAAATAAGTTTAAATTGAACGCGGTAATTGAACTGAACACTATTAAACACAATAAACCTAAAATAATTTAAAAGAATTTTGCCAGAAACGAAACACAATGAACTAGTGGCCGCTCATGGCTTCGCCTGCGTAACTACACAATTTTTTATACACGCTGCTTTTATTTCACGCTGTATCCCTTGCGGAGTATTTCCGATATTGATTTTTGGAAAAAGCAGCCAATGTTTGATCCTTGATCCTAAACTATGTTCATTCCGAATCGCATCCAAACCGAGCCAGTGATTTAGACGGTAAAAGCGTACCAGACAGACAGACTTTTACATTTAAAATATTAGTATATTATAGACATTTTTATTCTAAAACGACTGAGTTTACCCAGCCTTTGGCATGTTATGGCTTTTGGTTCCGTTAGAAAATTACTTTTCTTTATAAATATATTGAACTAAGAACACATATACCCCTAAATTATTTTAAATACGTATATCCATCTGTCACTAAAAAAAATATGACAAGTCACTTATTATATCATAAATAATTAAATTAAAAAAAAAAGATAAAATAATTAACAACAAGTATATACGTGACCAAACGTTCATCACAGAGCCATTAGCGCATGATATAGAAAAAAAGAAGCATTAACCCAATTCAAAACACACCCCGAGGCGAGCTCTAGTGCTGCAGCGGACGAGTGCTTGAGCAAACTACGGTTTTTACTGGAAACCTTTACAATTTACCGTGTCCCATTTCACGAGTCATTCTTTTTATATTGAAAAAGACATTTAGAAAACGTATAAAAATTTGAACGCAGCGGGATTTGAACCCGCGCCTCCTTAAAACCGTCCAGGCGCTATGACCGCTAAGCCATGCGTTCTACTAACTTAGTACTTCAATTTTCCTAAGTGTGAAATAACACTTTAAAAAATATGTTTAAAAGTATTTTTATCTTTTTTTTAGCTTTACGCTGTATCGTGCACACGGCAGGATATGCAGAAGGAACCTAGTGTTAAGACACTCCGTGTTCTAATCCTGCAGTGGACGAGTGTTCGAGCATACTACGGGTTTTACTAGAAACCTTTACAATCTACCGTGTCCCATTCCACGGGTAACTCTTTTTATCTTTATTTTTTAGCTTCACGCTGTATCCCGCACACAGCAGGGTAGGCAGAGGGATCCTAGTGTTAAGACACTCCGTTCCCCACTTCGCCACATTGCTCCCATTCGCGTGTTAAGTGGAGGAGTTAAACGCCGCGTTTTGTTTCGACACCAGAGCAAAGAATATTTCCATCGCTCGAGTGGTAGTCGAACCAACAACCAGTCGCTTTACAGTCACAGTTTGTACCCCTGCGCCACGACTGGCCTCAACTCTTTTTACCGTTCCATTTTTATACATTAAAACGATCTTTTATACGATGAAAGTTTGAAGTGTGACAAAATTATGAGATTAACGAAGTTACGGACACACACCCGCATAGCGGTGGAGTTAACGAACTCATTTCAATGGCTTGATGGCAATAAATAGGTTTTAATCTACGCGTTAATCCGATATAGGACGCGTTGTTGTTACCTAAATATAAATCTAAATTCATTATAAGTTTTATAATTTTCTATTTCTATAACATTTTTAAAAAACTTACAAGAAGCTAAATTATGGTCGCTTTTGTTTGTTTACCAATCGGTTATTGATTTTTAACGCGACAGCTTAGTAATAATTCATAGACAAATGAATCTTCATTTGTCTATGAATTATAATCATAATCTATCTATCTATCAGGGAACGGCACGGCACGAAAATGTAACTGTAAAGGACTGGTTGTGGGTTCAATGCGAAAAAAATGAGTGGGAACTCATGGAGTGGAAATTTTAATATTTTCATTTCACTCTGGTATCAGAGGCAAAGCGCGGCGTTAAGTTCCGCCACTTAACACACAATGTTTCCGAATTCGGCGAATATTGGGGAACGGAGTGTCTTAACACTAGGTTCCCTCCCTAGGTAAGCTATAAAAAAATCTATATCAATTTATCAATTTACTTGAAAAATGTCTAGATTCGATTACAATATAATGTTTTATAATACTATAATGTTTTATAATCTTTACCATGGAAATCAGGATAATAAGAAAATAATATTGCGTATGTCATTTTGTTTTTTTTAAACTAATTTAATTATTACAATTGTTAATGCAATAACAGACGGAGGGTGGCAATCCTATGTATAATTCATGTTTAGCCAAGACGTATGCTTCGGGCACGATATAACAATTTAACATTAACATGACTTCCTAATTAAGCATAGCCGTTATTACTTTTGGGGTAAAATTTTTTTTATGTTATTTTACTGTAATATCTTACTCTATAGAAAATTTGATGAAATGCTTTTGTTAGTGGTTCTATTAGATCTTCGAAAATTAACAAAACTACTGAGTTCAATAAGAGCAAGTTTGGTATTTGGCTAAAATTATTACATTACTAAATTATCCCTTAAATTTAAAATCGATTTCGGGCTAAAAGAGGAGAAAAAGAGGAGTGCCTTGACATTAAGTTCTCTCTGACTACCCTGCTATAAGAGAAAAATGAATAATTACTAAAATTTTAATTAATAAATTAATAAAAATTACTAATTAGTCTAAAATTATTCCCTAATAAAATTACAAAATTTAAATTTATTATCGCCACTAACACTACATTACAAATATTATACACAACAAAAATATATAACAAAATTAACATTTAAATCACTCGAACCCCTGACCACCGGGGAACAATATACAGTGCAATAAGCATGCCCAGCTGGATACACCAATAATACCCAATCCCCCGTACCGGTGATTTATGACCTAGATATTTGTAAGCGCATTGCCAAACGGGGATACGATGTCCGGAATTACTGCGGTTACGGTGCCACTCCACTGCTAGCCCCAGATATAGACTAAATACCCGCTTTTAGTATTGGATATTTGGAAATTAATAGCTAAGTTTATGAGATCGGTCGGCTATAACGTCGTGGTTTAATAAACATTCCTTGTGTTGTATCATGATTGAAATATTTATTGTTTTTCTTAGGAACTTATATACTATATGGTGCCCACCACCTATGGTGATACCCACCTATGGGTAGGTAGTGAGAATTTAGTGTTTGGACACTCCGTTCTTCAAATTTCGCTCTTTTTTGTGATATAACGAGTTATGAGAGAAATGAAAATAATAGAAATATTTTTTTTTTACCTTCACGCTGTATCCCGTACTTAGTTACATAGCAGGATTAGCAGAGGGAACCTAGTGTTAAGACTCTCCGTTCCCCATTTTTAGCCGAAATCCAATTGCATTTTAAGTGGCGGAACCTAATGCAGCGCTTCGCCTCGACACCAGAGCGAAGAAAATGGAAATTATAAATATTTCCACTCCTCGAGTGGGATCGAACCCACAACCTGTCACGTTACAATTGTGTCACACCACGACTGGCCGCAAATAAATCTAAATATATCGATAAACAAATAAATATTCAATTTTCTTTCTAAACAGAAAAATTTTCAAATTGTTAATTTAACATTAATATGTTAATTGTCAATTTATAAAGCTGGTTCGATAAGTATAGCCCGAGAGGAAAAAGCAGTAGCTTTTTAAATAATTAAATGCTTATATAGCTGTTATGGGTGACAAATGAGCATTCAAGAATTTCAACGCAAAGACATTATGAATATATTTATGTAAATATGTAAGTAAGTCACCTTATTTTTATTCATATAGAATAAGAGTTAAGAGGTTAAAAGAAAAACAGAAGAATATCATTAAATTTGTTACTAAGGTATCCATACTTATATTATAAATGCGAATGTCTGTGTGTTTGTCTGTCACGCTTTCACGGCTAATCTACTGGTCCGATTTGGATGAAATTTAGAATGAAAGTAGTAAAAATGACTGGGTCTAACATAGGCTATTTAGTTTTTAAAAAATCAACCTCTAAAGGGTTGAAATAGGGGATGAAAGTTTATATGAAAAATCTACACCGCTTGACCGATTGTAATGAATTTTGGCATATATATAGTTTATAATCCAAAGTTAAACTTAGGCTACTTTATTTTTCATAAATCCATTACTGAAGGTTGCAATATACCGAAACAGGCACGTAGATCACGCGGCGAAGCCGCGAGCGGACCGCTAGTATTTTATATTTAGGTTTCGAAGGGCAATTTCATTGTTTTACACATTAGATTGGTTTTAGACCCAGTGTGACGTGCGTAAGTATTTACGCGATGATTCGATTCCCACTCAGAGGAAAAATTATATTAAAATTATTTTCGTTTCTCATTTCGAAAATATAATAAATTTAAATATAATTTTTCAGATAGAACGCGGCGTTAAGTTCCGCCAATCAACACGCAATGTCTCGGATTATAGAAAATGAAGAACGAAGTAACTCAATGCTAGGTTCTCTCTATCTACCCAAGCATACGAAAAAAAAGTATGACGTTGAATAACTTTTTTCTGAAACTTGTCCAAATTTGAAGATTAAAACCTATTCACCAAGTCCCAAGATATATAATTCCTCTTTCCACAAACAGTAAACGAGATTTTTCGTCAGGAAAATGCGAGGCATACGATTAATTAAACTCAAACTCGACTATTTAATCTGCTTTTGACGGGAAATTTTTCCATGGAGCCGGCACAGGGTTTTACGCAACTACATTTATAAGAGGCCTCGAATGCCTCTACTACTAAAACGTATTTATATTCTGAAAGGACAACAATGCTTTATACTCATTTGAAATACAGTAATAAATAGATAGTGGCCAGTCGTGGCCCAGTGGCACAAGCGTGTGACTGTAAACGACTGGTTGTGGGTTCGATTCCCACTCGAGGAGTGGAAATATTTAATATTTCCATTTTCTTCGCTCTGGTGTCGAGGTAAAGCGCGGCGTTAAGTTCCGCCACTTGACACGCAATGCCTCCGAATTCGGCGGAAAGTGGGGAACGGAGTATCTTAATACTAGGTTCCCTCCCTCTGCCTACCCTACTGCGTGCGGGGTACAGCGTGAAGCTGAAAAAATAAATAAATAAATAAATAGAAGGATATATTTTTTTATATTCTTTAATGAATAATATGAGCGAGACCGATCGCGTCACGGCTCTTGAACTGGCTGAGCTGAGTAATAGCTTTTGTTTAGTCCAATCACAGTTATACATTTAAATTAATGGTTTCTGTTTAAGAGCAATTAAAATTGTATTTTTGTTTTCTTAAAATATGTGGTATATATTAAAATTTTATTATTCAGAATATAGTGATAATTAAATTGTTTGCTTTACTTACGTTACTAACTTTTTAATCATAATTGTTTTAACAAAAAATATACAATTTTTTTAGTTTTGCTGTCAATTCAATTACCATTCATCAATTAATTTATTTATACATAATGTATGAAATAAGCCTGTTACAAGAGTTACAAATACTAATGAATTATGTAGTTTCCATAGAAAATTTGCAAAAAGTTCGTGCGAAGAAAGAATCTCCGCCGTTTTTAGATATAGGCACAAACATTAATTTTACATTTCTCTTCTCTCCGCCTTAAGAAATATGAATTATAGTCTATAGCTATGTAGTCATTCTTTATGATATATGCGCATACTAAGTATCCGTGACACGAGAGTCGTGAGTCGTCATGATTAATCCTTCATTGTTTTCGCTTAAAACTATCGAATATAATATCAATATAACACCAATACAATATTTATATTTTAATTTCGCTAACTACTATCCTTAGTAAAATGTTATTATACTGTACAATTCTTGTTTGAATTATAATATACCTAAACTGATTGCAGATTACCATTAACGCGATAGATGTTGTTTCAATCTCCGCGATGATTGTGGGTTCGATTACCACACGAGAAATGAGAAGATATTATTTACATTTTCTGCTGTGGTAGATACCAAAGACAAGACGTGACATTAAGTTACGCCACTTAACACGCAACCTCTCCACTTTAGGCGGAAAGTGGAGAATAGTGTCTTAACATTAGATTCTCTCTGAATACCTTTCTGCGCGAATGCGGGACAAAGATTAAAGCTGACTTTTTTGCATCTTGGTAAGGACAAATAGCGAAATTCCGCTAATCGAAAAGCAAAAAACGGAGTGTCCTTAAAAAAGAGGTCTCTTCTGCCTACCCTTGTGGGAAAAAGCGTAAAGTTAAAGACGTGGAACATCATCAAAATAACTCGATTACTTTTCTATGTAAATACACATACCAAAATATACTGTATAGCTTTAAGATATTATCAAAATCTAACCCTCACCTAAATAGTGTGACTCATAAGGGGTGATAGACCCTTATATATTATATCGAAGGTCACAAGGGCAGAAAGTGTCATTAGGGCATTAAGTAATCAACAGTAATGATTGTATGGAGTATGCATGAGTATGTATTGTTACCTACACAAGCTATGTGAATTTGAAGGCTTTTAAGTTTTGAACATTGTTACAAATGTTAATATTTTTTATACATTAATATTTATTTCAATCTTTCATTGAATTTTGAAATGCAAGTAAGCACTTCTTTCAATATACTTTTGGCATTTCAATATTTTAAAATATAAAAATAAAGCAGTTTTTATCAGTATTACAAGTATATGAATTACAAACATAAACCAAATTTATTCATTAGAAATAACTATTACAAATTATTTAAAGAGATACATGCAAGATAAAAAACCTCATGTGTTTAAATTAAGCATATGGTAGAAAACACCTGGCCCCATACTGCACAATGACATTATGACCTTGAGTTTGTATAATAAATTAAAATAAACATTTGTATTGCTCACAATTTCTCATTTTCATGTAATAATTAGTAAAATTCAGATTTTAATAGTACTCTGACTAAATTATAATTTCATAATAAGTTCATAATATGTAGTATTACAAAGACATAGTTGTATATAATTACATGTTTTAGCTACAAAATGAATACAAAATTATTAATTTAATAAAAATTATAATAAAAAAAAACAAATAATTAGCATGTATATCTGCTTAAATGAATATATTTAATCTTAATAAATGAACTTACATTTTCTAATCGAAAGTTTTAATTATTGCATTTGAAAAGTCAAAAATTAAGAGCACCTATAGTATTTCCACGTGTAGTAGATAGGAATAAAATATATACATTTTAAATATTGACGAACTTGCGTTCTTCAGTTCTAGTACAACTAATAGGTAAGGGTGGATCGACCTAGCACATGAGAACGCACAAGGCAGCGTTTATAAATACTCTCGTATTAAAATTGAGATGTTTAGTATTAAAATTGAGATGTTACATTCATAAATGATCAATTAAGCATAAATACCTTATATATTCCAAATAATTATGGATTCTTGTGTTTAAAATCTCGTGCCTTGTCCCTATAAAATCTTCCACAACCACTGAACTCAAATACTACGCAAATAAAACACACTAGCACTGATGTTCACTTAAAAGATATAAGAAACGTAATAATTAATAATATCATGAACTAATTATGTCATAAAACGTCCAGTAATCTGTTACAAAATGAAAAAAATGTAGCATCTCCCTATATAGGTACCGACACACAATCAGCACAACCACTGCCCAGAAAACCCACTTTAAACTGACAAAAACATATAAAGCGGCGCTACTATCGCTTTTTGGCGCAAGCGCTGTACGTCACTACGTTTTTTTTTTATTTTCTTGAACTAGATTCTTAGTATTTAACTCATTAACTTTAAGTGTTTAAAAGTTATTCTTCATAAAATATATAACTGTATATTAATTTTAGATAATAATTACTTTATATTATTTTTAAGTGTAATTTATTTAAAGAAAATACTGTTTAGGACTTAAAAATTAAAATTACTTTTTCTCTAAAGTGCCTTAGTGATAAAATTTGACAGATAAGAACCTTGTTGTATTTTCATATTTTATATTTATTTTAATATTTAAATATGTTGGACAACGTAAAACAAGTTATATTAGTGCTCTCAGGGAAAGGTGGTGTTGGAAAATCCACAGTTAGTACTCAACTAGCACTAACACTGAAAGAAAAAGGTTTTAAGGTTAGAAATATATAAACATTTTATTTTTATCATATTTTATATTTATTTTTATTGTTCAATATTAAAATTACTGTATAATATTCTAGGTTGGACTGCTTGATGTTGATTTGACTGGACCTAGTGTCCCATATTTACTGAATTTAGAGGATCAAAACATTCACCAGGGGCCAGAAGGTTGGATTCCAGTATATTTAGATAAAGAACAAAAACTAGGTGTTATGTCTATTGGTTTTCTTCTTAAGTCTAGAAATGATGCTGTTGTATGGAGAGGACCAAAGAAAACATCAATGATAAAACAGTTTTTAGAAGATGTATATTGGCAAGATTTGGACTATCTACTGATAGATACACCTCCAGGTACTTATTAAAAAAGTTTAAAAAACATATTAGCATTTTAAATGTATGCCATTTAATTTAAGTTTAAAATAATTTAAATTAACTTGTATTCTAGGCACATCTGATGAACACATAACTGTAATGGAGAACTTGCGACAAGTACCACAATGCTCTGCAATAATTGTAACAACTCCACAGGAAGTAGCCATAGAAGATGTTCGTAAAGAAATCACATTTTGTAGAAAGACTGGCATTCAAATAATGGGCATAATTGAAAACATGAGTGGGTAAGTCACTTAATTGAAGCTTATATTCATATTTGAAACTTTATTCCACATAGTAGAGTAGGCAGAGCTGAATTCAAGATATTTCATTTTCTGTGCACTTTATCACATAATTATTTCCACAAGTAAAGGTTGAACTCGCAACCATCACATTAAAGTCAGTCCTTGGCCCAATACAACTATACGCTTTTTGTGACAACTATTATGACAATTGGGGTTTGCATTATATAGTATTGCATTATCTAGCATCCTTTTACCTTATCAAGTTTTATTATTTATTGTTATTTTTTTGTTTATAAAGCAAATTATGAAACTAGCATAAAAATATCTTTCTTCTAGCTATGAATGCCCAACATGCAGTGAATGCACAAACATATTTTCAACGGGAGGAGGGAAGTCATTAGCCGAGATATCTAAATTACCTTTCCTAGGCAGCATCCCAATTGACCCCAGAGTTGGTGCGTTAGCTGGTAAAGGAGTTGCCGCAGTTAAAGAGTTACCAGAGAGCAATACTAGTAAAATGTTTAATAACTTAGTTTCTATTATAGAAAGTGTTTCAAGTAATGGATCATAATAAACAAACAAATACATCATGTGTTAAAGCTACTAAAATAGATTTCTGTTTTTTATAATATGTAAGAAAATAAGTGTAGAAAATAATATTAAAATTAAAATCGGACATTCCTTTTGTGTTGAAGTATAAAATTTGATTGGTAAATGCTTTTTAATTCTGTTATGTCACTAAAGCCGTAACAAAAAGCCTAACTATTTTTAACAAATGAAGTTTATATTTAGTTAATCATAAAAAAAAACAATATTATAATAACAGGTTCTATATAAGCTGGTACATGTCCAAAAACACTTTCCAGTAGAACAACTTGAAGGTACCTTAACATTGTAATTTTATCATTAATTAAAGAAATATACAAATTTTTCAAAGGCATACAATGCATATATTAAAATTTTAATTATTTTAATTGAATAATCACAAAATTACAATATTTACCTTAAAATTGTTTTTAAAGCATTTCTATCGTTCTATGTAGGACCCATCAATGTATTTTAATGCTTAAATATGTATATTCACTTGGTACAAACTTGGTACCTATTTTTGGTTCTAATATTTTTTTTTGGAAAACAATTTTGTCGTAATAATGTTTCGGTCACAGAAGGATCTTTTAATTTGGCTTTCCATATTTTGTGGTCTAATAAAAGTTCCTTTATTATAATCATATATTTATGAGCTATGTATAAGATTTATGTACATACATAATATATGTTATTTTTTTTATTTTTTATCTCTTGCGTTATGTGTTCGCACAATATAAATAGATTAAACAGTTAAAGAGCTAAATGGCTTGAAAATAGAATTGCCTAGGGCATATTTCTTATTTGATAAAATAACTATTCTGTTAACATAATATAGACCTTCTTTTTTTTCTCGCTGGGAAATGCGTTTACGCAGACCATCCGTTTGCAAAAAAGGCAGAACAGCCCTGAGAACGGATGATACTGTAGGACTCACCAACAAGCCCGATACCTAAGTTATGAAGTAAGGGATTTGACTTTTTGTAAATATAATGGACTATGGAACCAAAATAAAACAAGTATAACTTTTCAAAAGTTTTTTTATTACATACACAATACATCATTTAAAAATACATGTAAATAGTAATATTAAAAAAATATATATGTATTTATCATATGTATTTATCAAATTGAAGCTTTGTAGATATGTTTTCTTTTAAGGTCATTAGGTCCTTACTGTATATAAAACGTATATGTGGTCCCTGTATTTGTTTTAGTCAGATCTTTACATATATGCCAAATAAGTTTAGGTTCGAATACTGATCCATTAATAATGTTCTATACAAAAAACATTGGCAAAATGTTTATAAACCAACAATATGATAAAATTCAAATAAAGAAGAATTAAATAAAAAGTATATATATATATAACAAAATATATCTTAGAAACATAACATCAACACACTTTAGACTATGTATTTAGAAATAATTACCAAAGGAAAAATAAAGAATAAAAATATTAAAATCCTTAAAAGAAATTGGTAAATTCTTTAAAAAAAATAGGAATCCCAAAAACTTTTGGTCCAATTCTGCTTAAAACATAATAAATTGAAAAAAAAAAAACTGAATTTAAAATGGAGTGTTTTGATACTAGATTCTCTTTGATTTTACTGTACTGAGAATAGCTAGCCAGCGGCCAGTCTTGGCCCAGTGGCACAAACGTGACTAAACGACTGGTTGTGGGTTCGATTCCCACTCGCGGAGTGGAAATTATATTTCCATTTTCTTCGCTCTGGTGACGAGGTCAAGCGCGGCGTTAAGTTCCGCCACTTAACACGCAAGCCTCCGAATTCGGTGGAAAGTGGGGAACGGAGTGTCTTAACACTAGGTTCCCTCTGCCTACCCTGCAGTGTGTGGGATACAGCGTGAAAATAAAAAAAAAAGAGAATAGCTAATGATTTCATAGTAATTACTTAATTAGACACAAAATAACATCCATATATATTACTCTCTTACATAAATCTATATAACTAAAATATATTCGATTACATTTAACTAAAAAATAATGCCATGAATATTCTAAAATCTAATAAAACATATAAAGCAATCTAAACATGTAACACTAAACCTATAAGACCTACTTTTAATACTTTGATTTTCTTTTTAAATGATTTTTTTTTCAATTTTACATATGTTTTTTTTTCTATTTCTTAAGCAATTATAGATAAATGAAATTTGTGTTTCGAGAAAATTTTGTTTATAATTCATGAAAAAAAATGTTAATTAATAAAACTGCCCCAAAAAGTTTTTCTATTTATAAACTTTGTAGTTATTTAAATGCTCTCAAAATCGTTATTTATAAGTAAAAATGTGACATATGATATCAATTAATTGTACTATTCTTTTACTAAAATATTTTGAAGGAAATAAAATAGTATGATTAATTTTTTTAGATTTCGAGTTTAAGATGACGCCATTAATATAAAAATAAGTATAACCTTTTTGGTACGTTAGTTTGTTTGGTATATTGTTATAATTGTACTATGAATTCGTTTCTAACATAAAACCAAACCATATAACTTAACTGACAACTCCCTGTATATACTTTGTACCGTTTTCCTCTTGCTCTTTTCGTTTCTTTTTGGCTTTCTCAATATATAGTGTGCAAAAAAGCCTAATATCAACATTTAATAAACTTTATATCATATACAAACTAAATAATTAATATTAAAAGAAATATTTAAGATTAAAACAATTTAAAATAAAATAAACTTAATAATTAATTACAATTAATCAGATCAATAAAATATATCGCCAACTTTGATGAGCCTTTATAGAATAGTTGAAGACATGTATGGATAGAAGTAGTTCAATAAATTCGATTTTTTATAAAATTTAATGTTTTGAGTCAATATTTAAATTTCCAACGATTTTTTTTATATTTTTTATTAACAACTGTCGGACGATTCGGACAGTTAAATTTATGTGGAATTAAAATTTTCGAGATTAAAATATTTTCAGTAATTGAAAAAAAAAAACGTGATAAATGTTGTTTTAACATTTATAAAGTGTTATTTATCCATCTAGGATATGATAAACATTTTTAGGAAATGAACTTTAACTTTAACGTCGTGGGATTCGAACCCGAGCCTCTTCGAAACCATCCAAGCACTCTGTCCACTATGCTATACGTTCTACATCCGGCTACGTAGAAATACTTATACGTTTATGACAACTCATTTTTGTTTTTAGTATCTCTGTAGATTTTTATTAATTTTTGCTTTACGCTCTTTGCTTACTATTATATTATCTACTAAACGTCCAGTTACATTCATAGTTTTATACGTTTTCTAAAAATCTTTTTGAATATAGGTTTTTTACTGGCAAGGAATATTTTATTTCATTTTTTTAAGAAAACGATTTAAAAAAATATTGAGATTTAAGACTTGTTCTTATGACTTGTTTGACAGAATCCAAAAATACGGACACACCTCTATGCATACATGTCTTCATTTAAAAAATAAAGAAAATATAATAATATAAAACTTAAACTTAAAAAGATTATCATAATATAACCAAAGATTAAAAATTAAATTTTAAAACTAATCCCAGTAATTCCTTTTCTATCACCATTTTGTTAAAATTAATAAAAATTCACCATAGCTTTTTACGAAAAAAGTCAAATAAAAAGAAAGTATTTAAAAAATCAACTAAACCCTGTTAATACGATCCCGCTTGTTACGATTTCCTATATAAATTCTTAATTATATATCATATAATATTTTTAATAATAAAATATATAATATATTTATAAATCCCTGCAACTTGAAGTATGTTTTCATGTATTTTGTTTATGCTTTACGCAATTGGTTATTAAGTTAAATGTATTGAAATAAAAACAAAATCAAAACATGCGAAAACGGATTCTAGTCAATATTAAAAAAGAACAATTTCGGTTTTGTTAAACGAAAAAATCCTCTTTTTAGCTAATTGCTTTTTTGTTGATTGCTAATTATCGTAATAAAGGGGTATCTACAACTTTAAATTTAATTTGAAGTAATGAAAATATTTTAATCAATTTAAAATAAATATTTTAAACCAAATGTCATATTTTAAGTAAAGAAAAATTTAAAATAGAACCTCACAAATTTAATAGTACAAAATCCATACTTATATTATAAATGCGAAAGTCTGTGTGTTTGTCTGTCACGCTTTCACGACTAATATATCGGTCCGATTTGGATGAAATTTAGAAAGAATACTAATAATTTTTTCTACTACTAATTTTTTCAAAAATCAACTTCTAAAGGGTTGAAATAGGGGATGAAAGTATATAGAAAAATCTAAGCCGTTTGACCAATTGTAATGAATTTTGCATAAATATAGTTTATAATCTAAGCTTAAACTAAAAAATAAAGTAGCCTATACTTTATTTTTCAAAAATGCGCCCTCGACGTTTGCAATATAACGTAATAGTTCACGCGGCGAAGCCGCGAGCGGGCCGCTAGTAGTATAATAATAGTATATTATACCAATATATACGATTTCTAAAAATTTTATACGTGTATATTTCATAATTTTTACTAAATAACATAATTTACTTTTCTTCGGTTTTTACGAAATCATATTAAAGACATTTTATTTTATTTTATCCATACTTATATTATAAATGCGAAAGTCTGTGTGTTTGTCTGTCACGCTTTCACGGCTAATCTACCGGTCCGATTTGGATGAAATTTAGAATGAAAGTAGTAAAAGTGACAAGGTCTAACATAGGCTACTTATTTTTTCAAAAATCAACCTCTAAAGGGTTGAAATAGGGGATGAAAGTTTATATGAAAAATCTAAACCGCTTGACCAATTGTAATGAATTTTGGCATAAATATAGTTGATAATCTAAGCTTAAACATAGGCTACTTTATTTTTTAAATATCCCGAGGGTTGCAATATAAAGAAATAGTTCACGCGGCGAAGCCGCGAGTGGGCCACTAGTTTAAAATAAATTGTACATAAATCTTTACCATCAAAAATGTCACTTTCCTCTTTTTGTACTAGTTCGATATATACCGGTAGGTATATACCGCGAATAAAGAGCTTCTACTCTATAGATAGTTGAGATTTGATAAATGTTTAAAGAATTTTCTTCCTCGTTTATTTTAGACTACACTTAGTTATTTAATTCTGTAGATTTAAAATTAAAAATTTTAAAAAGTTATCTTAAAAAAAGTTACATAATCACAAAAAATACAAAAAAAACTTAATGCCACATTATAAAGTCACTTATTCATTTAAGCTTCAATCTCTAGTGTTTTCATACAAACAAAAAAGTTTATCTACTTTTACATAATACATAAAGAAAACTGTACCTGGATTTGTATTAATTAAATAAAATGGTAATATTTTTAAGCGGTGGTAATCTCCGGTTGATTCTCGTCTCCGAGCCACATGAACTGACGGATTTCGTCCTCTGAAGAGGGACAGCAGTGAGGAGGTGCTTTTTCGAGGACACGACGAAGTTCCTGAAATTAAAAAAATAATTTATTTAATTACAAAATTTAAGTAGGTTTTAATAATAATCTTGAAAATATAAGCCTGGTATCGTGCTAGTCACGTCACTATCCCTTGTCTTGACGTTAACCTTGTGAAAGCTGAGAAGGACAAACAGTCCAAATACATAGACTTAGCTCACGAGATTACCGACATGTGGGATGTGGATTCAACAATAGTTGTCCCGATAGTCGTCAGTGTGAACGGTCTTGTAGCGAAGAGCCTCAATCAACATCTTAGGAGGCTTTCGTTACATGCCTGGATCAAGGGCCGGATTCAAACAGCAGCTTTTTTGGGAACGGCACGTATTGTGCGGAGGTTCCTCAGTCTGTCACTCTGACCACGGGTGGCTTGGCTGTAAAGCCTCCGTCGGGGGAGAACGTATTTTTTTATATTTATATTTGTAGAAATGTATTTTTTATACAAATATAAATGTATAAAAATAAGAATAATGTAAAACAAAGGAAAAATAATGTTGGATATTATATTTCCTTTTTTTTACGAGAAGAATTCAGAAATATTTTAAAATATGCCCAAATGGTTGAAACGTTTAGGAAATTTAAAAATACATTTTTGGAAAATGTATAAAAATATAACGCTCACAATAAGTTGTAATAAGCGCAAAAGAATTACGGCACAGTCGGTAGTAGAACGCATGGCTTAGCGATTGGAGGGCATCGAAGCTTTCCAAAATACGCAGCTTCAATGCCGCTGCATTCAAATTTGTGTTTTCTTAAAATGGGTTATTTAAAAATAACCTGTTTTAATATTTTTGTGTATTTTGATTTAATTTTATACGTAGTACAATGAAATGGAATATTTTGACACTAGGTTGTCTCTCTACAGATATAATCATAAATACTTTATATTTATGATAAATTTATCTCGATTACTATTCTCACCGACGAATCAGTCAGACGAGTCGCGCCCCACTGCAGCTTCAGCGGTGAGTGGGTGGGTGAGTTAATGAGTGAGCGATGAGTGAGTGAGTGAGTGAGTTTTGGGTGGGTGGGTTTTGAGTGAGTGAGTGAGTGAGTCAGTCAATGAGTGAGTGAGTGCGTGAATGAGTGTGAGAGAGAGAGGTAGTGTTAGTGTACCTGCATAGCGCTGCGGTTGCGCGAGGCGGCGGCGCGGTGGTCGACGACGGGCGCCGGGTAGTCGCGCCCCACCACGCAGCCCGCGCGCTGCTGCACCTCCAGCGGCGCCGTCCACGGGGAGTAGCTATGTACATGTTGTAGACATATAATACACTTTTTTAGCTTCATGCTGTATCTCGTACACAGCAGGGTAAATAGAGGGAACCTAGCGTTAAGACACTCCGTTCCCCATTTTCCGCCGAATTCGGAGGCATTGCGTGTTAAGTAGCAAAACTTAAAGCCGCGCATTGCCTTAATACTGGAGCGAATAAAATTAAATATTTCAATTCCTCGACTGGAAATCGAACTCACAGACAACCGAATAATGAACATTATGTATTAATTTGGTAATACTTAGGCCAGTCGTGACACAGTGAGATAATATCTGACTGAAAACATGGTTCTGGATTCGATTTCCACTTGATGATTGGAAAAGCTCTGGTACCTAAGACGAACGCGACGTTGAGTTCAGCCACTCAACACCCAATGCCTCCAAATTCGGCGTAAAACAGGGAACGCAATGTCTTAAATATTAGGTTCCCTCTGTCCACCATGATGTGTGCGGAAAAAAAGTGAAGCTGCAAATACAAAAAGTATATACATGAACGAATGAACTCTATATAATAGCTTATACTCTGTAGTAATGTATGCATGTATAAAACACTATTAAACTGTAAATAAAATAATAAGTAAATTAACTATATTTATGCCAAAAATTCATTACAATCGGTTTAGATTTTTCATTTTAACTTTCATCCTCTATTTTAAACCTTCAGAGTAAAGTAGCCTATGTTTGACCCGGCTTATTCATTACATTCATTCAAAATTTCATCCAAACCGGACTGGTAGATTACCCGTTCAAGGGTGACAGACAAACAGACAGATTTTCGTATTTATAATATAAGTATGGATATGGATATAAATACTCACATATACTCAACAGGCATATTAGCCAGCTCGGGCACGTATCTCCGCACGTAGTGCCCGCTGGGCTCGAGGCGGCGTCCGAGGCGCACCGGACACGCGCACTCGCCCGAGTCCAGCAGCGCCTCGAACGCGGACGACGACACCCACATCCAGTTGCCGGCGCAGACTGACCTGGGATAGTAAAATGTATGGTTTAAATCAGAGGTTATTAACTTGTGTCACGTTTAATTGGTTTATTAACTTGTGTCCAGCAGAGTAGGCAGGTATAATCTAATGTTAAGGCTAAGTTCTCTACTTTCCGCCGAATTTTGGACTCATTGCGTGTTAACTGGCGGAACTTGACGCCACGTTTTTCTTAAACATCAGAGCGAAGAAAATGGAAATTATTTTCACTACTCGAGCGGGAATCGAACCCACAACCAGTTGCGTTTAGTCAGTCGCTGGCCTCACATAAAAATTAAAAAAATATATATTTTGATATACACCATATAAATGAGAACGTTATAGTAAGAATAAAGAAGAGCGTGCTCTGGCGGTTTGGGCACGTCGAGAAGATATAAAATAGTAAGAAAAATATAGAAAAGAAAGGTTAGCGGTTAGAGAGGCAGGGAGAGACCTCGGTTGACCACAGTATTGATGATACTGGAGGAAGGTTAAGTAAAAAGCATGAGGACCCTCCAGAGGGCTTGTATGAAGAGGTTGATGAGCCAAAAAAAGTATGTATGGAGGGACAGTAGCGTTTGGCGCTCCATGCACAGTAATTTGGTGGTAGGAGGTGGCCACTATCATATCAAAAACAAACCGCCAAATATCTGATGATGTAGATATCCAGGGGAGGAGTTAACTTACCATGAAGTAAGTCCTTCTGCTCGTTTATCTTCTTTAACACATATTGTTTTTTTTTAATATACTATTGCATCTTATATAGGTGTATAGAAATCTTCAACGGGTGCTCTCGGTGGAGAGTGAACTTAGACTGTCGTGTGAACATAGGCCACTTGCCTAACTATATATTAACCTACAGATAATGATACGTAAATACTGTCTCAGTACATAAATAACGATAACTGCTTAGTTGACATCGTGCAACACATCGATAGTTTTGTGACTCTTCTTGCTTATTTATATTTTTGATTATTAGGTTTTTATAGATTTGTAAAAATGTAAAAAGTTGTGTTATATTAAAAATTACAAAGTTGCACGTAATCGTGAATACAATAAAAAATATATTTATAACGAGTTCTAATATATATGTTTATATATGATAATAATAAATATAATTTATTAAAAAGGAAATAAAGAAAAGGCATAATCATATAACTGATTAAAATGTTACAATTGGAATCTTTATATAATTTGAATACGTATACAATTATAATCCACAACATTGTATGTAGATAGTACCTACATATACGTTTATAATACATGTTCGCACTTGTGCATTTTTCGATATAAAAAAATATTATATCAATTTGTTTTTTTTAGCTTCACGCTGTATCCTGCACACAGCAGGGTAGGCAGAGGGAATCTAGTGTTAAGACACTCCGTTCCCCACTTTCCGCCGAATTCGGAGGCTTGCGTGTTAAGTGGCGGAACTTAACGCCGCGCTTTAGCTCGAGACCAGAGCGAAGAAAATGGAAATATAAATTCCACTCCTCGAATGGGAATCGAACCCACAACCAGTCGTTTACAGTCACACGCTTGTGCCACTGGGCCACGACTGGCCATATCAATTTGTTTAAGTCAAAAAATTCCTTTTCATATACATATTTTGACGCCGTATTAAGAACGCATGGCTTAGGGTCAGAGTGCTGGCCGATTTCCGAAAGACGCAAGTTCGAATCCGCTGCGTTGAAATTTATGTAAAAGTGCGAGTTCAAAACGTCAATTATTCTAAAATTCTTGTAAATGAGAAACAGTATGTATCTCTTTTGAATATTTTTACATGAAATACCTACATATTTTTTACCCAAATTCCTATATCCTCATTTAAATTAGACTAGTAAAATATGAGGCCAGTAAAATCTTTAACAAATCAACTCTTTTGTAGTTCATATACCACAATAACTTAGCACCATTGAAAAAAATCGGCGATTTTTTTTTTAGTGCATTATTTCTCGACAGTAATAATACTCTTTTTTTATCGTCGGGCAAATATATATATCGCTTTAAAATGTTGTTATTTGATATTACAGTCATAAGGTGGGTGTCTTGATTGCGCTTCTGCAAACGCTGAGTAATCTATCGTCGTGGGATAGTATATGTTTTTAACGTGACAATGTATCGGCAACTACATAATATAATGTCCATTATATTATGTCCTATGTATATATAATTATTATTGTATATATACCGAGAGATATATATATATATATATATATATATTCTATAGATATATATATTATATATATAATAGATATAATATATATATATATATATATAATATATAGATATATATATATATATGATATATAATAGATATATATATATATATATATATATATATTACTATATATATATATATATATATATATATATATATATATATTATATATATATATAGATATATATATATATATATATAAACTGATTATTTGTATATTTTGTCATTTTAAAGTGCTTTTCACACAAAAAATATAAAAAATTAGTGTCCGACCGAAGGTTCGGTTTCGGTTTCGGTTTCGGCAAAAAAATGTAGTTTCGGCCGTAGTTTCGGTTTCGGCAAAAAAACTGCCGAACCTTCGGCAATGCCGAAACTACTCACACATGAGTACCTACTCATGAATTTTCACGTCGTAAGATACTTTTGAGTGTTTTGATAGCTTGTGAACCTAATCTTAAGATATAGTAAACGATTTTAATATATAAATTATAAATTAATGATGAGAATACTGAATGAACTGCTCACGATAGATTAAATGAACTATCCCTGTTAGTCTGTAAGGAAACTGTGTGTCTGTTCGCGTAAGTGTGGCTCCTTTCAGGGGTCGAATACCTATGAATTTACTATATTGGAGGCTTGCCTTATTAATTATTATTTAAATATAACCGTTTTCTATATAAATGTAACACAGTATATAGTCAATAAGTTAATATAATTATCTAATGTAAATCTTATCATAAATTTGCACATAAATTTCCCTGCAAGAAATGCGCAGTTAAATATCTATTTACCAAGTGTTGCCACTCTTAAGAGGAGACTGAGGGTCTAGAGAACCCAAAGGTCCCTGGGCTACAGCTTGAAAAGCCTTTATGTAAATCCCTAGGAGCCTTGGGCAAAGAGAACTGGCGTAGGTCTCTAGTACTTACTACTTTTTTATTATTTCCAAAAAAAAAATTGTAAAAGGGGGCAAACTAACGGAAGGACCGTCTGTTGGTAAGTGTTTATCGTCGCTTATGAACATCTACAACATTAGAGGAATTGTGGATGCGTTACCGACCTTGAAAATGAAGAAGGGAGAAGGGTGAGATAGAGAAATTTGGCTTAACGCCAAATATCTGATGATCATCAGATATTTGGCGGTTAATTTTTGACGTGATAGTGGTCGCGAGCCAGTCGGAGAACGAATCTCCTACCACCAAGATACTGGGCTACCTGCCTTTTGCGAGAGGCTGCCCAGCCACGGAGGGGAAAAAATACTACTACCAAACCGACGAAGGTAAAAAGATGAACTCTAGCCAATAGCGAACTTGAAAAATACTACAACCAATCGTGTTTATAGGCCTCCCTGGCGCAGTGGGACAGCTTCTAACTGTTAACGCGATGGTGGTGTTTTCAATACCCACTCGGGGGAATGATTATTTCATTTCTCCGCACTCCCACTTGAAACAAAGCGTTGAGTTCCACCACTCAACACGCACCGTCTCCATTTCAGGCAGAAAGTGACGAACGAAGTGTCTTAGCACTGGGCTCTCTCCGACTATTCGCTATGCGGCAAAACTGATCGTGAAGCTATAAAAATGTACATTATAAAATATAATTAAAATGAAAAAAATCATAATATAATAAAGTCAACGTAATCATAATATTTTAAATGCACATGTAATTTTTAAATCGTAAAATATGTAATTTTTTTACACACTATACAAATTTTATGACGTCATCAGCAGTTTCGGTTTCGGTTTCGGTTTCGGCCGAAACTAAAGTCAGAACCGAAGGTTCGGTTTCGGTTTCTGTTTCGGCAGAAAATCCAGTTTCGGTCGGACACTAAAAAAAATCGAATTTTGGCAACAGTCTTCGACTGCAAAGCCACGCGTTCGACAAAATTAATTTCATAAATATAATATACTTTCTAAAAAATATATTTTTATATCTTGTATGTTTAGTGTTAACTCGTTTATGAATAAAACTACTTACGGGAGTAAGTAATTTTATTCATCTTGGGGTGTCCTTTTCAGTACCAATTTTCGACCAGTAGGTATATATTGTAGGAGTCTGAGTTAAATGTTAATTTCAAAAATTAGTTATAGACATACTATATACCTTTAAAAGGTCACAATCGGTTTTGGAATTCTGATAACGCTTATCACAAGTATGTAACCGGTTTCATTATATTGTTTACGTATTGTTGTAATACTCCCACGCACGTGTTCCTGGCGTCGGTCAATAGTGCTTGCGTTGCGTCTGGCATCAGATGAAATAATATATATGCATTGCAGTTTTTATGTACACTGTATAAAAATATGACTAGTTACATCCCTCCGGATTATCTGTGTTTTATATATATATTTTTTATTATTCATATATTTACTAGCGGCCCGCTCGCGGCTTCGCCGCGTGGTCTACGTTGCTGTTTCGGTATAATGCAACTCTAGGTGGTGGATTTTTGAAAAATAAAGTAGCCTATGTTTAACCTTGGATTATGAACTATATATATGCCAAAATGCGATACAATCGGTCAAACGGTGTAGATTTTTCATATGAACTTTCATTCCTTATTTCAACCCTTTAGAGGTTGATTTTTGAAAAACTAAGTAGCCTATGTTAGACCCAGTCATTTTTACTAATTTCATTCTAAATTTCATCTAAATCGGACCAGTAGCTTAGCTGTGAAAGCGTGACAGACAAACACACAGACATTCGCATTTATAATATAAGTATGGATTTAGTTCTGTTTGATGCAATGCGATGTTTGAAAGTTATCTTTGTCTAGTCATACCGTGCTCATGCACGGTAAAAATATAACATCGCTTAAAATATACGAGTATGTTAGAGTAGAAGTTCGTCAATAGTCATTGATTTTCATATATTTTATTTAATTTTTTGAACTTTACCATCCAAAGTTTCTTTTTGTTAAAATCATATGCCTAATATAGGATATATTTTTTAACTTCACGCTGTATCCCGCACACAGCATGGTAGGCAGAAGGAACCTAGTGTTAAGACACTTCGTTCCCGGAACAATGTCAACGCACAACGTCTCCGAATTTGGCGGAAAGTGTTCCACACCAATAGAAATTCATATACGCCAAAACATTATAAATAAATACATATTTCGTAGGTAAATCTCTTGAATACTACTTCTAAGTGTTCTTTAAGTGACTCAGTGTAATCGTTTATTGTAATGATGTCATCTTTGTACAGGTATAGAAAGTCGAAGACTTGTAGTATTAAACCATTATTTTATGTTATTTTCAACATTTAACGATGCTACTTCGATACATTCGTATACCCTGTTCATAATCAATGTTGAAAATATCTATTTTCTTACTTTTCACCATTTCTACACATTTCTAAAAAGTTTTATAATATTCATTTTCGAGTCATCTCATTCTCTTGCAATATTATTTCAATCTCAAGGTAAACGTGGCTTAAACTGCCTTGCGTTTGTGGGTACGATTTCGACTCGGGGGAACGATTATATTATATCAATTTTATTAAGGCATATCACATCTTTTGAATTAAACCACTTAACATGCAACGTATCAATTTCGGAAAGAAAGTGTAGAACGGAGTTTCGACGCTCAAGTCTTCTCTGTCCAATCTGTTACACAACAAAAAGCGTGAAGCTGTAAAAAAGATACTATAAATGGTATATAGTCACCAATCAGCGTCCAGCAAACAGACACACAGACAGTCACACACACGCACACACTCACCAGTCCGCGTCCAGCAGGTACTTGAGGAAGTGGTTGAGGCCGTGCTCCCAGGAGAGCCACAGCACACACACACACGCGCGCGCACACACACGCGCACACACACGCGCACACACACGCGCACACACACTCACCAGTCCGCGTCCAGCAGGTACTTGAGGAAGTGGTTGAGGCCGTGCTCCCAGGAGAGCCACAGCGTGCCGCGCGTGAGGAAGGAGGCGACGGTGTTGCGCACGGCGTGGTGCAGCCAGCCCTCCGTGCGGAGTTGGCGCATCGCCGCGTCTATGAACGGGAAGCCGGTGCGGCCCTCGCGCCATCTTATGTGCGAATTGAAAAAAAATGGATTTAAAAAAAAATGAAAACATATAAAACAATACATTTTAAGAAAATAGACATAGACATAGTAATTAGTGACATTCGAACCCGTCCTTGGGGACCGTTTAAAGCATTCTGATCGCTAAGCCATAGGTTCTAGGTCCATCTACGTCGATTTTTTTTAGCTTCACACTGTCTCCCACGCAAGCAGGGTAGGCGGAGAGAACTCAGTGTTAAGACACTTCTTTCTCCACGCATCGCCAGAATTCGAGTTATTTATTGCATGTCGAGTAAAAATCAACGTCGCGATTTATCTTGTCTTGCCAGAACGGAGAAATAAAAAATAATATATCGCACACTTAATAATAAACTGACCGATTATAAGATCGGTTAAAACTGAGTTTTTAGTATCCCGGACCTGTATTTAGTGCTATCTATTCATTAAGACCTATATTTAATCTTTATTTAAATGGTTTATGAACAAACTGTAATATGTGTCTCTTTCACTCTTACAGTTTATTGTATTTAATACTAGCAGCCCAACTACACAACTGTTTCGGTATATTGCAACCCTCGGGGGTGCATTTTAAAAAAATAAAATTGCCTATGTTTAACCTTGGATTATCAACTATATATATTCTTTCCGAATTTCATAAAAATCGGACCGATAGATTAGCCGTGAAAGCGTGACAAACAGACAGACTTTCGCATTTATAATATAAGTATGGATTTGATAGAGAATGACACAAGCAAATTTACGTCAGGCGTCGGTTGTAGACTATGTGATGCTTCGTTAATATAACAATTTATTAATAATTAAGTTTTTCTATCATCAAATTTTGATTTGTTTTTGAAATTAAATTTATATTAAGATATTTATTCTTTTTAAAGGAAAGAACAGTTTAATTTTCATATTTGTGAAGTTATTATGTCTAATTAATAGTTAGACTAGTTTTTTTAATAAAAACGAATACTTTAATTAAAAATGAAAAAAAAAATATTTGGAATTAATTCATTTTCTTATACACTGTCAGATATAATAAGTCTCATAAGGAAATCAGGCTGTGAGTTTTTGACATTAGGTCAAAAAATAGGTACAGTTAGTACTTGAGGTGACAATTATAATAAAAAGTGAAGTAATTATGAGAATGTGAATTAATAGACAGTATGTCAGTAGTTATGGTAGACTATGAAGAAAAAAGAAGATCAAAAAGGCTAGTCGTGGCGCAGTGGCGCAAAGTGTGACTGTAAATGCTATTGGTTGTGGGTTCGATTTTGACTCTAAGATTGGAATTATTTAATATTTCCATTTTCGTTGATGTAGTGGTCGAAACAAAGTGCGGCGTTGAGTTCTGTCTTTTAACACGTAACACGTTCAGAATTCAGCGGAAAATGTGAAACGGAGTGTCTTAACATTAGGTTCCCTCTGTCTACCCTGCTGTGTGCCGAATGCAGCGTGAAGCTAAAAACCGAACTGAACAAACAATAATAAACCTATAAAATCGAAAAAGACATTAAGAAAACGTATAAAATAAAATTTTTGAATGCAGCGGAATTCGAACCCGCGCATCCTGAACACCGTTCAGGCGCTGTTACCACTGAACGCATGTTAAGTGTGAAATAACACTTTAAAAATGTTTAAAAAAATCTATAAAACAACTCACCTCTGCAATTCATCACCTTCGGGCTCTTTCCAGGGGATGTTCAAGCAAATGGGATTGTTGTCCATCTGGCCGTAGTTGGGGTTCGTCACGCTCATCGTGTAGAAATACTCACGCCATATTAGTTGACCTAAATAAACGAATATAATTGCAATAGTCTAAGTCTAATTAAAATATTTGTTAAAATGATTTTTGTTCAAAAATAATAAATTTTAGCCTTTAAATAAATAGCATTTAAAAGTTCGATGTTATCTATTAAGCTCAGATGTAATGAGGATACCCAGCCGAAACATATAACCGTAAGTATATAAATTTCATATATCGCTAACTGTTTTTTTAAGTTGACAAAGACATTTAGAAAACTTATTAAATTTCGACGCAGCTGGTAGTAGAACGCATGGCTTAGCGGTCAGAGCGTTAGGACAGTTTCCAGAAACCGCGGGTTCGAATCCCGCTACGTACAAATTTTTATACGTTTTCTAAATGTCTTTTTCAGTTTCCGAAGTGTGTCAATAACACTTTAAAATGTTAACAGTAATTTTTCAAGCTGCTTGTGACAATAATAATGCTTTAAATATAAATATAATCCATACATTCATTCTTTTTTTTTAGCTTCACGCTGTATCCCGCACACAGCAAGGTAGGCAGAGGGGACTTATTGTTACGACACTCCGTTCCCCACTGTCCGCCAATTTCGAAAGGCATTGCGTGGTAATTGGCGGAACTTTACACCGCGCTTTGCCTCTGATACCAGAGTGAAGGAAATGGAAAAATGAAATATTTCCACTCCTCGAGTGGGAATCGAACCCACAACCAGTCGTTTACAGTCACACGTTTATGCCACTGCGGAACGACTGGCGTCCACTTAATTTATTCTTTTATATATTAGATTTTAAATACATACCTGTAATAAACTGAGTGGAAGCGAGTTGCCCCTGGTTCACTTGGTGGAATAAATCTTGGACGCACCAATAAAATCTGCAGAGTAAAATTATTTACATTGTCATACATTTTATTTATTTATTTAATTATTATTCTTTGTTATTTTATCTATGTTAATTTTTTAATTGAAAAAAAAACACATTCAGCTTCAAATCTATCTATTTATGTGATAATATAATAAAATCTGGCCAGAGACCAGCTGATTGAAATTTGCAATTCAAATTGTACTCGTGTCCGGATCCGACGCCAACATAATATGTTTATTGCATGAACTTGATATCTAAAGTCAATAACAACTAAATAATAGGGAACAAAAAATATTTATTATTAAATCTAAATAAAAAACGTATGGACACGATAAAATTATTTATTTTTTAAACTAAATTATATTTCAACAGATTCGAACTAGCGTCCTTTTCTGAATGCTCTTTATTATTTATAACTTATATTTTATTATTTTTTTATTCTTGTAAATATTCCATTATATTTCCATTTTCTTCGCTCTGGTGTTGCGGTTAAGCGCGGCGTTAAGTTCCGCCACTTAACACGCAAGCCTCCGAATTCGGCGAAAGTGGGGAACGGAGTGTCTTAACACTAGGTTCCCTCTGCCTATCCTGCTGTGTGCGGGATACAATGTGAAGATAAAAAAAATATATTCCCATATTCAATTTTTATCCGATTTTTGATTCTACACCTAACCTTTGTATATTTTAATTATAATATAACACATTTAAATACTTACCGCCGAACAGATAGACATCCAAAACGAAGAGCGGGACTCAAAGAGATGGGAGGTCCCAGCAAGTCGGGGTTGCCATGCGTTGGTAAATAAGATCCCCTGAAATAAGGAAAATAAAAATGTTTTGTCAATTGTATAATAATGTATATAATAATATGTATTTTTATCTTGTTTATAAAAGAATGCTTAGCTGTTAAAGAAAAAAACGTGGTAAAGAGTGTCCCTTCGTCTTCCACTTTCTGCCTGAAATCAGGACATTTGCGTGTTAAGTGGCGGCGCGCGCCTTGTATAAGGTACCAGAGCGATGAAATGAAAATTTAAATATAATAATTTACCCGAATGTGAATCAATATACAATCACCACCAGGGCTTCAGTAGTTATATTTTTATTATAATAAACAAATAACTAATCCGGGTAAAAAAGGATGGATGGCAACCCTATTCAAACCAAATATCCTTTCTAGTTTATCAAAGCTATATATGGAAAAAAATTAAAAATAGCTTCACGCTATATCCCGCACACAGCAGGGTAGGCAGAGGGAACCTAGTGTTAAGACACTCCGTTCCCCACTTACCACCGAATTCGGAGGCTTGCGTGTTAAGTGGCGGAACTTAACGCCGCGCTTTACCTCGACACCAGAGCGAAGAAAATGGAAATATAATTTCCACTCCTCGAGTGGGAATCGAACCCACAACAAGTCGTTTACAGTCACACTCTTATGCCACTGGGCCACGACTGGCCCCTATATATGGATATATGTACATACTAATAAAAATGAATATCACCTGCAGAACGTCTCATACTCCACCGCCAAGCGATTCTGCATCTGGTTCAAGGCAGCGGTTTCCCCTCCCACCCAGCGTATCATACGAATATCCTCGTTCTCTAAGAACACTCCTAAATCTTCTGGTTTTGGAGCCTAAAAGAAATTACTTAGATTTAATTTCAAAAGTAATATATTGGTACATTTTCATATTATCGTGTATAAAATTAAAATCAACAGACTAGCAGAGAAGGCTTTTTAATATCACCCTTTAAATTCTAGTTTAAAATAATAGTGAAATTTATTAATTATTATAATAAGTTAATCTTTTTTGAGTATACCTACTTTGATATATTTTTTTTAGCTTTACGCTTTATGCTGCACTTTACACGTTTGCCGCGGCACGTTGTTCGCGGCTTTGTCTAGACACCAGAACGTTTATTTTTTTTTCAGTTTTACTCTTTTCGGCATTGTCATAGAGACACTAATGTCAAGGATCTGCCGAAATTCCAAACACTCCACATGGAGTAGTGTAATCACACTTTGTCTTACCAGAGCGAAAAAATTAAAAAAATATAAACATAACTATTTTCCCAAATCGGGATCAAACCCACAACCAACCGTAAGTACTGCCAAACCCTCTATAAAAATATTTTTTATATATAAAAATAAAATATACATTTAAAATACCTGCTCAAATACAGTAAATTCATTATAAAAGCTTTCTGGTAGTGAGCCAAAGTTGATGCCTTTTAGGTCAACATCGTCAACGGGGCGAGGCGGGTCACCGATGATTGCTACAGTGTGCTGAAATGTAAATATACTCGTATACGTACATATATAATAGACAGAGAGAACCTAGTGTTAAGACACTCCGTTCTCTATATTTCACTAATGTTCTTTAGAGTTTTATGTGGTATAAGAGCGAGGCAATTAAAGTAAAATACATAACATACATTTTACTTTTCATAACGTAACACAAGGCAATCGAAACAGCGAGAATGTTACGGATATAAGTCCAACTCAAATTAATGTTAATATTTAATTAAAATTTACTTGGTGATAGGTGTTTTGGTTAAGATAGGATACATTGTTTAAAGCTATACAACAAAAAACACTCAAATACGTCCAGTAGTTCTGAAGATTTGCGGGTACAAATATTATATCCTTACTGTTACTTGTATCTAAAGAGACATGACCATATCTTTGCAACAGCATTTATTCATATTGTGGTAAATCCGCCTAAATATTTCGCTACAACGCCATACCAGTTTTAAGCTAAAGTATCTAAAACATACATTAATTACCCTATAAATCGAAGCATAACTTTAAAATTAACTCCGTTTTTCAAACTCACCAAAAACATCTGATAAGTCAACGGCGGTATACCACCATTGGCTCTAATAACGGTGTCGGGGTCCCACAGAGTGTGGGACACGTGTTCCCGACACGAGACACCGATCTCGCGACACAAGCTACGAACACCCTCATCGCGAGGCCGCCAGATGGGCTCGCAGTCTTGTTCAAAACATATCTTGCGAATGCCTGTGAAATAATTGTTTAATAGATAACTTATAAAATAGCAATAAGTTTTGTATGCTTTTTATGTGTAAAAAAAAATTTTGACAATGTTTTACTAAACCAGGAGCAGGCAAGCGGCAGTCTGCTTAATAATATTTTTATATCGCTCACTAAGTATAATTTACATTAGGTACAGATTTTCCCTTTTCTGTTTAAACACTATTTTTTTAATTTACCCCACACCCAGCAGGATAGGCAGAGGGAACCTAGTGTTAAGACAATCCGTTGCTCACTTTCCGTCAAATTCGAAGGTGTTGCGTATTAAGTGGCGGAACTTAACGCCGCGCTTTGCCTCGACACCAGAGCGAAGAAAATGGAAATATTAAATATTTCCACACCTCGAGTGGGAATCGAACCTACAACCAGTCGTTTACAGTCACACGCTTGTACGACTGGCCCCAAACACTATTAAGAAGTATAATTTTGGCATGCCAATTTATTTTTAACTTTCGTTAAAACCCACCCAGTAAAAGGTTGGCCAGTCCTGTACAACAACCGTAGCTTTTCATAACAAATATGACATAATGCCATAAGGTTGCCTGGCAGAGATCGCTTTCTAAGCGGTAAAGACGTAGGTACTTTGTATTTCTGTGCCTTTAGTTCGGGTGTATAATAAAGAGTAATTATTATTAGTATAGCACATCCTCCACCATTATATTACTTAATGAAGGACCCGGGTTCGAATCCTGCTCCGTTCAAATTGTCGTATTTATCACCTTTCTTACCCGCATCTTAAAAAAATTGCCTAGATGTTTCAACATTATATATTGAGCATATAATCTTGATTGCTTCACTTTTCAGGTTTCAACACAGTAATGTTTTCACAACATTGGTCCACTGTTTAACTGTATAAACGGGTTTACCTTTACAAAAGCTTTCTAGCTTCTACTTAAGCCACAAGTTTAGTTATTAATTTATTGATTTAAGATAAAACTTTCAGTCCAAAAAGGTATTTTTTTTTTCAGTTTAACACTCTTTCTCTCATAGCAGAGAGAAAGAAAAAGAAACAACAAAACAAGAAGAAACAAAGAGAGAAAGAAAAATGTTAAGAAGCGTACCATAATTTCCGCATTAATTAACGGCATTGTCCGTTGAGTGGTGGAAATGAAGATTACTCTTGACAGAAAGGAGAAATTGAAATAATTTAAATACAATGACTTAGAGCCTATAATTGTAAACGATTTCTCATTGTCGAAGAAGCCAGGACGGTATTTTACAAGATGGATGAAAAAAACATTTGAACATTATGTTATTGAAGGTCAAATCGATGATATGAATATTAACAACAAAAATATTATTAAAAAAGAAAATAAATGCAATTCAAAGTATTTGAAAACATCGATGTTTTTGTTTATATATCTACTGTGCATCTATAGGTACTTATGCATCAATATTTATAATGGACGATTTTTTTATCATGGAACATCCCTAGTCATGATATATGTGCCGTAAGATGAAAATAAAAATAATAAATAACAATATTACTAAAAAAAACTGCCTCAAAAATATCTATATAATTCAATCTATATTGGCAGCATGATAATTACTCTTATCGAAAATCCTAAGGAAGACTATCAAGTGAAGATCACTAATAGGTATATTTAGCTTCACGTTGTATCCTGCACACAGTAGGGTAAGCAGGGGGAAGAACCTAGTGTTATAAGTCTCCGTTTCCCATTATCCACCGAAATCTAGAGGCATTGCGTAATATTTACAACTAAACGCTGCGGAATAGTAATTTAAAAAGGGTTCAAAAACAGCCACTCAGACAGCGACAACGCCCCACGCTCCACCAAAAGGCAGAGTGAACGATCATCGAGGGCTGACGGTGTCCACCGCCGCCCGCCTCACGCTCAGGGCGCCGCGCCACGTCTCCTCATCGCGGCTGGCACGATCTCACACGTTGTGTGGATCTCGTGAAGAGCTTACTATAGAAATGATCCTATGAAGTAAGGTCTTGTCGAAATTGTAAAACTGAGGGAAGGTCACTGTTATTGAGAATATCTTGCCAGCGCGATTCAGGAATTGTATTAAATGGTATAGCGCCATCTAGCAGCTGTCGTAGTAAGTTTATGCGGTTGTTTTTTTTTATCAGCGGTCTATTTTTAGCTTCCGTTCTGACGATCAATGTTTAATACATTTGCAACGCAATTTTGCCATATTTTTGGTCGTTTAATTTGCTTTAAAGTTAGGACACGTGTCCGGAAATCGTCCAAACCCACAAATCCAGAAATCGCTCCGAATAATTCAAACACTGCCCTCTAGTGGCTGTTATAGTAAGCTTTTATAGTGCTTTTGTTCAACGTACTACTTTTAGCCCTTTTCATGTTTATGAATATATTGTTAATTTTTTAGTGTGATTGAAATACGTTTTTTTCGTCTGATTCGCTTGAAATTAGAACATGTGTCCGAATACCGTAGTCCAAAAATCGGTCGAAAAGTATAGCGCCATCTAGTGGCAGCTGCGGTAAATGTAAGAACCAATTTTTTCATTAGTCTAATAATATACTTCGTTCATGTTCATCAATGTATTGAGAAATCTTACAACACAATTTTGATAAATCTTGTCAAGCATATCGCATGAAAATTTGTATACATGTCCGGATTTAGATCGCTTCAAATGGTACACTGCCAGTTACTTTTTATTCAACGCTTGCTATTTTCAACGTTGCTTTTATCTATATAGATAGACAAAAGCAACGTTGAAAATAGCACGTTAAGTAAAATTACATAGGTATTGAGAATATCTTCCCGCAATTTTGGTCGTTTGATTTGCTTGAAAATTTACATAAGTATTTGTATTCAATAACAATACAATATTTTCATACAGTGAACTTAATTTCCTTGAAATAACAACATACATTGCATGTCTTATGACAAATTATTAAAACGTTTTTTATGTTAAAATAAACATATTTTCTACTTTATCCAGTACTAGCCGACACGTGGCCACTTCGTAGGGTTAAACAGTAACGCAGACTTTTTGTAGAACTAATAGAGACTTATATTTTTGATGAACATTGTTTGTCTTTAATTTTTTGTTCAATATTTAAAAAAAAAAAAAAATGCCTGTAGCCACCTTATAGCACTCCAGAACAGTATAGATTTCTGAATGTGAAAGAATTTTCTACATCAGTTCAGTATTTCCGAAGATTACCCTACACTACTACCCCTTACAAACAAAGTTACAAACTTTATCTCTTCATATAATAGTCTAGAGAACAGTGTGAGCAGAGGAATTAGGTAGGTACTCCTAATGTCGCCACTCCATCCTCTGCTTTCGGCCTGAATTCAGGACATTACGCCGGTCATTCTTTTCAGAGCAGGGAAATAAAAATAATTTGCATACTATCATTCCCTGAGTAAGGACCGAACCAACAACCGTCACGGTTAAAAATCAGGCTATGACCTTCTTACAGTTGGGAAAAGTTTCATTGTAATTATCATCAGATTATTGATCAGGTGTTTGAGCCAAAATCACAATTAACAATGAATTAATTGTCATAGTATAAAAATTAACAAATAGTTAATTTTCAGCTTATGTGACTTAATATTTGCAATTAAATTTGGCCCAACACTGGCCTACTATGTCAAGATTGCTTTGAAAATACTTCTACGAATATAAAAAAACAAATACACTTACCAAATTCTTCCCAAAGACGTTTGAATACAACGTCAGGTTTCCCCTTAATCATATGCAGCCTCCCGCCATACTTCCTGAACTGGACATCGAGATCGTTCAACGCCTCAAGGAGATAACGCATACGATTATAGCCCACTACTTTGGTACCTATGTACATAAAAATAAGTTATATACTAATAACATTTTTAGAATTAAAATTTGAATGCGTGCCTCTTGGAAACGAGAGCTCTAAGAGGCGCGGGTTCAAATTCCGATGCGTTCAAATTTATTATAGGTTATCTAAAAATATTTTTCTACTTTATACGTGCGCATGACACTTTAAAAATTAAAAAAAAAAGTTATTCATAATTTCGTAGAAGCAACGGTCTCTTAATTCATTCCTTAATGTGAGCGCTTTTATGAAATGACCAATTTTCGATTAACCAGATCATGATGTAAAATGACTGCATTAAGAAATTATTTGCAGGGTTTTCTGCATACCAACATGGCGGCTGTCAATAACATAGTTAAAAATAATACAATTTGTTAATAAATTAGAAAGGAATTATTCATGTATTTTACCGCCAACTCTACAGATATGAACACGATATATAAAAGTACATTCAAAAATTTATAATTTGCCAAACTATACATAATGTCAATGCCTTAAGTATATTCACTAAAAAAATAGACAGACATTGTTTTTCACTCGATTAGTTAAGTAAGCTTTGGGGAATAGACTACACATTTTTTTTTCAATTTACGTTTTTCCGCATCCACTTTCCATCCGAATCCGAGACCTGGTGGGTTGAATAATGGAAACTAACGCTTCGTCTTCTTATTGAATAATTTAAATATTATTATTCCTTCAAATGGGAATAGAACGCACAATCGTTGTTGATTCAATTAGACTTTGTCACACTGCACCACGACAGGATTTAGGCATAAATAAGAATTTAACAATAATTCCATCATCAATTCATTAGTCTTCAAAATATTAAAAAAAGGGTTTTATTAATAAACCATTACTTACCAGCAGTCTCCCCATCAAATATAAAAATGGGGAAGAACGGTACGCTTCTATCCTCCAAAGCACTCTGCAGAGACGGGTTGTCGTGCAGACGAAGGCCATGGCGAAACCATAACACGCTGCCTCCGAGCATCTTCGATCGTTCTATATGAATACTTTTAATTATATTACGTACATATATATTTTGAAATATGATTTATCTTCATTTAATTACTTTTGTTTGATGCCAGTCGTGGCGCAGGAGCACAATAGTTTGACTGTAAACGCAACTGGCCGTGGGTTCTATTTATACAGGAGGAATGGAAGTACATATTTTATATTTCTATTTTCTTCGCTCTGGTATCGAGGCAAAGCGCGGCGTTAAGTTCCACCACTTAACACGCAATGTCTCCGAATTTGGCGGAAAGTGGGGAATGGAGTGTTTTAACACTAGGTTCCCTCTGTCTACCCGTCCTGTGCGTGGGATGAAGCGTAAAGCTAAAAAAAAATAGATCGCACTAAATACAGCTCTGGGGTACTAAAAACTCTGTTTTGACCAATCTTATAATCAGTCAGTTTTTTATTAAGTGTGCGATATATTATTTTTTATTTCTCCGTTCTGGCAATACAAGACAAATCGCGGCGTTGATTTTTACTCAACATGTAATAACTCGAATTCAGGCGATGCGTGGAGAACGAAGAGTCTTAACACTGAGTTCTCTCCGCCTACCCTGCTTCCGTGCGATACAGTTAAGTTCCGTCACTTTAGCGACAATGCCACCAAAATTCGGGGAAAAATGATGAACGAAGTGTCTTAAGACTAATCTAGTCTGGTGTGGAATCCTCTGTATGTGTGGAACAGCGTGAAGCTAAAAAAAGTACCTTTATTTAAAACACAGTACAATAATCAAATAAATAAAAAAGTAATGATCCAGCAAAATCAATCAATATAAAATAGTTCAATCCACCAGCAGTGAAGGAAAAATCAGTACATAAGTATTACTTTTAAAGCTAGATTCGTCTCAAGAACATTCCCATATAGCAGACAGACAGGCAAACATAGATAGAAGAAAATAGACAAAGAAGACCTAGTGTTAAAAAAACTCAATTCCCTACATGAATGTGAGACATTATGTATTAACTGGCGTAACTCAACGCCAAGCTTTCTCGTAAGACAGTGGATAAATAAAAAACACTCCCTCGAATGGCGATTGAACCTACAATCATTATATCCTATAGCTCTACAATACAATGTGGCCTCTCTTTCATTTAATTAAACATAATTACGTAATTCTCTCAGAAAACTTTAACAATAAGAAAGTAACAATTAAACTCATCAATAATTATCTACTAAAAAACTGAAACAAGTTGCCTAACAACCTACCATACAGCAGATCTAGGTCAAATCAATATCTAGACTTGCAGTAATACCTATCCAATTACCTACATTCTGTTTCAGGCAGCCGTCAAATACATTCATCACAATAAGCTATGCTTACGTTAAACATGAGTTTACAAAGGACCCTGTCTGGAACAGATTGAAATGCAACACGTGCAAGGCTTATATAATTGTATGCAGGGTTGCCATATATATGGATTTCCACGGATTTGTCATAGTTTAAATGGCAGGCCGGGGGTGACTAAAAATCCTATTAATATTATAAACGCGAAAGTTTGTAAGGATGTTTGTCAGTCTTTCTCGTAAAAATTATTGAATAGATTTTAATGAAACTTTACAATAATATAGCTTATACATCAAAATAAAATATAGGCTACAATTCATAAATTTTATTTGTGAATAATCCAAAATATCAACTAGGCTCCTTTATTTTTACAGTTTGTACGCGGACGAAGTCGCGGGCACAGCTAGTTCATAGGTAAAATAATATTGATTTTGGTTTAAGTTAACGTAACGTTTAATATATCGTTCAACTCCACGCGCACCTTGTTCAATAGTCTTTTTTTTATTTTAAGAGTTAAAGTTGTAGTTTAACATATTAGTATATAGATAGATTAAAAGATTGAAATACGTGCAAGGCTTATATAGTTGTATGCAGGGTTATATAGTTGTATGCACCGTCCTCCCGGATTTCCCCGGTTTTTATCCTAGTTTAGGAGACGTCTAGTGAGTATCCGGGCGGGATTGTATTTGTATCTAGATTTTAGTCATAGATAAAATAATTATGGTTTTGTTTAAAACTACGCCCGATTTCTGACGACTCGATTCGACACATGTGTTCGATTAGCTTTGTTTTGATTTTTATCAGCGTTATGCTCTTTTTTTTTATATGAAGGATAAGGCAAACGAGCGTTTGGGTCACTTGATGGTAGGTGAACATCGACGCCAACGACCCCGTATTCACCACAACCAGGAGTTACGAAGCCGTTGCCGGCCTTTGAGGTTCTTGAAGGTGCCCATGTCGTATCGTATGCTCTAGATTGGACCTAGTTTCAAGACACTCTGTCATCCACTTTTCGTCTGAAATCGAGACATAGGGTATTGTGTAACGGAAATCAAGATTGCGCTTTGTCTTAGATATCAGAGCGAAGAAATGAAAATTTAAATATAATCATTCCCCGAGAGAGAATCTAACCCGCAATCATCGCGTTATAATGTGACATTGCCCCACTGCGCCACGACGGTTTCGGCGGATTTTAAGACTTAAAATTGTATTTATTTATATATTTTTATTTTTTTTTCAGCTTCCCGCTGTATCCCGCACACAGAAGGGTAAGCAGAGGGAACTTAGGGTTACGACACTCCGCTCCCCACTTTCCGCCGAATACGGAGGCTTTGTGTGTTAAGTGGCGGAACTTAACGCCGCGCTTTACCTCGACACCAGAGCGAAGAAAATGGAAATATTAAATATTTCCACTCCTCGAGTGGGAATCGAACCCACAACCAGTCGTTTACAATCACATGCTTGTGCCACTGAGCCACGACTGGCCACAACTGGCCACTGACCGAATAAATTGTATTTAAATAAAATAAATAAAAAGTTGATTTATGACCATGAAAACTACATTTTATTCTACAGAGTAGTTTAGAAAACATACTATGTTCAAATGTCCGGGTTGTGGGCTCTTCACGTTTGTAGTCCTGGTTTATAGATTTTTGAGATGGCAACCCTAATTGTATGGAAAATATACTGAATGCGAAAAGGTCGAAAACGGGATTTATCTGTTTTTAATGCGACTGGAGGCCAGATATTCACCTTCTTTCAAAAACTTTACTATTCGCATTATAATATTTTGATTGAGCAATTCTCGCCTATTGGGTTACATTTACTACGTTTCGTTTTATGCTACATAGTTCAAGACATTTTTAGTTTTATTGTACATTTTTTAGTTAATTTTTGGGTTTACTTGATGGAATATGTAACCAAAAAGTACGTTCTAATGTTCTATGTCCAACACGTCTCAATATGTAAAAAAGGAGGGAAAATGTTTACTTATTCTTATTAACTTCACGCTGTAACCGGTACATAGAGCATGGGCGGTTCCCACTGCTGTGCGTGGGATGTATCCCGCACACAGCAGAGAGCGTGAAGCTAAAAAAATATATATTAAATTACTTTGAACATACCATAACGCGTTTATATATATTTTATACCTACATAGTTTTTTAGAAAATTTCATACATGTTGCTAAGGAAAACCTATTTTATATAATAAATAGTATAAATTAATAACTATGACTTGGAATTGCATAATAATTTTATCGCTAATTGCCTTGTTTGTGTAATAAATGCTCACTACTTATGTAGGTTACGGCAAATTTACAAAGACCCTTTTTGTTACGCTTTATCAACTTAAGATAGGGCTTCTTTTCCTTCTCATATTAACCTTCTATAGGTTAGCACTAGAATGGTCGCCTATTGTGCGATATTAGAAACTTAAACATATGTGAAACTTAAATAATACTTTTAATAATGTTGACGCCATTTGGCGTAGCTGGCACGTGCTTGATTAAGTGCGGTACTTTTAAGTTCATATCACATGAAATAAAAACTATTTTTTTAAAAACTACTACCAACAACGTTCAGTCAATTACACTTAACGCGCGATATCTTTAATTTGCAGAAAGTTTAAAACGGAGTGTCTTAACTCTAGATTCTCTTCGACTAATTTGCTTTAAGGAAATGAAGCAAGAAACTAGTTAGTAGTTTAACTATATAACAAATAAAATGACTCATTACGCGGCTATCTCTGATCTCTTGCTATCTCTAGCCTTGTTGTCTCTTATAATTTTTTTTAATAGGTTCATACCTTTGCTACGCAGTATTGAGCGGTGAAATTAAACGCCGTGCTGTGTATAGCCAAAGCAAAGAAATAAGAATTGTTATAAATATAATAATTTCCTTAAATAGTGAACAACCATCACAATTATAGACAGATTATCCTTGTGTGGCGTTAGATTAGGCCACTCAAAATACCTTACTATATAATATATAATATTCCTTTTTCTTTTTTTTTTCAGCTTCACGCTGTATCCCGCACACAGCAGGGTAGGCAGAGGGAACCTAGTATTAAGATACTTCGTTCCCCACTTTCCGCCGAATTCGGAGGCATTGCGTGTTAAGTGGCGGAACTTAACGCCGCGCTTAAGCTCGACACTAGAGCGAAGAACTCCTCACTCCTCACACTCGTCGAGTGGGAATCGAACCCACAATCAGTCGTTTACAGTCACACGCTTGTGCCAATGGGCCACGACTGGCCACTCCACATATAATCTCAATAGGCCAAAAGTGGATAACAGAATGTCTTAATAATAATTCCTCTCTTACTACCCTACTAGAAGCAAGAAGAACGTAAAATTAAAAAAAAAAAACAAATTATTGAGTAGGCAGTATCAAGTTACGTAAAAACTCAAAGGATTCCTTGGTTTTCTTGCCATTGCGAAACTTAATTGAAATGAAATATGAACTTTGTGTTATTTACGGAGTTTTCGCAATCCTATTATATTGCTCCCTCTGCTTACGTAGTTGAAATATAACTTTATTTATTATTATAACATATAATGTTTCATTTTTTTAGTAAAAAAATACGATCTTTTATTTAGATTTTATTACTACTGTGTTCTTAAAAAAAAATGTTGCAGTTTATACATCGCAAGGTATATTATTCACAGAACTTAGCATCAAGACACTCCGATCTCCGCTTTTCACTAAATCCAAACAATTTGAGAAACTGAGTAACAGCTAAACAGCGCATCTTAACAAAGCAGAGTCATGAAAATAACTTTTGTTTTATCTTTTTTCGAACGGGATTCGAACCCAAAATTACTGTGTGTAAAGACGCTGTCACCACGAACGAGTCGATGGTCACAACCTTCTCGATTAATAATATAGTGTTTTCATTTGCGCAGGGACTGTATTAATAATGTTAATAAAGTAACAAAATTCTTAAAAATTCTAAATTCTTATCTCCTAAATTGGTCATCGAGTTGTCGCTCGCAACATATAAAGAATAAATCCCGAATTTCAAATTTTGCAATACATGTATCATCTTTTTAATAGGCAAATTCCAATAATCTGTACCTACAAGTCTCTATTGCGATTTTATTTTTGGTTTATGTGTGTCGGTCAGCTTATAGATAATAGAAAAATTTTACATTATAATTATTATATATATAAATAAGAATTCGAATAATTAATATTTGAATATTACTTCTTGCCTTCCCCTACATTGGAGGGTAGTCAGCAAGAATTTAGTGTCAAAATAGTCTGTTCACCACTTTTTGCCCCAACTTGAAAAATTGTGTATTGAGACGTCAGAGCTCAATCCCATTAAATGCTGTGTCTGATACTAGAATAGACATATAATATAAATAAATAAGAAAAGTAACTAATATCAACTTAGGTATATTTTTTTGCTAATATTTAAAATGTGAGACCAATGTGAATTGCTGATACTCACTTGTAGTTAAACTGAATGGGTGCAAATTGAATAATCAAATGCAGAGGGAAGTAACTACTTCTATGCAATGATATAAATGATTGAACAATTCAACCAAGTACCAATTGTATAGAAGAGTGTCATAAAGACAATAACATCAAAATTTCATAAACAATAGTGCCGATAAATATTTGATGTTGTATTTTTGGATTTCTGCAGTTCTATGTATGCATAATGTGTTAACTTATTAAAATAATCCAATTAAAAATATAATGAACATTTTAATTGCATTAATGTAATTTAAATTTTCATTACAAAAAATCAAGTTATATATATAGATTTTTTGTAGTAAAGTTCCTGTAATAGATAAGAATAATTTAGTTCTCTAACTTTTTAATATTGTTTAATAGCAATTTTAACATTTTTTATCATAAATTGTTCATGTTATATATGAACTACATGTTTAATACATAAAGTAAAAATCAATTTTAAAATTTGATTAAGTAGTCTTTTTTTGTTTTATACTTTATTGTTTTTAGTGTATAACATTCTATAATAAATCTATACATTACTCAAAAAAATTCTTCCCTACACAAAATATAGATGAAACGATTAAATAATTGTTTTTCTTAAGTGTAAATATTAAAAAAAAGTTTTTTGCACTTAGATATCATAAATATATTGTATATCTCAACTTCATATGTTAAGAAATAAGAAAACTAAGGTCAGGCGAAGGCCATTATCATTAAATATTGCGGATTGTTTTTGAGTTTCTTTTTTATTTAGTAATAATTGAACTAGATCTAGAACTCCTTATTGAGTATTATATATAAGAGTAAGAAAATAATATTTAAAAAATGTGACTGTAATTGAAATAAGTAAATATGTTCTTGAATATTATTCCACATTAAAGAAATAATAAACATATTACCTTGACAGACGACTGCCACAGCAACTCACAGCTTCTATATTAAATTAAATTCTAGTATGTATTGAAATCGTAACTAAATAGCTTTCATATGGGCAATACCTTAGTTAAGGCAATATTGATATGAAACGTCTAGCACGACTGAAATCTAAGGAATTCCAGAATAAAATGCGGCAGAACATGTAATGGGTAGGTATATAGGAAAACACTGTGTTTATCAACAGGTGAAATTGTCATCTAAACTTTTGACAGTTGTAAACTTCACTGTCGTGTCAACTTATCTTGAGAACATACAAATTACAATCCAATACAAAAAGTATTATGAAATGTAATTAGTAGTAAAATTAATTCTAAAATAAAACAAAAACATGATCTCCAAAAGATCACAAGTAATTAAATTGTAGTAAATATCAAAAAATATATTTGTCGCGACCACTAACATAAGATAATAATTTTCTATATAATCTATATACATTTTAATTTTATAACCTGTGTTACATAAATAAAGTGAAGGAAAAAAAAGCCTGGGACTTACGATAATCGTGGATTATTATATAGAATTAAATTAAAAACAACTTCAAAGCCAATACAATGAACAGTATCAGATTAATTAGACGTTTTCCAGTTGCCCAATTACGTTCATTTTCAAGATGGTATATGCTTTACCTATTTTATAGGTTACGCTTTTGATAACCATAATTTACACACTTTAGTCACATAATACAAAATTGTCTTGCTATGAAACTTGCCTGTTTGAAGTTATCTAATAGTATTATTAATAGTTAATATGTAATTTTAGTTCAGTCCTGCAACAAGATGTAGCCGAAGCCGGTATAAATCCGCTCACTATTCCGCCGCCTGAAGGTGTTGAAAAGCCAGTGTCCCCGAAAATTGAAAAAATTGTATCAGAAATCACAACCCTCAATTTATTAGAAGTATCAGAACTAAGCCAAGTGCTAAAAAGGAGACTGAATCTACCTGACGCACCTGTGATGCCTATGGGAGGATTTGCTATGGCAGCACCTGCAGCTCAAGATGAAGAAGAAGCAGTACCTAAAGCTGTTAAAACTAATTTTACTGTGAGTTGATTTTGTTTTATGAGTATAAAAATATCTAGACACATGTAGTACAATACAATATTGATGAATATTGTTCTTGTAAAATGCCAACTCCCAATAGGTTCTGTAAAATTTTAAAAATTTTAGAATTTAAGTAATTGTGCATATCAATAAACTAAGTATAAGTGTTGTGAAGTTAAAATTTAAACTATATAAATAAAAGGATAAAGTTTGAAGCTAAAAAGCTATACATAATAAATACACTTTAACCCAAGGACTTAAAGTCACTTGTCTTAAATTACCTATATCTCTTTTTGCAGCTGTATCTGTTTTTGAAATTGTTTTACTTCAATTCAATTTTTTCCTGCATAGCAGTGTAGACATAGAGAACCTAGTGTCAAGACAATTCACTATTGATGTAACTAATTGTACCTAAAACATATTAAAAAATTCTTATACTTTTTTCAGGTTAAAATGACAAAATATGATGAAAAACAAAAGGTAGCACTTATCAAAGAAGTTAAGGGACTTTTAGAAGGATTTAATTTAGTACAAGCCAAGAAGTTTGTAGAAAGTGTGCCCACAGTAGTAAAAGCTGATATATCCAAAGATGAAGCTGAGAAACTCAAAGAAGCCTTATCTAAAGTTGGAGCTGTTATAGAAATTGATTAGATGTTAATATAATTATATTTTAAATTTAGTTTTATTTAGAAAATAAATTGTTAAAAATAAATGGTTTTTCTGTTCTTAATTTTACAAAAAAATCAGCTGGTAAAATGACTACCATGATTTTTATACTCCATAGATTTTTTTATATTATCATTTGTTTCTTTCTTAAGGACCCTCAACAGTATGATGGATATTGCTGTAGTCAATATTTGATATGTAATATGTAACAGTAAGCCAATTTGTACTTCTTATATATGTACTATATTTCTTGAGTATATCTCAAGAAAATCATTTACTTACAGCAGTGCATTTTTAGCAACACTTCTAATATCATATCTAAATTTTAAAATAATACAACAGGCCAATAACACAATTCTTAAAAGTATTTAAATTCGAATACAAAAACATAAAACTTCAAAGAAAAAAATACATAAAATAATTAGCAAAAACTAAAAAACGCAATTTGGAGTAGATCACTTTAATTTAGTTGGAATTTAATATATTAGCGGGATATTTAATCGCGTGTATAACATAAATAAGCACATGGCGGACCGCATAAATTCGGGTCCATTTTAGCCCTAGAGCTACAGGTTGCTTACTCCTGATACAGTCTCAATCATTCAATGCCAACTGCTAGATATAGACATTAGTTCTACCCTAAGCATCTCTAAGACTAGAATTACCAGGCCTCCAAATAAAATAGGACACCTAGAGGTATATATTTCATTAGAGCAGGGAACTTGGGAACCGTGATCAGAAAAGGTTGGGAACCCCCAATTCAACCTTTTTTGATCATGGACCACTTTTTCATTATTCTTCCTAGCAGGGATCACTATGTATATAGGTGTAATAAAAATAAACTGTAATAATCAAACAACAACTTTACTTAAAAACTCATGAAGAAATTATATAAAAATAAATAATATTTAATGAGAAACTTATGTCAATTGCGAGGTTGTCGTGGCACTATAGTTAACAAGTAGTCAAATCTAATACTTTTTGCTAATTGTTAAAACATATTATAGGACATTCTAACTTCCTTATGTAAACTGACATATGTAAACTTACTTTATAATATCAATGAATTAATGTACAATTACTCCTGTCGCTTACTGTGCGGCTGCCAACAACCGCTAAATTTAAAATCGTTCGCGGACCACTTTATCCTTTCCGCGGACCACTGGTTAGGAACCAATACATTAGAATTTATAAACATTTATAATCGGTAAATAATCATAAAAGCTAGGTTTTTATGTACATTTTTTGATTGAATGAATACTACGATACAAACCCCTTCAATAACGTAAGATGTCCAACCTTTTTATTAGGGTTTGGCGACTTGTCGGTTGACAAGTACTATGCTTCTTGCATCCAAGGATTGGCTGACTTTTGTAAGGGGTGTTTTTTATAGAAATTACAAGACAAACAAGCATCTGGATCACCTGAGGGTATGTGACCACCGCAGAAAAAAAGCTGAAGAAAAAAATCTAATAAGTCATTCTTCATTTTAAAAGTCAAATAAAACAAGATATTCCTTATAAAAATATAATTTACAAATTAACCACTTAACCTAAGTAACAAATCTACTGCTACTAAAACTATACTCTATTATATAACTATAACCTATTGTATACTAATGTAGTAAACATAATCTCAATAACAATCTAAAGAGTTAACCTCATCGTTAACTTCATATATACCTAACACATCGTCTAATAACGACGACAAACTTTTTATACCTTCTTTCCAATTCTTCTTCTGTTCTATAACCGCTTTAAAATCTTTACTCCTTAGGAAATTAACAAATAAGTATGGAGAAACAAATTTTAGTACTTTAGTTTGGTTTTTAGTAACAGGCTCCGCCTCATCTGTTTGTAAGGTCAAATGCCTTTCATATATATTCGCTAATAAGTTTATATCATCTGCATTTAATATACTTTCAATAACATTTTCAGCTTTTGACAAATTCTTAGGCTCTTCCAAATCTTCATCATGACAAAAATTAATTGTATCCAGTTTGATTTGCTTTAACAAATCATCAATATTTTTGGGTTCATTTTCATTAGGCTTCAAATTCTCAGGCAGATTATATTTATCCAAAATTTCTAGTAATTCCATAGACACAGCTAATGCAGAGTCCATAATGTCGACTTCAGTTTCGTCGTGTAAAAGTTTGACTAACACTGTAAGGCATCCTATGGACGCCAATTCATCTAAAATACGATTTAATCGTTTCTGAATTTCTATTTGGTTTAAAGTTACAATTTTTCTAGTTTCTCTAGAGAATGTAACTGGAGGGAAAGTGCCATCAAGCATGCCTTGGTCGTTTAGCAACGATTGTATGACGACTTTCCAAAATTTCAAAGCACTAAGTTGGACTTCCCAGTGAAAATCACTAAGAGCTGAGGAAACCATGTGATTGTATAAAGTACTTTTGAAATTAGGTGTTAATTTGACATTTTGATATATTTCGCACAGAACGTTGCACGCTTCCTTTCGGACTACGCCTTCTGGATTTTCTGACAGCATTTCTATGAGCAGTTCCTGTGAATAGTGTAACAATTAATATTACAAAAAATGAAGCTTTCATGGTGTGTTTGGGGAGAATCTAACTGTAAACACCATGATTATGGGTTCAATTATGTTCTCCTACTCTTAAAACATTTTTATTTAATTCTAAATAAAGAAATGATTATATTTAAAATCTAATAACTATCGCGAAAAATATCGCCTTTCTGCATTTCTGCTCCAGAATGATAATTATTAAATTGCATAACTTTTAGAATGTTAAATTTTGTAAAGTGTTGTAAAAATTGTGTGAATAAAATAAGGTAAAGAGTTACAAAGATTTTCCGCCACGTAATAATTAATATAAGAATGTATGAAATCAAGATTTTCGCTATAAATAGAGTTTCTAAGTAATATTACTGCAATACATTAATATCTGTGTATTTATAATTAAACCATTCCATCCTTATGGCTTTTAGTATTGATTCAAATAGCCACAATTTCCTTATAGAGGTCATCGTTAGGCAGTGGGACGCACTTGATTTTGCTTGCGACGGTTATGGATTCGATTCCCACTCGGAGAAATAAACTATTTTAAAAACTTTTCCGCTCTGGTTATATAACGCGGCATCGAGTTCAGCTAATCATTCTATTCTATATGTATACGACGTACGTGTGTTATAATTGAACATATGTATGTATAGATGGATATGACATGTTGATTCTTTTTATTTTTACAGTTCCAGCAATAAATTACGATTTTAAGTACATTTAAATTATTGTGAAATATCTTGTGGTTTTAACCAAGTAATTAGGTCAATATGCTTAGAATGTAAATATAATTTTTTTATGGCCCCCGTGGCACACTGAGACCGCGTCTGACTGTTTGGGTTCCCACTCGAAGATGATTATATATATTTAAATTTTCATTTTTTCTCTCTAGTACCTAAACCAAATAGCGGCGTTGAATTCCGCTATTCAACACCCGATTTCGGTCGGAAAGTGGAGAACGGAGTGTCTTGACACTAGATTCTCTCTACCTACCATACTATGAGGGAAAAAATTGCAAGTTTAAAAACAGTCCTTACACTAATAACAGCATAAATGATATTGTAGCTTGCGATAAACTATAATATTTAATTAAGCTATAAAATTTAATTAAGGACATTAAATATCTATTAAAACCGATATTCATGACCTATTTACAATAATTAAATATGAAATCATTATTCCTATGATTTGTCTGATTGCACACGATGGTTTTGGGTTCAAATCACACTTGCACAAGATTTTTTTGAAAATGAGGTTAATGCTATTTTAATATAATTTAATTGCAACTAGAAAAACAAACAAAAGAAATAACGTTTTGAAATCTTAGACTTGTATACAAAAAATACTATGTCCCCGAGCGCCACCCAAGAGTAATCTATCAGTTACTTTAATTTTTTTAAAGGCAAGCTACGTTCCCTCTTTTTCCTGCACAGTAGGAGTTAGAGGGTAGTTAGAGAGAACCAAGAGTCAAAACACTCCGTTCTTTATTTTCCGCTCGAAAATCGACTCATTGCGTGTTAATTGCATAACGCTGCGCTTTATCTTAGCTGCCAGAGCGGATAAACTACGTAGTTTAAATATGGTCATTTAACCTACAACCAATCACGTATACAATTAGATGCTATCCCACGGTATCACGATGGTATCACACTAAATAATTTTACTATCACATAAAAACATACCTATAACATACAAAAGGGCGATACATAAGAAGAAGCATTAAATATTACCTGTATATTAGGATATTGAGTCTTCAACTGGTCCCATAGAGTGCTCATTTTGCTTGCGGCACCAAGGCACTTCAATGCTGATACACGAACATAAAACTCATGGTCATTTAGTGCGACTGTCGTAGCTACATTGATAAGGTTATTTGAGAAAATCTGCTTTTGTAATGGAGGGAATTCTGAAAAAATAGTAGAAATATTATTAATAAAATTTTTAATTTGTATCAATTGTTAATAAGGTTTTAGTTTAAAAATAGGATTTCGTCAAAGAAAGCTTAATTTAACTATAATTAAGCAAGAAATAAATTATTTATATTAAAAATAAGAGAATTAATATTAATCTCTATAATTTAATTGGATAATATGCTATATTGGCTTCCGTTGTTCCAACACGTAACAACACTAGTAATCGACTAAGTTTTTTTTTTATTTTAACACAAAAAAAACACGTCAAAAAACGGCGAAAAAACGTCTTGTCATCTTGTGTCGTGTACACTATACCTAAAATATGCTTGGAAACAATTTATCTTTATTAATATATATTTAAAAAAAATAAATGCAGATCATTTTAAGATGCTAACCGCTACATCATGCTTAGTAATATACAACTGATAATTACACCTAATTACGTTACAGTTGCCGTACGAGTGTATCTATACTATTATAATAAAGAGGTAAAGTTTCTAACTTTGTCTGTAAGTCTAATCTTCGGAACTACTGGACCGATCGTGAAAATTCTTTCACAATTAGGAAGCTACTCTATTCAGGAGTGCTATATGCTATATTTTATTAAGATTGTACTGAAAGTTCAGAATATCCTAAATGGGCACTCTAAACATGGGATAAAAGTTGCATATCACGCGGCTTAAAGCACTTTAAAATAAATTAGAGAAATATTAAAATAACTAACTATACGTCGTGGCGCAGTGGCACTGTAAACGCGATCAGTGTTGGTTCCAATGAGTGGAAATCGAATCCATAACCATTCGCGATTACAGTCCGACGCTGTCCAAATGTTAAACGCCTGACCTCAACTAACTATTATACCTTTGTGACTTCACGCTATATCCCGCACACAGCAGGGTAGGCAAAGTGAACCTAATGTTACGACACTCCGTTCCCTACTCTTCGCCGAAATCTGGACGTATTACGCGCTTCCCCTTGCGACGGCAGAGCGAAGAAAATGAAAAAATGAAATATTTCCCCTCCTCGAGTAGGAATCGAACCCACAAGTAATTGCGTTTACAGCCACAATTTATGCCCCTGTGCCACGACTGGCCTATTTATATATTTATATAAATATATATTTTTTGGAATGTTAATTTTATTTAAATTATTATCCTTATATTACATTTTATAAGAGAAAACGCGCTACGTTACGAAACATTCGCAATGTAATTGACGGTAATATCTAAACCTATGCATAAGCTTGCAAAAGAATCTGTTGTCATTAAGTTTTTTTTGTTAATTTGTGTGACTGCGAAGCTGTTTTAAAAAGGAAGTGAATTACAATAGCGTTACAAGGTTTTCTTACATTGAATAGCTACAAGTTAAGCTAGCGAAAGTTTTATTTATTTATTTTTTTTAGCTTCCCGCTGTAAATGCTCGTAAAATAAAATTAAAAAATATAAATTGACTTACTTATAAAACAGATGGTAGTACACACATACAATAACTCCAGTGCCGAGTCTCGTACTTCCCAGTTAAAGTCATGCATCTTCATATAAATTAATTTGCCGAGCTCGTCCATTGTGGAGCCCGGTTTAGATTCCATTAACAGTGACAAATTTGGCGGCAAAAATTTCCTTACTGTCACTGTAATGACATTTAATGCTGTCACTACAAACTGAAAAGTTATAAACTATTATATTTAAAGAACTTACAAGTGTATTAGGTAATTGTGGCGTAATAGGACTGACTGTAAAATGCGATTGGTTGTTAGTTCGACTCCCACTACGAGGTATGATTATATTTAGATTTATTTTCATTTCTCCCTTTTAGTAAGTCAAATCACAAAGTTGTGGTCACTTAACATGCCTCGATTTCGGGTGACACTAAGTTCTCTCGGGAAAAGCGTAAAACTAACATGTCTGTGATAAGTAATACCAGATGTCCTTCGTCATAGTCTCCCTATCTCCTTAATGCTTACAGTGTGTATTTAATAGTAAACATATTACAACAATATTAACTTATAAGCTAACATGTTTGTAATATATTTTAGCTATTCATTATTAATATACCATGTAAGGAATATATTTTATTACTTGTTTGATATGGTATAGGTAAAGGTTGCTGATCTGGTACTAGATCTCTTTTTAACATTTAATCTGTTATTGCACAACTTTACCCCTTTTTGCGTAATCAATCTCGTAAATATATTGTCTATACAGCATGACTTTAGTAAAATGAACAAATGGCATGTTCTACATAAGTTTTTGAGCTTAACAAGACATAGCGGAATTGGAAAGTACCTTCAAGACAGTTGTGGGTTCAAATCAGACTTTTTTATATGGTCAATATTACAAAGTTTATATGGTCAATACAAATTTTATAGTATCTTTTTTACCTACATGTGACATAATGCAATAATATCAAATTAAATGACATATCATTCAAGTCTATATAAGTCAGTATCTACCCATAAAAATGTTAAAAAAATAAAAAATATTAATCAAAAAATAAAATAAAACTTACTTTACATGATAAATTTTGCCTCTTTAAAATATTAAACACAACAGTATACAGACACAGCACTTCGAAACTTTCCTGCCAATTAATATTGTAATTGGTAACTAAGGAAAGTAAGGTGTCCAGCACATATGTCATTACTAACACTTTTTCCTGGTCATCTTCCAAAGTTTCCTCCTTCATCTCCCCTTGCTCATCATAAGGATCATATTCTTTAAGAACATAGAACAGAGTTTGAAAAACTAAATTAGCTTGTTCATTATTTAAGTGATTTTTAAGGCAAGTCAATCTTTTTACACTTTGTAGTGTAACTGATTGTGTGTCCAATTGTAGAAGCAAATCTCTCAGAGAGTATGCTGTTCTTGCAGTATGTTCGCATGTGGAAGTCATAATTTTAACAATATAATCGTTGACCCTGTCTGTGTCCTCTAAACATGTTCTCTTTTGACTTATGTACACTAAGGAAGGCACTAAACAAATAACCAGCAACTGCTTTTGCAATTCAATCTTTCTACCATCTGATTCCCATATTGCAGGTTTTTGATCACTCCACACACTGCTCCAGATTAGATTGCACGCATTGCAAAAATCAAATATTAAAGTAGCACAACGTCTTTGAATTAAACATTGTACAATATTAAAATATGTCACACTAAGTTCCATAAAATCTTCTCTATCATATGTGATATTTGAAGTTATGGGTTTGCCCAAAAATATTTTACCAATTGTCAGCCAAAATAAGAATTTTGTTATAAGTAGAGATACATCTTCTCTTCTCAACCTGTCTAACATTATGTAGCAGTAAGTTAGTATTTTAAAATCTTTCACTAAGAAATCAACTACAGAATTCTGTGTTCGTATAAATGCCTCATTATTTACAATTGACAGTAGTATCTGTAGCATTGGTTCAAGAGTTCTGCATATATTATCCTCTTCCTCACTTGTCATAGAATCTATATTTATAAAATCAATATCAATCATAGGCTGCACTATGAAATCTAGCACTACTTTAACACTACTTCCACTACATATATTATTGAGTTTCCACAGAAATGATGATGCAAATTTGTATGTTTGCCGAACAACAAAGACTGTTCTTTTTTCATTACATAGACTTAATATTTGTTTATAAGCTCCACTTTCAAGAAGCCAACAAACACCAGAGTTGTGATTAAGAAGAGCAAGAGCTACTTCCATGTAAGCTACTCTTAAACTTGTGTCCATGTTTGGTGCATTGATTTCACTAAAAGCCTTAGAAATTTCATCTCCTTTCTTTGAGAATATCTTAGCAAAATTAACTTCCCCTGATGCAATGACACCCAATATTCGTATCAAAAATACTTTCACAGTATTGTGGTAGTTTTCTGCATTATTTAATGCTCCCATGAGCAAGTCTGGTAATAATGGCCATGATTTTAAACAAGCGACATCTGAAATAGAATAATAATATTCAATTTGATCTGCATACATTAATACATTCATTAAGATGTGTTTACATTATTATGTCATCTCTTGAAATAAAAACGTCTATAACTTATGTTTTCAATTTAAGAAATGTGTTTATGATACGATCACAATACTATTAAAAATATAGGTACAATTTACAGTAGAATCACTTTCGCAACTTTTTTTTTGAATGAAATTGTAAAACATTTGGACTTTTACCTGGATCATCACAGTTTATTTTCGTAAAAAAATGATCGGCATAATAATTGTTCATAACATAATGTGGTTCAGAAATTCTTTCAAATAAAAGTTTAACTTTATTTTGAATCAAAACATACTCCATGGTGATAACACTGATAAGAGTACTCCTTAATAAAGAACTATAGATACATATCGTTTCTAGTTGTTAATTTTGAATTTTACTGGTCCACAAAAATATATAACATTACTACAAATGTGAATGTTTTATGATATTAAGTTTGCACTTTACATATTAAGATATTAACCAAATACACGTGATCGAGATTCGAGTAAATCAAAACTACAAAAGTAAAGTACACATCAAATCATAGACATTAAATACACAATTGACAGATAAAAATGTTACCATCATTAAAATACTTCCATTGCTAATAGAGAATTGATAATATTACAATTTACAATAGATGAATTAAAAATATTAAATTGGCTCATTTAAATTTAAAGTATTGCTTAATTACCCATTAGTTTAAATGATCTCTAAATATGATAAGTAAGTGTTAAATATTTGATTGTGTTAATTTAAAATGAAATTTATACTTCTTAGCAAGATGCGTAAATTGAAGTTTTTATGTGATTGTTCTAGAAAGGAGAACACTGCTGTCAAATTTTATATGCCGAGAACGGCGAGAGACGGACTAAAATTGTTTAGAAATTGTGTTAGTGCAGTGGCTGGAGTGAAATTATTTCTTAAACATTTTTTACTGTGTAAAATTGTGATTTTTATTTTTTATAAGTGAAATGCCCCTTCGAGGAAGAAGTTTCGTAAGTATTTTATCACCGCTATCGTCTATATCTAATTTCCTTCAGGTATTTTTTTTTGCTTGTGATTTTTTTCCATGCACGTTTTAACACCTTTGTGTATAAGGGGTATTATGCAATCGCTTTTGGCTCCCATCCCATATTTGTTTACTAATCCCGCGCATTATTGTGACACGTTCTCGCATCTTACACCATGATTGCATCGATGATTTTCAGTTTTGCTCGCTTCAGTGCAACTTCTCTGGCTTGAGGCCAAGTATAATATCCTTGGCTGTGTGATAATGCTGGGCCATTAATTGTTATAAACTAATATGGGATATAATTAATGGAGATGCAATTTGCTGGTTTTCCACAGGACAGTTGATGCCTGGCTATAACACAAGTGCTCCCGAGTGCATCTAACTGCCTGCTTGTGAGGTTAGTTTGAACTATGAATATTTGAATGATTTAAAAACATACATTTTCATTAGTCTTTGGCTTACAAATATTTAACCTTAAATAAAAAATGAATAATTTAAAAATAAAAACACATGAAATATACTTTATATAGGTAAGATTTCATTTTTTATCATTTTGTAACTTTACAGCCAAAGTCTTAATGAAAAAATATGTATATTTGACTGGATATGTGGGAACTTGTTGAGACCATACCTACTTATCTAAGTTATTATCAAAATTTCCACTTTTTGCTCCTTTTATTTTAGTATGAAATTGAAGAAACTAAGTGGTGTTGGTTCTAAAAAGCTATTTAAAATAGACTTACATCATGGGATATATTTAAAAGAAAAGTATTTTTTTAAATTGTATTGTTATGTTTATGGGGGTAATATTTTCATACTATGTACTTACTAAGTGTAACTTATTAACACTAATTTAAATCTAAATATGTTCTCTATTGGCTATGTTGTAATGTATGCATGTATGTGCAAGATAAACATTAAATGTTATTTTTTTTCTAAGAATTAAGTCTGCACTGAAGCCAAGAGCAGATATTTTTTCTGTGCACATAATGCCAAATAATTAATCTGCATATACAATACTGTATAAAAGTGACATCCACAGTTCCACACTGTTCCATCCTTTATTATCTGTAGATATGACCTTGACGATTCTTAGAATAATTATGTTCAGGTGATTGTGTCATACAGATTCCAGTGTATTGTTTGTTTTAAGTACAGCCATAAGCAAAATTGCTATGTATTTTTGTTATAATTTTACCTAATTATAAGTTAAAAATAAATTATGTACTTTTCTGAAACTAAAAAATTTTTTTTTTATACATGAATTGTAATAGTTGTTTGAAGTATACCATTTATTTTATATTATGTACAATAATGCAGGAAAACCATTATCGTAGGATAAGGAAAACTGCATATGCATTTGTTATATAATAACAAAGAATAGAATTGATCTTGTCTATTTTATGGTCATATTTTCTCTATAATATTAATAAGTACTTGGCCATATACTTTAGCCTTTAACCTAGAAATTTCACTAAAATTGATTACTAGAAAGTCGAAAATTTCTAATTCTTTTCAAAAAAAATTTTACATGTATAATTAAGTTAACATCTTATTGCCAAACATAAAATATTTAAATTAACATGTTAACTTATGCTAATTTGACTGTGTTACAATATGAACTCCGCAACCAGTCTTCGTTCAGTTATGTTGTGGTGACATAACTTTGTTATTCACCATCCTATCCTAAGCATTTAATAATTTAGCAACAGAACTTGTTCTAATAAATTACAATTTATTCAAAAATAATCCTGCTGAGTTGCTTGCGCCGATTCTCGTGTCTGAGGGATTCACTTTAGTGAACTGATAGTAAAACTTATTTGACAATCAAAAAATGAAGCATATATAGCTTCTTATTTTGTAAAATTATGATTATGAACTGATGATGACGACGACGATGACGACGATGACAATATAAATATTACAATTTTTCATCATAATTATAGATAAAAACAAAATTGAAATATGTGCATTCAAAATGACTGCTCAGCTTTTTGTACGGTTTTCTGTTATTGATAGCCCCTTTGTTCTCGAAATTCATCGGCGAAGCGGTGTATATTTATCGACTACCCATATTGGTATGTTATAAAGGAATCGAAGCGTTTAAGGTGAGTGACATCGATCTCGCTGACGGTCCGCGAAGGAATAAGTTATTGCTCGCCTTGAATATGTTCCGGGAGACTACGAACATTCCATGTAAAATATAATAGAGATGTCGATTATTTATTATCAGTAGTGGCCAAAGTAAACAAAATGGACGCCTTTACTTATAACTGAGGTATTCTTTAGTGTATGGAATAATTGTAGGAACGTAAACGGAAAGGAAATGTGACTTAAGCACGTGACTATTTTCTTAAAGTAAATCTAATTGTGTGTGCATTCACACTTATATGATATTTTACAGAAATACTTCAGATATTTATTTGTCAATAATAATGTAGAGAATATATGAGTAATAGTCAACATTTGTGTTATCTTTTTAACGTCTGTAATCTTAAAGTATGACAGGAAATGCCTTAGACAGGCGTCTATATTGACTAAAATATAAACAGTTAAAACTTTTTGAAATGAAACTGTTTTAACTGGATAGAGAGATTGTGCATTTTAAAATTTGCGAATATAAAAAAATACACGTTTATATATTACTGGTTTACATACATTTAAAATTTGAAAATTGTTAAAAGTCGACAAAAAAATTGTAGTAAAGCGATGATTTAAACAACTATATTGTAAATATTACATTATTTTATTAAAAAGTTGTAAAAAATCTCGGCCTAAACAGTTATCAGCATTAAGTAATGAATTTCAAAAGTTTATACCTAGTCATGTTATATAAAATCACGCAAGTTAGTTTGTTTGGTCGGTTTTTTGCGGTATAACACGCCATTACCAAGCTCGTTTTAATAATTATCTTTATTAACATGATAACGTTAAATTGGCAAAGATTTTGTAGTCACGAAGAAATGCGTACAAAACGGCAATAAATTTACTTTTTTGTTATTATTACTAATGTTGTAGCGTTTACTGTAAAGTAGGAATTCAGATTATAATCCAAAATATTTTTCCGTAATTTATGTAAAGTATTTTTTAAATATCCATCCCTCCACGAGGTCATCATGGCGCAGTAGGTCATCATGTGACTGTAAATACGATTGGTCGTGCATTCGATTCCCACTCGAAGAAGTGATTTATATTTAAATTATTTTCTATTTCTCTGTTCTAGTAAAACAAAGCGCAGCGTTAAAATCCGCTACTCAATACACAATATCTCGATTCTTGGTGAAAAATGGGAACTTTCAATAAAAAAATATTTAAAATACGTCTCTTGTTTTTAATATGGATTTAAGCCGCACGGCACGACACGGCAAAAAATCCTTTGGAGAATGACGCGTTAACACTAGGCTCTCTCCTAGTATTCTGCTATACGGCCATAAGCTTCCATTTTTTTTTACAAAAAATATATGCTCTATTAGTACATTTTTTTTATAAGCTTTACCCTGTATCCCGCACACAGCAGGGTAGGCAGAGGGAACGTAGTGTTAAGACACTCCGTTCTCCACTTTCCGCCGAATTCGGAGGCTTGCATTCTAAGTGGCGGAACTTATCGCCGCGCTATACCTCTACACCAGAGCGAAGAAAATGGAAATATTAAATATTTCCATTCCTCGAGTGGGTATCGAACCCACAACCAGTCGCTTACAGTCACACGCTTGTGCCACTGGGTCACGACTGACCATGTGCATATTTTTATTTAAAATAATATTAACTCCTTGTTTATTCTCATGGAAATCCCCGTAAGTTGAATTCGTTTTCAATGAACAAAGCGTTATATTTGAAGTAAATAGGTGAGTAACGTGTACGCGTGCCAAATACACTCACGTGTAGTGGCCGGCGGATGCGACGGATATTTTGAAAACACATATTTTTATTGGTGTCACCTGACTTGATATTTTTTTTTTGTTATTTTAAATATCTTCTTTAAATGTCTTTTCTGTATGCTGGTCTTTATTTCAATGACAAACTGAGAGTCTTGGCATGAAAGATAGGTTTGTGGGTTTTATTACAGTAATATAAACAACTTTAGTCACTGTTGTGTAGTAGGCAAGGGTGTAACTGTATATACATTGGTTGTGGGTTTGGTTCTCACTTGCGGTTGTCTGTGAAAAGAGGTTACGTCGATTCCAATCCATCGTGGCACATGATTGGTTATGTATACAATTCCTATTCGGAATGATTATATTTAAATTAATTCAATTTCTCCGCTTTGGTAAAAAGACCTTTGTCTTCGGCGATGTGGTTCGCCATTCAACACAGTGTTCCTATTTCGGCCGGAAAGTTGAGAACGAATTGTCATGACACTAGCTAGGTTCTTTGATTACCGTGCGTGGAAAAGTGTGGAGCTGAATGAGTCTGTTTTGGGAGATAAAGTTAGTTTCTGCTTATATCGAAAGTTTTTTGCAACCATTGCAAACGTTACAAACCGTTAAATAGGTAAAAATATAGTCAACGTATCCAACGTAACAAGAAAAAAACATAAAATATACTTGACTCAGTTAAAATATAAATAATTTAAAATTATTTATCGAATATATTTTCCTACAAATTTATAGGCTTATATTTACTCCTCTTGTAATATATTAGATGATCCAATTTTATGTTGACCCATTAAAGTTCTAGTTCACGGTCTGTGTATTGTAACACACATTACGAATGAGACAAATTGTCAGTGACCAATCGATTCGATATGGGTCAAGTCTATACACTGACGCCATTTACATATATAGTGATAACTTCATTATTTATGTATCGACGTTAGTATTCGAGACTAACATGGCATATATTTAATCAATTTTCATTAATAAGTCAGTAGTGGAGTAAAATACTCCTTTGTATTTGCTATATAATATAAATAACTTGGTAACTAATTAGGGTATTTCATTTTCATTGGCGCCCATAAACATGCCGTATTCGTTTCTACGTATATTAGGAACTAGCGACCAGCTCGCGGCTTCGCCGCGTGGGCAGCCTAGTTGTTACGTTATGTTGCAACCCTCGGGGGTGAATTTTTAAAAAATAAAGTAGCCTATGTTTGACCTTCGGTTATCCATATTTATTCCAAAATTCATTACAATTAGTCAAGCGGTGTATTTTTTTTATATAAACTTTCATCCCCTATTTCAACCCTTTAGCAGTTAATTTTTGAAAAGCCTACGTTAGGCCCATGGTTATTTACTACTTTCATTCTAAATTTAATCCAAATCGGACCAGTAGATTAGCCGTGAAAGCGTGACAGACAAACACACAGGCTTTCGCATTTATAATATAAGTATGGATTAGCTGTCGCCCGTAACTCCGTCGTGTTATGAATGTTCAATGGCGATAGCACTTTTTCTTCCAATTTACTCCCAATATTTAAAGGCTCACTAGATTTTTAGTACAACCTCTTTAAGATTTCCTTCTGAATTTATCTTTCTTAAATAAACACCTTTCAAATCCGAGTGGTAGTTTCAGAATTCAGATATTAAACTCTTTCAATCAAATTTACAAACAAACAAACTTTTAAATTATACTAGTGTATATTTAAAGTTAATTTTCTCATTTCCCACATTTTCTACCTCTGTAAAATTGTAATCCTACATTTCACATGTTCACATAAACAGTACGCAACGCAATAAAATTTCATAGAAGACATTTTGCGTCGCTTCTTGTAACTGTTTTGTACGAGACAATATTTGTCGTTTTTTATATAAAAAACAAAATAAATAAACCGACAGTCTGCTGGGAAACTTCCAAAACTATAATAAAATTTTATACATGTAATGTAGTGAGAAGCAATGTGTCGTTTACATTGCGGTAATGTAGATTTTTAAATTAAATACTTAAAAGAAAACAGCTTTACACTTGGCCAGTCGTGGTGCAGTGGCACAAACATATGACTGTAAAGGACTGGTTGTGGGTTCGATTCCCACTTGAGGAGTGGAAATATTTAATATTTCCATTTTCTTCGCTCTGGTATCGAGGCAAAGCGCGGCGTTAAGTTCCGCCACTTAACACGCACTGCCTCCAAATTTCGGCGGTGCGTTGGGAACGGAGTGTCTTAACACTAGGTTCCCTCTACCTACCCTGCTGTGTGCGGGATACAGCGTAAAGCTTCACGCTTTTTCCGAATAGTAGAGTAGTCAGGGACTTATTCGGACAGTCAAGACACTCCGTTCTCCATTTGCCTCTCAAAATCAGATCATGCGTGCTAGTTGGCGGAACTCAACGCTTTGTCGTGTGACCAGAAATGGAAATATTCAAAGATTTTTATTATTTAATTTATATAAAATACATCATTTGATGTTTATTCTGCGGTCTAGTATTGTCTTCTGTTGATTATCATGCGGTCTTTTAGCATGTGGTTTGCGGAATAACATTATCTTTTAGGATTTATTTTTGTTTTTATTTATATTTTAAAATAAAAAATATAACTCTCGCTGCAGTGACTAAGAAGTTTTATTTGAAGTTTATATATGATTTCAAAGTTACTTTGTGTAGTAAGTGTTGTCTGCAGTCATAATACATTGTATTAACTACGTTGTGTATAAACTGACTCACTTAAATTCTCTATAATAATTGCTACTTTTCTCACCTCTGTATTGACATGTAACAATAATACACATATTTCTTATTCTACACTATCAAAATCGGTCCAGCCGTGCCAGAGATTGACCTGAACAAACAGACAGACGGACAAGAATTGTGAAAAATGTTACTTTAGTATATGTATCGTCTATTTATACATACCCATATTTAGTAAAGAGCGGTTATTTTAATATTACCAATATACACTTCAATTTTATTTGTATAGATTGGATTCAACCATCAAATCTATTATCTCAATATAGACAAAAACTGACGGATGTAAAGAAACACAGGTTCTTATATCAACCATGTGCAAAGGAAATTATTTTTTTAGTACAACCAAGATATCGCTATGACACTGAGAAACAAAATTTCGCTTAAACATGAGCGACCTTTTTTATCTACGCTCAGATCTAGGATGCGGTCTAAAATAAACTGGCATGTGATTAATAACACACTTTATAAAAATGCTTCATCGTTAAATTTGTTTTACGCTTGTAATAATTTGATCTTGGAAAATGCGTGCAAGTTATGTAGATTACTTCGAATTTTTTTTTAAGTGTGAGCCCAAAGATATAAAATATTGTGTCATTACTTATGTTTAAATAAGTGACTTAGTTAAGGAGGCGCTCTGGAGTCGCAATGCCTCCAAATTCTGCAGAAAATGGGGGACGGAGTGTCTTAACACTAAGTTCTCTCTGCCTACCCTGCTGTGTGCGGGATACAGCGTGAAGCTAAAAAAATAATATGTACTATTTTTTAAAAAAAAACTATATAATCTTTATAATCTTTCAAGTTTTCCAATGCATGTAAATATGTATGTTATTACGACCAGTTGTTTGTTGGTTTTGTATTGCAATAAATCTAATGCCAATACCGACTCATATGATGTATGTATTATGTACGAGTACAATCACGTAGCATAGTTTTATATACGCGTGACACAATTATCGCATGATACGAATTCTTTTCATACCTATTTTGGAATTCTACCTCACTACGTAATTGATCATTTGTTTGACGTTCCACCCACAATAAAGCAAATGTGCTGTTATGTTACTTAATAATTTATAAATGAATTACAATTTTCCTCTAAAAGAACATACTTGACACAATGGAATATAAAAATATGTAATCTACTAAAATATCTATAATCTGTTAGTAAATCTACTTTTCGGTCTATTTAGAATTATAATCAGTTCATTTCTTGGACATGTTTCGAGGGGATGTGTGTAAATTTGGTTAGATAGGTATTAGATAGAGGACCTCGTACAGTGAATGCGCATTTCAACTGGTCCTTTTAAGCCTACACCTGGGTCATAAGCCCACAACTCCTCGCTCTCTCTATGTAACGTGATTGATTGAGTACCTGCTGATTATTCTTTTATCTATTCAAAATTCAAATTTTACTTAAGCTAGTCCTTCACGTTTTTCAAACCTCAATCTCCTCCTAAACTTCCAAATATATTTATTATTGCTCAATAATCTGAACAGAATTTAGTTATGATCAACTACTTTGTGCTCTTAAATTAACAGTAAGTAAATATTAGTATCTGGACAAAATGTAAATGTTTAACATTTCCTCTTAAAACGGGGCCAGGAAAATGTAGCTTATAGAATAGTACGAAATACTTAATTTTATGAGCAATGCGATTAGATTTTCAAGATAGTTCTATATTGATAGTCACATAATGCGGTCATCCAGCGCTGCGCAATAGCCGTAACTCGTTATTCATTATTATCGTTACAATAACATAGTTATCCGTTTTACAAGGTAGGGCTTCCAATAAAATATTTGCCTATAGCAATACATTTTTTTGTTCTTATTACCCTCTGCTCTAGTGTTAAGACACTCCTTTCCCCACTTTCCGCCGAATTCGAAGGCATTGCGTGATAAGTGGCGGAACTTAACGCCGCGCTTTGCCTCGGCACCAGAGTGAAGAAAATAGAAATATTAAATATTTCCCACGAGTGGGAATTGAACTCACAACCAGTCGTTTACAGTCACACTTTGTCCACGACTGGCCCCAAATATAATATTAATTATTCAAAATCTTTGTATGAAAACTGATGAGGCGGTGATAAGATAGTGGTTGACTTCCTTCCACCAGTCAACGCGCAATGGTTCGAATGCGAATGGAAAATGGAGTACGGAGTGTCTTGACACTTGTTTCTATCTGACTACACTTCTATGTGTAAAAAGGTATAAAGATAAAAAATATATATTACTAACTTGTAATTTTCCTTTCTACGTAAGCTTAGAAATACACGTTATGCTTTGTCTATAAGCATTTATTGCCTTTACTATAGACAACTACTATGAACGTATATACAACACAATTTTACTTCATATTTCATAGTTTTTTTTTAATTGCTATATAGCATATACTAATAGACAGATCATGTTTTTAATGCGTAGTTATTTATTAGAGATAAAATATTATTATCTTATGAAGAAAAACGTTTTACAGTGGTTTTTGAAAATATCAAATAAAACATTAAATAACAAATATATAAAATTATCGTTAATATTAACAAAAAAATCATATTCCATACACACACGTATAGCGTTAAATTATTGTTAGTTACGCAAGCGTTGTAATTCTTTAAAGTCAAAATCAATATATCGTCGCCAGCCCTAATCCGTATTGCGCTGCACCATTGCAGTAGGCAAGGCGAAGTGTCGAGTGTCGACCGATCACTCTTGGAGGCGCGTAGGTGCTAATGATTCAGAACAGTGGGCCCAAGGACTCTCCTTTTACTGCACTTGTTGAGGAAGAAATGTTCACTGTGTACGTATTATAGCAAGGTGCTGTGGCCTCGTTGAAATATATGTTATATCATTATATGTTTATATTTTTGGTAAATTTGTTTAATATTAAACAGGGAAATGTTATTTTATGTTGAATAGTTTTTTTTTTGTTTATTTGGTTTGTTATATAATGTTTTATTTTTAAATCAACTGTGGTTATGGAGTTAATTTTAATTTTTGATTTTTTTGGCGATCTATTTTTATATGCTGTTCTTTTCGACGTTGCCTATACATGTCATATAGTAATTATAAAAGATTTGTTTATATTTTACTAGGGACCTGCTCGCGGCTTCGCCTGCGTAATTTTACTTACAATTTTTTATCCTCTATTCCAATCCTTTTTTTTTTAAAAGCATCCGATGCTTGACCCTGGGTTGTCAACTATTTTTATTCCGAGTTTCATTCAAATTTGATAAGTAAATTGCTGTGAAAGCGTTAACGTATCGACTTTTGATTTTATAATATTTGAGTGAATTATTGTTTTTTTTGTATTAAGTAAGCATCTGTAATGTATTATTGTATGTAGTTAAGCATATACAGTAGATTACTGACATACGTAAGGTTGAAAACAATTAAGAAACAATCGTCAGTGGAAAATCTGCACTTGATCTTCATCTCGTCAACAGTGACGCAGTAATATAATTTGTGTAGAGTTATTCGAAATGTTCTATTTCGGGGATACGTCTCACCCACCCACCTTGCATGCGAACGCGCAGAGTAGAACGAGTGAGCCGCTGGAGGCGACTTATCAAAAAAATTCCAAGACCCCCTCGTAAAATTACATATTTTTTAAACAAATACGTAAATTTGACGATGAAAGTTTGAAAATGAAGCGAAATGTGAGTACAAATGATTAGTTTACTTTTTGTTTTGTTGCGCTCGATTTAGTGTAATAGGTTAATGGTAACACCGTCATGGTGTTGCCAACAATAAATGTTTGTACGTCATCGGAATGGCTCGTTTTGATTTGAGACGTTTTTATATCGTGTTTTTATTAGTTTGACTTTTTTCTTCATTTTTCTATGATGTATATTTCTTTAATATGAATTTAGTAATTTTCGCAAAAGCTCCGTTACGTAATTACAATTTCCATAATAAATTTAATCGTAATCTGGTATTTGGTTCTTAGACACAGGGCCACCTACGATTGCCCTAGTTTGCTTGTTTATTGTTTAGTGATTAACCCTGAAGTATTTTGAGTTTTGAAAGGATTGCTTCTATATACAAATTATTATAGTTGTATACCTGCTAAACAAAACTGCTTTTAGAAATCGATTTAGTAAGCAATGAATTAAAATATTTTTTAATATTTATTACATAGTTGAATTCCGACATTCAATGTTTTAATTTTGGATGGAAGGTGGAGAACGGAGTGTTACGATGTTAAATTTTCTCTTCATTATGACTATACCGGAGAAAGCGGAAAGCCGTTTTTTTATTATTGAAATAAGCGTTTATCCAAACATCTAATGTAAATAAAATGTGAAGTCGTAAACACCCAACATGCAACAAGAATAGAACATATTAATGTAAGTTAAATTATTTGACGTCATCGCAGCGAGGTTTGAAGTGTTTGTCTGTAAACGCAAAGGATTTGGTCGGTTCCTCTTAGAGGGTTGATCAGTGCTTGGGTTTCAGCCACTTATTTCAAGGTGGTGAAAAAATGTAGTAAATATAGTCTTGCAATGGGGGTATCTTGCAAAATGCAGCATATGTATAACGTTATGTGAAAAATAAATGATGCAAGAGATAAAATATTGCACAATGACAAGCATGTCAAATGTAATCACCGATCATCATTATTATAAATACACACAATAATTAATTTACAAATCGTCAATTAGACGCCATTACTGGAAAGACGACTTTTTAAACGCAAAATTCTGTCTGTCTGTTACGCTCCCACGGCTAATCTACCGGCTTGATTTGGGTAAAATTCAGAATGAAAATAGTTGAAGACCCAGGCCCAATCATACCATAAGCTAGTTTTTTTTCAAAAAAGTTAGAATAAGGAACGAAAGTTTTTATGATAAGTTAGTACGCTGTACGCAAGCGAAGACGCAAGCAGCCGCTAGTTAAATAATATGTATAGTTCAAACATATATAACATTTATTTTGAGGCAAAAATTGTGATTGTAAATCGACTGGTTGTGAGTCGACGGAATGTCTTAACACTAGGTTTCCTTTGCCTAGCCTGCTAGTACGGGATACAGCGTGAAGCTAAAAAAAAATTTATATTACATAAAATTCTTAGGAACGTGCTTTAAGAACAACCCAATTTTTCTCCTCCTCTATTTCTAATGTTTGCGCAATACTTCAAAGCGAAGCAAACCAAAGCATCTATTCATTAAAATCGACCTATAAAATACTGATTTACCATACCATAATAATTATTTATTAGCATAGACATTACAAAGTGTAATAGCTCACATTATTATAATTTATTGCAGTGATTTATTGTATTGCATGTCGATCGAAATGCTTACAGAATATGGAATCATATTGGTCATTGTGTTCTCGTTTGATTTGATATGCTCCTTGCGTAAGCTCTGTATAGGGCAACGACCGTTCATTACCCATTGATTGTTGCCAAAAACCGCCAGCTGGTCCACCGTGTCTCGTCCTATCTAATAGAAAATATTTATTTGACTATTTGAATAATGTTTTTTTTTGTATATTTAATTATTTTTTTTGTGAATTTCGTTACGTATTTGCTATGTTTTGTTTATGAAATGATGATCTTTTTATCATTATTTAATTTCCAAATTTCTTAAGATAGTTAAGTCTGGGTATCAATGATATTTAATATAATACATCTAGACACAGCTGAAGTCTACGTTTTAATTTAAAGACACTAGACCAATGCTATTTATTAATTAACTCGTGACTAGATTATTGAGTAATATAATATATTCTTGCATCAAGTATATACCTAAGAATCTTGATGATGTATATAATATTACTTTGGTCAGTCAGACGTGTCACGTGATATATATCTACGTACGGGGGCGACCAAGCATAGAGATATATTGCAATTACTTTTTGCAATGCGCACTAACAATTTAATCTCTTTCATAGTGGATATGTATCCACTATGGTAGGTATGTACCTACAATCATTAAATAAGCTTAAGTCGAGGCAAATTAAAATATTTATTATTTCCGTTTTTTTCGCTTTGGTATCGAGGCAAAGCGCGGCGTTAAGTTTCGCCACTTCCGAATTCGGTGGAAAGTGAGGAACGGAGTGTCTTAACACTAGGTAGGCTAAAAAAATGAGATAAGCCTAATAAGCGATTTGTGTATGAAATCTACTACCTATGTGTACGGACTACCGTAAAGGGTTCGGCATGTCGGGTTTTCAAAGATTTATTTTCGGATGCCAATAATATACGATCTGGTTGCAATAGTACAAAACTTATAAATCTGTATATATCTTAAGGAATAGTTATGTTGAAATATATATATTTTTAAATTGACATACATACTAGTGTGTCTCGTGTTTTGAATACACGTCATTACATATTTACACAGTGTTGAAATGTTAATGCTCACTGTTTGTTTTGCTTATGATAACTTGAACTCAACATACTCATGTGTCCGACTTCACAGCTATTTGTTGGACTGTGAAAGCAGGATTCACTTTTGTACTGTAAAGATTTTATTCAAATATTTTAACTTTCAAATAATTCAATAATTTTATGAACTTTCTTGCACTTGTGTATACTTGTAGCGATGTCGGTGAATATGTATATGTATGTGAAACAGTGATTAACTATAATTATGATTGGTTGTGGGTTCGATTCCCATTCGTTAGAAGTGTTATAAATAATTAAATTGATGTTTTCTATGATCTCATCGGCTCTGGTGGACCTGACCAAAACACGGCGTTGACAACCGTCACTCAACACGCTCAGCGCTTCTTGAATTCGGGCGAAAAATAAGAACAGAGTGATCTCATACTAGGCACTCTCTCTGCTTTGGCAGTGGCAATCCTGCTTTGCAGAGAGAAGTGTATAGAGCAAGATCTTCAAATGTTCTTTGCATTTTTTTTACAAATTTAAAAATATAGCTTATTATATTTTGTTCGAGTTTGTTGAAGCGTGGATTCATAAATCATGCTTAATTCTTCATATACGAAACGCTTATTTTAACTAAATAGCTACTCTGCAGTGTAGTCATAATATTTGATGAAAATAAAAAATGTCGTTTTTTTTATTTGTTATTATAGCTTCACGCTGTAGAGGGAACCTAGTGTTCGGACACTCCGTTCACCACTTAGTTAAATAATACCCGTTTTAAAAACTGACTGACTGGCTTCTAAAACTCTGTGTTGAAAAATACCACAAAATATGTACGTAATACATAGACAGTTTTTCAAATAGACTACAATTGTTATTTTTATATCATTACATTACTGATCTGATTAGCTGTTGTAATGCTCGTCTTCCGCATGTTTCTACATGCTATATGTTATTTTTGTACCGCCTGTTCTATTCATTGAATAGCCATCTAGCATTATGTTAGACATATTTCAAGCGTAATATGTGATATTTTTTATTAGAATCTTTTTACTGGAAGGTAAAGAGACATTAACTATTATTTTGTTTTATATACTGTATTATGTATAGCGATTGGATTGAGGCTTCGCTCGGTTGTACTAAATATTGTTGAGAGTTGGTTTTTAAAAACTTTCTGGTCTTTCTGAGAAAAATTATCTAAATAATGCGACTTAGGTTTTTGGGCTCTAGGGGCAGATTTTTGAAAAAAAAAAAGAATCTTTCTGTGTGAACCTGGGTCATCATCTATCTATTCTCATTCGAAAATCTATGAAAAACAGGCCGGTGTATTAGCCGTGAAAGCGTAACAGACTACTTCATTTATAGTGTTAATATAGATTATTCAATTTCATTTTGTCTTATACACAAATAAGATAAGAGAGGATAAGTAAACAAGTTTTAGTAGATCTCTAAGTACTGATGATGAAAAAACAACGTCTGATCGCGCTGCAATTGAGCTAAACATGGAATGTACGCTCGAATGTTCGTGAAAAGTCGCCGTCCCATTTAGTATAATACGTTCCGGTTTATGTTTTTTAAAGTAATTTGTTAAAACATTGTAATAAAATTCATAAATTATTCATGACTCCCTCTTAAAGGCTTCTGAAAGGCTATCGAAGTTTTTGTTGACGGCGAAATTTTTTAAGTAAATAAATATGCATATTCTGTCATGCTGTTGTCGTTTTGTCATGTCAAATAAATTATTGTTTAAATGATTCACACTTGCTTGCTAAATTAATATCGTTTTATCATTTTTTGTTATGACATTGTTATTATACAATCATATTAATTGTTAAACGTTTGTATATTAAAATGATGGTAATATCTATATGTTACAAAAAGAGCAAATTTTATATTTTAAACACATTTAATTAAAGTAACAATTGAGTGTTCAAATTTCATCGAAATACCAAAAAATCTTTACAGAACTTCACCCTCAAAACAAAAAGGGCTAACCACCCTAAACTACAACTGCAGATGCGCTATCTGCACTGCTTGTAACAAATTTTCAAATTTCAACAATACATTGCTGGCTATATTCCTTTATAAAAATACATGTCTTTAATTGTAAATAACAAAAGCAGCAATGTATAAAATATAACCAATAACATAGTAAACCATGACTCCACATTGGTCTCGAAGCGTCCAGACGGTTCGAGAACTGCTTACGGCTATATAAATACAGTCGTTCGCTGCCACCGCTTCAGTTGAAATTGAGACACAGCGAAGAGCGTTTTGTAATTGCGATCAGTATTATATTATACTCGTATCCCGAAGTGTTTTGTGTATTTCTGTGATACATTCCAGTGTTTATAGTTTGAAATATGGAATCACCTGTTGTTGTGGATAAGCCACCTGAATATCATGGGAACGCTACAAATGAGGTAGGCATTTTTATTATTGGATGTTTTTTTTTAATAATGTTTCTTTTTCGTAATTTGTCCCAATTTTTTTTTACTGGATATGGTCATGTAGCGTCCTATAAATTATTCACTTTTTATTTTTATCTTTTGACTAAAAATGTATCACCTAAAACAATATTAATTTTTTTTTTTAGAATGATTCATGCATTTTCTTAAAATATATTTATTTAATGTTATTAGACATTGCTTTTTATATACTAAAAAAGCTTAAGAATTATCAAGTTCTTCTGTAAGTTTATCATTTATTTGTGTTCATTTCATAGAAAGCATAAAAAAAATTACCCACTTAACAAAATTTCAATAACTGATGGGTTCAATTTAGATTATTTTGAAAAATTAACAATAGTTGCTTATTTTCTTTTTTTTAAATTTTACCAAAAAAAAAACGAAAATATGTAAACAGTCACGTTGCCGGCTGTGAGTCAACGCGCACGCAGCTGTTATCGTAACGCCATTTATAGATGTGGACTCTTCAATAAATTGTGTTTTTTACATCTGGCCTTTGCTAACGAGGCCGTTATAAATAGAAAGCATTGTTTAAAAATGTAAAGGACTCTGAACACCTTTGCTACCTGCGTGGGCTATGACAATGAAAGATGTCTCGTGTCAGATGAAACCAGGTGCTTTGCAAATTGGATATGTCTTTAAATATATCTGACATTCAATATTGAGAATAGTTTCAAGGGCTTCATATGACAAATTTAAGGTTGAATTCACAGTTTTGCGGTGTTGCTGCATAGCAGGGTCGTCAGAGAGTAGTAGAGAGTATCGAGGCACTCCACTCATTCTCTACCTTTTGTCAAAATTCGAGACATTGCGAGCATTTAAGGTTTAATTTCTTGTTTTATATTTCAACTCATCAATTTGAAGTTCTTTTCTTCGTTTTTGCTGCGCTTACTTACTGCAGATAATGCTTACTGATTATCTAGTAGCTAGAACTGAATTTCTAATGTCGTAATAGGTAGTTAAACCTATATTTTCACCAAAAGTCTTTCCTCAAATAGTATCTGAACCACAATAATTGGATAAGGAATAAATACGCAGATTTTTTAAAAAGAAAACACATTTTTTAAAGAAATTAATCAAAATTTAATTATTATAAAACTGTTTAGTGTTTACCAATAACAAAATTGTCGGTCGCACTACTTTGCAGTGTTTACTACTAACTTTGTCGCAGGTAGATTATTTGTTTAAATATTATAGATATGCTCATGAAGATTTCAAACGTCAGAAAAGAAAACAAAAATCCCAGTTTGCAGAGCCTAGATGAACTGTTATGAGTCTACTTACAAATATTTAATTACATATAGTTTGGTGTAAGAATATTTGCAAAACGTTAAATATGAGCAATAGTCATTTTATTGGCCTCTGATAGTCTTTTATATTCAAATTATTACTTTTTAATATTATTTTCAATAATATCACATTATTGTCCATAGGCCCCTTACAGTATTTTCTATGTACATAAATGCAAAGTTATTACCTAACTATAGAGCACAGACAGTGATGCTTCCGTATTTTGAGCTAAGATAAGAGTATCGAAGCTCTTAATAGCTTTCTTACTCAAACGTTTACTTATAGGCCCTTCTTTAGATAATTCTACGTCTGCGTAATTTAACATTAAGTGCTGCTCCCAATACTCCGATGGCGCCATGTTTGTATACAGATGTAATAACATTACTCTTTACCTCTAGTAAAGGCGATATCTGGTGGTATACTTATATTTACTGAAATATTGTACAGATTTCGGTAATACTTTGGGATGTTATGCATATTTAAATAATTCATTGTATTTGTATATTGCGCAGTTTTGTCTTCCCATTTCCTTTCTATATTTTACTTAAACCCACTTTAGATTGGCTGGAAAAAATCTCTTTGTGAGATAAATCTACTTTTTGTTAACTTTATTTTAGTTTTGGAATTACCATGTTTGTTCTTTTAAAGTGCAACAAAGAATATATCTATTATCTAATCTTTAATACAAAAAACATATTTTTTTATATTACAATGTGAACCCATACACTAGTAAATAGTGTAGAATAGATTTGTTTCAACTCCGTTTTACCTGCGTTGAGTAACAGATAGTATACTTTTTTTAACGCGCTTTTTTTACCTTCACGCGGTATCCCGCACACGGCAGGGTAGGCAGAGGGAACCTAGTATTAAGATATTCCGTTCCCCACTTTCCGCCGAATTCGGAAGCATTGCGTGTTAAGTGGCGGAACTTAACGCCGCGCTTTACCTCGCGATTTACACCAGAGCGAAGAAAATGACAATATTATATATTTCCACCCGTTGAGTGGGAATCGAACCCACAACCAGTCGTTTACAGTCACACGCTTGTGCCACTGGGCCACGACTGGCATCGTATACTACTGTGACAATTTTTAAAATAAGAATTAATAGATTGGTAAAAATAACAGGTAGTGGCCATGTGTTGTACGTCATACTGTCAATTCATAGCAACCGGTAACGTTTTAAACGCCTACAATCGATTTCGTTTATTACTTTTATGTCGATAGTATGGCGCCAACATTTAATTATAATACATGATCAAATGTCTACTTATTTCCTTATAAAGACCTTCATTTCACCTTCGTACATATCTTAATGCTTTCTTGAGATAATAAATTTTCATTTTTTTGTGTTTTTCTGTTATTTGGTATAATTTGAAGGTCATTAAAATGTTATTTATAGTTCTCTAATATGACAATTATTGGCCTATTATATATTTATGTAAAATTTTCTTTACATACATTACACGACAATGCAAGTTTTTATATTTCACGTACAAGGTCCACTGCTAATGATTGAGAATGATCTTGACACTTTACTTACTCAATAAGTGCAAAAAGATTACGGCTGTGATTTTATATGGCGACGGACAAGTTCATGGATTTGTCCACGGCGATCAGCTTCGCAAATCCTTGTTTCAAGTAAATATTAATCTAAGTTTAGATGATGATCTCAGTGTTGTTTGGCTTAGAAGGTAAAATATCGACTACAAACGGTCCAGCGTCTGTAATGCGTCACATCTCGCCTACATACAATACAAATACGGCATGACGACGAGAAATCATTCGAGATTATTTCTTTATTAGTACGTGTACCTGCACACCGGATGTATGCTTGGACCTTATACAGCTCCACTTGTCGATCTCTCATTAAACTAATTATCGCGACATCGACGAAGATAAATGATAATTGATGTAATTTCCTTTTAGTTCTTGATTCGATTATATTTTTTTTTCTCGGCTGTAATTTGCAATAAAGTCATCATTCAACACCACTTATTTAATAATATGCAAATTATGTTTACGTCTTAATTTAAATGTAAAGTCTTGGTTTATTTTTAGTTAAATATCTACATGTTGACGTAAAGTTTTTAAATTGAAAAGGTTTTATAATGTTTAATATTACAAATCTAACTAAACCCACTAATTTAAGTCGGTGTCAAGTTTTTTTATTCACCTCATTTGATGGTCGCGAAGTTTTTTTGCCGGTCAATGACTGGTATTAAAGAAATAAGAAACGACGTGCATATCGAGTTTTATTTTTGGTGTAATGTGTCTTAAAGGTTTTTTTGCAATTTACACAATTTTACTTCATTTGATTTTAAATGTCGATGAACGCTATCGTGGCACGGTTACTATATATAGTCTGATTGTAGACGCTATAGTTGTGGGTTCAATTCCAACTCAGATAAATGAATGTATATTATTTTCTTTTTTATCGCACTGGTTCCTAAGACAAAACGTGGCGTTGAAACCCGCCATGTAACGTGCAATGTCTCAATTGCGGGAAAAAACGTGTTATAAAAAAAATGCATATACATATGTAGAAATATTATGAATTTTAACGTTATTATTTATTTATTCTTTGAAAACACGTGAGCTATATTGACAAATTATAATCTCGCCGCTTCGTCCGGACTAGTGACGTATCATTCGTCTCCTACGCGCTGATGTCATCAATCGATTAAATAATCATCGAGACTCGAGATCTTGTTAGGTAACCTTCGTGAAAGTTCGCGTGTGGGTTACGGGTTGGATACTGCTTTTGGGTGTATATCTTCTTTTGTACATAATGTATTTATTATGTGTGACACAATTATACGGTTCTTTGGCAATATATGGAGACTTTACGTGTAGCTAGTTTGATAACATCCAAATTCAGATTTTGATATATTTGTATTTTAGTATGGAAGTATTTAAGATAGTATTTTAAAATTAAATCTTAATGATTAAGTTATTTTTTTCTACTATTAAAGTATATGCTTATACGGTTTGATGCTTATAATGAAATAATAGTTTTCTCCAAAGGTTGTTTAGTTATACCTAGACTATTATCAGCCTATTTATCGGCTTAAACAAAGTAACATTAAACTTTCTTTGCATCAAGAATATTAATTAAATCTATAAATCTTTTACCCATAGGCTAAAATACTATTGTTAAGTTTGTACAGTTACCCAAAAGTCAAAATTAAATAATCTAGTGAAAAATTCTCTGTTCTCTAGTGTTTTCTCACACTGCTTTTTGAATGTATTTTGGACGATGTATGTATATTATTTTCATTAGATATTCATGTGTAATAAAATTATAAATTTACCATATAAATATCTAATATAACAGATTCATGGAACACTCCAAAATGTACCCGCGCTTGGCTGTAGGTTCGATACACATTCAGAGGAATGACTTTATTTTTTTTTAAATTACCACTCTGATAAACAAGACATATGGCGGTGTTGAGGTTCGCGACTTAAAACAGAATATCTTAAATTCGAGCGGAGAGTAAAGTCTTTTTTGCTATGATAATATGGAGAAGCAGGAAAATATATATAGAAATACAAAGATCATTCATTAACTTCTACGTGACTAATATTTCAGCAACAATTAAATGACGAATCCACCCACGTTCAATCGATCCCGTTTCTTAATACGACGCTTATTGTAGATGTAATAATATTTTAAATGTACAATTAGTTATAAAAAATATTCCGTTGCCCTTCATTTATTGTGCTGTCCTTATTAGGTTACCAATTTATTGCTTTGTTTACGTACCTATATTGTATTTAATTGTTACTCTTTATTTATTTATAGAATCCCTTAGTGAATGTAAGAAATTGTTGCTTTTGAATGAATTCTTACAGTATATATTTAAGTCATATGTATAAAATATAAAGTAATATTTTAAAATTATTTAAAAACATAAATATGGTAGGTATAGTATTCTAGTCGCTAACTGGTGATGGGAAGATATTTTTATTTACAGCTCATAGAGTTTTACTCCTCTACAGCAGTGGAAGCCTAGTATTTTTTTTCTAATTATAACCATCGAACCCAAAGTGTCATGCATACAGTCAAATGCTGAACCTATACTTACTGTTATAAGAGCGGAAACGTAGTGATTGAATCTAAACGTATTTGTCATTAAAGTTTCTCATACCATCATGACCATCTAGCCTTTTATATTTGGTCTCCGAAAAGGTCCTCTAGTGTTGTTGTTGTGAACTGTACTGCGTGAACTTACTGCAGTATGAATAGTCTATATTCCGTTATCGAGGTGCTTACGTTTTCGACTTTTTTGTCTTCTTTTTCCATTACAAGTCCTATATCTCTCACAGGATTCAAATCCTTTGATGGATCATTACATGTAATTAAACCTTAATCATTTTTTATCGTATAATTGTAATGAGTACATATTGAATGCCTCATTAAACTACTTATCGAACTGTTACGGAATTGAATCAGAATAATGGCGCCTGTAATGAATGTGCTTATCTTTGTTTGTAGCACTATCGTGTATTCATATGCACATGTTTATTGGATTTACGTGTCAAGCGATTCATGTGTTTGTTAATTGATGAATAACGGTTGTATACTTAATTTAATAATCAGTAATTAATTGTGGCCACTCGTGGCGCAGAGGCACAAAGTGTGACTGTAAAGCGACTGGTTGTGGCTTCGATTCCCACTCGAGGAGTGGAAATATTTAATATTTCTATTTTTCTTCGCTCTGGTATTGAAGCAAAGCGCGGTTTTAAGTTCAGCCACTTAACACGCAACGCCTCCGAATTCGGCGGAAAGTGGGGAACGGAGTGTCTAAACACTAAGTTCCCTCTGCTTACCCTGCTGCGTGCGGGATACAGCGTGAAGCTAAAATAAAAAGTAATTTATTAGCTACTGAATGGAAGAAGGACTATTATGTTCGGTATTAAAATGTTTCTTTTATATTGTCAGCTTTTCCTTAGAAAAATGTAAACTTATCTAATTAACTTATGTAAACTTATATAATAAAAAGAGTTCATAGTATGTGTTAGAAGTAGAACTTCTCATTTATTTATTGATTTTTGGCTTTTTTTTTATAATAGGCATTAAACTTTTTAAGTTTAACTAACTAGTTAATTATTCATAGAAATTATTTTTATATAAAATCGGTAATATAAATGAATGATGTCTCGCGATTGCGGAAGAAGATATTTGCGAAATCGAAAGTTGTCATCTTGCATCCGGAATCCGGATCGATGACCCGAGTGCAGTTACGGTTTGTTTGCGTTTAACAATACCATAATTTATATTATACCCGACAATGTTTTAAGACTCCATTCCAGTCCATGTATTTAAGAAGCCTAAATACATGGGCTGGAAGTGCTATGGTAGTGAATTTTGATTTGTCTATATGCTGATGAATTTTATCTACTTTTTAATAAGATATACTTATGCAAATGACAGGGTATGAAATTAAACACTATTTAGGTGTACTTTAAGAAGGTACAGCAGCAAGCTAGCCGTATTTTTATGGTGATAAATTTGAAAGCACATGAAATTATCAAAATGTACGTAAAATACATTTTTGTATATCGTGATTTATTCTTACTCGTTGTCTAAGAAACACATATGTATTTCACGCTTCGATTCTCCATTTTATGTATTGTGGGAAAAAACAATGGAAAAAAAGCAGGTCTTTTTTCGGGCAATAGTTTTATAAAAAAAATATCATCATATTAGTCTGCTTACATAAAGTGCGTCTTCAAGTTTCATTTATCAATATGTCCCAAATGGGTGGAACGTAGAGGAGAGGAGGCGTGTTTTAGTATAAAATATTAAGATGGTATATTAATAACTCGCAAAGTCAATACGAAGGTCGTCAGTTCAGATCTGGTCAATACAATTTACATTAATCGACATTTATCGTCGTGCGTATACGAAAATTAAATTGAGCGTGTAATTACTAGTATGGCGCGGACGCCGCAACCAATAAATGGATATATTTAATTATACCCCCGTCCTGAACGTACTTTATCAACGAATTGTATTATGAAACTTATTGATTTAATCGATATGATGATTTATGGGTTAAAAAAAATCGATATTGTTATTTTGACATTTAAGATTTATGGCTCGCTCGAAATTGAGAAGAGATGAATATGATAGATATGTACATAGAGATTATTATTTATTTTTTTAGCTTCACGCTGTATCCCATGTTATCATCACACAGCATGGTAGGCAGAGGGAACCTAGTGTTATGACACTTCGTTCCCCATTTTATTAGATTATTATTGACGACGAATAGAGATTATTCGTTTTAAGTATTTAGAGAATTATATTTACGTTCAATTCATTATATTTTTATTGATTAAAAATAAAACAGAATTTTATATTTGTTTTATAGTTTAACACTTTCTTCATGGAGAAACTGTATTATGTTTATGACAGTCTGCTTATTTACATTTCGCCCGAAATCGAGACATTGCAAGTCCACTCAAAGCCGCGCTTTTTCTTAGTTGCGAGAGCAAAGGAGTAAAAATAACTGAACGTAATGAATCTGTGAGCGAAAATCGAACTTACACTCACGACGTTGACCAAACGGTCGTTATTGTAATAACAAGCTCAGTACAAGGCATTTTTCTTCTTTTTAATTTAAATTTTTTATTAAATTATAAACTTTAAGAAAAAATGTACTTTATTATTTCTATATATCGATGACTCCTATGTATAAGGGTCAAAATGCGAAATAACAACTTTACAGGGGAGGCTCCGAAAGTTTAAATTTGCTATAATTTTATATTGGGTATTTACCCAAAGAGTAACTCTCCTCTCCTCCTTTCCTTAAGTAAATACAATTATAGCAAAAACAAGTATCTTCTTATAATGCTTTTATACAAAAAAGTCTGTTCTTATAAAAGCATTATACTCAGTGTTGAGGAAGTTTTGGATTCATGCAAAATATTTATACAGGCTACAATGTAATAAAGTAGCCTGCAGTCTAGACTCTAGACGGATGGGGAGGTCGCCACTCGACCTCACATCTTATATGGTCCTATCTTTCTCCACTTGAATGACATTGTTTACTGTGTCACAAGAAACTTATTGTTTTATTATGATTTTTCTTTAAAAATTGAAACTTTAGACTGTTAACTATACAATGAAATAAAATTGGAGTGTTTGCTTGTAACATTAGAATAACCACTTTGAACTGTAGTTTATTTATCAATTTGTGTATGTACCGCATATATGCGGTACATATCATTTTTTAGAATTTTTGTCTGTCTGTTTGTTCTGGCTTTTCTTTTTAGATGGCTGGACCGATTTTGACAAGACTTTTTCTTGCTGATAGCTGATGTAATAAGCAGTAACTTATTTTAGTATTATTACTTTTTGTTAATATTCACGCTGACGAAATCGCAGCAACTTCTATATATAATACATCTGAACTGTTTACTTAAATACAAAAATATAATTTGTGACGTCGATGTGCTTGAAGTAAAGAGACATATTTTAATGTAGGCTATAGTTGTCACCGTTAATCATCATATGTATTCAATTACTTGTTTTTGAATAGCTCGTCATACGTTGACTAGCTAACTAAGCTACTAAGAATGCGCCAATATAATTATGAATCTGTCTTGTTATGAAATTCATAATTTTTTTTACTGTGCGTTTAATTTAGTAGGTGATGATTGTTTTTTTAATAAGAAAACTAATAGTAGATCGTTGTCCACAGCGCGGTTTCCCATTTGATGAGGAGGAGGGTACGGGCGCGTGGAGTGAGCTCGCGGCGCGCCACCCGGACATAGCGGCGCGGCTGCGGCAACGCCCCGCCACGTGGGCCAGGAAGCGACGCCCCTCCAGCCAGGACGGCGTTGATGGTACGTTAAGTGAGGGAAGATAATCTTTAGACCCTAAGAACTACATAGGTTCACCCTAGGGTTTCCTATTACGTTGCAGACATAGAGTAGTGCCTGGGCCGTGCCACAAAATAGACATAAAGGGATCTTTAAAGCCTGCACTGTTTGATCTTTTCTCCCTATCTAACCATTAGATATTTTTACTTTACATACTGTAAAGGTGCTGTGTATGTTTTTTGTTTCGACATACATAAATGTGACTGAGTGTGCTCGCCATCATCTGAAATAAATAGTAAAATAACCAAAAAATAATAAAATAATAGAGTAGCAAAGGGTACGAACTACAAAGGACATGAAGATAAATAAATTAAATCAATAAATGCTGAAATCTTGTAAATAAAATCATATTCTTACAGTAAATACTGAACACTCGCTATTTTTACAGGTATTGTAACAAAACGTTTCGTTATTCCAGATACAAGTGACTTTGGAGGTTTCGACAGATTCCCATTCGACGATATCCCGCCAGAGTTCAGAGAGCATTTCCCTTCACATTGGAACAGGAGATTTGGTTCGAGAGAGGAACAGTTCCAACCACCCCAATCCCCACAGCCACACTCCCCGCAGCAACAAACTGCGGCAACACAGACTGAGGAGGAAGTACACGACGAAAAGACTCAAATACCACAGTACGGTCTAAGGAACACAGTCGACTTAGGTCAGAAAAGTCCAGCTGACCCCAGTGTGGATGCAGACGAAAGATCACACCGGTCTATGTCAGCACCCCCCGATCAGCGCACTGTGAATCCAAATACAGACAAAATGAGTGGCCCCAACCAAGAGCAACCTCATCACCCGGAACAACCGTCCAATGTTAGACATATACCCATATTTGTGGAGGGCAGAGACGAACCAGTGATCAATAAGAATGTAGACCATGGAACTCATTTCGCAGATACTAAGCCCACCTATGTCCCACCCCCGCAGCCGCATATCGATAGAGAGCAATACTTTGCAGACGACGGGCCGGCTTCGTTCGCGTTCGCAAAAGGTTTCGACAGGCCCTTCTTCAGGCAAGGGCCTCAGCCGTTTACGAAGCAAAAGATGTATCCGCAAGCGGCGGCGTTTAACCGCGGAGCGTCTCCGCAGCGTTCTCAGTCACCCAAACCTCAGTATCACGAGCCGCCGAGGCCTGAAACTCCGTCCAGACCGCAGCAGAAGCAGCCCTCGCCGCAACAACAACAACCACCACAACAACAACCACATCAACAACAACATCAACAGCAACAACAACATCAACAACAACACTACCAACAACAAGAGCCGCAACAAAAAACACAATCCCCGCCGCCGCCTCCTCAGGCCTCGGCCAACGATCCTATCACACTAATTCTCAGTATCCAAACCGACGTCCTCAATCTAATGACAGACGTAGAAAACTTCACCGGCACCAAGAATGATAAAAAATATCTGTTCTTAGACGAAATGTTGACCAGAAATCTAATTAAGTTGGACAATATCGAAACAGACGGCAAAGAGAATATTCGACAGGCGAGAAAGGAGGCTATCAAGTGTATTCAAAAATGTATAGCCGTGCTCGAAGCTAAGGCGGAGAATAATAAAGCGAACGCGGGATCTCAACCACAAGATGTGGAGATGCAGAACGAGGCAGCGAAACAGGCAGCTGAGCAAACTAGCGTTCAAAATGGCGACGTCGACATGAATGAAACCAAAGAAGATAAAGTAGAAACGCAACCAGAAGTACAAACACAGGAACCTGCGCCGGCGCAGAGTGGACAGGAAGCGAAGGAGAAGTCCGAAGAAGTAAAGAAAGAAGAACCAAAGCCACAAGAGAAGGAAGTGGAGAAACCAGAGGTAGCTGACACGCGACCTGAGGAACCTAAACCTTCTGAACAGTCGGAATTAAAACCTGAGCAGAAAGAAAATGATACTGCTGATAAGAAACAGAGCCCCAAAAAGGTTGTAAAGAAACGCGACAAAAGCAAAGATAAGAAGGACGTCGCCAACGAAAATAAAAAGGAGGAGGTCGAGAAGAAAGAAGAGGCCAAGGAAGAAAATAAAGATGAGAAAAAAGATGTAGACAAAAATATAGCAAACGAAACTGTAAATAAAGATGACGTTAAAAATAAACAAAATATAGTAGTAGATAATAAAGAGAAAACAGAAGATGTGATGCAGATAGACGGAAAGGGGGACGTGAAGGAGGCGCTGGCGATGGAGGTGGACGCCGCAGCTAGTCAATAAATATAGTTTGGATTAGTGAATTCTAATAGAGCACGGATACTCCGCACTCCTTCACTGTAACTTGTGCCTATATTATGTGCTATTTAACTCTGGTGTTGCCTCATTTATTGTTTATGTTTGTACATTTTAAGTTTTAATCGCAACTCGTCCGTCGCGGATGTCCTTTAGGATTTAAAATGGCCTCCTTTTATTTAAAATCCTAATATTTATGTTAATTTATTGTTTATCATTACTTGATAACACAATTTTCTCAATAAACTATGAATCTACCAAAGTGTTTTTTCTTTCTTCATATAAATATGTCCTGAAAGTAAAATTTAGTTTGGTAATAAAAGTATAATAATTTTGAAGCATTCCTTTAATTTTACATAGATCACAGTATGCTCTTAGATATTACATATTTTATTTATTAGATATACCTTATAAGTTAATTATATAAATAAAAAGAAATAGTTATTCAGATATACTTTCATATAACTACTTATATAATTCATTGATAAACATAATACTATAACAATAAAAAGTGAATAAGCGAACATTGTTACATTGGTGACATTACATTTTTTTTACATTTTGCTACAACTTATTCTTAGATAATTTTTAATTTCTCGTAATGACTATATAAAATAATAAATATACGAAAAATTCATGGGTAGAAACTACAGATTGTTTCTTATCTACCTATAGTATTTAGGAGGATTTAATTAAATGCTATATAAGTTAGTATATAATTAATATATTAGAGGTTCGAATTAGTAAGGAATTAATAGTTTCATTACATTCTTTATTGCACTTGCCTTAATCCGAAAAATAGTATTTCACTATAATATATAAAACAAACTTCTTGAACAATTCATATATTTAACAGAATACAAAACATAGCTGTATTCCTTAAATTTAACAATTTATCCAATCTTAATCAAAATTAAAAGCCCAAATCAAACTACATCAATATTTAGTGCATTCATAATACTTCACAATACACACAATAATTACAAGTTCGATTACCATTTAATTTAAAATTAATTTTATTTCCCCTACCGCTAACTTAGCATGGCATTGTATATGGGCGCAACCAGCCCCTAAATTTCGACTCGCTGCGTTCGCGAAATCTCGGATGCCGTATACATATTTAGCGAAGGGAGCAAATGAAAATCATTTAAGTTCAATGGGAAATCAGCATTTTGATGATCATTCTTCAAGGACTCAAATTTCTTCAAAATATTTTTTAAAAACCATTTCTATATTGCAATTAGTGTACGTGCAAAATATCATAAATTATGACATGTACTCTTCTAACCTATTCATCAAAAAGAGTACAAAAAAGTCTCCAGTAGATCGCTTCGTTCAAAAACATCCCAAATTAGAACAAAATCAGATAACAGACCGTCGTAACCCTACACTCTAACCACCGAATGCGTGAAAGCGCGTGAAGATTTCACTCCCATTCCTTCATAACCTTATCCCAATCGTCGTCAGATATAAAAGGTTTATCGATACAGGCTATCATATGTTCCCCGCAGAACACACACTCGCTGGCAACTATATCGTCGATCTCGTTCTTCAATATCTCCCTGAGAGGCAAGCCGTTTGACGTCATGGCTGACAGTTCGATGTTGGAGAGAACGGAGAGATGGCGTTGTAGGTCGGATAACTTGTTGCGACGAGCTGGTGCTGAGGAATTGATGTGTATTATTAGAAATAAGTCTAAGGCTTGTCGTGGCATAGGGTCCAAAGAATGTTTAGTCGGTAAACGCGACTGGTTGTGGGTTCGATTCCCAGCCGAGGAGTGGAAATGTTTAATATTTCCATTTTTTTCGTTCTGGTGTCGAGGCAAAGCGCGGCGTTAAGTTTTGCTAATTAACACTTAATGCCTCCAAAATTTTACCTAGCCGTGTGCGAGCTACAGCGTGAAGCTAAAAAAAAATTAAATAATCTGGATGCGATCGCGACGAAGTGCATCGTGTGACAGTTCACACGATGCTTGTGGGTTCAATCTCCATTCGAAGCAATGATTATATTTAAAATTGTTCTTTTCTTCTTTTAGTTTTGGTAAGATAGATCGCGGCGTTAAATTCCGCATCACTGAATTGACACGTAATATGGTGATTTCAGGCGAAATTTAGAGAATGAAGTGTCTTAACACTAGGTTCTCTCTGCCAACTGAAATATATTCAATTTTCAACCATATAATTTTCCTCACTATTTTTACCTATATATACACCAAAAAAACTCAAAAAAAGAAACAGCAAAAATACATCAAACGATAGTAAATAGAATCCACTACCCACCTAATGTAGGACGCGCCTCAGTCAACAAACAGTCAGCGTGAAACCGATGTCCACAGGGAAACAAGTAGAAAGGACGCAGGAGTAACGCGAGAGAACACAATCTACAAGTATCTGACACAGACACGTGTACACTGCGATTACGAAACGACTGGATTTCATTACGTACCTGAGAACAAAAAAGATATATAAATTAGTTAAAGTTTGTGGCCAGTCGTGGCCCAGTGGCACAAGCGTGTGACTGTAAACGACTGGTTGTGGGTTCGATTCCCACTCGAGGAGTGGAAATATTTAATATTTACATTTTCTTCGCTGTGGTGTCGGGGTAAAGCGCGGCGTTGAGTTCCTCCACTTAACACGCAAAACCTCCGAATTCGGCGGAAAGTGGGGAACGGAGTGTCTTAACACTAGGTTCCCTCTGACTACCCTGCTGTGTGCGGGATACAGCGTGAAGCTAAAAAAAAAAAAATCAAAATAGTTAAAAATGACATTTTTGATAACGTATATAATTATGAACGCAGCGGGCTTCGAACCTATGCCTTTTGGAAACCATCCAATGGCTCTGACCGCGTGCGTTGGCGTTCTGCTAACAGCTGCGTCGAAATCCTAATACGCTTTTATGACGGCTTATTTTGTTTCTTGGTATTTCTTATTGTAGAGATTTTTATAAATTTGTTATCCAAAAAATGTTCTATGAAAAATCGTCTGGCAAGAGGAATGCATATTAAATAATTTTTCATGTTTTGAAGAATTTACATACTTGAGAAATACAAAAATTTATATATTATTCGCCGAGTGGGAATCGAACCACAGCCGACGCGTTTACAGACAGACGACGTCTACCTGCGCCACGAGGATTAAATATTTTCTTATGTGAATTTTCTTTTTTTCTGCATAAAAATTAAGGTTTATTTTAATTTATATATAAAAATTTTAATATTTAATATCTCATACAAACATTAACAAAACATATTACAAGTATTACTCACATATTCTGCAGATTTCGTAGCATCTTCCATTTCGGCTTTGAGCTCTTCTATTTGGTTATTGTATTCCTAAAATAAAAATTATATTTATAAAATTTAAGAAACAACTCTATAAAATTAAATGACATTAAATTAAAAGAAAATTTAAAAAATAATAAAATATGTTTACAAAATTAAAACTAAAACAAGACGAGTCCAGTCATTGTGTAGTGGCACGAACATGTGACTGTAAACGACTGGTTGTGGGTTCGATTTCCACTCGAAGAGTGGAAATATTTAATATTTCCATTTCCTTCGCTCTGGTGTCAGAAGCAAAACGCGGCGTTAAGTTCCGCCACTTAACACGCAATGCCTCCGAATTCGGCGGTGCGTGGGGAACGGAGTGGCCTACTACTAGGTTCCCTCTGCCTACCCTGGTAGAGTGTCCTAACATTAGGTTCCCTCTGCCTACCCTGCTGGGTGCGGCATACAGCGTGAAAAAAGAAAAAAAAATGAAAAAAACACAACTGTCTTGAATATGATATTAAAAATAAACTCACATAATCCTTACTTTTCTATTTTCTGTGCAATAATATACAAGTTGTTAAAAAAGAATAAAGAAAATTATTAAATACCTGTAGTGACTGACAAATCGGTTCTCTGAAGTGATCGATAGTGACCACGTCACTAAAGAACGGCAGGATATCCTCTATTTTAATAAGCGGACACTCTTCGAGCAAACTCATTGCTTCCTTTATATCTTGATTCTTTGTTATGACGTGTTCCGCTAGAAAATTGAAAAAAAAAAGTTAGTTTCACGTTATATTTGGCATAGTGGCCAGTCGTGGCCCAGTGGCACAAGCGTGTGACTGTAAACGACTGGTTGTGGGTTCGATTCCCACTCGACGAGTGGAAATATTTAATATTACCATTTTCTTCGCTCTGGTGTCGAGGTAAAGTGCGGCGTTAAGTTCCGCCACTTAACACGCAATGCCTCCGAATTCGGCGGTGCGTGGGGAACGGAGTGTCTTAACACTAGGTTCCCTCTGCCTACCCTGCTGTGTGCGGGATATAGCGTGAAGCTATATTTGGCATAGCAGTGTAGGTAGAGAACTAGTGCCAAGACTCCGTTCTTTGCTTTTCTTCTGAATTCAAAATTGCGATGCTTAGTGACGAAGCTAAAGCTTTGTTCTACTAGAGTAAGATATGAAAATAATTTAAGTATAATCGTTTCCTTGAGTGACGATCGAGTACAAAACTGTCGCAGTCCTTCTGCGCTACGATGGCCAATTTCATGAAAAATACATTTTAATGTTACATATTTTTTGGAACCTTAAAATTAGAGTTAAACTTTAATTAAAAAAAAGACAAAAGATTTTCTTTATATCGAGAACTTGGTTCTTTACTTTTCGAAATTTAAAATCATGTTCTTGTAGAAATTTTATGTAATCATTTCTTGTCCGCTAGACTCCTCGAGGTACCAAAGTTAAAGTCAAACAATTATATTCCAAATAAGATGTATGTAACTTTTTATTTTCTTCACTTTTTAACGTCAAATAGTTTAACATTAGTTCACTAAAGTTAATGCTTCAGACTTCATAAGAACTGGCTCAAGAAACTTAGCGGGATTTCTTTTTTTAAGCCTATATTTTTAACCTACACACCAAATTATACGGGAAAAAGCATAAAAGTATATAACATCCTGCCTGTAAGAGATCGCTTATTGCACATAATATGTACCATAAATACTGACACCTACAACAACACTGTAATCTTTATGTGCAATAAAGTATATTATTATCCTCACCAACGCCAAGCCACAGTCGTCTCTGCAGACTGTCGTCCTCCGGCATGTCCGCCACCGCCTTGGCGAGCTGCACGTCCACCGCCAGCGCGAGCTCGGCCGCCGCCTCCCACAGACCGAGCAACGCTGATAGCTTTACACACGCTTCTGATAAACCTTTCTCTCTACATAATCTGGATAAATGGATATCATTTTAATATTTTTAAGAAAAACGAAATCATTTTTAAAAATAAGACATATTTAGAAAACGTATAAAAATTTGAACGCAGAGGGATTCGAATCCGCACCACTTGGAACCCGTTCAAGTGCTATCCCGTTGAAAAGATTTCAAATAAATTAGTCAGAGAGTTCAAAATATTTATTTTTAAAAAACCGTTGTTATAAAAAGTGTATTTTGAATTTTGGTAGTTTTTCTAATGGTGTAGAAGTCAGAGCGCTTGAACGGTTCCCAACAGGCCCGGATTCCGTTGTGTTCAATTTTTTATACGTTTTATAAAAAATAATATTTAATATAATAAAAACTAAACTCTATACTTACTGTAAAATAAAAATAAACTAACCTCAAGGCATAATGAACATCATAATTGACCATCGACAGCTCTTGTCCCTGTCGATCCAAATACCTCATGAGGGCCACATTATCATTATCCGCGTACAAAGTCAGCAAGTAATTGTGAATCGCACGATCTTTCACATTGAAATTCTGAAGCATGAATTCCAAATATCTTATTATTTCCGATACATGGACATCATCGTTTTCGCAAGATAGGAACGCTGGTAGCAACTTTGAAGGGCTCAAAGCCGCTCCTTGTTTGATCAAGGCAGTGACGGTTTGTTTGGGAATCTCTTCCATTAAAGCCGGTGCGAACTGATAGAACAGATCAGGTTTTTTTAACGTCTGAAGCATATTCAAAGCCTCAATAAAAGATTTCTTGTATATATTCTGAGCGATGACATTCTCATAGTCCTCATTGAGAACTGTCAACTTAATTAAGTTCTGCTTATCCCCGTGTGACGACATCAGATCGTAAACCACTGATTTTATATGCTGCATACACTTAACCACTTTGGGCTGAAGTAGAAACACTTCGAAGTCACTTTGTATCTGATGATATTCTTGCGAATCGGATTTCCCAGCTCGTCTTAAAGAACCTAACTGAGATAAGTACAACTCGGTCATCCAAATAACTATCATAGAAATTAGAGTTTTATCATCATCCAATGCATCTAACCGTTTAGCCAAATACACTTTTAAGGCATTCACTTTCTCCACTTCCAAAAACTTTAGGCAAACCGTTTCAAAACTGCTTTGCGTTTCAGCATAAATCTCAGCACTTTTATCATACTCCTCCTTATTAAAAAGCAGTTCTGCTTGTTTGACATTGATTATATCTATAAAAGCCGGGTTATTTTGGCAGTACTGTTTGGCCAAATCGAATTGCTCCTTATCGGAGTAAATCCTCCACACATTGCGCTCTTCTCTCATAACTTTATAACGAAACACTGCGTTACTTGTAACCGCCCATATAGTCCTTCTTACTGGGTCCATTACAATATTTTTTAATTTCCCGTGGACTTCAGAATAAGTGTCTTCGTAGACCAATTCTTGGTTTAGCAAAGACACTGCTTTAACGCGGTCTGAATACATAAGAAGTGCGTGGAATTCTGTTAGGACGAAGGAGAGAGGCGCGGTCTCTTTGCTATCGGACTTATCTGGTGGGTAGTTAATGAGTTCACTTTGAGTAATCAGCGAGTTTGAGTTTTGTTGTGATGTTGGGTCTAACTGTAAGTAAAAATTATTAAAATAATAAAAAAAAGCTTCACGCTGTATCCCGCGCACAGCAGGTTAGGCCGAGGGAACCTAGTGTTAAGACACTCCGTTCCCCACTTTCCGCCGAATTCGGAGGCATTGAGTGTTAAGTGGCGGAACTTAACGCCGCGCTTTACCTCGACATCAGAGCGAAGAAAATGGAAATATAATTTCCACTCCTCGAGTGGGAATCGAACCCACAACCAGTCGTTTACAGTCACACGCTTGTGCCACTGGGCCACGACTGGCCACATTCTTTATTTCCTTTTCAGCTTCATCGAATATAATAGGATAATCAGTTGACACTAGAGTGTCAACATACTATTCACTTTCCGTCCGAATTCCGGACGTACCGTATTGAACGGCGGAACTTAACACCGCACTTTGTTTAGTTCACTGGAGTGAAACAATTAAAATAATTATATTATGATGATTCTATTGAGTCAAATCTTACGCCTAACTTGCTCCTAACTGATTACAGTCAGGCGCTACTGCACTACGCCATTTGACTCTAGGTTATCTCTGACTACTCTATTAAAAAGCGTGAAGCGTGAAACTAGTAAAATAACAAATATAGGAGACAATATCTCACCTGACCATAAAATATACCAGGTTCAGTCAACCAAGCAAACGTCTTCGGAGAATCAGTTTTATCAAAGAAAAACTGTAGTTTGGAGTATTTCAAATTAGATGGTATATCTTGGAAACCAGTTTCAGGGGTGGTAAGATATGAATGGAAGATAGTTTGCAGCGACGGCTTGTCATCATTGAACACAGCATGGCCTATGAACTGGTAGAGCCTTTTTGGTGTAGTAACAAATATGAAGTATTTACTTGTATTATTTACTCTGTGGAACTGTATTCCTGTAATCGGGGTGTCCTTGCCTTTGCCTATGTCAAATATCTGTGAAATGTTACTTTCAATTAATATGTATCTTTATCATTGTTAAAACTATTTATTCTTTGGCATTTGCTTATAATTGGTTAACAAATAAATTATTATAAATTGTTGTGCACATAATATTTATTTTTTTTAAATTATTAGGGTAAATATAATTATATTCATTTAATAAGCATCCTTAAATTTAAGAAACACTGATTTCAGATACAAAATGTACTGTGATAAGAAAAAGAGCATAATAACATATAAGTAATTAATAGAAAGTTGTAAATATAAATGAATTACCAAACCATCAATTTCCTTGCCTCCATATAAAGGCAGATAATTAGGCAGCTTGTGGGAAAGAGTAAAATATATTACACAAAGGAAATTATAGATAATATAAAACCTCACATAAACCATGGACATATTACTTCATAAATAAATTATATTATTAATAATGTTTATCTCATTAGTACTTCAACAATCAAATTGCAGCAATTAAATTTTATTTGACATATAAAACATAGTCATTACATACCTGTCTCCAATACTGTTGACTAGCTGTAAATATTTTATCATTATCTGCCTCGAGTTCAGTTTCTAAGATATGACCTTGAGAGGTTCCCAACAATATGGGCCCTGTAGTAGTAGTAGATCTATTTTCATAATTCCAGCCAACCTCAGTCACTTCATAATTTCTCGACTTAGTGACAGTTTTCAATTTATTACTCTTTCTATGTAAATACACAAGTTCAGGATGTCCTTCTTTATTTCTAGCCGCAAATGCCATGATTAAATGGTACCCAAGAGGATCAAGGAATATGGCAGTTAATTTTGAATTAGGTTGAACAAATTTGGTGTATTGTATTTCTGAAAATATTAAGGTAGAAAGTAAATGATTTTCAATCATATTACAAATTGTGTTTTTTTAATAAGCTATTATATGTTACTTTTATAAATAAAACATGGAAAATAAATTGTTACTATTCATACATATTGAAATAAATACAATAAACAGTAGAATATAAAAAAGTTGAGCATTCAGTATGTAGGCATATGATAAATAAACTTTTAATAAGCCAAATGTGTCTACATTAATCACATTCTGATAAAGAAATAATGAGTTCATTAGAGTTTACAATAAAATGTCCCCAAAAGTAGCTATAAACATATTACTAATATTACTTTAAACATTATGTTTTAAGTAATATTATTAAATTTTCATTTTGTTTGTAATTTTGAATAAATATTTAAATTTTGTAGGTGCATATTACATCTTTGAAATTAATTTTAAATTAATTTTAAATTATATTTGAAGACTAAAATTTTAGTTTATCAAACAGATATTTTGAATAATTGTAATCTTGACAGTAACAACTTGGGATTACAACTTGTACTCCAGTAATACAAGACAATTATATTTTACATTGGTAGCTTTTTTACATTAGTATGTAATAAGTATGGAATGGATTTTCAGATACATCTTTTATTATTGAAACTTTGTACAGAGCACAACTTATAATAGTGCATTACTTATTCCCTTCATTAACTCAATATAATGAAAAAGTTTTAAATGTAGTTTCCTGTCTCTTACCTTCATGCTGATCAGGCATTTTCAAATCCAGTCTAAATAACTTTCCATTTGCCATAGCAAGAACTAAGAAGTCACTGGAAACTGCGACATGGGTGATAACATCAGAAGGATTGAAATTCATTTTTCTCTTTGAAAACATAGGGCTGTTGTCGTCTAGCTTCATATTGATATATCCTGATGAAGTCATTTGTTCAGATTCTGGCACTGTGCGCTGGGAGACTTGGGATGCTTGCTCGTATTGATCAAAAATTGATGTCATTTTGTTGTTTTTGTTAGTGTTCTATTATATGTACAAACTGTTTGATTTGATAATTACAATATTTATGGAAACATTAAAACTTTAACATTTTATCATTTAAATGACTATAGTCTATTAGGTTAAGGAAAATACATTAATTTCACGAAATAATGTAATATTTCATAGGAATGTTATTTACACTATGAAAATAATACCCGAAAATTCACAATTTCACAATGATCAATCTGTCATTCAAAATCTGCGTTCAGGTTATAATCAAATATAAGAAAATTATACGAAAATTCCATTTATTACGTACATAGAAACCATTTAAAATATTATTCATCAATTTTAATTTTATTGTAATTACATTATATATTTTTGACTAAAAACTTACATAGTTTAAAATTTAAATTTAATTAACTGGTTGCTATTAAGATTAATCTATCTAATTACTGTAATTACTTAAATATGCTGTGTTTTATGTCTTTCTCTTTTCATATTATAAGATTGATCGTCATCTGTCTTGGAGTTTTTCATTATAATACATGATACACCGTATTATGAATTTATGAAAGCATGAATCAAATTTAAACTTAGCAACCCTATATTTTTGTCATTTACGAATGACAAATACGTTGTTTGTAAAACTGACATTTGACTGTTGACAGTGACACTTATATTTTGGTAGCCTGTGGCTTCACGCGTTAGCTGATAAGTGATAAGTCAATTTGAAATGTTTATATCAGTTTACTCGCTATTTTGAACAATCAGTTATTCATAATTGAAGGTAGTCTGTATTGTTAGACGCAGATATAACAAGTCAAACTAACACATGCCGATAAGAATACAACATTTAAAAGAAACCTGTAAATAACTATAATTTACACAAATTAACATAATCAACAGTAACGACAGGTATTTGTAATAACGTAACAAATATTGAACTAATATCCCAAATTTGAAGTGGACTGTGACCTTGACTATTATCATTATTATCAGTCGTAACTTTGATGTAATTTAACATTTTAGTTGTGTGATATAATTTCGATAAGTTCATTCAGTATCAACATACATTTAAAATGGTTGCAGGCGCAATAGTCTCGTCAGCAAAAAGTTCATGTAAGTATTTTTCCTAATAATTTATTTATGAAATATTTATTGGTTGTCTATATTGCTGAATATCAAATGGTTAATAGTAATAACTAGTAATCTATAATAAGAATAATTCAAATTTTAAAATATATGGTAAATTTTATATAAAGTTAGTATCGGACATTCCATTAACTTTTTATGATATACTTTCGATTTTTTTGAAAATAAAAAGATTTTTAAATAATTTGTAAAAATATTTCAGTGAACTTGTCACAATGTCTGAAAGTATTTGTGGCACAAACCAGAACTTTCACCAGTAAGCTTAATGAAGATCAAGTAGCAATTCAGGAATTGACAAGAAATTTTGCTAATAAACATCTTAAACCAAATGCTTCAAAACTTGATTTAGAAGGAAGATTTCCTTTTGATGAGGTAAGTGACCTTTAAATTATAAAACAAATTAATTCTTATATTAAATTATTTCCCAATATAATTAATGTATTTTTATTTTGACAAATATTAATATGAGAATTTCAATTTTAATATTTTCAAGAATTTCAATTTTAATATTACTATAATTAAAAAAATTAACATTTTTATATTTGTTTGTTTATATAATAATATGACCCCTATCTTTACTTATTTGACTTTCTAGAAGGCCCTTGTTGATTCAATAATAAGACATTTAACTGTTATCTCATTTTTATCTCAACTACAAGTGGGTAGTTTAATCCTCTTATTTATTTTACATATAAAAATGAATGATTCAAATGACACCAATTATCCTTTTATAGGTATTTATGTGGCTCAAGTTTTAAAATCATATACTTTAATAACAAACTGGCCTAGATTTATTATGACACTATCATGGCATAGTGGAAATTAATTAGTTATGCATTGGATTCTTGCTAAGAAAAATGTTTGAACAAAATGCAATACCTGAGATGTAATTAAAAGATTGTATTAAGTGGGATATGGTGTGATAGCTGTGGGTTTGATTCCCACTCAGGGAAATGTTAATATTTAAACTCATTCATTTCTTCGTTCGGCACCAAATACAGAGTGCGGTGGTTGAGTTCCGCTTTTCAACACATAGTTGCATAACACATGCCCATTTCGGGTGGAAAAAGTAGAGCGGCCTGTCTTGACAATAGGTCTTTTTAGATTACCCTGATATGCAGAAAAAAACGTAAAATTGTATATGTAACAAAGTTTAAAAATTGTAATCTTAATTTTATGTTGTAATACATAATCTTAATTATAGTTTTTTTTTTAACCATGAGTCATTCAATACAAAATGTCTTGATTATAGGGCTAAAAACACAGAACACAGTGTGCTGATATTAGGTTCTCTCTGACTACTCTGCTATTAGAGTTGTACTTAAAGTAAAATTTAAAAAAGTTAACAATAATTATTCATTCCTCGTCATTACTCGTTAACTAATTGTACTTCTATTTATTTTAGATAAAACGTCTGACAAACCTTGGTCTTATGGGCACTTGTGCGGAAGAGCAGTATGGTGGTTTAGGCAAAGATTACCTATCATTAGCTATTGCTGTAGAAGAGATATCACGTGGTTGTGCCAGTACTGGAATGCTTTTGTCTATACACAACTTCCTTTATGCAAATTTGGTAAATGAAAAGGGCACGCCGGAGCAAAAAGAACGATTCTTACAGGATTTTACAAAAGGATCAATTGGTTGCTTTGCTTTGAGTGAACCAGGTAAGATTATAGTTTATTTAGTAATTAATTATTGATAGCTATGATTAATCAATATACCTTCACTGTTTATAGCCGCTAAACTATTTCGTTATATTGCAATCCTCGTGGGCGCATTTTTAAAAAACAAAGTAGCCTATGTTTAAGCTAAGATTATCAACTATATTTATGCCAAAATTCATCACAATTGGTCAAGCGGTTTAGATTTTTCATATAAACTTTCATCCCCTATTTCAACCCTATAGAGCTTGATTTTTAAAAAAAAAAGTAGCCTATGTTAGACCCAATCACTTTTACTACTTTCATTCTAAATTTCATCAAAATCGGACTGGTAGATTAGCCGTGAAAGTGTGACTGACAAACACACAGACTTTCCCATTTATAATATAAGTATGGATATGATTTACTAACTGTGTGTGCATCTACATGGAATTTTATAAAAAAAATATTTTAAAATAAAGTAGCTTACGTAACTTTTTATTACATCAGCTATCTGCCAGTAGAAGTCCCGTCATAATCGGTCCAGCTGTTTCAGAGATTATTTGGTATAAGTACTGTGTACATAAGCATTTAGTAAAAAGCACTTATTTTAATATTACAAATTCAATTTTGTTTATTTTATAGATTTTACATTTTCCTCTAATTTCATGTTATTGGTAGAAATTATTGGTAGATATAATTACATCAGTAATAGACTGCAATATAAGAGAGAATGTTCGTATGTTTGACCTAAGAAAAAAAGATACCGCGTTTTTCTCATGTTTGAGACGTTAAATTTATCAAACAAGTACCTAAATTGTTTGGAATTCAAATAACAAATTATGCAACTTATTATTTTGAATAAAATATTTGACATGATGTTGTAAAACATATTATTAATTTTTTTTGAGGCTGACTGTAAACGTGACAGGTTATGCGTTCGATTCCCACTCGAAGTTGAAATATTTAATATTTCCATTTTTTCCGCTCTGACTCTGAGAAAGTGTCTTAACACTGGGCTCCCTCTGTGTGTTGCTACCCTGTTGTGTTACGGGAAAATCCCTCGACTATCTAAGCGAAAATGCGGGATGATCATAAAAGATAACACAATGTAGCTTCTCTTTCAATGACCTCAATACTTTGTCTCCTTGAACAGATGTAACTAAATAAAATCCGTATACTATTTTTCCTTGTTAGTATTACTTACAATTACTATCATTAAAATAATGATGTTGCTTGTGTTTTCTATATTATGTTGAATTGTTACATTATGGAAAAAATGTAGTACTCTTTAATAGGATAGCGTAAAATACACAAAATTAATGACGCATTGACTAATATAGATTGCCCGGCTGCTGCTTTTTTTTTCAAATTTCTACCCATTATTTAATGTAACAGAATGCAGGTCAGGTATGGGCAACCCGCGGCCCTTTTTTTTTATACAGACTTGGGTTATTTATTTAAAATATAGATTAGTGATCCGCTCGAGAAAAGTAACATTTTAAATATTGTTAATAAATGAGATTTTGGCTCGCCAAAATATTTAAAAGTTTTGACATCGTTGCTAAAAAACGTTGCTTAATCTGCTATAGATAACAATCTACATATTCCTAACTTCCAATAGTGTCTTAGTTGGTTAGTCTTAGTAGCAGACACCGAGTTAGTAATCACTAGTGTTAACTGCGTGTGTCGTGTACATTTGTAAAATGATGAAACGATTTAATTACATATACATATGATACGAGGTCATCGTAAGGCAGTAGGTAAACGTCTGGCTGTAAACACGATTGGTTGTGGATTTGATCCTCACTTGGGGGAATGAAATAGAAATATTTAAACAATATTTATTTGTCTTTTCTGGTAGAACGTGCGCGGCGTTAACTTCCGCCACTCAAGACCCCCATGCCATGTATGACTCGAGTTTAGACTGAAAGGTAGAACGGAATGTCTTGACACCAGGTTCTCTCTGACTACACTGCTATGCGGGAAAAACCTAAAGCGTGAAGTTGAACTGAATATAGGAATGTTATTGTTTACAACATTTTATTGTCAGTGACCTTTTCGCCCGAATTCGAAACTTTGCGTGTTGAATGTCGGAAATCAATGCCACGTTTTGTCATCAGTGGGAAGGAATGATTGTAACTTAAATATATTCACGCCTCTGATTCAAAATCGAACACACGACCATCGCTTATACAGTCAGACGATGTCTCACTGCGCCACGATAACTATATTGTACGATGTTTGTATTCTTTGTATATAAGTATCATATTAAATTAAAAAAAAAGTATTTAAAAAAATATTTTTTCCCGTGGGGGGACTGATGATGTGTTCCGGTTCGATGACATGTAAGCCAACTCTCCCTATTCCTACCATCCTCATCCTTCTTCCCTCCTTTCCTTCTCCCCCATAAAGTCGGCATCGCATCCACAACTTTTGTAATGTTGTGGATGTCCATGGGCGAAGGTAACTACTTATCATCAGGTGGTTCTGCTCATTCGCCCCCCTTTTATTAAAAAAAATATATTATTAAATTACTATATTGATAAAGTAACTATTGCTTAACGTAACCATTAAGGTATCGTTCTTGTAGCATTACGGGCATATATTTAGGGGTGTTTCCCTGATTGCGTTAGAAAATAACGCAAGCGTTTAGTTCAGACATTCACATCGTTCATTCACTTCTTTATTTTTAACAAGGCGATAGGTGGTTAAATATATAGATAGAAATCTTATCTATGTTAAGATTCTTTCTGCTTACGTATTTACTGCATTGTTATCTCAAAATGTTAATAAAAAACAACAATATGTCATTTACATTTAAAAAAACATGTAATCATTTGGTTTTTGTAAAAATATTTCTATGGAGATGCTAATATCAACAATAAAGTTATGATAACCGTATAAAAAATTCGTACTAGACTAGGAGCTTTCTGACTTTGAAGTTCCGGAAAGGCGTGGTTTAAAGTTCTATTGCCTTCCTTTTTTATGCATTTTCATTAAGTTTTCTATAAGAGTATGAATAACAATTAATAAAATAGTTTTAAAGTATTATTCCACACTTAGGAAAATTAAAAAAGACATTTAGAAAACGTATAAAAATTTGAACGCAGCAGGATTCGAACCCGCGCCTCCTGAATACCGTCCAGGCGCTCTCACCACTGAGCCATGCGTTTTACTATCCGCTGCGTCGAAATTCTTATACGTTTTATTACAACTTATTTTTGTTGATAGCAAAAAAAAATAGTTACGTGATTTGTTTTTTAATAAATACTATCATACTTATGTCATAACAAAGCTTAGTTAGTACTTATGTAAGTTTAGTTTTCGGACATAAATGTGATTCATAATATAAGAATTATAATCTCTTGGAAAAAAACGTATTGACGTCAAGAGTTCGTTACAATAGCGAAGATATTATCTTTAGAGCAATTGGATGCTTGTTTAGTAAAATATTTGATAGTACTTTTTTTTTTAGCTTCACGCTGTATCCCGCACACAGCAGGGTAGGCAGAGGGAACCTAGTGTTAAGACACTCCGTTCCCCACTTTCCGCCGATTCGGAGGCTTGCGTGTTAAGTGGCGGAACTTAACGCCGCGCTTACTATTATAGTACTTACTGTTGATAAAATATTATAAGATTCGTTTGAAAATTCAAAGTACATAACATCTTTATTTACGGAGTGTTATAAAACTAGGTTATCTATGATTAATTTGGTAATATGGCTATGCAGGAAAAAGTTTGGAGCTGAAACAAGACATTTTCTCTCTCTCTCTGCTCTCCAATTTCGACCTGAAATTAAAACATTGCGTATTGAGTGACTAAACTTAACGGCCATCGCGGAAAATGAAAATAATTTAAATATAAGCATTCTTACTAGGGTAAGAATTTAACACAACCAATAGCGCTTATGGTTAAACGAGAACTCACTGCTCCACAATGGCTTATGTATGTTTACTAGTAGTTTTTTTTTAGCTTCACGCTATACCCGCACACAGTAGGGTAGGCAGAGGGAACCTAGTGTTAAGACACTCCGTTCCCCGCTTTCCGCCGATTTCGGAGGCATTGCGAGTTAAGTGGCGGAACTTAACGCCGACCTTTGTCTCGATACCAGAGCGAAGAAAACGTAAACATGAAATATTTCCACACCTCGAACGGGAATCGAACTCACAACGAGTTGTTTTCAGTCACACACTTGTGCCACTGCGCCACGACTGGCACCAATTTACTAATAGTATTTTTACTATTTACCACAACTAATACTGTCTAATTATGGCGCGCTTAGGACATATCTCAACTGCATTGAACTCTGTGTATGGTGAATGTAGTTTTAAATGCCACCAATAATATTAACATTTGAAGTGTGTAGTAGTTTAGTTACACAAACTACGATACGTGTATATAGATAGATAGAGACCAGTCGTGGCTTCTGAGCACAAAATTTGACTGTGAACGAATGGTTGTGGGTTCGATTTCCACTCGAGGAATTGAAATGTTTAATATTTCAATCTCTTCGCTCTGGTGTCGAGGTAAAGTACGGAGTTGAATTCCGCCACTCAACATGTATGTATGCATGTATGAACTCGGCGGGAAGGGTGGAAGAGTGTCTTAACACTAGGTGGTGTACCCTGTTGTGTGCAGGATACAGGGTGAAGCTAAAAAAGAGGATTTGATATAAGAATCTGCTTGTGACCACGTAAAAATATATATAATCTCTGATTACTTATAAGAAATTAATTCTAAAATATAATATACTTATATTAAACTTATATATTTTTGTAATTTAGATGCTGGCAGTGACGTAGCGAATATTAAGACATCAGCCCGGTTAGATGGTGATTATTGGATATTAAATGGCAAGAAGAGTTGGGTGACGTCAGCTGTGGAGGGCAGTGCGGCCGCCGTCTTTGCAACCTTCGACCCTGAGTTAAGACATAAGGGTTTGGCATGTAAGTATAAAAATATATTTTTTTAAAAATTATATTAGGTTATTTACTTTAGTTGAAGTCTGACTATTTATTTTAAGAATTGAAAATATTCACCATATTCGAATTTTAAAATTTAAATACAGCATTAGTCACACACTATACTTCACAATGAACTACTTTTTACGGATATTAAGCGGAATAATGTACATTATTTCTTTTTTGGAGCCTAAAATTGTGCTTCATGCCGTATCTCTTGCGGAGTAGTTAGAGAGAACAGAGCGTCAAACACTACGGTCCCTGCATACTTCCTTCGTCTCGTCCACTGTTATCAATCTCATCATACACACCCGGGGGGTCCTCATGATTTTTACGTGACCTTCCTCCAGTATCGTCGACACTGTATTTTCGAAGGTCAACCGAGGTACTCCCCCTGCCTCTTTTACCACTCACCTCTGCTTCATATATTGTGCACAGCTAAACGTGCGGCTACGCTCATTTTCTGCCGTTGTATCAACGCAGAGAGTCCACCTTTAACCCTGTTACCGGCGGCAATACGCCTTTCAACATCCATATCATATCTTCCATCTCTGCTAAACATCTTCCCAAATATACCACTTCATGCACTTGTTCTAATATCTTTCTTTTAACCATGATCTTGCATTTCGTTCTTTCTGAATTGTGACTACAGTGTGGGAGTCGCTCTGAATTATGTAAAGAGATTTTTTTTTAAATAAAGAAGTTCACAGAAACAAAATTAAACTTAATTTACAACAATAAATATTTAAAAAAGACATTTTTAAAGAAAACGTATAAAAATTTGAACGCAGCGGGATTCGAACCCGCGCCTCCTGAATACCGTTCAGGCGCTCTCACCACTGATCCCGCTGCGTTCACCATGGAGGCGCGGGTTCGAATCCCGCTGCGTTCAAATTTTTATACGTTTTACGGCTTACTGAGTGACTGACAGACAAATTACAGTCGAAACTGCTGGACTGATAGAAACTTGATGATTGCCGTCTAATATGTTTGGTGTCTGGGGAAGAATAACGCGAAATTCCTACGATAAAATATATTTATACACACAAAGTTGCGAGCATCAAATAGTATATGATATTTTACTAGGCCTTCACATTTGATAACAATAGCAACGTTTATGTCCCAATTGAAGTGTTTCGCTAACGCTGTCTTTATAATTGATTTGTGATGAATTAAACCCAGGGTCGTATTTTAAATATAAATATTTCGTCCAAATTTATTTTTCAAAGTTATAAATAAATATATATGTATAGTACGGGCCAGTCGTGGAGCAGAAGCACAGAGTGTGCCTGTAAAGCGATGGGTTCGATTTCCCGCTCTGGTGTCGAGGCAAAGCGCGGCGTTAAGTTCCGCCCCTTAACTCGCAGTGTCACATAATATTCCGAAAGTGGGGATTAGAGTGTCGATCCCACAGTAATCGCGTATGCTACGGCCCCACTGTGTCATTATGGCTTAATAAAAAATCGTAGACTGTATTTTTTTTAGCTTCACGTTATTTTCCGCACACAGCAGGGTAGGCAGAGGGAACTTAGTGTTAAAACACTCCATTCCCCACTTTCCACCGAATTCGGAGGCATTGCTTGTTAAGTGGCGGAACTTAACGCCGCGCTTTGCCTCGACACCAGAGGGATGAAAATGGAAATATTAAATATTTCCACTCATCGAGTGGGAATCGCACAACCAGTCGCTTTACAGCCACACTTTGTGCCTCTGCACCACGACTGGCCCAGACTGTAATATAATTATATAATAAAGTAGATTTTTAAGAATGAAAAGTCGTTGAGATAACGTACATATCCACAATGAAAGATATTATTTGTTAATGCAGATAATATATCACATATATATGTTTTATTTTACATGTTTTTATCAGAAGAACATTACGTTGAACAATTTAGTATACCAAGTTATTGATAATATTATGTGGTGATTCATATAACTACTTGTAGTACGTTTTTGAAGCCACTGTTATTTTAAATTACGTAATTTTCAACAAAATGAAGGTCAAAATGTAAATTTTATATATAAATATGTTTTTATAAGCGCTCTAAGGTGGCCAGTCGTGGCGCAGTGTCACAAAAAGTGTGACTGTAAAACGACTGGTTGTGGGTTCGATTCCCACTCGAGGAGTGGAAATATTTAATATTTCCATTTTCTTCGCTCTGGTGTTGAGGTAGTTCCGCCACTTAATACGCAATGCCTCCGAAATCGGCGGAAAGTGGGGAACGGAGTGTCTTAACACTAGGTTCCTCCTGCCTACACTGCTGTGTGCGGGATATAGCGTATAAACTATTTGAAGAATTTTTGTACTCAAATTAATATAATGGGTTGGGGAAAAAGAAATCCATTATTTTCTTGGTAGGTGGCTTTAGTGATCGATATCTCGAAAAGCATCTATCAAACAATTTCAAGTTTATGCTCGTTGTCAAGATGATCTTTCACACTAAAACTTCCTTCAATTGTTTTCCGCTTGTTCCATTCTGTCATGAGTTACATAGCGTTTAAAATGGAAGCCAACAAAGAGAAAATTCGGTATATTTTACAGTTTTTCTTTGAAAAAGGTGAAAATGCAAGCCAGGTTGCTGAAATTGTGAATGGTGTTTATGGTGCTGATACGGTAACAGCTAATTACGTGCAATTTTGATTTCGTTGGTTCCGTTCAGGCAATTGTGATGTTAAAGATGCACCTCACAAAGGCTGACCCGTAGTCGAAAATGCCGATAAAATCATCAAAAAAATCGAAGTTGACCGGCATGTCAGTAGTCGCAGCATCGCCAAGGAGCTAAATATTGACCATAAAACAGTTTTAAACCATTTGCGCAAAGATGGACCCAAAAAAAAGCTCGATGTTTGGGTAACGCACGAATTAACACCAAAAAACATAGTGGATCGAATTTCCATTTGCGAAGACTTGATCAAACGGAATGATATCGACCCATTTCTTAAACGGATGTTGACTAGGGATGAGAAATGGGGCACATACGACAATACCGTGCGAAAACGATCGTGGTCAAAGCGTGGTGAAGCAGCTAAAACGGTAGCCAAACCAGGACTAACGGCCAGGAAGGTTCTATTGTGTATTTGGTGGGGCATTAAAGGAATCATTCATTACGAGTTGCTTCCGTATGGCCAAACACTAAATTTAAATCTGTACTGTGAACAACTGGACCGTTTGAAACTAGCGATTGACCAGAAACGGCCAGAATTGGCCAACAGAAGAGGTGTTGTGCTCCATCAAGACAACGCACGGCCTCATACGTCTGTAGTGACTCGCCAGAAACTCCGGGAGCTTGGTTAGGAGGTTTTAATGCATCCACCATATAGTCTAGAAGCATCTTAAATAGAGTCCCGAATTTCACGCAAAAATAATGGATTTCTTTTTCCCCAACCTAATATGGTAACATAAGGTCGATACAGGTAAATGACACGGCTTAACGACTGTTATCAATTTATACATTAAAATGACCTGAATCTTAATTTTATGTAAACATTATTTATTCCTATTAAATTGATATTGAATTGCCGGTTATTTATTATACAAAATTTAATGCATAGACATATAAAACTTTTCATACTATTGTTTGTACGCCAAATATTAGTAGTTCAGTTCTCTGATTCGTCGCCAATGTAACGTTTTATGGAGATCATATTCAATGAATAGATTCAAATTACACTAAAATAGTTTGCGTGTTAGAAAGACATAAGTAATAGTGCAGGTACTCCAGAAACTTTTGACTGTGTCTTGTTTTTCAGTCACTCAGACTAACATCTGAGTTTTCTACATATCTCGATAACGTTTATAGTGTGTTATTAAAGTAAAATAAATCTTTAATAAATCGCGCGTAAAGATGAAGCAAACATCACAGTAAAAATTTAGTCGACAATCGACGTAAACGATATATAAATATGGCATATAAGTTAGACCTTTTTAACGAATCCTAAGACCCATGGGTTGATATATTGTTATATAAGATTTTCAATTTTTACAGGTTTCCTCGTACCTTTAGACGCGGAAGGAGTGTTCCGTGGCAAGAAGGAGCCCTTAATGGGCGTAAGGTGTGTGCTTTTTCCTTTCTCTACCTTCCTTGTGAACTACTACTTTACATTAAAATAACTTTTTGATGTGCATGATGAATGAATGTTCTGTCATGAATGTGTGTTCTGTCATCCTTTTTAAGCCATGCCCATGTTTTTGTAACTATATTTTTGGAACCAAAACACATTTAATATATTTTAAAAGGATTTTGTATCTAACGTAATTATGTATATAGGTACTATATTGCGAGATAAACCATGATTACTTGTAAGGTTATAAATATTTAAAGCACGTAACGTAGCAATAATTTGATCATTTGTTCCATAAGTACGCAGTGTGGTTTGTAAGTAGCTACGTCTGTCTGTCTTGCTGTATATTTTATCGATTTAAATTTTATTTTGCATCTTTCAATGTCGCTATATGCTGTATTCTTAATAAGGCAAAAAGCGATGATTACTATGGCAATATTAGAATTGATTGCATATTTATTGATATTATTTTTAGTCCGCCATTATGACCTTCACATTGCATCTGCCTATGATTTATTTTATTTCAATGAATGTAAGAAAATTTTACAATGTTCTGTTGGCCCCTGGTCTTTTTTTAATCAATATTTTCACATGTCTGTGAATGCCATGACAATGGAATATTTTCATATCGAAAATCGTGGCTTTATGCGTGATGGTTGTGGGTCCGATTCCCACTCAGTGAAATTTATTTAAATCAATTTCATTTCGTCGCTCTAGTAAGACACAGATTCCGCCACTACGCCAACCCGTAATGTATCAATTTCAAATGGTCAGAATGTGGAGAATGTATTATATAACAATAGGTTCTCTCTATGCGGAAAAAAACACGAAGCTGAAATAACTATTTTCTTCATAAACCATGAGTATATAAAAAAACAGTTTTAAAAAGAGACAAATGAAGCAGATATAAAGCACTTGTACCAGGGCGGCGACCGCGTGCGACCTCACGTTGGACCAGGTTCGAATCCCGCGTGGTTACTTAGTGGGAGAGGCGGGTGACGGGTTCAAGATTGCTATGGGACAACTCGACCAGGGCAGGATAGGGATAGCCGCTCATGCTGTTGGTAAGATATATTTTTATCTTTTCGCTTCACGCTATATCCCGCGCACAGCAGGGTAAAGGGAACCTAGCGTAAAGACATGATTCCCCATTTCCGGCGCACTTTAACGCCGTGCTTTGCCGCGACACCTTGGAAATATTAAATATTTCGACTCCTCGAGCGAGAATCGAACCCACAACCAGTCGTTCATATTTTTAACATAAGGATAATCTGTCCTTTCCTAGGTATCAACATGTAATTTTATAGTAAATGGTTCAGTATACATATAAATGGACAGTTTTCAATTCCTTAGTTGACCTTACTTACTTTCCTTTGTGGGGGGACGAAGGGGACACCTTATTATTAAATTTATTAGAAAGGATTATGTACTTAATACTTAACTTCTCATAGATGATTGTACTTATAGGCGTTCAAGGATGTACTCCATTCATATTTTTCATATCGTGAATACTTTAAAACTAGTCATAAAAATTACATTATATATAAGACAGAGTATAATATAATAATAAATTGTATGTAATATTATTTTATAGGAATCGCTCAAGCTGCATTGGACACAGCACTTAACTACGCAAAGGAAAGAGTCGCATTTGGAAAAAGTTTAACGAGAGTGTCTTCGGTAAAGGTATAAAATGTTTTTTTTTTTTCAAAATTAAGATTCAATAATTTTAATTATTACCTTTGATACGTAAAATGTATGCTACATTAAAATTAAAATATCCAAAAAAATATATAATTACGAAAAATATATTAGTCATCCAAAATATGAAATATGTATCCGTAGTGAATGTAATACAAACTTTAAAAAATGTGGAAAAAATCTTGCATACTTACTTTCTCCCTGCTTAATTAATATCACTTAGCGGCAACCAAAGAGCGTAAAATTGAAGCCTACATTTTTACACCCTACATTTTTTCTCGCCACATACCAGGATATATCCCGCATACACCTGCCGCCCCAAATCTAGACATTGCTTATTGAGTAACTAAACTTAACGCCACGCTTTGTCTTACGTACCACAGCGAAAAAATGAAAATTGTAATATAATTACTCCCCTAGCGGTAATCGAACCCATAACTATCGCTTTACAATCAGATGCTGTCCCACTACGCTACGACAGCTCTAATACCTATGTAAAATTATTGTAGGATTATAAACAACCCCGCGAGGCCAGTCATGGCGCAGTGGCACAGACGTGTGACTGTAAACGACTGGTTGTGGGCTCGATTCCCACTCGAGGAGTAGAAATATTTATTATTTCCATTTCCTTCCCTCTGGTATCGAGGCAAAGTGCGGCGTTAAGTTCCGCCACTTAACACGCAATGCCGCCAAAATGGCGAAGGGAGTGTCTTAACATTAGGTTCAGCTACCTGCTGTGTGCGGGATACAGGGTGAAACTGAAAAAAAATTAACAATCCCGAACAAATATAGAAATTCGTTAAAGTGATTTATAAAATATTGTCATTATTATTCATATCAACACATAATACTTCATTAAAATTACTCATGGTTTCTTCTAAGTAAGCCGTATATCATAAGTAGGGCAAGTACTAACTAACTGACTAACTAAGCCACTTCTTGGTACATCGAACATTCATTTAACACTTATATATATGTATATATTTTTTATTTTTCTAGGGTTATTTAATAAAAAAAGAAAACCTAACTTAACCTAAAGAAAAAAATCTTTTTTTAAAATTAATTAAAAAATGTTCTTTTTTTAATTTTTTTTTAGGTTAGATTTAAAAAAAAAGGAAAACCAAAATTTTCAAAATTTAGAAAACCAGTTTCTTATTTTGGGTCGCGGTTTCTGTGCATGTGTGTACACGGCATGTGTGTTTTTATCGTTTGCAAGTACATTTTTGTGTGCCCGAAGGCAAGTATCGACATATACGAGAGATTTCCTGAAGTATTTGCGAATAATTTAAATACCATAATTTATGCGTTATACTCCAAATTCCTTCCTCCTTCCTTCCTCTTCCTGCCTTCGTTATACTCCAAAGAACAGCCCCAGAGTGTCAAAAATTTTTTTTCGTCATTTTTCGGAAAAGCCTTGAAACTGCATAATTACCAAAAAAATCGCAGGAAAATAAATTGCAGGATTTAAACCGACTGACATATTTTTTCTACTTCCAGGACAGACTAACGGACATGTGTATACTAATAGAGACGGCTCGCCTCCTCACATACAGAGCGGCCGTGGACGTTAGTACTAAGAACTCGTCTATGGCTAAGTACGTGGCGGGGAAGAACGCCGCCGCCGTGGCTGACCACGCCGTCCAGATTATGGGGGGCAAGGGGCTGAGTACTAAGTATAACGCTGAGAGGCATTATAGGTGGGTTTTATTTTTTATAATTGGTTAGGTTTTTAGCAAAAAATGCAGCTTTACGCTTTTGGAAAAGACATAGATTCAAAGTACTGACTTAAAAAGAAATCTCGCTTAGTTTCTTGCACCGGTTGTTCTCAGGTCTGAGGCATTAAGTTTAATGAACCGTAACCGTGGTAAATTATTTGAAGTCCAAAAAATGAATCATATAAAAAAGATATTTAGAAAACATATGTATAAAAATTTGAACGCAGCTGGATATATTATTTATAAAATTTTCATACGTTTTCTAAATGTCTTTTTCAATTTTCTTAACACTTAACATGTTTAAAAATGTTTTAAATAACACTTTAAAAATGTTTAAAAATGAATCACATAACTTTTTATTTTGAATAAAATAATTTGATTCCGGTTCACCACTTTTCGCATGAAATCAGAGATTGTATGTAGATTGACGGAATTTAACGCTGCATATTGTATTATCAGAAATTAAAAAAAAAAATTTTTTTCTTAATCTAAATTAGCAGAGAAATGATCATATTTAAATTAATGATCATATTTAAATCTGGTAGGAAGAAACGCAGCATTAGTTTAGCCACTCAATGCACTGTGTCTATTATTACGAAAATTGCGTATGGAATATCTTTTCACGAGAATTTCTCTGCCTACTGCGCCGTGTGGGAAAGAGAGTGAATAAAAGAATGAAATATATCCCCTGAATTTAAAGATTTAACCCACAAACATTACATTTTAAATCGGATGCTGTCCTACTACACCAGGGGTTCCCAACCTTTTTTTAATCAAGGACCACTTTTACATTATTCTTGCTAGCAGGGACCACTATGTATGTAATCCTTGCAATTTCAGTCATTTTGTAGTTCGATGAGTTGTATAACTTTTGGGTAGGGGTATAACACCCGCTAAATTTAACATCGTTCGCGGACCAGTATATCCCTTCCCCAGTGGACCACTGGTTGGGAACCAGTGCACTACACTATAATAATCTGACAATATTTTTCCTGTATTTTTACCTAATATTAAAACTTTTACTTTAATTAATTTTATCGTATATATTATTAGACGTACTTATTTAATTTCAATTTACAGAGACGCTCGAGGCACCCAAATTTATGGAGGAGTGACTGACATACAGAAACGTGTTGTTGGACACTATTTGCTCAAAGAAAACGACGCACTATAATAATCGAATAAAATATTCCTATATCGATTAATCGAATTTAAAAAAAAATAATTATTAAGAATAAACTATGTACTTATATATTTTTATAATCTATGAAAACAAAAATGGCTGTTCAAAATATATTATGTATGTATATAATGATTTCTTTACCAAATAGTATTTTTCTATTCCGGTTTTAATGTGACATTTTATACATGCAATGCTTTAACTTACTTCTTTTTTATCTGTTCATTGTTTTGCTTCTTATTTTAAACTAAACTATTATATTTTGTTATATTTTATTATTTACAATAAAATAACTATTTATTTTAAAATGTGTTTTTCGTTTATTTTTTTTAATATGTTCTTAATTATATATTTTCACGTAATACAATGTGTTGTAACTTTTTAAATAGCTTAAATTTTATAAATGTTAACACTCAATGCCTCCAAAATTCGGCAGTAAATGGAGAATGGAATGTCTTAATACTAGATTTTCTCTGCCTACCCTGCTGTGTGCGGGATACAGCGTGAAGCTAAAAAAACTAGCCTGTGTTCAAAACTTGGTGCTTCGTATTACTTTGTAATATTATATGTAGTATATTTTATTTTATATTTTATAAATTTATATTCGAAATGTTATGGAAAACTATAACCGAGTTTTCTTGGACATTCATAATAAAATATTATCAGTGACTGTAACTAAATTCATACGCAATCCGTCTCCCTATTTTCACCCATCCTTCTCCCTCCTTCATCCTCAAGGCCGGTAACGTATCCACAACTCTAATGTTGTGGATATCTATGGGCAATGGTTACCACTTACCATCAGGTGGTCCTTCTACTCGTTTGCCCCCTTTCATATATAAAAAAAAAATATAGAAGTTTGATAAATAGGTAAAAAGGATATTGGCGAAGTCTAAGTGAGAGTTGTCACTTATTTTTTTTAAATAGTAATAGATAAGCAAAATATATTTAAAAATAAAATTATAAACGGACAATAATAAAACTGTACTTTTAAATAATTAGAATATTGTTAACAGCATAATATTTGAGATGAAATATATTTATTTTCTTCTAAATAACTTTGTTTTATTTTCATAACATCATTTGTTAAAATATTTGTCGCCAAAATATTAATACATCGTTTCATATGATAGAAATGTAATGAGGTATCTATTTTTCAAATTTGGTTAAGCTTAAAGAATTCGAACAGTGGATTGTTAATGTATTTTTAAGGGCCTCTTAAAAATACCTTCGGATTTTCCGGATTTGTTCTAGGACAAAGTCTAGTCTAAGTCTAGACTGGGACTAGATAACTCGCAACTTACTAGCAATGATGCGAGCGAATGCAATTGCTTTACGCCTTGATATAGGCGCTGAAGCAATTTCCTTTTCTTTTAATTTCCCAAACTCTTAAGACAAAGTTTTTTTAAATAATGCATTTTGGGGTGCTACGAAAACTATGGAAAAGACGAATCATAGGATGTGGACCTGTGCCATCACTACAACTGCGAAGTTCAATTTGAGAGGCGAATATTATTTTTAAAAAAGTTAACGCTTATTTAGTGTAGGCAAAAGAGATTCTTGCATAGTTTAGTTGTTCCGAATTATTTTTTCATAGTGACTGCGTTGCTTTTTAAGAGATAGCATTCAATTCTTACCAGAGCGGAGAAATGTAAAATATATAAAAATCATTCCACTAGTTAGGGATGACTAGTTCACTAGCGTAACCATTCCATTTACAATGAGATGTACGGTGTAAATTTTGATCTCTTCGACATTAATACAACATATTTAATATATAACCTATACGCAATGTTTTAATTATGAAGAGAAGGATAGAGTGTCTAGACTTACTTAGACTAAGGATAGAGATTCTGTCTGGACCAAAACTCTTCACATACTTAATTAAATGTGTATTTTTACTTTCTCTACATAACCAAGTTTCTGCGCAGGCGACTTCAGTGGTATTAATTTTTCTTTAAAAAATCTATAAATTTTACGAAAGACTTGGCCAGTTCCGTCTGGTTAGCAACAGCAGCTCGTTAATTTTCATACCATGTACACTATTAAGTACCCATTAGTGCATTACAAGTAAGTGTATAATTTTAAAAAATCTTATGTATAGATTATAAAAACTTACCTTTTTGATCTTGCGAGTGTGCAATTGAAGTGGTATTGGATCATATTTTTCACTTTTCTGCCTTTTTATTTTGAAGCAATTAACACAATATTATGTCTGATCAAATAGGTAGAAAAGAAACACAATTTTTAAGTTAGCCAGTTAGTTAGCCGGGGAGTGTAAATCGAATCTACAACTATCTTTAGCACTCAGATACTCCCCAAGTGTACTTAAGGAGAGCCCACTGTAATTTAAATTTATTTGTTGATTAACGACAAAAGTTTTCAAGTATTTTTTTTTAATTCTACACTTCAATCCGACTTTTCGTATTTAGGTACAGTTAATTGGGCGGGAATTTCAATTGCTTTATTTATAGCTGAGCAGTAATTGTACCGTTTAGGTTTTAATCCCTTTCTATCTAGTCTACGTCATTTTCAGCTAGAGGTATACACGCATCATCAATGTCGCGATAGCGCACCGATAAAAAGAATCTTATCATTCCACTTCGATATCGCGCCGAACGTACATGTATTCGTGAAATTCAAAAATAAAACATGCGCGCCATTAGCGTTTTGACATTTTGTTTTTTAATTTTCAAACTCACCATAGCACAGGATGAAGTGACAGAGCCTACAGTGATCAGATTGATAAAAGTGTGTGATTATTGTACTTGCAGTGAAATACCTGATGTGGATGGTACTCATTTAGTGTTAAATATACAGTGTTCTGAATTGGATAAAATAGAAAGCCTCGCTGATCTGGATAAAATACAATGGCCAGATAATCCGAATGGATTAAAAATCGCTGCAACGTTCGAAGGGTTGGGACTTTCCACACTAGGCAAGTGAGTAATGCAAACAATTTTACATATATTATCTGTACTCCAATTTCAGGGCTATTGATACTAATGTACTTATGAGTAAAATGATTCATTACCAAGATAATAAAATGTCCTACGAAGAAAATGAAACGTTCAGGGTTATGTACACACGAAGTAAATATAGGTACTTTAATGTTATAAAACCTTAATATCTTATTTTAAACAATAAATGCTAGATAAAGTTGCGTCATAGCTATTGTTATATTAGGTAGGTAGTAGGTACTTGCCCAATTGAGAACGCAGGTTTAAATCGTCTTGATTATCTTAACAACTTTATCTGTTAGCAAATAAATTTAACTTTAAACGATGAATTTGTATTTGTCTTTCATTAACGATAGCCCTTTGTAATTGATATGTAGAATTCGTTATATGCTTTTTTAATATGCGGACAACAACATTTAACTTAGTGGAACATTTTTATGTCAATATAGGTACATAGTTGTTTTTTATTCAACAATAAATTATTTCGTTAGACAAACAAGGCTTAAGGTACCCATTATGGTGAACTTAGCCAATTTAATTCCTGTTTATTTTTGAAGTATACTTTTCTATGTTACAAAATTGTATCGAAAATAAGTGGCCCACTTCGGTTACCTTCACGTCACTGTGTGCGAATGTAATATTAATATTTTATTCTAATATGAAAATATTAGCTCTTTTAAAATATTACAAAAAAAATTCAAACTACTTGAAATCGGTAATAATTTATAAGATTGCTGCACACTAAGTCGTTAATAAGCTGTATGTACCTACCTAGTAACAGATTAAAAAAAGTGAAATTAAGCATGACACTTTATTTATAAAAATAATTTTGTAGCGGTAATTTTTATGCCACCATGTTATTTAACATGATATTATATTATTTATATACATCATACGATAGATAAATATTACTAAATATTTACATTATTTTGTTTGGTGGTAGGAGATTCGTTCTCCGACTAGCTCGCGACCACTATCATGTCAAAGACGAACCGCCAAATATCTTATGATGTGTTCCGGTTCGATGGCATGTAAGCCAAGCTCTCCCTATTCCCACCATTCCCATCCTTCCTCCCTCCTTCTGTCCTACATTCCCAAGGCTGGCAACGCATCCATAACTTTAATGTTGTGGATGTCTATGGGCGAAGGTAACCACTTAACACCAGGTGGGCCTTCAGCTCGTTTGCCTCCTTTATTCCATAAAAAAAAAAAAAATTATAATCTCTTTTATTAATCAGAGATAATTTTAACAATTAAGACAACATATCATTCAACTTTTTCAAATTTTAATTCACTAATGAGGACGAAAACATAAATATAAAAGAATAGGTTCAAAATAAAATATGTAGTTTATAATTAGTAACTAATCATGCGACAACCGCTAGTTACCTTTATTCCGTAAATGCAAATGTAATCAAACACGCAAATCAATTAATTGTCGATAACATAATATAGAAATAAGATTAGCAAATTTTACAAAAAACTAGTGTCCGACCGAAGGTTCGGTTTCGGTTTCGGTTTCGGCAAAAAATGTAGTTTCGGCCCTAGTTTCGGTTTCGGCAAAAAAACTGCCGAACCTTCGGCAATGCCGAAACTACTCACAATTGAGCTACTCATGAATTTTCACGTCGCTTAGATACTTTATACTGATTGTTTTTATAGCTTATGAACCTAATGTTAAGATATAATAAACGATTTTAATATATTATAAATAATAAATTAAAGACGAGAATACTATGAACTGCTGACGACAGATTAAATGAACTAGGCTTGTTAGCCTGTAACGACTGTGTGTCGGTTCGTGGCTCTTTTCAAGGGGCGAATACCTATGAATTTTGCGAACCCTGGGCTCATTACTATATTGGATGCTTGCCTTATAATTATTATTTAAATATAACCGTTTTCTATATAAATGTTACACAGTATATAGTCCATAAGTTAATATAAATATATATCTAATGTAAATCTTATCATAAATTAGCACATTAATTTCCTTGCAAGAAATGCACAGTTAAGAAAAAGGTTTTCATTTTCGTGAAAAAATACCTATTTACCAAGTGTTGCCAGCCTTAAGTGGAGACTGAGGGTCTTGATAACCCACGGGTCCTTGGGCTACAGCTCAAAAAGCCTCTATGTAAATCCCTAGAAGCCTTGGGCAAAGAGAACTGGCGTAGGTCTCTAGTACTTACTATTTTTTTATTATATCTAAAAGGGGGCAAATTAATAGGAGCACCGTTGGATCGTAAGTGTTTGTCTTCGCTCATGGACATCTACAATATTAGAGGAATTGTGGATGCATTGCCAACCTTGAGGATGAAGAAGAGAGAAGGATGAGATAGAGAGATCTGGCTTACATGTCATTGAACCGGAACTCATCATCAGATATTGGGCGGTCAATTTTTGACATGATAGTGGTCGCGAGCCATTTGAATAGACCCAAACAACTAGCTAAGATTATACATATTAAAAGTTACTCTTGGATACGGCATTTCGGGATATGGAAGTAGAGAACAAAGGTAGCCCTACTCCCGGTCTTGAAAATAGTTGTGCCTTGCTCTTGGGGGATCGGTCTATTACAAAGACTTACTAAGACACTTCGTACCCCACTTTCCGCCGAATTCGGAGGCATTGCGTGTTAAGGCGGAACTTAACGCCGCGTTTTACCTCGACACCAGAGCGAAGAAAATGGAAATATTAAATATTTCCACTCCTCCAGTGGGAATCGAACCCACAACCAGTCGTTTACAGTCACACGCTTGTGCCACTGGGCCAAGACTGGCCACTAACTGGTGTATAAAAATGTACATAATAAAATATAATTAAGAATGAAAAAAATATATATATAATAAAATCAACGTAATCACAATAATTCAAATGCACATGTAATTTTTAAAGGCAAAAAATGTACATTTTTTTACATATTATACAAATTTTATGACGTCATCAGCAGTTTCGGTTTCGGTTTCGGTTTCGGCCGAAACTGAAGTCAGAGCCGAAGGTTCGGTTTCGGTTTCGGTTTCGGTTGAAAAGTCAGTTTCGGTCGGACACTACTGAATATCGAAAGCCAACTTTAAAAACATCGAAAAAACTTGACAAATAGAAAAAAGTAAATAATTACATCATTTCATGTAGATTTAGTAGATTTAGACACAGAATGTTCTAATTTAGATATTTTATTTTCCTTATTTCATATTTCACACCTTCATGACGCGGTTGGTAATTCTTATACTCAGTGGTTATGGGTTTGATCCTACTCGATTAATACTCGTGTATATTTAAAAATATTTATTGATATAAATATTTACTATATTCTGCTGTTAACATATACTTAATTTTATTGTTAGAAACGCCATGATATTGTACAGTCATAGAATCTTTATCAGTGAATCGTTTAGACACGCCTTTACCCACCCTTGTATATAAGTGGGTGTGAATTAAAAATACATTTTATATTTATTTCTCGCACAGGCACAAAGTGTGACTGTAAAGCGACTGGTTGTGGGATCGATTCTCTTCTCTCGAGGAGTGGAAATATTTAATATTTCTGTCATCTTCGCTCTGGTGTCGCCTTGTCGCAACCGGAACCACCACCAACCCCGGGCCCCTGCACCATTGGCGGGACATTCTCCCGCTTGGACAGCGATCTACGCCAACTCCATCAGGCCGTCCTTTTCAGGACGTAACCCTGATCAACCAGAGCGTCGCTTACGCCTCTGGTCTACAAGATAGCCTCGAGTCATTACGCGCACACCTCACCGGACTAGAGGAATCCTACGTCGCCCGTGATGTCACCGTGCGCGCGGAGGATTCAACCTCGCCGAGCAAGATGCCAGCCCTTGCAACTTCAACTCCGAAGAGCAAGCCACCAGCCAGCAGGCCCTCCAGGCCTGTAACTCAGACTCCTGCGACAGGGCGCTCACCTTCGGCGCCATCCCGCATAGCCGAGACCAAGTCCCCGCGCGTCCAGCTGCAGTCGGACAGTCGTGGCCGAACTGCAGAAGCGGGGTACCTTGCCGAAATCCCTGATGGAACACATTGAGCTGTTTCTCAGGGATAGACGGCAATGCCTCGAGCGCGAGCACAGCGCCTCGGCTGCGGTCGCTCCGAGCGAGCAACCCCCGCCTCCCGCGCCGACTAGAAGACCCCGGACGGATGACGAGCCACAGGACGCTGCCTCCAAACGTCACTGCGCACCTCCGCCCCAGCCAACTCATGCCGGGGTAAACCCCAGAGACCCGCGCCTTCGTTCTAGGGAGCAAGGCACGCCACCCACCAGGCCTCCGGTACCAGCTCCAAGGCCAGTACCCACCGCACCACCCCAGGTGCCCTCGACGTCCGCAGTACGCCCGCCTCCAGGGCACAGGCTTCACCGCAGACCACCCCGCAGCCACCGAGTGCCTCGCAGATGGCTCCAGCGGCCCGCTCCGCCCGCCAAGACGCCGCAAAGCCCCCTGCTGCAGCCTCACAGCAGGGACTCTCCTTTGCCGACGCTCTTCGAACAGGACAACCTAGCCCTGTACAAATCGCACCAACCACCGCTGCCGGAAGCCAGACGACAGACCAGCGGCGGCTATGAAAAAGCGACTTCCTCCACTTGTCGTCGAGAGCTTTCCTAACTGGGCGCTCCACTTCCGGACGCTCAGAGATAAACTTGGACACGTCCCGAACGCAAGGCCGTTTGGGAAAGGCATACGATTCTCACCCGTTACTGAGGATGAGTATCGTGTGTACCAAGGATACCTCTCCGAGCTGGAAGAGTCAGAAAACCTGTCCTGGTTTTCCTATGCTTTGCCCTCAGAAAGAAATTTTAAGATCGCCATTAGAGGATTTCCGGTAACAACAAGCCCGGAAGAATTGTTCGACGCCCTCTCCGAACTGGGGTACCAGCCGGAGTACGTACGACCCATCCAGGCGCGGCAAGGGAGACCCGGGTGCATCTTCCTTGCCATCCTCAAGAACCCAAAGGACCTGACCCCCCGGCTGTACAGCATAACCGAACTGCTGTGCATGCCGGGCATCAAAATAGAAGCATGGCGAGGGAAGCAGGGGCCTGCTCAGTGTCACCGCTGTTCAGCCTTCCGCCACCCGAGCCACGGCTGCCATAGAAGGCAAGCATGCGTCCGTTGCGGCGGGCCCCACTATGCCCAGGAATGCCCACGCGCAACCGAAGAACCGGCAACGTGTGCGAACTGCGGAGGGGCGCACCCCGCAAACCACGTTGCGTGCCCACAATACAGACGGGAAATCAGAAACAGGAAAGCAGGTACCGTGGCCCTCACCAGGGCCCCGAAACTCCAATACAAGGCCACAGGACCAACGCTGACAAATGAGGTCCAGGTGGAGGCAACCGCGCCGACACTCATGGCCCCAGTAAATCCTCCGACGGAAAGAGGAAAAGCTCCGAAGCTCTTATAGTGGAGTTCCTCCCAAACTGGGCAGACCATTTCAGAGCGCTCAGAGAACAATTAGGCCACACCCCAAACGCTCGCCCGTTTGGCAAGGGAGTGCGTTTTTCTCCTGGCTCGGAGAGTGAGTACCGCACTATACAGAGGTACCTCTCCGAGCTTGAGAAGACCGAGAACATCTCGTGGTTCTCATATGCACTGCCTTCTGAGAAAAGCATAAAAATCGCTATTCGGGGTTTACCAGCGTCTACACCTCCTGCAGAGATCCATGAAGCCCTCGCTGCGCTTGGCTATCAGCCTGAGTACGTCCGCCCAATTAGGGCAAAGCAAGGGAGACCAGGATGTATTTTTTTGGCTATTCTGGCAAACGCCAAGGACCTTACGCCCGGTATTTACAATATCACAGAACTGATGTACATGCCGGGTATCAAAATCGAATCATGGAGGGGAAAACGAGGGCCTGCGCAGTGTCATCGCTGCCAGGCCTTTCGTCATTCTAGCCATGGCTGCCACCGTCGGCTGGCCTGTGTCCGTTGCGGGGACTCACACTTCGCCCGTGATTGCCCACGCCCATTAGACGGCCCAGCTACGTGGGTAAATTGTGGGAGTCCCCATCCCGCCAATTACGCCGCTTGCCCGCAATATAAAAAGGAACTACGGAATAAAAAGGCGGGAACACTGGCTCTCACGAAGACTACCACTCGCCCATCAGGAGCGGCTCTGGTGCCAAGGAATGAGGTGCCAGTGGAAGCACTAGCGACAACCCTCATGGCCCCGGCCAACCCTCCTAAAGAAAGAGGAGGACAAATTAGGCAGAACAAACGGGGTAAAAAGAATAGAAACAAGAACGCCAAGAAGGCAATAGTTCCCCCCTCTGCTGGCACACATATAGTACACAAAGAGTCCATCGCTACCACCAAGTCGGCTGTAATTCCAGATGCAGTGCATGGAAGCCCGTCAACTACTCATGTCGCCTTGGATAGGGCTATCGACACCCTCAAAGAAGTCCTAACGGCTTTGAGGGAAGGTCGAGACCCTGTACAGGTCGTCCTAAATGGAATCGTCAGTCTCCTTCAAAATGTCTGAATTGAGACTGATATTCTGGAACGCCGCGGGCCTGAGGAGTCGTTTCCTGTTTCTCAGGCACCTCATCCGTGAACAGAACATCGACATCGTTCTCCTCAACGAGACTCACCTGCGCCCTGGCGATGATGCTCACTTTCCAGGATATCATGTGCTTCGCCTTGACGACATGGATGAGCGCAGATTCCGAGGGTTGCTGGTGGCAATACGAAGATCGATTGTCCATCAACCTCTTCCGTTTCCGAACACTAAGTCCTTTCAAGCGCTGGGAGTGGAAATCCAGCATTGTGGTAAGCTCCTCCACCTATACGCGATCTACCGACCACCGTCATCAACCTTGGCATTCAGAGAAGTGAACAGAGTTCTTAACAGTTCTGCCACCACACTGGCCGTAGGTGATTGGAATGCGAAGCATCCAGCCTGGGGATGTCACACGCAATGTACTACTGGCCGTAGACTTCATCTAGATGCAGAGAGGCACCGGTACGAGGTGATGGGTCCGGACGAGCCGACCCATTACTCACATACCAGCACCCATCTCCCCAGTACAATTGACTTAGCGGTGTTCAGAGGAATTGATTCCCTGAGTTTGGAGGCACTTCCATACTGTTTTGGCTCGGATCATCTCTCGGTTCTGGCCACCATCTCCGGCACTCTAGTGGTAGCAAGGAATCTACCACCCAGACGCATTATTAACTGGTCTCGATTTGAGGCTATGGCACACCAACTGACGTCTCCAGTTCTTGAGCCTCTTGACAACCCGGCGAGCATTGACCACTTTGAAAATCGGCTTACCGCGACTATTCAGACAGCTTTGGATGAAGCGACTGTCTCGCCCCAATCACGCCGATTACCTCCAACCCCGCGTCATATCTCTGTCCTCATTGCGCGGAAGAGAAAGATGCGCATTGAGTGGCAGAAAACAAGGGATCCTGCAACCAAGACTAAGCTTAATAACCTGATCGAGCGGATCAAGTCAGAGCTGGCAATGACTGCCGCGGACTCATGGGAAGAAAGGATTGACGAGGCTAGTACAGATTATCCGTCACTGCATCGTCTATGTAGACTCCTCACAAAACGAAGTCCACCCATAAGACCTCTATATCGACCAGACGGTTCGCTTAGCTACGAAGCTGAGGAGAGAGCCTATATCTTAGCTGACTACTTGGCATCACAATTCACTCCCAACCCCAGCCAGAAAGAAGAGCAGCATGCGCGACTGGAGGAGGAGGTGCTTAGACACCTTAACTCACCGCCAACTATAGCTTCGTCACCGATATTTTTCTCTCCATCCGGATTGAAGAAGTCTATATCAAAACTGAAATCAAAGAAGGCTCCGGGAAGTGATGGCATCACGATCGGGGCCCTCCGTCATCTACCATCAAGGACCTTAGCAGCTCTCACTAGGCTTTTCAATGCCATTCTACGCCTGGGATACTTCCCCCAGGCATGGAAGGAGGGACTGGTGGTGATGCTGCCCAAGCAAGGGAAAAACCCTCGTATAGCCGGTAGCTATCGGCCCATCACCCTCTTGAGCGCAACGTCCAAGTTGCTGGAGAAGTTACTTCTCCCGCATGTCCTGACGCATATCCAACTGCGACCGGAGCAGTTTGGGTTTCGAAGTGGCCACTCAACTACACAGCAAGTGGCTAGGGTATTACATCAGGTCACCTCAGCTGCAAACAAAAAGGAAGCTACTGCGGCAGCTTTCCTAGATGTTGCCAATGCTTTTGATCGAGTCTGGCACCCAGGTCTGCTCTATAAGATAATCCGCGCAGGCACTCCCTACCAGCTTGTGAGGATCCTGGCTGCCTTCCTCTCAGGCAGGACGTTTTGCGTGAGAGTGGAGAGTGCATTTTCGTGCAGCCACCCGATAACAGCTGGCGTGCCACAGGGTAGCACACTTTCGCCGGCATTATACGCTCTGTACACTGACGATATCCCGCTACACCGATACGCGACGTTAGCTTTATTTGCTGATGATATTGCTGTCCTTGCCTCATCTCTTAACATCACACATGCCGCTGCGAAGCTTCAGCGTGCTCTTGACCTTCTACCAGATTGGTTAGCAGATTGGAGGCTGACTCTGAACGTCGCAAAAACTCAGGCCATTGTACTGGGTGATTATAGAAAAACACCTCCTCAGTTGATTATCCAGGGCCAGAGGATCGACTGGTTGCCTCAGGCGAAATACCTCGGTGTGGTCATCGATAGACGCCTGACAATGAGACCTCATACGAAAAAAGCAATCAGAGCCGCGAAGATAGCCGCACACCTGCTCTCACCGATATTCAAGTCCCGTATCCCGCTGCGTACAAGAGTCACTCTTTATAAAACGTTCGTGCGGCCCCATCTGACGTATGCTGCGCCAGCATGGTATGCCCTGACCAGCAACACTCAAAGAGAGGCCCTTCAAGTGGTGCAAAACACTACCTTACGACGCGCTGCACAGGCTCCCTGGTACGTGAGGAATGCGACTCTTCATAGAGACCTCCGTACCGGAAGTCTTGCAGAACATATCCAGGATTTAACAAGGAACATGTTCCTCCGTGCAGAGTCCTCGGAGCACCCTCATATCCGGGATATTGCTCCATGGCACAGTAGACCACCGGACAGAAGACGTCTCCCCCGAGATATTCTCCTTACTGCCCCAGATTCCTGAGCTGCTGTCATGGTCGCTGGTCGTCTAAGCTGGGCCTCCTCTGAGTTAATCAGGGGTCTCACCCGGCTGGGCTGACTGCCCGGACAGCTTATAGCTCTTCTTACCCCCGACACCCTTTATTCCTCGGTACTAATGTGCCAAATATCATGAACGGCCACTGGCCTAAACCTAGTGACACACCCATATTAGTGGGTGGCGTTGATCATCACGATCAGAGGGCAATGCCCTGGTATCGTTTCCCCTCTCCCCTTCGGGGTAGTAGAGAGATGAAATCTGATTAGCTCCAAAGAGCCGCAGGGCAAAGAAAAGGAGGACACAGCCAGACACCGAAGTAGTGGCCCCTATCCCGACGGAGTCATCTAAGCCCAGAGAGCACACCACCCAGCCGCAACCTACCCAGGCTGCAACCAGGAGAGATGACAGGAACATTCCCTTGGACATCCCATCGAAGCCTTCACGGGCATCCTAACAGCCTTGAGGGAGGGCCAGGACGCCGTGAAGGCAGTTATGGATGGACTTAAGAGCATAATTGCCCGTATCGGATAAGCTACGGGCAACTATCCACTAGAAGGCCACTGACACAGAAAAACCTTTCCTACCCCCGTATCCGATCCCTGAGCGCTGTCGCGGCTGCTGAACGCCTCAGCTGGGCCTCCCCCGAGTAATCGGGGGTCTCACCTGCCTGGGCGATCGCCCGGACAGCACAAGCTCATCCCATCTCCCCTATACCCCACCCCCTTTGCCGTTTTTACAGCAAAGGGGTATCCTACAAGTCGGCCTACGGCCGCCCCTCATGTCTCGCCTATGTTCATAGGCGACGGGGACCTTTACGGCAAGAGGGCATCGCCCTGATACCGTCTCCCCGCTCGTCAAATACGAGCGAGATGAATTCATTCCGTTCCGTTCCGCTCTGGTGTCGAGGCAAAGCGCGACGTTAAGTACCGCCGCTTAACACGCATTTCCTCCGAATTCGGCGGAAAGTGGGGAACGGAGTGTCTTAACACTAGGTTCCCTTTGCCTACCCTGCTGTGTGCGGGATACAGCGTGAAGTTAATAAAAAAATCTCTTTGTTTATCTTATGTGTTGTGACTAAGATTTTAAAGAAATGATCTACGAATGTTTACAACGATATCTTGAATCTATCCAAAACTAATACAACTAAATAAACAAATTGAAATCAAAATATGTGATAAATAAACTATATATGATTTAAAATTATAATATCACGAATAAGAAACACTAATGTCATAAATCATTTCATGTAGTAGTTTATAGCACGTAATACGAAATGTCAAATCTTACGAAGAAAGTAAATTTTATATTTTATTTATAATAGATTTTTAATTTTCATATTGAGAATTAAATCATATAGAAATTTAAATGGGCTCTCTACCCTCGTCTGTGCAAACCTAGCATGTGTAGCTCTCTCCCCTATATCACTATAGTACCTAACTAATTATTTAAATCATTTTAGATAATTTTAATAGTTAACAATTGTTTCGTTATCATATATCACTGATTGTTTAAATGTCAATGACCTCGCTAAAACTGTAGCTCAGTTTGCGCAAGAGCTATCAATCAGTAGTATGTCAGCTGTGTTTGTGTTGCGAATCGTCGCAGGAAGTGACTGACTCCTTATCAATGTAGAATCTCCTAATTAAGTCAATTTTGATAATATGTGCAGCCTCTTTGGTATGAAAAAAGAGGTACACAAAAATATTACAAATATGATCTGGCAGTTATTAAATTAAAGCATTTTTTTATAATTTAGAATAAGAAAGTTTTGCTAGTAAAATATTTTTCTTTTAAATTATCTTCATTGCCAAGTACACTTGGAATTATAAGAATAATATATTTTATCACAATACACCACATTACATTATGGAAATATAATTTCCAACAACAAATATTTATTGTGGCCAGTTGTGGCGCAGTGGCACAAGCGTGTGACTGTAAACAACTGGTTGTGGGTTCGATTCCCACTCGAGGAGTGGAAATTATATTTCCATTTTCTTCGCTCTGGTATCGAGGTAAAGCTCGGTGTTAAGTTCCGCCACTTAACACGCAAGCCTCCGAATTCGGCGGAAAGTGGGGAACGGAGTGTTTTAACACTAGGTTCCCTCTGCCTACCCTGCTGTGTGCGGGATACAGCGTAAAGCTAAAAAAATAAATAAATAAAAAATATATTTATTAAAAAATACGAACATGTACGTTTTCAGCATAAAATGACTTACTTAGAAAACACAAATTGCGAAAGAAAATCGGGCAATACGGGACCATATTTTTTTTTATTTTGATAATGTGTGAAAATCTTTGACATCTTTTGAATAATGTGGGTAAATAAAGATTTTTTTATATAAAACAGATCTGACGCATTGCGCGTCGTTACAATCTACAGATAACGTATCTTAATGCTATCATGAGTTTTATCAATTCTTCTAAATTTAATTTCCTATTAATTCCTAGTTTACTTCACTTTTATCGGAAAATGTTGCCAGATATAATTTACTTTTCTATTCTGTTAGAATATTTTGTATTTTATTTTTTTTGTGTTTATTAAAAAATATATGATAAATGTAATGTAATATTAATATTAATTATAATAAAATCGTAAATTATTTAATGTAATCGTTTCGTATTTTTTTATATTTCATATTTTTTTTTATTTAATGCACCACGGTGGCCTTACGAGAAGTTCCTACTCGGTGGAGTGGTTATATTTTATTATTTTCATTTCTCCGCTCTGCTGACAAAGCGCTCGTTGTTGAAGTCGATTTAATTAAACTCAAAATGAAATGTTTGAAATTTGGGTGAAAAATTTGATAAATTTAAAAAAATATATATTTATGTAGACTTTTGCACGCACTTTTGAATTATCGAATGAACTTAAAGCTACCACCAGCTGCACCTGCACTAAACTCAAATCAGATTATACTCCCATGGATTCCTTCAAAATATTCTTCTGCTAAGTAATAATTCTTTCTCCCTAAAATACTTATTTCCATTGGTTTTATGTTTTTGCAGTGGCAAATCTAAAACGAACTGTGAACGAATTTTATTATATACTAGCGGCCCGCCCGCGGCTTCGCCGCGTGAACTATTTCATTATATTGCAATCCTCGGGGGCGCATTTTTAAAAAATAAAGTAGCCAATATTTAAGCTTAGATTATCAACTATGTTTACGCCAAAATTAATTATAATTGGTCAGGTGGTTTAGATTTTTCATATAAACTTTCATCCCCTATTTCAACCCTTTAGAGGTTGATTTTTGAAAAAATAAGTAGCCTATGTTAGACCCAGTCACTTTTACTACTTTCATTCTAAATTTCATCCAAATCGGATCGGTAGATTAGCCGTGAAAGCGTGACAGACAAACACACAGACTTTCGCATTTATAATTTTATTATATATGTGTATACCCATTAAATATTTATTTAATTTTATTTGGTACTAACATGGCATACAAAATATTACATTTTACGTTCAACATATGTTCAGTAATGTTAAAAATATAAATACTTAATATAACATTTTCATACATACCTGATTTAAAAACTATAGTTCTTGAAACTAACAATTCCTACATAAACAATAAATATTTCATAAATCTAACTTAAACAAATAACATTGACATTGATTAATGAGAAAAACAAATGGACAAATTAGCCTTTTATTTTTATAAGTGGTGAACTAATTCTATTTAACAAGGCAAGGTTCTTGAAGTCCTGTTTGTCGTTTAACCTTCACAGCTCAAGTGGTAAATCACTGGGACATTAACAACAGATTACTTGACGTAATCTGGACTTCTTGCTTTATTTCCCACAAGACTACGTTAGGTCTATATATAAAATATGATTTAATCACCTTTATTGTCATGGCATAGAGCAGATTTTTTTAGCTATATGTAAAAAATGTTTGTTGCATTTTCTTTTAGTAAAAGTTTTTTATAGACATTAGAGATTGAAGGCAGTGGTTGTAGGTTCAATACCCACTCCTCAGGATAGTACTTTAATAATTTGCACTTCACCTGTCTGTTTGTTGGAAAGACAAAGAAAAGCGTTAATTCAGAAAAAAGAAGAATAAAGTGTACATAACTATGTTATATTGACCAAATACCTACTCATTTTATTCTGTATATTATATTTTGACATTCTATTTCAGATTACCACCAAATTTTCAGGTAGAAACGCTCCAATTTATAGGCAATGGCATTAAAACCTATTGGCCTGATCCTTTTAGCGATGTGCCAAATTTGAAAAAGTTATCATTCAGCCAAAATGAGCTCGCAGAAATTACTCCAGACTTATTTACAAAAATTGGGGGATTGGAAGACTTAGATCTGTCATACAATAAATTAATCCAGTTAAATTCTTTAGATTTTAAGTATCTACATCATGTGAGAAAATTGAATTTACAAAGTAATTTGCTGAAAAAGATACCAGTGGAAGCCTTACAGCCAATGACAGTGCTTGAAGATCTAGATTTAAGCAAAAATGGCATTTTCGATATCTTATTAAGACGAATAGAAAGTACAACGTTTAAATCAATAAAGCGATTGAGTTTGAACAGTAACAGAATTCGATCAATTTCGAAGGAATCATTTCCTGAAGACAACAATATGTAAGTATAATGTAGTTGTATTAACTAATATTAAAGTTATTACCGCCATAAACAATTAATAGTGGTCGATATCTTATCTCATAATGGAATGTGCAATACTTGCATTAAAGTAGCACAGATAAATCGGTGTAATATTTTATAAATGGTATATATTTTTTTTAACTTCAAGCTGTATCCTACAACAGGTAGACAGATAGGCAGAAGGAACCTAGTGTTAAGACACTCCGTTCCATACAATCTGCCAAATAAGGAGCCATTGCGTGTTAAGTGGCGGAACTTAACGCCGCGCTTTGCCTCGACACCAGAGCGAACAAAATGGAAGTATTAAATATTTCCACTCCTCGAGTGGGAATCGAACCCACAACCAGTCGTTTGCAGTTACACGCTTGTGCCAGTGCGCCACGGCTAACCCCTATTATGCTTTCTTATAATTTTGGCTTGTTCATAAATAAATATGAAATTATAACATAAAATATCGTTCGTCATCACGGCACGGCACGGTAAGTACTTTTATTGTAGGATATATTTTCTAAATCTATTGGGATAATTTTTGGTTAATTCAATACTTTTAACATGCGTCTTTTCACTAATCTATTATATTCATGTTTGTGAAAATGGTTTACCGATATGCTTATTGACTCATGAATACGTGTACGTGTGAATACGTGAGGTGCCTGCAATTTAGTAAGACATGCTTAACTTTAAAAAAAGCTCATTATGATGGTTTAACATAACATTAAATACTTTTAACATTTTCTTAAGAGTAGAAGAATTTGTGAAAATCTCTCTACCGAGATGCTAACAACAAAAATAACTTGTAATAAGGGTATAAGAATTTCGACGCAGCTGGTAGTAGTTGGTAGTGGTTCTACATGTTCTCATTTCTACATGGCTTAGCGGTCAGAGCGCCTGGACGGTTTCCAGGAGGCGCGGATTCGAATCCCGCTGCGTTCAAAATTTTATACGTTTTCTAAATGTCTTTTTCTAATAATAATTTAATTTCCTTTGGTAACATTTCAGAGAGTTGCTGGACTTATCAAATAACATAATAGAAGTGATCGAAGAAAATTCCTTACTCTCGTGCACTCATTTAAGGGAACTAAATCTAGCACAGAATAACATAACGTTCGTGTTCTCTCTCCCACCGACTTTGCAAATTGCTATACTGAAGATAAACACACTGTACCACTGGCCAAAGTTTCCGAGTGGCATTACTTATATTGACTTATCATATAATCGGCTATCCGCTTTGTATGACGAAAGTAATGTCGAATTTGATAATTTAGAGGTGAGAAATTTTAAGCTTCTACATGAATGTGATATCCTGAAGTACATATTTTTTTATAACAAGTGCTCTAATACATATATATTTTTAAGCCTTACACATTTTTATCACATATTACGGTAGATAGAGAGAACCTAGTGTCAAGACACTTCGATTTTCACTTTCCACCTGAATTTAAAATGTTATGTGCTAAATGGCGAACTAATCGCCGCGCTTTTTATTATGCACCACATTGTACAAATGAGAATAATATATAATGTCGTCGAATGAGAATCGAACCCAGAACCATTGCGTTTACAGTCACACGCTGTCCACCTGCACCACGACTACCTCAATTTAATTAATAATAAGTTTATTAAATTATATCTACTTACTGTTTACAGGTTCTCAGTATAGGCGGTAACCAAATTAAAGATTTTCAAATAGAACGAAAATTACCGAAATTGTTTAGTTTAGATATATCATATAACTTAATTTCCGACGTACCCAAATGCTTAAGCAGTCAAATATTTCCTAATCTAGAAGAGCTGCGTTTAGACGGAAATCCTTTAGAGAGTATTTACTTCAAAAATATTATAGCTCTAAAGAGTTTGTATATGAATGACTTGAATAGACTGGTTGTAGTAGAGGACAAGGCATTCAGTAATGTGATTGGGAGAAATATGGAAGATATTTTTGGAGAAAAGAATTGTTTTTCTCTTTATTTATCTAACTGTGCTTCGCTGACGACGATACAAGAAGGGGCGTTTGATGCTACATCCTTGTGTACGGTAAGTTGTTTAGAAATTATATTTACGTATTTGTGGGTATTTTACGCCAAACACTATCAAGAAAATCCGAAATAATGAGAAGAAATTTCTTAGCACGCTGTGAATTTATAATACGATGTACTGCAGGTACTGTAAATACATTCTAGATACCAATTGAAAGTAATTCTCGATATGCAGAAGTCCTTTAATAAATATTACTGAATTTTTTCATGGCAGTAGAAATTAATGTAGCACGATGATTGCTAAATACATATACCCTTAGCGTTCATAGATAACCTATAAAGAACCATAATACCTACATAATATATAAGAATATACATTGGTTTCAGCTGGATATAAGTAAAATAAATTAACTTCACTATCCAAAACATTACTCGACTGGACATCCTTATCTGAGGGGGTTAATTTACAATTCAATCCCTGGCATTGCTCGTGTGATCTACAATGGATATTGGATATCCTGGTGCCGCAGATATACAAGACGAACTCGAATCTACTTGCAGAATTAAGGTATTTAAAACTTTTTTGTTTTACCTATCTACCTGAATAACGATATAACCGCAACATAATTCTTTAGACGAATAGACTGCGCAGTACTAGACTAGTAGTAGTAGCAAGTGTCTGACGTAAACGTGATTGTGAGCTGGATGCCCATTCCAGGAAATATTCATTTAAACGCAATAAATGTCGAAAATTGTGGCGTTGAGTTCTGCTAATAAACAACCGTGAACCGGCTTTTAAAATCTACTATTTCGGCCTCTTCTCGTTATTTTGTAAATGTGATTTCTTCTCAATAAGCAGTATATGAATAAAATAAAGATAAAGTTCTTTTAAAACGTTAATACGTGTCTTGTATAATGTAATCGTAAGAGTATAACATTCCAGATGTGCCTCACCACGAGCGTATTCAGGACTACGTTTAGTGCACTGGTACAACTGGACGGAGCAGGCGATGTGCAACGACGTGTTCACGAGAGGAGGACCGAGCGGGACTTATATGGTATAGAGTTGTAATATTTAACAATTTTTTGAATTTTTTTTCATACTTGTGGGTACATAAAAGTTTTTTTAATAATAGATACTTTCATCTCTTTTATTTTATACTAGCTTCTTTTTATTGTTTTTTATTCTACACTACAGACACGTGGTTTGTACTATTACGCTTTGTTAACAATTACATTATTAGATTATTATTACATAATTCGATTTTTTTCCCCGTTACATAGCTATGTATTTTTATAAATTTATATCTTTTTTTATTGAATAAAGGTGGCAAGCGAACAGAAGGAACGCCTGATGGTAAGGTTACATTCGCCCGTGGACGTCCACAACGTCGGAGATGAGATATGGAGGGAAGGAGGGACAAAGGATGGGGATAGTGTGATTAGAGAGAACTGGCTTACATGCCATCAAACCGGAACACATCATCAGATGTTTGAGAGTTCGGTCTTTGACTTCATAGTGGTCGCGAGCCAGTCGGAGTAGGAATCTTCTTCCACCAAGGTACTGGGTTACCCGCCTTTTACGGAACGCTACGCATCTGCGGAGAGGAAATGTATTCTTAACCCAAACCTTACAGATAGACATCTTATATCTTTTGTGTTTACTTAATTTCATCGTCTCGTTTGTTCAACACATACGTATATGTTCATTTGTATGTTATATTATAAGTACTAGCGACCCGCTCGCGGCTTCGCCACGTGAACTACCACTTTCATCCACTATTGCCTCTTTGGGATTGTTTTTTTTTTTATAAAAGGGGGATGGTCTAAATTTAAACCGTCACTAATTAACGACTAAAAAACGACCTTGCGTCACTAATTATATTGCATATGCATCTAGTACAATGTCTATACTGTTTGATAACGTATAGTGATAACTGATCTAGTAAGAAAACGTACGAAATCTGCTATCATAGTATATCTATATGATAGCAGATTTCGCATATAGATATATGATAGCAGATTTCGTACATATATACCATCAGGTATATAGTATTATAAACTGGTCATAATATCTTAAATAAATTTTAGACTTTTTATTTTATTTTACAATTGTGTTACTTACTGGTATTAAAAAAAATACTTTTACTTGCAAATAATCAATATAACTTGACTTTGGTACTTTTTATTTTTCTGCGGGAACTATAATGAATACCAGGGTAAAGTAACGCTCGCGGCGTCGCTGGGTGAACTACCACTTTCATACCCTATTTTAGCACCTCTGGAATTATTTTTAAAAAAGAGAGGTAGCCTATATTTGACTTTGCCTTATCAACTATTTCCTGAGAAAATTAATCGAAATCAGTCAAGGAGTTTAGATCTTTTATTCTCACTATATTCTTAACATACATAAGTTTCATCCACTGTTTCAACCTCCTAGGGTTTGATTTTTTTTAAAGTAGCCTATATTTGACCCTACGACTTCTTCTTTCCGAATTTCATCTAAAGCGAGCTAGTAGATTACCCGTGAAAACAAAACCTATAGAAGAGATACAGATTTTTGCATTTTGATAATAATATTAATGAGTACGAATATATCTAGTACAATGTCAACTATATAATAACAGATGGTGACAGAAAACGTAGTGACATTTGTTGTCATATAGATAATATAAAGTTTTGTAGACCGGTCAAATGTATTTTTAATAGCAAATTATCTTCAATAAATGTTGTGCTCAATTTATTTTATAATTATTTTAAGTAATATTAGTGATATTAAAACAAATTTAGTTTCACTCGTGAACAATCAACACAATTTAAATGTTTTTTTTAATTTTATTTTTCTTCCGCAGTTGTATAGAATACCAGGATGAAAACTATCCCATATGTTGCTCTAACCTTTAAGCTAACTCCATACAAAAATTCATAAATTTCTACCCGGTAGATATCAGTATATAAATGATTTACTTATATCGGTTTTTTATTTTTTCCAAAAAAACTACATGGAAAACCGGGATAAAAAGTATCCTATATGTACCTTTGGACTATAAGCTATCTCTATACCAAAATTCATTCATTTCTGTCCAGTAGTTTTTGCGTGATTGGCGAACAAATTAACAGACAGACAGACAGACAGACAGACAGACAGACAAAAATTCTACTGAGTGGATTTTTGGCCTCTGTTATTGATATATTAACGCACCCAATTAAATGTTTTTGAAATTTTTCATGTACAGAATTGACTTTTCTACTCTTTTATTATATATAGAGATAATTTTTATACGCATTTCGACAAATGATTTTCAATTTATAAATTACAAACATAACATAACATTTTGACGCTTTCTATATTTTGAAGTAATTACGACGACAAAAATGTTGAAATATTTTAGACTGACATTTTAGTTGAAATACTTTAACCTGGGGAGCTAAGAAAATGATACTCCTACTGGGTAGAATCTTGTCAGAGACGCGTAACCCATGGGCTTAGTGGTAGGAGAAGCGTCTTTCGACGGGCTTACGACCACTGTCATGTCATAAGCGAACCGCCAAATGTCAGATAGTGCACTCCGGTTCGTTGACCTGTTAAGCCAGCTGTCCTTATTCTCCTATTCATCCTTCCTTACCCCTTACCTCAAAGACCGGCAACACATCCTTAATTCCTCGAATATTATGGACGTTCATGGGCGAAAGTCTAGAAAATCACTTACCATAACTAGGTCCTTCTATTCCTTTTCCTCCTTTATGCAATAAAAAAATCACAAATTTGACAAATGCACTAAATTATTTTAAACTTCTATTTCAAAATCTTCTATATATTTTCTTTTCATATACTAACTATTAAATGAATGTAATTTCAGATAAACGAATCCAGAGAAAGCGGTCCGAAGGTTACTTCCCTGACTTTAATTCTTGGCGGTGTGGTTATAGTGACATTGCTCATCGCAATCGCACTATCGGTATACGTTGTGAAAACACGACGAAGGCATAGAGTGAGACAAAATGCCCTCAACAGAAAAAGACAGGACAGCAATGATTTTAAAAACTCAAATGGATTGCAAAAAGAACAATTTTCCGCTTTAAACCGAATATGAGAAGAAAAAGAAGCCATATTTTAAAAGATATGGCTTTAAAAGATGTACTTTAAAAGGCAACTGCCATGAAACATTTTGTGAAAGTGAAAATCAAAGAGTAGATCTATTTTTTAAATAACATATAACAAAAGAATTAAACTTGTTAGTTGTATGCTTTAATAGGATAGAAAAAATAAATACATTTTAGTGTGTACTATAATAATTGTAATAACTGAGAACATTGTTATTTTAATTTTAAAATGAAGGTAAAAAATATTATTACTTAGAAACAGTATTTATATCGTTCTATAAGATTATTGTAAAACGAAACATTTAAAGTTGCCATAAATATAAAAATATATAAATTAATTTTAAATTCAATTTCAAAAAATATAAGTCAACTTATAAGCTTGTTGAAATTTTCCCAAAGGTTATATATATTTTTAATTACTATTTACACAGTACATTAGACAGTACATCGTCAATTACTATTAGAATCTTGCATTTTTTGTATAAAAAATAAGAACCATAAATATCCACACTAGTCAATTATTAATAGAGCATCTAAAATATAGTTTACTTATTGTTATTATTTTTGTATATATAAATATAAAAATACAAATGTCATGATTGAAACCAAAAAGTTTTTATATAAATTAATAAAATCAGTATTGTTGTAAATTTAAGTTTAAATAAAAGTTTTATACGCTTCTTTTGACTTTATCTTCCGAAAGGATTAATAATCTTACGTAATACAGATGGTCCATTCCATTTACCTTTTAATAATTTATTCCAATAAATGTAAGGGAGTATGTCTTTATGCATTAAATATAGCAGACGTCGTTCTTTACTCTGAAATATAACACTGTTAAATATATAAGTTTATAGAAAACTTAAAATAAAAAGCTTTGTTTTTTTTAGCTTCGCGCTGTATCCCCCCCACAGCAGGGTTAGCAGTGGGAACCTAATGTTAAGACACTCCGTTCCCCACTTTCCGCCGAATTCGGAGGCATTGCATGTTAAGTGGTGGAACTTAACGCCGCGCTTTGCCTCGACACCAGAGCGAAGAAAATGTAAATATTAAATATTTCCACTCCTCGAGTGTGAATCGAACCCACAACCAGTTCTTTTAAGTCACACGTCTGTGCCACTGCGCCACGACTGGCCCTAAAAAGCTGGCCCTGGAAAGCTTTGTGACGGATTAATATGTTATTGATATAAGAGATTGTTGTTTTTCCCTTGTTGCAGGGTAGTCAAAATTAATATGAGACATTGCGCGTTAAGTGGACAACTCATCTCTGTGATTAGATCTTTGTTAATATATTTTTTTTCAATCTTAGCCAACTAACTAAGTCTCCACATTCATTTGTTTTGCGGAAATTGAGATTGAGTTATAAATTCCCTATATGAGTTATTTTCCCGAGTGACATTACATACATTGTCAATCAGCATTCAATCAAATGCGTCAGAACTATCAACTATTTTTTTTTTTTTTGCTTCACACTGTATCCCGCACACAGCAGGATAGGCAGAGAGAACCTAGTGTTAAGACACTCCGTTCCACACTTTCCGCCGAATTCGGATGCATTGCGTGTTAAGTAGCAGAACTTAACGCCCCGCTCTACCTCTACACCAGAGCGAAGAAAATGGAAATATTAAATATTTCCACTCCTCGAGTGGGAATCGGACCCACAGCCAGTCGTGTACAGTCACACGCTTATTTAATGGATATTTAATTAATTAGGCCACTAAATTTAATGGATATTTAATTATTTAACAGAAATATTTTAAAAATATCAAACCTGATCGAACGGAAACGTCTCGCAAATCTTTTTGTCATATAAAACTTCGGCTAATATGGCAGTTTTATAAGAAGTAAGTATAGGACAAGCTGAATAGCCATTGTAAATAGTGGAGGGCTCTTTGCCATACATGGTGCTCCACAAATTCAGTTCCACAACCCGGCTTTGCGCCGCTGTAATGGTTTTTTAGTTTAGTTTAGAAATAAGAATATTAAAAGTGTAAATTAATATGAACCAAATTATCTGCTATCACTTGTATATTTTGCTTTTTTTTTTGTTTTTTAGCTTCACGCTGTATCCCGCACACAAGAGGGTAGGCAAAGAGGGAACCTAGGGTTAAGACACTCCGTTCCCCACTTTCCACCGAGTTCGGAGGCTGGTGTGTTAAGTGGCGGAACTTAACGCCGCGCTTTTCCTCGACACCAGAGCGAAGAAAATAGAAATATTAAATATTTCCACTCCTCGAGTGGGAATCGAATCCACAACCAGTCGTTTACAGCACACGCTTGTGCCACTGGGCCACGACTGGCCACTTACTTGTATATAAAAGAAAAATTACAGTTAAGCAACACAAAATACGATTGCAATGATATTTTAACTAATATTTTATAAAGACATTTAAAGAAAACGTATAAAAATCAATTTTCCTAAGTGTGGAATAACACTTTAAAAATGTTTAAAACTAATATTTTATAGTTACTACTTTGCGTATCAAGCAGAAAGGAACTCTTTTCAAAAATCTACCCCTTTCATTAAAATACCAATATGATAATCTTAGCGCTACTCTTTTTTTTGTAATCCGAATAATTTTTACCATATTTAATATATTAATAACTTGAGTCAGTCGTGGCGCAGCGACACAAAGTGTGATTGTAAAACGACTGGATGTGGGTTTGATTCCCACTCGAGGAGTTTGAACCCACGATTTTTTTAGTCAAAAATTCGTGAGTACTATTAACGGTACGTCAATATTATTTCTACAAGCATGACGCTTTTTTCTGGGTAGGGAAAACACACTTCAAGAATTGCGTCTTCAGTAAGCGGAAACCCAATGCTGCGCTTTGTCTCACCAGATGGGAAAAACAAAAAATAATTCAAATAATATTATACTTGCTCCGAATGGGAATCGAACCACAACCAATATCATTGCCTGTCAAAAGCTCTTCCACTGCACCAACACGTCCTCTATCATTTCTTTAGACGACCTTTTCATATTATTAGCAAGATCTTACCAACAGCAGCTGCAGTCTTGCTATTAGACGTGCTAGTACAGTCGCCGATACCGTACACATTGTTGTATCGTGTATGTTGCAAAGTGTATGGGTTTATATCTAAGTAACCCGCTTCGTTGGTTAGCTCCTCGCATCTAGTGAGACAGACTGGTGGTGACATCGGCGGCGTTACGTGAAGGAAGTTGTAGGGAAGAGCTATTGTCTGTATTATGAAATAAGCATTTATGAATTTTATAATTAGTTATTTTTAAATGGTCCCAGTCTTGTATACTTATAGCTCGATGTACAATTGGTTATGTTACACGATGGATTCGACTGCCACTTTGCGGAACCATCACAATTTCATTATTTTCATTCCTCCGCTCACAAACAAGACAAAGTGCGAGGTTGAGGCAAGTTTTAACATTTTGAATTCAGTTTGGAAATTTGAATATACCAGGTTCAAGTACACTATTTTAATTTTATTAAAAATGCTAACGAATTACAAATCCATACTTATATTATAAATGCGAAAGTCTGTGTGTTTGTCTGTCACGCTTTCACGGCTAATCTACCGGTCCGATTTGGATGAAATTTAGAATGAAAGTAGTAAAAGTGACTGGGTCTAACATAGGCTACTTATTTTTTCAAAAATCAACCTCTAAAGGGTTGAAATAGGGGATGAAAGTTTATATGAAAAATCTAAACCGCTTGACCAATTGTAATGAATTTTGGCATAAATATAGTTGATAATCTAAGCTTAAACGTAAGTTACTTTATTTTTCAAAAACCCACCCCCGGGGGTTGCAATATAACGAAATAGTTCACGCGGCGGAGCCGCGAGCGGGCCGCTATAAAATGAATGAATGAACATACGTGAAAATTATTTTGATAATACTGTAAAATAATTATTTACTAGCAAAGTAAGTATTAAAAAGCCTCTATTTTACAATTCGATTGAGTGTAGGTACTACCTGTCAGGTTTTCTACAAATAATTTTCGTATATCAAAAATATACACGATAATTCTAGTTACAAATAGTTTTATTTTAAAGTGACTAATTTACAAATAGTTTTATAACCTGTTCATTCGTATCCATGAACACAGCACTTCTAGGTGTTACTTCTATTAACTCTTGTTGGTAATTAACTATGATTTTCCTATTGAAAGCTATATTGGTCAAAGCTGATGCATACTTGGGTACTTTGAATATGACGTCATCAGCCGTATTGTACGTTATATTTGTTGAAGACAGAATGTTCTTCTGAAAATCAACGTTTTTGATCAGATATGTGTAATATTTTTTTTTCCCGCACACAGCAGGGTGGGCAGAGGGAACCTAGTGTTAAAAGATACTCCGTTCCCCACTTTTACGCCGAAATCGGAGGCGTTTGCGTGTTAAGTGGCGGAACTTAACGCCGCGCTTTACCTCTGATACCAGAGCGAAAAAATGGAAATATTAAATATTACCACTCCTCGAGTGGGAATCGAACCCACAGCCAGCCGTTTACAGTCACATGCTTGTGCCACTGCGCCACGACTGATCCCATGTGTATATAATGTATAATTTACTTCTTGTAAATGAAGCTATAATATAAGTATTGTAAATGAAGCTATTGGAGTGACAATATCTGACTGTATACAATGATTGTGGGTTAGGTTCGAACTCGGAGGAATTAATTTAGAAATGATATTCAAATTATTTTCATTTATTCACTCTGTCGGTGACAAATACTTTGAATCTAATCGGTAATCGCTCTATTTATCCTGATATACGGAAAAAGGGTGAAAATCCAATTATAATCTTAGAGTCATAGTCTAAAAAAAATAGTATAAGACAGTAAATTTTTTTATCAATACATTAACATAAAGACGTCAAAAAATAATTAAAAAAATCCACTGAAACAATATATCTAAAAACTCTTATACAAGTGCAACTAGCTCTTAAATCTTGTAAACAAACCTGTCTCCAGTAATCATGAGCGAGGTACATAATTTTTTGAGCAGCTCCTGAGCACTTCCCGACGCGTTGGGGAAAAGTGAAAATGGCGTGACCTCCTTTGAAGTTTTGTATGCAACACCAACATTTTTGGCAAAACTCTGACGAATAGATTGTCGATACTTGAGAAGTAGAGTCATTTAAAGCGTCTTTCAGTCCCAAAACCTAGAAATATAGTACTTTATACTATTTGAGTAAATATAAATTAAGTTCTATTACTTTTCATGAGAATTGATAAAAACATTAGTATCCTTTTCCCTATCAATATGATTATTACAGATAAAAAACTAACTACGATAGCGTAAGAAACGTAAACGTAGCGTAAGAAAGAATGTAGCTCTAGTTAAACAATGTATACAGAGAAAGTGTGTGTTCAAAGTTGGCAAAATATTCATATGAAAGTGTCATCATAACGCCTCACTGCCTAACCGTTTAATTGCAGAAAATGTATTTATAAAAAAATGTTTTTTTTTAACATCACACACATATGCATGTATCCTGCACACAGCAGGGGAGGCAGAGGGAACCTAGTGTTAAGACACTCCGTTTCCCACTTTCCGCCGAATTCGGAGGCATTGCGTGTTAAGTGGCGGAACTTAACGCCGCGCTTTACCTCCACACCAGAGCGAAGAAAATGGAAATATTTAATATTTCCACTCCTCGAGTGGGGAATCGAACCCACAACCAAGGACTCCAGTGCCTCTACGCCACGAATGGCCCCAAAAATAATATTGTTTATAAAATAACCTGTTCGTAGTCATTTTTCAATCCGACAGCCACTACAATGTAATCATATCGCACTTTATACCCACACCCTGTGTACACCACGTTGTTGCAAGGATCGAAATCATCCGCTTTATCCTTCATCCATATAACATTACGAGGCAAAATCGATTTCATAGGCCTGTGACTCTCAGAAAATTGTTTTATACCAGCACCGATAAGAGTGAAAACTGGTTGATAGAAGTGTTGCTGGAATTAAATTTGAACATAACATTACAACATAATATTATAATATTTTTCAGTAGTCAGAGAGAACTTAGTGTAAACACTTGGCTCTCCTCTTTCCGCTCAAATTCGAATTATTGCTTGTTAAGTGCTGGAAAATAACGCCGATGCCGAATATAAGTTAAATAGGATTATTACCAAGAGTGGGAATCGAACTCACAACTAATCGCGTTTACAGGCAGACGCTACCACTGCACCATGATGGCGATGGTAATATGGTGAATAGATGGTAGAGACATATCCTACGTTTACAAAAGTGCTTTCAAAAGTCTATTTGAATAAAGATATTTTGAATTTATGAAAAAATTTTTTTTTAGAAAATTACAATTGAGTGACTGATTGTATGTTTTTACATAACTAAAAAATAATAACTCGTAGTCAATTTGTTTATTAATTAAATGGTAAAGTATGGTTAATATTATATGACATAAATTTGAATCGTCAGTTTATAAAACAAAAATATTATGATACTAACCGTATTAGGCTCTAAAACAATGATATCTCTGTCGTTTAACCTTCTAGAAAATCTCCAAGCAATACTGCAACCTCCAGTCCCTCCTCCCACCACCAGCAGCTTACATCTAATATTGTTATTGATACACTTAAGATGAAAAATATTAAGAAAAACAATATAAATCAAAACATAGTCGTTGTCAGTGATAGTGGCAGTATTTTAATAAGTAATGTAATCATGATTATAGGTTATAGGTTCGATTCTCATGCCTTTGTGAGATGATCATAATTTAATGGATTACTTTTCCCACACTGGCGAAGACAACGCGCGGCATCGAGACTCACCACTCAATACGTAATGTCCTAAATTCTGATGAAAAGCTGTACATTTTAGGAGTGTCATGACCCTAGGTTCGCTCTGACTACCTTTTAAAGAGAGAAAAACCGTGAAGACAAAAAAATAAATGCAATATGTAAGTAGTGTATAAGAGAAGGGGAGAGGTTAAAAGACCTGTGGGGGTAAGAATATAATTCCCCTCCACCGCTGAGTAGCGTCCCGTAAAAGGCGGGTAACCCTGTAGCTTGGTGGTAGGAGATTCCTTCTTCGACTGGCTCGCGACCACTATCGTATCAAAGACGAACCGCCAAATATCTAATGATGTGTTCCGGTTCGATGGCATGTAAGCCAGCTCTCCCTATTCTCACCATTCCCATCCTCCCTCCCTCCTTCTGTCCTACATCCCTGAGGCTGGCAACGCATCCATAACTCTAATTTTTTGGATATCTATGGGCGAAGGTAACCACCACCAGGTGGTCCTTCTGCTCGTTTGTCTCCTTTATTCAATAAAAAAAATAAAAAAAAGAGAGACAGTTGTGATATAGAATCACAATTCGCTTCTGTTATTGAATATATTTCAAATAAAACGTTCTTTGGCCTGCGAAATGGGACAACATTTCATTCTAAATGTTTTTATTATTGTCATTTCCTTGCGAACATAAACTAACAAACACGGTCCCACGTGCCGCCCCTGAACATACATCATCGATTTCGAGAAGAAAGTGAATAAGTGTATTTAAATAGTACATTAAATTCTCTGTTATGCGATAAAAAGTTGAAGTTACATTTTCTTTATATCGAACAAGTAGTCTAGTCTAATTAAGATCAGTCAATAACATATTTTCTGAATCTTTGAAATGCGATACATACCGAAACTCATTTTTACTTCCACAATGTTTTATGCACAAACTTCTATTGAATAATTTTAAATACTTATAAGATATACCCATTTAATAAGAATGCACTAGAATTTAGTGTGTGACATTTGTTTTGAGTTGAATATTTGGTGTTTTTGACAATAAATAAGCATACTAGATTATTTTAATTGTGATAAACAATATTTATTGCAATGGAGGCAGAGAATTTTTTTTTTTAAACAGTTATCTTTTTTGTCGATTGATTGTTCGTAGAAATAATCTTTGGGTAGAAGAAGCAGAAATTTATAAAACTTTCTACATAGAAGCTAACAACAAAAAGAACTTATAACAAGCGTACGAGTTTCAACTTAGCCAGAAATAAAACGCATGATTTAGCGTTCAGATCGCTTGGACGGTTACCAAGAGGCGTGGGTTCGAATCCCGTTGTGTTCCCAAAAAACGTTTTACATATTTTTTAGTAATATTGTAAAAATGTTTTTAGTTTTTTAACATACTCCAAAGTTTATATAAAAGCCTAGTCTAGTTTAGTGAAAAAGTCTAAGAAAATAAAATAATATAATAAAAATCAAAAAGATATTTTGACTGTTAAACATTTATTAAATATTAACAATATTACACATTCGTTACAAAAATAGATTTGTATACACTTAAATATTATTTGAGTCACATTCATTATTTACATAGAAAATAATCAATATAGTTTTATACGAGCACTGGTAAATAAATATTTGTTCAAATTTAACATAAAACACTTATATATATGAAAAAGACATTTAGAAAACGTATAAAAAATTGAACGCAGCTGGATTCGAACCCGCGCCTCCAGAATACCGTTCAGGCGCTCTCACCACTGAGCCATGCGTTCTACTATCCGCTGCGTCAAATTCTTATACGCTTTATTACAACTTATTTCTGTTGTTAGCAGTTGTTCTGTTGGTTCGAATTCCGCTGCGTTCAAATTTTTATACGTTTTTTAAATGTCTTTTTCAATTTTCCTAAGTGTGTAATAAAACTTTAAAAATATTGAAAGCACTTATATATATAATAAAATTTACAAAATTCAACAACAAATATATTAATTTTAAGTATTAATTCTGTTTAAGGATACGGGGAAGTGTCCTTTAAATTTCCTAAAATTTCAAAGACGTAGGTTAAATTTTTTTTTAATTATAGAATCGTACATTTTCTATAAGTTAAGATTAATATTCTTAAAAATAACGATTTTTTATGATCGTAATTATTCATCTATTTGTATTATTAAATTATTACCATTTGATTCATAATAAGTTAACATTTACAAATATATATGGAATCCAATTATATAAAACCCTGTTAATACGTTTCACGCCCTTTAACTTGAAACATGTTATGCATGTTAATTATTAATCGCATTTTTAAAGGCAGTGGCCAATGACTAGCTGAACTACGAAATCTGAATATATTTGTAGCGATTTAATAGCAAACAATGTATTAAAATAAAATCACATTAAATAAACATTGAATTAGTTCACATGTTGAAAACATCAAAATATTTTTGTCAAACAAAAATAAATGATTCTTTAAACAATAATAAAATTCATAATATTTTATCTACAATATACATTTTCTAACAATTTCATATATTCACGAAATATATAATAATTTACATTTACCGCTTAATAAAATTCCACGCAAAGACTACTTTTTTGTTGGGTCCATACGAAAACGTATTAAAGGGGTTCTACTTCCTTCTTCTTACCTTATGGCTTATATTAATAAATATTCAAAATATACAATGTATTAAAAAACTGTTACAAATTAGTCATTATTACATAAAAATAACGATATTTTATTAGTTTACTAACATTTATGTCATATATTTAATTAATCTGCAAATGGATTAATGATTTTCCTCACAAATTCAGGTCCATTGTAGTTTCCTTTCAGCATGAAATTCCAATAAATGAATGGGAACAAATCTCTCTTCATATAGTAGGCGATTGTACTCTCCCGTGCCTGTGGAAATTAAAGTTATGTTCATTAAAAAAAAATCTAAATGAATATTTAGTCTTTTATTTACAAATGTATGCAAACTGTTCCTTTTTTTTCAATTATATGAATTTATCAAGCGTTGAATTATAATAATAATATTATCTGTAACACCATAATTAAATCTGTAACTATTTCACCAAAATAATAAACTTACGACATGCTTTCTTTTCTATAACCATTTATTAAAAAATTATATCTATTTAACTAGAATGAACATTATTTTTTCAAATTACCAAAACATTTAAACTGACATAAAATGCATTCTATTATAAAACCACCAATACATTTCATTAAATGTATAACACGTTCCACTTTCAAATTACCAATATCAATTACATTTGCAACACATTCCATATTCAAACAACCAGAGAATTTAAATTGCATTAAAATACATTCCATTTTTAAATTTACATTACATTCAACTTTATATAAAATGTGTTCCATTTCCAAATATCCCACACATTTAAACTGACATAAAATACGTTCCATTTTCAAATTACCAATATATTGAAGTATTTTATTTTTACTTTATTTAGGTAAACAAACAGTATTACAGTGCATTATAACAATGTAAATAAATAATCGGTTAGACAAGATTTAGAGATTTATCACTCACTAACATAATTTATTTATTTAGTGTTATCAAAAACAACAGCATTCCATAATTCATTAATAACAGTCTTCCACTTAAATATTAATTTTAGCTACAGAGCTATATATACCATTAAGAATAATCGTGGCATAATATTAACAACAATGCAAAAGTAAAGAAAGGAAAAAGATACTTTTAGCTAAAAAAAAAAATCATCTTTGCAATTTTGTGTGCATGTTTGTGTGTATCTGTAAATGTGTGCATATATTTGATCTAACATAATGAAAGTATCATTATGTTAGTGATTCAACAAGCTTTCTTGTAGAATCACTAACATAATGTAACTAAAATTATGTTATTTATTCAACAAGCTTGAATCCACGATTCATATACTCAAATACCTGGTTAATAGGAAAAGTCTCCCTCGGCACGCCGTCATATATGAACTCGGCGAGCACGCACGTGCTGTAGGACGTGACGAGCGGACGCTCGCCGTAGCCGTTATACCTCTATGGGGGGCTGGTTGTTCATACGTGCGTGCGTGCGTGTGTGCATATGTGCGTGCGTGTGTGCATGTGTGCGTGCGTGTACGTATGCATGTGTGCGTGCGTGTGTGCATATATGCGTTCGAGCGTGTGTATGTGTGTGTGCTTATGTGTGTTTGTTCTCAAATAATGTAAGTAACATTAATTATTAATGATTTAACAAGCTTGAATACCTGGTTAATAGGAAAAGTCTCCCTCGGCACGCCGTCATATATGAACTCGGCGAGCACGCACGTGCTGTAGGACGTGACGAGCGGACACGCGCCGTAGCCGTCATACCTCTGTATCGGGGTTTGGTTGTTCATCGTTTTGTCGAGATTCTGTTGCACTACGTAGCTTTGTTTTGCTGAGAAATTGGAAATTTTGTTAAAAATTAAGGTCTGGCTGATTATGGATTCGATTTCGCTCGCTGAGAATTAGAATTTAAAATATTTTTAGTCTGTTTGAGTTGGTCTTGACAGGTTAATAGCCTATTGATTTATAAGGGTTCACTCTGGATGTACAATAGCATTTTTTTAGGTCTGTTTATTGGGAAGAGCGCAAAGTGGGAAGAAGCGCTCCAATGCATTCTATAGTCTTCTTCTTCTTCTTCTTCCTCACATTATCCCGGCTTTAGCCAGGGTCTGCCAAATGCATTCTATAGTCTACCTGCATATATTTAGTATATTCGCGCGAAAATACTATTTGACTTTTGTTTTGTTATATATGAGTTGATTTGTCTTATATTTTTTTTAATTTATAGCATTGCACGACTTATTCTAATAAGTTAATAAAAATGCAAAAAAGTAAAGACAGGTCAGGAAAATGGTTTATAACATAAACATTTTTTACGTGATAAAAAAAGAATAACGTTAAAATTGAGGGCGTTGTGGCGCAGTGAGACTGTAAACGCGATGGTTGTGGCTTCGATCCCCACCTGGGGGAAAGATTATAAATAATTTTCATTTATTAATTTCACATACAAAAATTGTTTTGAAAAGGCTCTCTCTACATACCGACAGCAGCCGCAGTTTTACTATTGGGCGTGTTCGTACAATCTCCCAATCCGTATATATTAGGATATTTCGTATGTTGCAATGTAAATTTATCTACAGTCAAATAACCACAAGCGTCCGTAACGTCTTTACTCTTCTGTAGAAAATCTGGCGTTTTCATGGGCGGAGTCACGTGGAGTAAGTTGTATGGGAGTGTTGTTAGCTGGAAATATTGTATTTATTAATTAATAAAAATATTGTATTTATTTTTATAAGCATTGTAAACCTAGAGACTATATTATTTACAAGAATCTTTTTAAATCCGACTGGTAAATCTGTTGATGGGTAAATTAAGCGTTGTCATAGCAACGTTCTCTTAATACAAAAGTGGTTGCCTAATATATGATAGTATTTTTTTTTTACACCTTTACGCTTTTTGTTGCATAGCGAGATAGTCAGAGAGGACCTAGTGTAAGACACTCTGACTTTTACTTTCCGCCTGAAATCGTGTTGAGTGAAGGAACTGAACGCCGCACTTTGCCTTTTGTGCCAGAGCGGAGAAATAAAGACTTAATCTAATCATACCCCCGAGTGGGAATCGAAGCCACGTTTTCAGACGCTGTCATTCAATTCGACGATTCATATAATTTAATGTATTTCGTACCCATTATTATTATCATTATTTTTTCTGCAGGTCAAAAAAAGCCAACTATGCCAAATTTCATACTCATTATTTCACATAATTCTTATAAAAATATATTACAGTCGTTTTGACTTTCAGTACAAATTTAGCATGGTTACAAGTAACTATGGCAACGCTTATTTTACGCAACAAAGGATACCAGTATGTATACTTACATATGAATAAAAATAAACATTTATTTACCTAGCGCGGCGTTAAGTTCCGCCACTTAACACGCAAGCCTCCGAATTTGGCGGAAACTGGGGAACGGAGTGTCTTAACACTAGGTTCCGTCTGCCTACCCTGCTGTGTGCGGGATACAGCGTGAAGCTATTTTATTTAATTTTAAATTATCTACCTTACTCTTATCATCGGTGTTAAAGAAAACAGCTTCTTTCTTATCCAAATTGATTTCTTTCAACACTGTCTTGTAATTGACATTTATATTCTTCTTGGCGACGACTTTCATGAGGGCGTCCGCGTACTTTTTCACACCAAATATAACCGGAAGGCACGTGTTGTAAGTTATTTTCGATTTCGATCTTACATTTGTCTGGAATAGAACATAATATATAATTAAATTAGCGGCCCGCTCGCGGCTTCGCCGCGTGAACTCTTTCGTTATATTGCAACCCTCGGAGGCGCATTTTTAAACAATAAAGTAGCCTATGTTTAAGCTTAGATTTTAAACTATATTTATGCCAAAATTCATTGCAATTGGTCAAGCGGTTTAGATTTTTCATATAAACTTTCATCCCCTATTTCAACCCTTTAGAGATTGATTTTTGAAAAACTAAGTAGCCTATGTTAGACCCAGTCACTTTTACTACTTTCATTCTAAATTTCATCCAAATCAGACCGGTAGATAAGCCGTGAAAGCGTGACAGACAAACACACAGACATTCGCATTTATAATATAAGTATGGATTACTTCAAGTCAGGGCCAGTCGTTGCACAAGGGCACATAAGTGTGACTGGAAACGACTGGTTGTGGGTTCGATTCCGACTCGAAGAGTGGAAATATTTAATATTTCCATTTTCATCGCTCTGTTGTCGAGGCAAAGCGCGGCGTTAAATTCCTCCACTTAACACGCAATGCCTCCATAATTCGACATGAGCACGGAGTGCCTTAACACTTGATAGTTGGCACAAATTATTAAAAAAAAAAAATTGTAAGCAAAAACTGAAATGGCCAGGCAAATGCTTGTATTAGAGATTATTTATTTTTGAATTTTTATATATTTTCAGTATATTTTATAGGTTAGTGTACATACATACATATTTTATCTTATGATTCACCAAAAGACTCTTTAAAATCAATTATACCCTATGCCGAAATCAATTATATTCTATTCACAGTTAAAAACTGCACGACATCATTCAAATCTGTTAAGTAAATCAAAAGAAGTGCTCGTACAAATAGACGCAAATTTTTAAAAATCCATGATTTTGAAATTATCATAATAATAATATTAAATCAATCTTAAAAATTCATATTCTATTACTGTTTTTTCATCCTCCAAATTATTTCTTTGATTTCCGCCTAAAATCCAGACATTGCTTGTACGAATGGTTGAACTTAACGTTCCTTTTTTTACTTTCCAGGGTGGTGAATATAAAATAATTTAAGTAACACCTCGAGAATCGAACTCACAACCAATCAATTTTCCGCATCACTGCGTCACGATGCGAAATCCATTTTGTAAAATTCATAACAAATAATATTTTCAAATAATATTTAACAATGGAACATTATAAAACAAAACGCATATCAAAAGACTATAACAATAAGTTAATGATAATAATTATTCATAACTTATGGTCTCTGTCATAACAAAATTTGATGTCATCTTCGTAAATGTCTGATGCGATGAACTGATTGCCTATGGGTTCGAATCCCAGACATAGGAAATATAAATGTCTGTAAATTTATATGTACATACTTGAAATTATAAGTTTTTTTCATATAGTTAAGTCATTGAAAAAGACATTTTTAGAATACGTATAATAAACATTTCGACGCAGCTAGTGATAGAACGCATGACTTAGCGTTCAGAGCGCTTAGGCGCTTTCCAATCCCGGCGCGGGTTCGAATCCCGCCACGTTAAATTTTTAATACATTTTTTAGAAATATATATTTTCAAATATATACATTTTAGGCAAAGTGACAGCGTTAAATTCATTCTACAAGTAAGTCAAAAGAGATATTCCGTTTTTCTCCTTTCTGTCCGAAAATAACATTTCTTTGTTCAGTTGTCAACGAAGTACTTTATCTTTTGATTAGAGCGAATAAATGAAAATAATATAAATAGGATCATTTCTCCAATTGAATACCAAAGAGATAGAATGGTTGTGGGTTCGTTTCCCATCCGAGGGATTAAATAAATTTTAATTTTAATTTCTTTGCTCTAGTACCAAAGATAAAGCTCGGGGTTGAGTACCGCCACTCAACAAGAAATATCTCGATTTCAAGCAAAATTTGGAGGATGGAGTGTCAAAAACAAAGGTCCTCTCTGACTACCCCAGTATACTGGAAAAAGCATAAAGCTATTAAAATTATTGTACATACCTTAGTTAAATATGAATCCGCCATATATGCAATTTTTTGTGGTGCTCCGGGACATTTTATCGGCGTGTCCGGATAAGTGTATACTGCATCGCCGCCTTTAAAGTTCTTTAAGTCGGACCACGTCTTCTCGCAGTACTCATGCGAATATATTGTGGATACACCGCTGTGTTTGTCTTTCAAACCTTCAACGAGACCTGGCACCTAATTAAAATTATATATTATAATAATTAAAAAAGAAAACATGTCAGAGAGAACCTAGTGTCAAGACTTTCCGTTCTCTATAATTATTATATATTTTTTTTTTTTTAGCCTCACGCTGTATCCCGCACACAGCAGGGTAGGCAGAGGGCACCTACTATTAAGATACTCCGTTCCCCACGTTCCGCCGAATTCGGAGGCATTGTGTGTTAAGTTAACTTAACGTCCTTTACCTCGACACCAGAGCGAAGAAAATAGAAATATTACATATTTCCATTCCTCCAATGGGAATCGAACCTACAACCCGTCGTTTACAATCACACGCTTGTGCCACTGGGCCACGACTGGCCACATAATTATAATAGTATTTTAATTATATTAATTACTCTGTAGTAACTTTTATGTAAACGAACTTATTGAGTAGAACAAGTTTGATGACAGTCTACTGACTATATTTCTCAATGGTTGACAAAGATATTTTTTTTTAGCTTCACGCGGTATCCCGCACACAGCAGGGCAGGCAGAGGATGGAAATAATAAATATTTTCACTCCTCCAGTGGGAATCGAACCCACGACTCGTCGCTTTACAGTCACACAATGTACCTCTGCGCCACGACTGGCGATACTGACGATACTGGCGATACCAAATAGAACTTTTACTGTGTACAAAATAGCAAAAACACAAAAACCAATTCTACCTTTTCATAATCATTAACCAATCCAACAGCGACTATTAAATATTCATAATTTATCGTATCTCCGTGAGCCGTTTTCACCACATTGTTCTTCGGGTCTATACTTTCAGCGTAGTCTTGTAACCATTTCGCTGACGTGGGCAGAACTCCTTTTGCATCGCGTCGCGTCGCCGATACGGGGGTTACCCCAGCACCGACTAAAGTAAATAGCGGTTGATAGTAGTGGTCCTAGAAAATTTGTAAGATTAAATATCAATAAAATGTTAATTCCGAATCAAATATTTATTCTGTCTGTAAAAGTGGCCGTCGTGGCGCAGTGGCACGGACGTGTGACTGTAAATGACTGGTTGTGGGTTCGATTCCCACTCGAGGAGTGGAAATATTTATATTTCCAATTTCCTTCGCTCTGGTATCAGAGGTAAAAGCGCGGTGTTAGGTTCCGTCAATTAACACGCAATGCCTCCGAATTCGGCGGAAAGTGGAGAACGGAGTATCTTAACACTAGGTTCCCTCTGCCTATCCTGCTGTGTGCGCGATACAGCGTGAAGCTAAAAAAAACATAAAATTTTCCTTTGCAGCTTCACGCTTTTTTCGCATAGCAGGGTAATCAGAGAGGACCTAGTGTTAAGACACTCCGTCGTTGACTTTCCGCTGAAATCAAGAATTTCGTATTGAATGACGGAAATCAAAGCCGCGCTTTGTCTTGCCCCGGTACCACGGCGAAGGAATGAAAATAATATAACATTGCCCTAAGAGGGAATGGAACCAACAACCATCGCGTTATATTCAGACGTTTCCACTGCACCACGACGGCTTCTTTTGCAGACGGAATAAATATTTGAAAAATATTGATATTCTAAATTATGGGTGAGAAACCTTAAAAGAATAAAAGAACTTAACTTAGAGAATAAAAAGGGTTGAAGGTTGAAAAAGAGGTAAAATAAACGTTATTGTTATAACTTTATTAGTTTAAGTCATTCATCATGTTTTAATAAAGTTTGACAGTAAATTAGCTTTTACGAATTTTTTGTATTATGCGTTTTTGTCTCTACAAATGTCGTGTAAAATCCTTTACATTATAGATATATTTATGATATCAGCTAGGTAGTTACACGATTAGATAGGTTACAGATTTACCTGATTCAAGGTTTATTATTGTCCTTGATTGCTTTTAAGCCTTGATAAGAGCACTGAGCGCTACATGGTTGTTTCTTAAGTTAATGACTTACTATTCCAATTGCACCTCCGTCTCCAGTATCGGCAAATGCGCAGACGCATCTATCGTAGCACGAGAAAAGATAGGCGACAATGGGCTAACGATGTAGCTGACAGTGCACAACATGCTGCCGACACTGGCAACCTACGAGAGCTGTATAAGGCGACCAAAACCCTAGCTGGAAAGCTTGGTTACAGGAAAAAACCTTTACGAGACAATCGAGGAAGACTTATAACGACATCTGTAGAACGTCTCAAACGATGGCGTGAACACTTTGAGGAGGTGTTTCACGTTTCCGCTGCAGTACCGTCCTATTCCCCGCTAAACATCCAAAAGCAGCAACTGCTAGACATTGACACGTCCCCACCAAGCAGAAATGAAGTTGAGCAGGCGATACTTTCCCTCAAGAAAGGAAAAGCACCAGGCCTCGACCTAATAACATCGGAAATGTTAAGAGCAGACATAACCTTCGCAGTCGAAATTTTGACATCTCTCCTGGAAAAAGTCTGGACCACCGAAGAGCTCCCTGGTGACTGGAATAAGGGTCTTTTGATAACTGTGCCGAAGAAAGGGGACCTCACTCAGTGCAGCAACTGGAGAGGAATTGCATTATTATCTGTGCCATCGAAGGTTCTCTGCAAGATACTACTGAACAGGTTGTCAAGAGCAGTTGAACCACTAATTAGAAGAGAACAGGCAGGTTTCAGACCGAACCGTTCATGTACGGACCAGATAACCACACTTCGGATCATCGTGGAGGAAGCATCAGAATGGCAGCGCGAAGTATACCTTACTTTCGTTGATTTCGAAAAAGCTTTCGACACCGTCCATTGGTCCAAAATCTGGTCCCGCCTCGATGAGATTGGTGTTCCACCAAAGATCAGGGACATTCTTATCTCTATCTACAGAAATTACACCTGTAGGGTGCAGCACGAAGGCCTGATCTCTGAAGACATCGTGGGTCAAGCAGGAGTAAGACAAGGCTGTCTACTGTCCCCTTTGTTATTTCTCATAGTCCTGGATGGCATCATGCGAAGAATAGATGGCAATAAGCACCGTGGTATAAGCTGGGGGTTGACAGAAACCTTGGGCGACCTAGACTACGCTGACGACCTATGCCTGCTCAGCCACAAGCAAACCGACATGCAAGCCAAACTAGACGACCTGCAGCGTGAGGCGTTTAACGAAGGCCTAAAAATAAACGTACGGAAGACCCAGGAAATGCGTATTAAAGCAAGGAACTCGATACCTCTGCTACTAGGCTCGGAACCTATACAGCGACTGCAGCAGTTCACTTTCCTTGATAGCATAGTATCGGAAACTGGAGGTACAGAAGAGGACATCGCTTCTAGGACAGCCAAAGCCAGGGCGACCTTCGCGCAACTTCGGCCCGTGTGGAGGTCTAGTAAGCTGACCCGAAAGGTTAAATTAAAAATCTTTCGCGCAAACGTGAAGTCTGTGCTCCTCTACGGGTGCGAGACGTGGAGGGTCACTAAAGACATCACGCAACGGATCCAGGTCTTCGTTAACCGCTGTCTCAGACAAATACTCGGCATATACTGGCCCGATAAGATCTCTAACGAAGAACTGTGGAATCTATGCTCTCCATGCTTATCCAAATAAGGCGCCGCAAATGGTCTTGGATAGGACACACCCTAAGAAGACCACCTGATCACATTCCAAGACAAGCCCTAGAATGGACGCCCCAAGGCAAAAGGAAACGTGGTCGTCCTAAGCATACTTGGAGGCGTTCAGTGATAACGGAACTGAAGGCAATTGGGTTGTCGTGGTCCGAGGCGAAGCGAATTGCCCAGAACAGGTCGCGATGGCGGAGCACTGTAGAAGCCCTCTGCCCCATCTAGGGGACATAGGACAATAAGTCTCAAGTAAGTCAATTCCAATTGCAAAGTACCTAATTCAGACTTTTGAAAGCTTTTTGAGAATGGGAAAAAATAAACTACAGCTGAAAAGTTCCTATCTCCTACATTAGCTCGAGCTTTTAACAAAAGCAACATCAATTTATATGTAAATCACAAAGAAAATATAAAAAAATAATTAAAGGGCCGGCGTTGAGTTCGACCGCTCAACGCGCAATGTTTTGAATTCGGGCGCATAGCGGAGATCGGAGTGCCTTAACACTAGATTCTCTGCTAATCATGAAGCTGTATATAAAAATTAACAAATAATTTATATTCGAAAACTAAATGGACTTCTTATCAAGATCGGATATAAAATAACAAACGATCGTTATAATACGTAATACACGAATAACGACGATAACGATTGATAGGACTGTAAGTGCATGGAAACAACTTAAATAGTAGATAGTAAGTATTTCGCAACTTATCTTGTACTATGTACGAATAAAATAATACTTAATATTTTTTTATTTATACCAATAACACTTATATTTTTTTTCTTTTTTATTTGCTAGTAGACAGAGTTTAGTGTCAAATGCGTTCTCCAGTTGAGTGATAAAACTCAATGCCGTCTTGTCACCAGAATAAATAAATAACAATAATTTAAATAGGTATTAATATAGGTTTTAAAGTGGGGAACGGAGTGTCTTAACACTAGGTTCTCTCTGCCTACCCTGCTGTGTGCGGGATATAGCGTGAAGCTATTTAATTTTTTTTAATTTTTTTTTAAATAGGTATATAATCATTCGCCCAAGTGGGATTCTGAACCCACAACCCATATCTACAGTCAGATGGTATCACACTACGCCATGGCAGTTTCGATTATAATTAGTTGAAAACAATAATTAAGACTTGTTTTATTAATTAGTTATATAAAGATGTATTCAAGACTTCTCTACAATATTACAAAAATTGTCTGTTAAAAAGTATCATCACATGTAATACAGTAAGCATTATTTTAATTTATTTGTATGAAGCAGTTATTTTTAATATGCCTGGCTATATTAATAAAAAAGTAATCATATTAATGTGGGATAAACCCACATTAACAATATTGTTTTCACAGAGTAATAGTAAAAACAATATGTAAGTGTAAACAGAAATAACCTTCACAATGTATGACCACAGCTCTTAGCAAATGTAAACAATTTATGAGACATTGTTTAGTTCACAACTACTACATATAAAGAAATATTTTAGATTTAGCTATATTATACAGGCTTATAATATTTTCTCTTTCATTTTCAGTTTTTTTCCTGCATAACAGGATAGTCAGAGAGAATCTAGGGTGTTTACATGTTGGATAGCAGAGTACAATGACAAAGTTTGTCTTGTTCACCAGCGTGGATGAAATGAACATAATTAATGGATGATCATTTCACCAAATGGAAATCGCATCTGCACAATGATGGTCTCAATATAATATTTAGAATATATTAAATACTTAAGTTTAACTTACATAGTTTTCTTTCACATTATTACATATTATCTATAATTTTATAGAGGTCATCTATGACTTGACTAACATGCTATATGGAAAGGGTGAGAAACTATGGTAATAAGTTATACAGCTTGTAATTGATTTAGAAACCTGGGATAATTTTGAAATAAGTTTTAAGTTAGCTATAATGTGAATTTATGTTATTACTTGCACAATTGTTATGACAAATTTAACATCATTAGTGTCACATAAGTATCCATTAAAAAAAAATATTCACTTTTGTTCTCTAACTTTTAACAGATTTCCTTTCGGGAAATAAGTTCTGTTAAATTAAATCCCAGAGAAAAAAAATATGAATAAACATTAATTTACTTTATGTCAATAATTACATATTCAAATGTTACATATACAAAAATATAATGAATCTATATTTTATATGAAGTTTATTGTATCAAGTTTATACTTACAGAACTTGGCTCCAAAATTATGACAGAATCTTTTTTTAATTTCTTTGAGAATTTTGCAGCCATAGTACACCCTGCTGACCCACCACCAACCACCAAGAGCTTACACCTGCAGTAAATTTAATTTATACTTAAATTCATTTTTTTGTTGAAAATTTTCATGAATATAAAATAGAAAATTTAAGTCAACATCAATTTTCCCACAAAAAAATATTTCTATTATTATTCAAGTTAGCTTAAAATACAGGCTGATGAGCCTGATAGTAAACAAAACTGTATATCTGAGTTTGTACTTAAGCGAAAACGTCGGCTTTCGCACAGTTTACATCAGCAATATTTTACTAAATATATATTTAAAAAATAGTACTTACGAATAACTTGCATAATTGGCCGCAGACACTGAAAAGTTTCGAAATTTACCTGATGTAGCGCTTATAGAACCGAGTCTACAAAGTATGTTATTCATATTTATTTTGAAGTAGATATTCACTTTAACACAAGTTAAGCTGCTTCATAACCAAACGTTTTCACTTATAGGCTCTATTTAACGAAAATAAGAAGTAGATATGTACTATCTATTAAATTGTTGATATTTCATTCGCCAATCACTACTAACTTCAGTCACAAATTTCTAGTTTCCCCTTGAATCATAATAAAATTTTATTTGAAATTTAATTGACTTTTGACATTGACAGAATGACATATTTGACTTTGGCTAAACTCATACAGTATTTAAAAAGGCAAAATGTATGCGATTGTAATACTTTATTTCGATTATATTTCGTTGAAATTAAGAATTGTGTAAAAAATACTTGAAAATAATTGAAATTAGCAGTATTCTTGTTAAAGGTGGCCAGTAAAAAATTGAATGGGCTAGATGAGCCCGACACGATCGAGTAAGAACCGAGTGCCAATGGGTGTTTCTCCAGTTTAGACTATATTTGCGCATTTTTTTCGATAATCGGTAAATGTCATTATTATTTGAATTTTATCGCGTTATGTGTTTTGGTGGTCCTTCATTAAAAAGATACCCGAAAGGCACATTTGTATTGAAAAGATTAAAAGAGTTATTGCTAATTAAAATATGTGACATGCTACGGTAATGAGCACCGTACACGGTAATGACTTTTATAGTGTACGGTGATGATGAATTGAGTCATGGTAATGATACAAAATAGTGTATTATCAAAAAAAAATAAGTAAATTATATTTACAAACATGTACAAGAAAGACGTACCAACAAAGATATTACAAAATCAGTAATGTATAATAACTACCATCAACTATCCGAGTAGATGGAGAAAAGACCGAGGAAATCAACATCAAGAAAGGAGTTCAACAAGGGTGTATTTTGTCTGTTCTTTTTAGTACAGTCACCGAACACGCTATGACGGGGGCTCCCGAAGACCTGAATTGTGTGTATCTATAATACATAAATATATAATGTAAATAAATCCCTAATTAACAACTTGATTGCCAATCTGCAGTCCTTACAAATTCAACAGAGGACAAATTACAAGAAATAGTTAATCAAGTTAACGATTAGTGCGCAAAAACTAATGCTGCTAAGACAAAAAACATGGTTATCTCTTCTTCTTCCTGCCCCTAGCTTTAGTTAGCGTCTGCTTTTTAACTTAAACTCCTCCACCCCTCCTTTTTAACTTGCACGGTCTGTGGTATTTTTGGTGGTAAGCCCTTTGGCTCTCATATCCTACTGCACAATATCCAGCTATCGCGCCCTTGGACGTCTGGGGGCTCTTGTCCAGATATGTCTTAGACATATCAAGGCATTTTTTCCGATAGTTTCCAGGCCATACCATCTCAGGCGATGCTCTTGGAACTTATCCGCTGAGTCACTCACTCTTAAGACTACCTCCGATCAATGCGTTATATATACGAACAGCCCGTGTAATGGCACTCATCCACATCAGCATCTTCATCTCTGTGACGTGAAGCTCTTGAGCCTGCCTGGACAATGCTGATCAACATTTGCTGCCGTATAAAAGAACTGGTCAGATTATGTTATTGTATGTTAGTCCCTTGAGACGTATTTTGCGGTCACAGACCACACTTGTGACCTCATGCCATTTCGCCCAAGCAGGGCTTATCTAGGCTTGGACATCGTGATCAATGCCTCCGGACTAGTGCAGAATGGATCTGCACAAGTCCAGAGGTATGTGAATTATTCCGACTTAACAGCTGCTTCAGGACGTATACGAATAGTGGACAGGACGTCGAAATAAAAACTCACATTGAAATCACAGTGCTTTTGCCAAAATTTAAAAGGTACTATACAACATAAATATTGAGATCCAGCTCTGTGTATATCTATTTCATAGTTACATCTAGACCATTCTTCAATGCGGATGTGGAGTTTGGGCCAGTAAAAAATACATTGGCAAACTAGAAGCTTTGGAAATGTGGGCATATATCCGCCAGATTGACCAGAAATGGAACTTTTGCCAAGCCGTCAAACAGCGTATATTTGTTTCAACATGGCCAATACGACATTTGGCAAATTATAATGTTAGGAAAAATCATCACAAAAAGAACACCAGGGAATGAACGGTAATCAAAGCGCTGTACAAATATTATTGTCATTGATAGGATGATATGTGGAATTAACTGCCAATCTTCACAAGTTGGAGAGGCACCATAAGAAGAAAACGATGAATAAAACAATCATATTTTATATAGATTCATAAATGAGAACTACATACAAAAAAGTCTTTCTTTTCGAGTGTTGTATTTATTCTTTTTTAATGTTATTTTCTTTTAAAGTAGCATAGTGTTTATACAGTGCTATTCTTCCTATAGCCAAAACTTCCTCGTGACCAATCCAATCCCGGCCTAATAAAGTGATTTCCTTCGAAAGGATTTTTTGTAAGCGTCATCGAGAGTTGTCTAGAATATATTCGGTTTTGCCGATATCAATCACATTAAGGATTTCTCTTTAGATTAGTCCTTTTGCTTTAAACACTTGGCTTTAAGAGAAACTGCTACAACATTTCTTCCATATCCTGCACTGTGGGCGCAGCACATGAAAGTCATACGTAAGTTTGTAGCCTTCTCTGATGTTTCGTGCTCTTGAAACAGTTCATCTGGTTTCTTCAGGCAAGCGAAATCTATTTTTCTACTACTAAAGAAGGAAGTAAGTTCTTTCGTCCCTCCAGTTAGAGTTCCAACGTTCAAAGTAGCGAAGTGGACTTCAAGAATGCAACCAAATGTCATTACCGTGTTTTTTCATTCATTACCGTTATACCAAAAAGGTTACGGTAAACGACGGTAATGACGAACACGGTAATGACAAAATAGTACTTTTGGAATATTCTAAATTTTTCTGGAAGCTGTATATGTTTCAAACACTTTTAAAACTTATATGGAACCAAAATCCAAGGTATTAGTGTAAAAATAATATATAATTTGTAGATACTTATGAAATTATAAGTGGACTGGTAATGAAACACAAACTGTACCAAACACTGAAAATACACAAATAAATTGAGATTTTTAGTGCAATTTTTTTGGTATTTATTACTACTGCTATTATTTTCGGTAAACTGAAGTGCAAAGAACAGGTGACTTCCTTCGTGAGGATATAACCATGACTTTTTGCTGCGTAAAATCAAATACTTGTATTGGTTCTGGTAATGAATTTTGCAGCGTGACAAAAGTTTGAGATCTTATTTATGTATAAATTATATCTCAAATTACGTGATTGTTTATGTTTTCGTAATAAGTAATAACCCAATTATAGGACACAGTTTGCAAATGTACGATATTTGCGCTAGATTTTCTAAAATTCAATTGACCACGTAAAGTCTAGTAATTGAACAGGTCCTGGTAATGAGTTTTGACAATGTTTTTGATAAATATAAATAACTTACACATATAAATTGTATTAAATAATCGATGCACTTGTTAAAGCAAAAAGGTATATATTATATAAAATTATTGAAATGAGTCTAAAACTAACTTTAAATTTTTTATTTGCAAAACTTGTTAATTTAATGTAGTTTGAATATTCACCCAAATGATGAATATCGATAACTGTTCATTGTTCCAAGTAAATATGCACTATTATATCTTTACTATATCTATTGTCTATACTTTACAATAAATTTTTACATGTATAATTTACTCTGTGACACAGTTCTAAAAATGGCGGACGACGACGAAATTGACATTCTTGGAGATTTTTCATTTAATTCTTGTTTTGCTCAAAATAGCCAAGGAATGTAAGTGATATGAGAGAATTAATTAGTGAGAATTATTTTCATTTATACAAATGGAAAACATAACCTTCAAACTCGTTTTATTGTTTTATAATACATTATACCATCCATGTTATCATCTTTTGACATAAAGACCAATACAAAACAAAATATTGATGTTTATTTTGAGTTTTTTTTTGTGAAAAGTAACTAAAGTGTAATTAGGTATTTAGTAAAGGTGTATGTCTTCAACTATTAACGATCAAAACAAATAACTGACAAATCGGATATCAGTTATCAGACCAGTAATAACTTATCTTATTTTTAGACCTTCATGTTCAGACAGAGAAGACACAGTTCATCCTCAGTGGCTTCTAGACTCAACAGCAACCAATTGGTATGATACACAGAATGTAGATAAAAATAGGTAAGGCTTGGAGCAAGATAAAGTCCAAATGCATGATATAGATTGTAATCAATTTAAGAAAGGTAGTATTTGTTATGCATCCAATGTATAGTTCAAGAAAAATTGTAACAATTTTAATTTATATTAATAAATATTTTTTTCCTTATTTCATTCAGTAAAGAGGGTCCATCTAGAAAACTTTCAGGAAACAGTAAAAGAAATAGGAGTAACAATGAACTACAAACTGTATGGAGTCAAGAAGAGAGACTTGTACTTAAAAAAGAAATGGTAAATGATCTTGTACTTTCTTAATATAATAATACTGAAATTGTATGTATACTATGTGTAAAATTTCATATGCTTTTTATATTTTCTTTAGGCAAAATATGGAAGGGATGTACACAAAATATCACAGACTTTAAAAACAAAGACTGAAGCAGAAATCCTGGCATTGATAGAAGCTGAGCATGGAATTCATTTAGATACTCCAGGGCCAGCAAATAGAAGTCAACAAAAGGAAGCAGTGAGCCCAGGAAAAATAGTTGATAATAGATTAGTCAACATGAATGATGTATTAAGTATAGTAACTACTGGTGCTCCTACAATACCTATACCCAAAAAGCCATTTAAAAAGAAAAATTACAACAATATATCTAAAACAAGCCTTTTAAAACCAAAAGATAATGCTATGTTACTATTAAATTCGTCAGAAATATTTTATGAAGATGATTTAATTGTTGGTTCGACTGAGTTGGTTGGCTCTGAAACAGATACAACAGAAGATATATTGAAAAATTCTTATAAACAGCAAAAGGAAAAGGTGAAAATTATGAAAAAAATGGGCAATCATAGGAGGAAAGTATCTAGAAATTATGATAGGGGCAAAATTAGGAACAAAAGTAAGGATAATTTGAAATCACCTCAAGGAAGGCAGCGCAAAGACTCCAGTGTTTCTGATGATAGTGTAAAAAGTCCTAAAATGCAAATTGTATTGGGATCAGGACTAGCTTTACCTTTGTCAGAGGGAGAACAAGTTGTAAGTTTTTATATTTATTGTATTGTTATCATCTTCCATTAACTCACTATTTTAATTAAAAATGTAAATACCAACTGTTTTTCAATAAATAATATCCATAAAGATACTTAGTAATAGTCAGAAAGGACCTGAGGTTAAAAATATTTCATTCTGCTCAAATTTAATATTTCATATCAAGTAGTTACAGGTTAATAATGCGCTTTTCATAATTTCACCTTGGGGAATTTATAAAAATTTGTTTCATAACTATTCACAATTGCAGTTAGACAGTGGCAGTTTTCTACTGCATTATAATGACCTTATTCAATATAATTTTTATTGTCATTCATAGTAGGTATATATTTGAACTTTCATATGTAAAAATATTCACATATTTTTTTTGATAGATGAAACAAATTAAATTTAAGAGAAACCAACACATATACTATGACTAATCAATTTAACTTTTTGATTACAGATAAAAATAGAAAAAAAGAACTCTGAATGTGAAAGTGACGTTGAAGTGGACATAGACAGTGACTCAGAAACTCCACAACAGACTGAACAAACTGTAAACAAAGTTGAAAATGTGAGCAAGGAAGCTCCTATTGCAGTGCCTTTGAGAAAGTTTGAACCAATGCCTAAAAGAAATCGCAAGATTAATTTAGTAAGTAAAAATATTAAATAATTAATCTTTAACTGGATGTCTGTATCATATAACAAAAAAATTGTAAAATGGTTCAAAAAAGAAAATTAAAGCTAACATACCTTTATATGTTATTATATTTTTTTTTGTGATAAATTTAGAACTATGTTTTATTCTTCTAATAATAGTGAAAGATATTAAGTTATTTATATAATTAAACTCTGTTGTAGCACCATGAGGTTAAATGTACAGACATTATAATAATTGATTATAAACATTTGTGAGCGGGATTTGTACTCAAATTCTCTATTACCAAACCATCATTCTCACAAATATCTTTTATTATAATAAGTTATCTTTATTTTTAGTAACAAAGTGCTAAATCTTTAAATATCTGTGTAGATATAATAACAAGAATTCATCATTTACTTTTTTTATTCGACGTAGCTGGATATCGAACCCCGTTCAATTTTTTTGATGTTTGTTAAAAATGTTTTTAACACACGTAATAATATTAAAATAAGTATAATATATTTATTAATTTATTCTTTCAGGACGGCGGCGGTGGCTACACTATAATGCATACGGAATCAGGTGATCTCTACGAGATAGGTCAAGAGCCACGTAAAGAGAGACAGCCGAAGAAAGCCGCGGTGCAGCTTATACCGTGTCGGTTTTATAACGCCGAGAAACCTGTGAGTGTATTTGTATTAGTATTTTTAAGTTATTTATTTATAAGATTTTTTGTTTTCACGATTATTACACATTTTGAAATGAATTTGAATTTGAACTATTTTCTACCAATTTAATGGCGTATATATACGCAATGACGAAAATATATATAGAATTTTCCAAAAATATTTTTTCGAAATATTATAGACTAGCGGCCCGCTCGCGGCTTTGCCGCGTAACTACATACATAGCTGTTGCGGTGTATTGCAACCCTAGGGGATGGATTTTTGAAAAATAAAGTAGCCTATGTTTAACCTTGGATTATCAACTATATTTATGCCAAAATTCATTACAATTTCTCAAGCGGTGTAGATTTTTCATACAAACTTTCATCCCCTATTTCAACCCTTTAGAGGTCGATCGTAAAAAAATAAGTAGCCAATGTTAGCCAGTTATTGTTACTACTTTCATTCTAAATTTCATCCAAATCGGACCGGTAGATTAGCCGTGAAAGCATGACAGACAAACACACAGACATTTCCATTTATAATATAGGTATAGATTTTTCAACTCCCAATTTCTTTATATGGATGTAAATTACGTGTGGCTTAATAGTATTCGTAACTTCTTTAATGTTTTATTTTTGAAAATAAGAAAGTAAAATATAAGAAAGATATTTTTGTATGGTATGTTAGATGAGCTTATTATGTTAGATATCCTCTAGATTACATTAGAAGCGTATAAGAATGCCGACGTAGATGGTAGTAGAACGCATGGTGCACACGGTCAGTGCGCTTGTACGGTTTTAAAGAGGCGCGGGTTTGATTCCCATTGCGTTCAAATTTTTGTAGGTTTTCTTAAAATGTCTTTTTCTAAATCACTATAACTTACGTAGGAGCTAATATTTTACTTATATATTTCCCCAGGCGCCCTTCACCGTCCACCTGTCCACCTCAGCGCTGATCTCGCTGGACGCGCACGCGCACACGTCGCTGGGCGAGGTGACGGGGCTGGTGGGCGGCGCGTGGGGCGGCTGGGCGGCGCCCGCCCTGCGCCTGGCCGTGTACCGGCGAGTTGCCGCCGCCGCCGCGCCCACGCACTGCGATATGGATCCCGGTTAGATCTGTTTATAATTTTAGGCTTTTTCCGTACCAGAGTGCTGATATCTGAATATTATCATTTCTTCTAGTAGGAATCGAATCCATATACAATTAAATACTGTCAGTTCAAATACCTTGTACTAAGAAGATGGCTATATAAAATTATTGTTAAAACATTATTATGAGATTGTTTATGTGTGTACTGTAATGTGTAGCTGTGCTCGCGACTTTGTCAGGGTGGAAATTAACAAAAAAGAAAAAAGTAAGCCTAAGCTACCCCCTATTACATCAGTTATCTGTAATTTAATAGGGCTAATGTAATAGGGCGTAACTTAGGTCTTTCACTGGAAAGTAGCATCAAAATCTATCCGGCTATTCCAGAGGTTAGCCGGAAAGATTTTGAACAGACAGACATAAAAATTGCAATAAATGTTATTCTGGTCTATGTATCGTGTATACATACGTATGCATTTAGTAAATAGCGGTTATTTAATATTACAAATAGACACTTCAATGGTATAAATTATATTATGTATGTACATACACGTATGTGCATATGCTTAATAAAACTTCAAAACTCCTCACAGTGTCCCAATCAGAAGCGTCCGAGTGGCTGTCGTCGCGCGGCGCGCCGGTGTGCGGCTGGCACCACTCGCACCCGCGCTTCCCGCCCGCGCCGTCCGCCTGCGACCTGCGCTCGCAACGCGCGTTGCAGACGCTGCGCGCGGGACGCCCGCTCGTCGCGCTCGTGTCGTCGCAGGCGTGGCCGCGCGGCAGACGCGCGTCTCTTCTAAGGTTAGTATGTTGCTTAATATTTGTGCGAGTTTTTTTAGCGTTGTCTCCTTCGTTTGTCTGGACGCCTGGTACATACGTTTTGGTTTGGTTATTAGGTTAGTTGTTTCATGCTTTTTTAAATTTATATTAATTATAATTATTATTTATTAATTATTTTTTTTTTTGGTGTTTTAATCTCTTTCGCTTTTCTGGTCGCCTGGTAGATGCGTATCATTTTTTAACTTACTATTAAGAGCATTTTTGGTGCTATCTCCTTCGTTTGTCTGGGCGCCTAGTACATGCGTTTTGGTTATTAGGTTAGATGGTTGTTGTTTTCATGCTTTTTTAAAATTTATTAATTAATTATTTATTAATTAGTCCTTTTGGTGTTTTAATCTCTTTCGCTTGTCTGGACGCTTGATACTCCAACGTGTATCGTTACTGATGAAAGAATTTTTGCTACTTATTGTCCTTTGTTTGTCTACACGCCTGGTAGAGACAGACTTACATATATCATTTTTAATATTTTATTTTTTTTAGTATTGAGAGTAATTTTAGCGCTATCTCCTTCGCTTGTCTGGACACCTGGTAGATGTGTATCATTTGTTAATTTACTTATGAGATAATTTTTGGTTGTATCTCCTTCGTTTTCCTGGGCGCCTGGTAATGTGTCCCGGTTAAACGGTTAGTTTGTTTCATTTTTTTATTTTAGTGGTGAGAGAATTTTTGGTGCTATCTCCTCCGTTTCTCTGGACGCCTGGTAGATGCGTATCATTTTTTATGTTACTGAAAAGAGAATTTTTGGTGCTATATCTCCTTTGTTTGTCTGGACGCCTGGTAGGTGTGTATAATTTTTTTAATTTACTATGTTGGGTTATTATGTTGGTTGTTGTTTTTTCTTTTTTTTTTAATTTTTTAATTAGTCTTTTTGGTGTTTAATCTCTTTCGCTTTTCTGGACGCCTAGTAGATGATGCGTATCATTTTTTAATTTACTATTTAGAGTATTTTTGGTGCTATCTCCTTTGTTTGTCTGGACGCCTGGTGGATGTGTCTCGATTACTGGATATGGTACATGTGTTATGTTAGTTTTGCGGTTAGTAGTAAGTAGTATGTGTATTATTATTTTTATTAGTTAGTAGTGTTAGTAATAGTGGTTTTCGTTTTGTCGTCTCCTTTAGTTGTCTGGACGCCTGGTAGATGAGTCTCGGTTATACTCTTAGTTTGTGTTTCATTTTTTTTATTTTAGTAGTGAGAGATTTTTGGTTCTATCTCCTTCGCTTGTCTGGACGCCGGGTAGATGCGTATCGTTTTTTTAAATTACTGATGAGAAGACTTTTTGCTACTTATGTATGTCCTTTGTTTGTCTGCACGCTTGGTAGACAGACGCATATCATTTTTAATAGTTTAATTTTTTTTAGTTAGTAGTGAGAGAAATTTTAGCGCTATCTCCTTCGTTTGTCTGAACGCCTGGTAGATGCGTAACATTTTTTAATTTACTAATGAAAGGATTTTTGTACTATCATCCATCTCCTTTGCTTGCCTGAATGAATGCCTTTTAGATAGATGTGCCTCGGTTATACGATTAGTTTGTGTCTTTTTTTAATAGTGAAGGAATTTTCTGTGCTATCTCCTTGGTTCGTCTGGACGCCTGGTAGATGTAGCTCGATTACATACGCTTAGATTGTGTTTCATTTCTTTTATTTTAGTAGTGAGAGAATTTTTGGTGCTATCTATCTCCTTCGCTTGTCTGGACGCCTGGTAGATGCAGCTCGATTATTAATAGATTTAGATAGTTTATGTTGTATTGTTTTAATTTTTTAAATTCACCTCAAAGAGCCTTTTGATGCTATCTATCTCCTTAGCTTGTCTTTTTATTTGTTTATTTAGTAGTAGTATCACCCCGTAGGTCTGTACGCCTGGTAAATGGTTAATCAAGTTTATTTTTAATTACTAATAAATAATGTTAACTTTCTTGGCGCTATTTCTTCCGTAGCCCAGTTACGTTTAGTATTAGGATATAGTAAAGGCCTATGGGCCTAGCCACCTAGTGAGTCTCGTTCGAAATATTTTGAGGCTCTTTTTTGATTATTTAGAATTGTAATTATAGATATAAAGATAATTTGCGTTGGGTTATTTTTTAAATTTTTTGGGGACCAGTCGTAGCCCTAGACCAGTGTGCCGCAGTGGCACAAAAATGTGATTGTAAAGCGACTGTTTGTGGGTTCGATTCCCACTCGAGGAGTGGAAATATTTAATGTTTCCATTTTCTTCGCTCTGGTGTCGAGGCAAAGGGCGGCGTTAAGCTCCACTACTTAACACGCAATGCCTCAGAATTCGGCGGATAGTGGGGAACGGAATGTCTTAACACTAAGTTCCCTCTGCCTACCCTGCTGTGTGCGGGATACAGCGTGAAGCTAAAAAAAATATATAATATTTAATGTATTCAATATATTAGTAGTGTAATCTAAAGCCGTTATTGTTTTTATATATTATTATATTAATCTAAAATACAATTGTTTCCAGATGTTTCCGCACAGAGGAAAACGAAGAAGATCCAGACTTGCCTTTGGGTTACCAGTTAAATATTAAGTTAATACCCGATCTCACCGCAGACACTCTGCCCGCTTTGCTCGATGACTTGCGAGATCTGTTATTGAACTGTAACGATAGAAATCATTTAAGTGTTAATATGGTTGAAGATGTCTGCCCTTTGGCTGGATTGACGTATTTGGAAAAGGTATTTTTTTTAATTATAATAGATTTTGAGTTGTTATTTTTTTCGTTATGTTTTTTTTTCTTTTGATGTTGTTTTTTTGTAGTTTGTAAGATAGGGGCAGGTATAGTTTAAGTTTTTTTCGGTTTTTTAAAGCTTACAGAGGGTAACTAAATTAAAGTTCTTTTTGTTATTATACTCTTTTTTCTTTTTTTTTAATATTATTCTGAAAGTTAAGTTATTTTAAATATGCTATTTATTATAACAATAATTTAACTTTAACTACACTATTGTGTAGATAATATTTATCATGTATATGCATATCTACCAATGTGAACGTCTAACTATAAACGCGATGGATATAGGTTCGATTTCCACTTTGAGAAATTATTATATTTAGTTATTTTTTTATCTTCTTATATGTCACACAAGCACGATTAGTTCCGCCACATAACACTCAATATTTCGCATTAGGAAAGAGAACAGAGTGTATTAACAGTAGATTCATTCTGAACGGCTTGTTGTACTAAAAAGCAAAAAGCTGATGATTATTTATATAATTCCAGTGTATCTCCAGTATCCGCCATCACATGCGCTCCGCCGGATATGAGGACGACGATCCGCTGATAAACCAACTCGTACAAGGATTACGCGATATATTTAGATAAATTAAATATAATAAACAAATATTATATTATATAACAGTACCTGTCTTTAATATATTTATTATATTGAGATTTATAAAAGAAGTTTTAAATTAATATTATTTTCTTCTCTTTTTGTATAAAGATTATCTTCTTAAGTCTTATAGAAAGCAAAATATGCTCTATGGAAGTTATTTGTCATATTTAAGTTGATTTTTTCATTCATTCATTCTTGTATTGTGACAGTAATAATATAGATTATAAAATATTATTTTTTTGTTTAGGATTTCACTATTTTTATGTTATTTTTGGAAAAGCTAATTGAAATATAAAATTATTCAATGTATCTATAATAATTGTTCATGTGATTTAACTTTAAGTGCTATTAAATCTACTTTAGTATTATAATTATTTATTTCAAAGCATAAATATAATTACTTGAAAATAAATACTTCCTTTCACTTATATATCCACCATTATTATTAAACAAAAGGGGTTCTCAATAAATATATTTCAACAATAATAGTCAAAAGATATATGGCACAGTTCCAGTTTATTTTTTTTTAAATGTTACATGTGCTAGATAAAAAAATAATACAGTCCGATTAGTGAAACTCTTTTACTATAAGACAAGTGATGCGACGTGTCGCCCTCGCTTCGCTTCGCCCAGTAATACTAATTACTTTATTACAAATCGATTATTTCCACTGCCGTATACACTCTAAACTTGAAAAACATTATAATTTACAATTTTAACGAGCAATTTTAACTTCCGCATAGTTTGAGCCCTTGTGGACTTTGGTACATATAATATGTATAATATATCGTTAGGTACTTTTAGACGCTATAGTACTAAAAGCGCCTACGAGATGCGCGTTACAACGATATAGTCATCTATTTATACAGTCGGCGCTGCGCTGGACGAGGTCGAAGGGGGAGGAGATAACATTCGGGAGTAGGGATGACACTTGGGAAAGGGTGAGAGACGACAACACCTCGTAGGGGGAAGAGGGAGTCACTTGATAGGGGAGAAAGGAGACGGTAAATGGTAGTGGGACCCTTGGTAGGAGGGAGGGGGCGACACTTGGTAAGGGGGAAGGGGCTTGGTAGTGGAAGGGGGGACAACAGGGTAAAGGGTGAGGGAGGACAACAGGGTAAAGGGAAGCGATGACCACTTGGTAGGTAGGGGAGGTGTCCCTTGGTAGAAGGGGGACGTCACTTAGTAGGGGGAGTGTTCCTTGGTAGAGGGATGTGGTGAACACTGTAGGGAGCGAGGATAACACTTGGTACGTGGGAGGATGGATAACATGTGGTAGTAGGGAGAGGGGTGAACAACACAAGTACAGGGGTTCTAATACTGTAACATTAATATGTACAAGAGAAGGAAGACATCGTGAAGAAGCTGATTAAAAGAGAACTCACACCCGGACCTCGCCCAATAAATTAAAAAAATAATCAATTAAATAATTAAAAAATAAACGAGTTCGTATCGTATTAGCGTTACGTCTATATTTACACAACTTACGTCTAATTAGAAGCATCAACTATGAAAATTTTATCAACATTGAAGGCACATGATTACGCACCCTATTCTCAATATAGTGCAGTGAGTGCACTCGTCCGACGCGACGTCTGCAGGGCGGAGTCCTATGTACTACATACTGTTACATATTAAATTTAGCCATTGTTATATAAAAAATCGCTGATAACTGGTTTCCTGGCACTGAAGAGCGATAGGAAAACTTTGTAAATATTATTTTACTATACCAAGCGTATAAGGTAGCTGTATTGTATTTATTATAAACATTAACATTCTCTATAACAAAATTTGAAACCAAAACCATCTCGAACATGTTATAAACGTTCCAACTATGTAACGATGGTGTATTTTTAATATAGATATTAGTATTATTAGAATAAATATTTACAAAGTCAACATAGCGCTCTGATTAACAAATGACTGGTTTTTTATATAAAAAGAAAACGACTTTTTCAGTAAAGAAACTATTTTAACCGGAAAAATTACATACATTTTTTGATTTGATTTCATTCGAACGCTTTACAGTCACAAATAGACCACTTGACAGTTGTCAAGTGGTGGATTTTGAATACCGGATTATATACGCGATTATTCCGGTTAAAAATAGCTCCATTTCCGTTTAAGTCTTAAAACCGCGGGAACAAAAGATCTTAGCAGTAACTTAAGCTTAACACCGCAACAACTGTCTATATATTAAATAAGGAATATAAACAAAAACGACTAAGTTAAAACTTCATATTTAAAATTGATTACAATATCGAAATATATTAGAAGTCTCGCTTAGTTTCTGTGCACTAGGTATTCTCAGGTCTGAGGCATTAACTTTAGTGAACCAGTGGTAAATAGTTTGATATTTAAAAAATAAAGCACATAAATTTGAACTTTGAACTCAAAAAAAAAAGATTAACAGCCTCACAAGCTGTTGCGTCTAAATCAAATTTTGTTTATATTCCTAATAACATATTAATTTGAAATTGCTTACAGGATGTTCAACACATGTAGTTTAACATATCCAAAAATTGACGCAAGAGATACTGACGCTTAAGAAATCTGTGACAAGTGGTTTATATTTACATAATGAAGTGCTTGAATATATAAAAAAGTTATTGTGAATTAAAAATAACTAAGCTGTCAGTATCGCAAACGGCAAGTCAGTAACCGCCACGTCACCGGACAGACATCGAACAGAACGCGTCATATTATTATATTATACTATATACTATATTAATTTAAAAAATGTACAAACTAAGCAGTCATTCACGTAACGCTAAGAGTAAAGAAAATCGATTTGCATACGATAGTTTAAAAAAAACGACGCTTTTAAAATATATCGTACAATAGTAAGCGTACCCAACTAGCTAGCTCATTAAAATAAAAAAAATTAAAAAAAAAGCTAAAATCGAGGAACAGAATTCACTTTACATTGTATCCGCCGTACTTATTATCATAATTGCTGATATCGTCATAATATTATTATAATTATTTTATTATACAATAAATAATTTACAATATTCCGGTCGCCATGGCTGTGTGCGCACTGGGACGCAGTTTTGGACAAAATTTAATTGCAATTAACAATTAAATGCTAACAAATGATCAATTGTGTGTGTGAAAATCTCAATTAACAAACAAATCATTATTAATTGTAGTGTAATAATTAAAAAAATAATTTTAGCTGATTTTGTTTTTATGTGTTTTCCCCATAAACATATAATTAATTATTAATATTTAATTATAATTTTGCCCAACACTGGGCACGTGCGTCAGTAACCAAAAAAAAAAAAGAAATACAATATAATCTGTATGAAATTACCGCTTTTACCATCGACATAACATGGACTATCGATGGTAAACGATTATTTTATTAGAAGGAACGGATACATTTAATTAATAGCCTAATTAATATTAACGACTAATCGGCATTAAGAACATTCACTGGATTAGAATAGTGTACATTAAATTTGTTTTATAAACATTATATATACAGGTTGCTAAAAATTACTTTTGGAAGGACTGTCAATTATTATTTAATTTGTGATTTAGTACTATTCAGAAATAGAACCGATCATATCATATCATATCATATATACTAATATAATATAATTAAATTTATTACCAAAACAATCATAACATAGTCTTGTTAACTCGTCATAGAAAAGTCCAAAACAATTTCATAATACACTCACAAATTCGACACAACTTCGAGTGTTCCAAATTAATCAATTACTATTTACACTAAAAATAATTCTAACATTCAGAGCAAGTATATAATTTAAATTTTAGATTAAAGGAAAAGAGAGACAACGAATATTTAATATATTATTAAAAATAATTGATATCCACTAAAATATAATATAATATAAAATTGTATACACAATTTTTGAAAACAATACCGTTGAAATATTAATAATTGATTTAATATTAAAAGAACAAATTTCTCACTTGCTCTTAATAAAAAAATATAAATACAGATACATTTATAGCTAGCTATAAACCTCAACCAATAAGCGTCGCGCCTTATACAAAGTAAGGTGACAGCCAAGGCGACCATTTGCAATTGATATTAAACCTTAACTCTTAACACATAAAGTTCAACTTTGCTTGTAGAAATGAGAAGACGACAATTTGCAATACATATATACATACATATAGTATAAATACCGTGAAAAAACAGTTTAAAAATACCCAAAAAAAATAACAGAAAAAGTAAAAAATTGTAATTTTGTAACTACAATTCACTGATTGGTTTAATATTATGGTATAATTATTTCAATCAAAATATTACTATGTTACCAAATTATTAAGCTTTTCCTTGGTTTTACAAAATTAAAAAAAATAGGTACGCGGTTTTTAAAAACTGCTATTAAACGGTATTTCAATCACAACAACGATATATAACTTTAAAACCTTATCTTTTAACATAGAAAGTTGGGAAACAAAACTAACCTCTTCTCTTAAAAGACAAGGTTTTAATTACTTTGTTGCTTTATTTGTAAGGCATATATAATGTAATTTGTCGCCTTTTCGTTTCACAAAGAGTTTATTCTATGCTTTTAACGCGCGCCATAACTTTCCCTTCGAACATGGGCAGCGTGTCGGAGTCGTTGCTCACCTCCTCTTGTATGACGGTGTTGTCGAGGTCCGCACATTCGGTTTTAAAGAAGTATCTGAAAATGATTAATTTTGATTCAATTACCAATTTACAGTCTAAAATTATAATAATTTCAAGAGGTTCGTTAGGAATTAAGTTGTTAGTGTTTTTTTAAGATTAACAATATCATACATATTGTAAAAACATTTTAAAAAATAATTCATTTATTTAGGGACATAGCATCGTGACCTACTGTCACAATGTTTTTGAATAAAATTATTATACTTTTACATAATTATATATACATTTATATTTTTTTAATAAATTACAACTAAAGCTACATAAAAATCAATCACATCAAACTTCTTTAACTGTTTGACAAATAAACACAAAATTACAATTTTTTACATTTCAAATTATATTTTTAAGCTCTTACTATTTTAGTCAAAATAAAATCAAGTGATCAAAAGTAACAATGTTGATAATAAACAAAAACAGCTTTACAACTGGCATTAACAATTTACATTTATTATAAAGAAAAAAACACACCTATAATTCCCCTTCCTAGGCAGATAATCCTTGAACGTCTTCAACGTGAGAGGCGCAGCGGGTACTTTAAATCTGTAGGGTACACTTTCATCTAGAAAGCTGACTACTACCACAGTATGGACATCAGTACCCACACCACCCCCCGCACCCCCTGCACTACCCGCACTTGACTTGCTGCCTGTACTTCCACCCGTACCCCTGTAAACAATATTTAATGTGTAAAGAAATACTTAAGATAAGCGATACAAAAATAAACTAAGAATTATATGTTGGCACTATACACACTAAATCCCATAAACTACAACATTTCTGCACTGCGTCAGTCGAGAAAGCGACCCACCAACCAAACCAAAATAAAGACAAACTTGTAGATATACAAGAATTCAAGATAAACTTGTAATGCCATGTTATCACCTCCAAAAGGTAAATAAATCTTTTACTGGTCTTAGTATACATATATATAATAAAATTCCACATTTCATTTTAGATTTTCCACTGGAGGAATTTAAAATCAGTGTGAAAAACATTAATAAGTAAGTCTATTTACTCTGTAAGAGAATTTAAAGGATAAAAAGGCGTGGGATTAATCTGATTTAAACCAATGCAGGTTAGCTACCAATGTATGATATAATGAAATTGTAATTTTCATATTAAAAAAAAAGCAACTATTGAGTTTCTTGGCGGCTCTTCTCAGTAGCTTCCCAGCTGGTGGTAGCTTTATGAACATTCGACGATTCAAAAGTACTTGCAAAAATCTATTTAAGTAAAGATATTTTAAATTTTTGAATAGAAAAAATGTTGTCCACAGAGAGTAATTCTCTCATAATAAAATTAGAACATCTATATAACATATTATTTCATCATATATAATATATTAATTTATTACGAAACATAATTCTAACAACTCACCGACTCCTCTGCGCTTGTTTTTCTCTCCGTCTATGCTCATCTCTGTCAGCCGACGAGCCTCTCGAGGACAACTCCCTATAGTTCCTCCGGTCCATTCTCTCCGAACCCTCCGCTATCCACAGCAGGATGCGGGGTTCGACTCCCGCCGCGCTGGTGGTGCCCTCGCTGACCACTGATACGCCACTGTCGGTTAGCTCGGTTACTGTTTTTTTGGAGAAAGATCTGAAAGTGGAAATGTATGTTTTATTTATTTACATTGTATATAAGCTTGAGATAAAGTAAAAAGAATTTGAGATTAGTATTTTTATATCATTGGCTTATTCTATATTTGTAACAGTATTTAATATGATGATGACATAACTGACAATGTTTAATGAAAGATAACTAGATTAATATAACATTATTTTGAAACAGAGAATCTAATTAAATTTGAGTAATAATTTATCTATTACTTATGCTCCAGCCTTTTAAATTGTTATTTATTAAAAAATCTATTATTGACAGCTCTATATTTTGACATACATCCTATATCTTCATTTTTTTACTTGTCGAAAATGTGTGTCTATAGTTTAAATTAGCATAACTTATAGTATACTATTTCGGACATTCAACAGTTACATATCACCATGCGGGTGCGACACATGCACATATCCGTGCGCGTGCGCATGTGCATGTGATGCATGTTCTGGCGGACCGTCATAATGCCCAGAGTCGGTGGACAGCACGGAGGCGGGGATTATAATACACACGTGGTTTTTGTTACGTTTACAACATACCTCCTAGACAAGGAGTGCGGATGGGACGCATGCGCATGCGCGTGTCCGTGCACGTGTCCGTGCGCGTGGTCGGGCGGCGCGTCGTAGTGGCCCGAGTCGGCGGACAGCGCGGAGGCGGCGCGGCGCGCGTGCCGGCCGCGCGCGCGACGCCCGCCGGGCGGGGACGCGCCGGGGGTGCGCTCTGACCACACTCGCGATACGTGTTGATCTGGAAACAGTGATAGAATGTAAAAAATTAAAAAACATTTTTAAAGTGTTATTCCACAATTAAGAAAATTGAAATGCATTTAGAAAGCTCCCACATTTTGAAAATGTTTAAAAGTATTTAATAAATAGCATTCTCTTTTGCCAAACAATTGTTCGTAGAATAACCTTTGGGTAGCAGAAATTTGTAAAAATCTCTCTACAGAGATGCTAACGACAAAAATAAGTTGTAATAAAGCGTATAAAAATTTCGACGCAGCCGGTAGTAACACGCGTGGTGAGAGCGCCTGGACGGTATTCAGGAGGCGCGGGTTCGAACCCCGCTGCATTCAAATTTTTATACGTTTTCTAAATGCCTTAAAAACATGTTAAGTTTTCGTTTTCGACGAAATTCTTATAACTTTTCTAAAACTTGTCAGAGACTAAATAATAATATATTCTACAATATTGGGACAGTCGTGACGCAGTGGCACGAACGTGTGACTGTGAACGACTGGTTGTGGGTTCAATTTCTACTCGCAGAGTGGAAATATTTAATATTTCCATTTCCTTCGCTCTGGTATCAGAGGTAAAGCGTGGCGTTAAGTTCCGCCACTTAACACATAATGCCTCCGAATTCGGCGGAAAGTGGGGAACGGAGTATCTTAACACTAGGTTCCCTCTTCTACCCTGCTGTGTGCGGGATACACAGTGAAACTCTACAATATTACAAATATTGTTTAGTTTAATTGTACATTAAAAAATGAATATCTTACCAAGTATATCCTGATCGTTATCATCGTCCAACTGCAACTTCTCTCGTATGGCAGCTGCCACCAACTGCGGTGGTAACGCCTGCGCACACATATCGTCACCTTCACCCTGTTTAACATTAATTATATTAAAATAAAAAAAATATATATTTATTATTTTTTACCTATACTGCCTACCCAGTAATTTATTTATTTTAAAGATATTCTTTGGCTTTTTTTATATAGTATGATGATTGTTTACCCACAAAATTTGGAAAGACACATAGCAAGAAAAGGTCGCTTACAGTACACGCGTTCTAAATTAATAAATTCGCTTCGCGCATAGTTATTAATATTAATCGGAATCTAGCTGCAATAGGCGTAATTAAACCAACTTTTAGGGTCTTTTGGTTGATGGTAAGAGGCGGTGAGCGAGAGAGCGAGGGATAAATACTAGTAATTCCATTATGCACGATGTGTTGTGACTCAGTCACTCGTCAACTCTCATTAGTACCTACTAATATGACTAGACTAGTACTGGTAGACTGTATCTGTGATATTGCAGAAGCCGTAGATATGAATGATCAAGATAAATTGCGCAAAGTATACCCCTATTAGGTAATTACAAATATTCCCTAAGTTAACCTCTCTTATGCCTGGTTTCTGAGGTACTTTTGTCGGTAGTACTTTTATCTATTCGTTAGCACTATTAGTTTTATAACTTTGAAAAAGCGTTTCCTAACTACGCAATGTAAGATAATCCTTTTAAACTTAAGATAACGTAACTGATCAGTTTTGTACCAATCGTTTTGATCTCTAGATAAGATCCATCTAGTATTAAATTGAGGAAATGACAATTGATTGAATAGTTATTGAACGGATCGTTGGGTATTGAGAAATTCAACGAAAGTTAATGATTCAGTAGCTAAATACCTCAGCTAGTCTCCGCTCCAGGCGCTCCTTGTTCTCCTGGTCCCGCTTCACGCGCTCCAGCTTCTCGATGAGGAGCGGCGCGAACTCGTCGGGGGGCAACACGCGCAACTGCTCCGATTGCACGCGTTGGGTACGCGGGATCATCTGTATGGGGAGATATATTAGTTATTTTTTAAGTGTTATATTACTTTGGAAATAGAAAAATATGTAAAAAACAATTAAATAATTTAAACGCAGGATTCGAACGGATTGAGGAACAAGGCTGTTTTAACATTAGGCACTCTCTGTCAACCTTTCTATGTGCGAGATACATGACACTAAAAATTTAAAAACGCGGGATCATCTGTAGGGGGTATTGTTATATTTGAATATTTTTAAAGCGTTTTTTATAAATTTAGGGTATAAAAAACATTTTTAGAAAATGTAACAGGATACGAATTTATGCCTTAAAATTTTAATAAATACGACAAATGGAACGGGGTTGGAACCTGTTCCTTTTGAACTTTTAATAAATATATAATACTTATGATTTATGAATTACGTAATATAATGTAAGTTAATTAGTATATTTATATATCCATATAACACATTTTAAATTAACATTTTAAGTTACAGTTAAATTTCCCATATTTTCTAACTACCCTCCGAAACACAATAGAGAGAAAAAGAACAAAAATAAAAAAATCCTTAACAATAACATTCTAAATACTCAAATCTCAAATAAAAATAATCAAAAACAAAATACTTACCATAGCAGTATCAGTGTCCTTATTAATAACAGCATGTCGGTCCAGTCCGTAAACGCGCGGACGGTGACGCGCCTCGCGGCTTTCCCGCGCGTTTCGCACTGACATGCCATCGCTGGAAATATTATTGTATTGTTATATATTGTATGTCAAAGATATTAGAATAAGCGCGGCGTTAAGTTCCGCTAGTTAATGTACAAATGTTTTGATTTCGGGTGGGAAGTGGCTTCATGTCAGGTTCTTTGTGATTACTTTGCTTTAATATATTGTTTAGAATCATTACATAAAAATTTTATAATTAATTAATTCTATGGCTAGATTTATATTTAAAGGTAAAAAAGTGTATGTACATATATGCAACAATAGGACATCTTTCTGATTATTAATGCGATTGGTTGTCGATTCGATTCTCACTGGGGCGAATTATATTTATACATTATGTATTTATTTTCATTTCTCTGCTCTAGTATCTAAGACAAAGCGCGGCATTGAGTTCCGCCACTCAAAAATGCAGTCTCTAATTGGAGTAGGAAGTTTAGAACGAAGTGTCTTGACACTAGTCTCTGTCTCTGCTAAGCGGGGAAAAGTATGAGCCGATTTTTATTTCAATTTGTTTAGTGTGATTTTTTGATAGCAGTCAAATAAAAAGCTTCAAAATGAAAAAATAAAACAACTGAATTTAAATGAAAATTGGCGAAAAAACAAAATGCTAATATAGGGGATGTAAAATAATTAGTAGGTAATTCTATTTAAGCATATGGATACAGCCGAGGGGTCTATATCTGTAGTAATACTTACGTTGACACGACGTCTCCCAGCTTCATACAAATTAATACTAAAGTAGCCTATTTAACAACCTAATCTAGAAACTAAATTTTGTCTTGACTTACCATTATTATTTCTAAGTATGGCTTGCATTGATTTTATTAATAATTGAAATCGTTGTCAAAATTTTGATATAGATTTGATAAAAAATAAACAATTAAAAACTTTATTTACTTTTATAGAAGTTCTATAAAAAAAGGAATTCATGATTTGCAAAAACCGTTGTAAGACTAAGTACTACTGTACTCCATTATTTTATTTTTATTTAGATATTGCTATTAGTAGTTACACCACCTTTGTATTGGTTGGATATACAATACAATATACAGTAGCTTGGTAGTCGAAGATTCGTTCTCCGACTGGCTCGCGACCACTATCATGTCAAAGACGAACCACCAAACATCTGATGATGTGTTCCGGCTCGATGGCATGTAAGCCAGCTCTCTCTCTATCTCCAACTTTTCTTCCTCCTTTACCCCTTAAGGATGGCAACATTACAACTCTTCTAATTTTGTTGATGTCCATGGGTGAAGGTCCATCTGATCGTTTCCATCCCTTATACAATAAATAAAAATGTTTCTACATATATACTCACAGACTACTTCCAGACAAGGAGACTGCATCGCTATCAGTGCGTCCGCTGCTCAGACTGGCGCGCTCCGAGTCCTGGCGCGAGGCGGGCGTGTAGCCCGCGTACGACACGTGCGCGCTGTACACCGACCGCTTGCGACTGACCGACGGACCGACGACCGACCGACGACCGACCGACGCCACAACGGGGGCGGGGAATGGATGTCAGGGTGACAGTAGGTTTTTTTTATTACGGTCAAATAGGGGAACGGGATGGGTCAAAGTGACAGTTCGTTTTTTTTTTTCATTATAGCCGAACAGAAGGAGGGGATGTGTCAAAGAGACAGTTTGTTTTTTTTTTAGGCCGAACAGGGGGGGTGGAAAAGGGACGTGACAGTGACAGTTTGTTTTTTTTATCACGGCCAAATAAGGAGGGGGGATGTGTCAAAGTGACAGTTTATTTTTTTAATACGGCCGGGCAGGAGACAGGGAAGGATATGTCAAAGTGAAAGTTTGTTTATTTTATTACGGCCGAACAGGGGGAGGGGATGTGCCAAAGTGACAGTTTGGGTTGTTTTTAATTGGATGACAGATCGAGCGAAGGTAGAAATTTATAAGGTATATAAAAATTAAAAGAAAATAATAGGAAAATGATATGATATTGATATGGATTAAAGGATTATGTCAAGTGGTCATCAGCATAACAGGTGCACAATGTCGGGGCAGCGGGCATGCGGGGCACAAACATGGGGGAAAAACGATAACGCAAAATAAGTAAAGTAAAGCTTGAAATAATAATTAAATTAAAATAAGCGTAACTCTAGTTCGCTCATGCATTGCGGGGGTCACACTGCTGACACTATTCTATACATATTAAATTCACTAACACTCTATCACACTATGGTATAAACAAAAAATGAATGTGTTTTAAAATTATACTATACAAAATAAAACAAAAGAAGAAAAATGTCACATGTTTCAATTAACAATCAAACTCTAAAGTATGTTTTACAAAGTAAAGTCAAATCATTTTATTCAAAATAAGAAGTTACATTCTCCATTTTTTGAACGTTAAATAATTTACCACCGGTTCTAAAGTAAAATTAATGCCTCAGACCTGAGAAAAACCGGCGCAAAAAATCAGCGGTACTTTTTTTAAATTAATTGCAATTTATAGATTTATTGCTGTCAGTGCATATAACAAACAGTGACACTTTTCTATACAACATGACATGTCTCTATGTATATGTATAAGTAATAAACTCACGGCGCCACATCAGAGTGCAACCGGCGAGACTGCGTGAGTAGCAGCGCGTCGTGCGTGAGGCGCGCCCCCACTGCCCCCGCCGCGCCGCCATTCCCCCCACACGCACTCAACTCCTGTCCTTCATGTAATGTGGCCAGCCCGCTTACGCACATCTGTAAATACCAATTCATTTGTTAGAAATTTTGAACGCGTGTTAAAATTTAAGTAGCCTAAGTTAGTCTTTATTATGTTAGCTATCTGCTAGTGAAAGTCCCGTTAAAATCAAATAGAATAGTTATATATCTATTATAGAATAATTGTAAAATTAACTAACCTGGACTGGAATAGGGCAACTACTAACAACTAGTTTTATAATTATAAACTTCTACCATATTATTAAACATTAACCATATAACTATAATGTGCCCAATTCTTTAAAATATCATTTATTTCTAGCATTTATTTCAACATTTAAGACATAAATTATTTTTCTCAACCATATCCAATAACATTAAGCAAGCATATAACATTTTAGTGTCACTCCTTATTATATTAAAACTTTAACATCAAAAACAACCATAAATTATTTGTAGTACACACAAATACTACACACTACGCTGTCTGCGGTTACCATAGAGGAAAACCTACACGTATTTTTAGCGGACCAGACACTCATTGTCTATGATTCTCACCACTCACGTAGTAAATCTTTACAAAGTTAGAATTACGCTATCTTACAAATGAGCTGTGTTTGAAAAGCCTTTCGAAAACGTGTAAAAAAGAATATATTAAACGTTACTACACCAGACGTAGTAATCCTATTACACGCGATTGATGTAGTAAAACTATTTCGATAGCGCTTGAGTAAAGTATAGAAAGTGTATTTTATTAATGTTAGAAGTGTTAGGCGGGAAGAAGATTTGTATGCAGATTTAAAATTAAATTAAATATTGCTTAGAAAGACAGACATACAACAATGTGGACATTGTTATTGTAGTGTTTATCTTTTTAATCACTTCATTCAATTTCTTTTCATAAATCAAAAAATGATCACGAAACAAAACTTCACTAAACAAATTATTGTTCAGGTAAATAGCATTAAACAACTATAATGCGTTAAATCTTAAAAATCTTATAATAAATACATTTATTGTACATAAAAAATTATCACAATTAGGGAAATTCATGTTTTCATTCATCATTCATGACTCTTTGTACGTGTGCGTGTACAATATTCACTGTGTATGTGTGAGTTAAAAAGACAACAACAACCGACATAACGCAGGGGTGATTGCATGTATCATAATCATATATGTGCGTGAACAGTAGTCATATGTCTGTGCATGTGTATGTGAAAGAAAAACAAATAGGTATACTTCTTTAGGGTGAAACGGCGGCGCATCGGGTAAGTGTAGCTGCGTGTTCAGTAATCATATATGTGTATGTGTGAGTGTACATGTGTGCGCGTGTGTACGCGCATGTTTGTGTGTGTGAGAGAGAGAGAGACAGGTATACATATTTAGAACGAGACGCCGATGCGTCAAGTAAGCACAGCTAACGTATGCAGTAGCCACATGTGTGTGCGTGTATGTATGTGCATGTGTGTGTTTATGAGAGAGAGAGAGAGAGACAGGTATACCTCCTTGGAGTGCGGCGGCGAGGCGTCTGGGGAGGAGAGCGGCTGCGTGGCCGCGCTCACGTACGACACGTACGCCTCCGAGCGCAGGAACGCCTGGTACGTCGACTCCGTTATAGCTCGCGTCACCTGGATCGTACAAATAATCATTTAATATCAAAACCTAGTTATTGTAACAATTTCACCTTGTTATCCTCTTAGCAGGTTAATCAGAGAAGATCTAATGTCAAGACAATCCGATTTCCACAATCGAGATATTGTCGGTTGAGATAATTTAATCATTTTACTTAAGTTATAAGTAGTATTACTTATAACTTAAGTAAAATGATAAAGATTTACGAAGTTGAATTGGAAATGGTGGAATACGAGACAAAATGCAGCGTTAAAATCCTCCACTTAAGTTTTGGCCAAAAGCGAAGAACATAATGTTTTAATACTGTAATAATATTTAGATTCTTTCTATCAAACAATTATATAGAAAAAACAAGGAGTAGCTAAAAAATATTTTAGAGATTAGACAAAGACAATTATGCATACATACCTATGTGTATATAACAGCATAACATAAAATCCATTTATTAAATAATAACTGTAACAAAGAGTTTTTAAAAGTATACAATACTAACCTCCTGTTCCATATTATCGAATATGGTCTTCTCGATGTTGGTGCCGTCCTTGAGGCTCTGCTTCACGCGCTGCTTCAGCTCCTCCGGCATCGCTAGCTGAGACTTGCGCAAAAACCTACCAAAAGTTATATAAATAATAATATTATTATTTATTTCCAAATTATCAAAAATGGGAGATTTAGTTATTGTTTATGTTGATATTCAGCAAATAGATGTTTTATGTTTTAGAATTAGTATGTTTTAGATTTGAAACCTTTGTCCACAGTATATGTATAGCTTCGAAAGTTATTTAGAGATTTGTTTATTATATTCTTCAATAAACAAATGAGTATTACATTTTATTGTGAAAAAAGAGAAATATTAGGTTTTTTAAAGGGCAAAGAAATACAATATACAAATACAAAAAATATATACATATTTATAACCTAATTTTTCTTTTATCTTAATATTATTTAACTCAAATCAACACACCTTTTAAAATCCTTAGAACACACAAGTGTGACAAAATTAGAATTGTACTAAACAATACTACCACATACAATATACATACAAATTCAAAAGTAACAATAAACAATAAAAACAATAAGTCTCACTTGTATATCGCGGAGACGACCTGCCGTATCTTGTTGGGCTCGGCCTCCTGGCGCAAGCCCGCCACCGCGAAGTAGAAGTTGAGGCGGTCCACGTGCAGGCCGCCCGCGCCGCCCACGAACTTGCGGAACAGGCGCACTCCTTCTGCGTCCTGAGAGAACCAAGTACATCATCAATAACTAGGGGCGCAACCAGACCCGCTCGTGAAATCTCGGGTGCCGTTTACATATTAAGCGAAGCGAGCAAATGAAAATCATTTACTTATTTGGCACAAAATTTATATTAGCATTAGTGCACGGGCAATATATCATAATTTTCTGACGTGTAGTTTTCGAGCCATCACAAAAATTGCAAAAAAGACTAGTAAAGCGCTCCGCTCGCTTCGGTCAATAATTAGGTGGACAAATTTAGAGGTTCACGCTCTATCTCGCATAGCCGGGCAGTCAGAGAGAATTTAGTATCAACCTACTCTATTCTAAAGTTTCCAATCAAAATGGAGACGTTAACGTTAAATACCGCGCTTTCTAAATTACCTAATAGAGCACAGAAATGAAAACAATTTAAATATTCCCAACCAGTCGTTTACAGTCACACGTTCATGCTACTGCGCCACGACAGGCTCATTTATTTAATTCTTTTTATGTTTCTTACTATTTTGTTGAATGAATTTCATCAATGATGATGCCTATTACTAGCCTAGCCGTATTTGACTCATCATTTACATTAAGAAAAAAAACAATCATAACTTATTCTAGCAATCAATTTACATCAAACAACATTAAAAAACAATAATAATGTATAAAACACAAACCTCGAGCAAATGGTGCAAGGTCCTTGCCCATCGTATGTACGGCGGCGAGGCGGGCGAGCGCACGGAGCTGCCCGACGAGCCCTCCGTCTCCTCGCGCCACGACGCCATACCCGACCTGCGTAGGTATTACGTGAAATAACAATTCCTACACGGATTTTGTTTAAATAATGTTAGTTATGCATAAAAATGGTTAATCAGAGAAACTTAGTTTCAATATATTTAGCTTACTTTTGTTGTTTGTTTTAGATACAAACTGAACTAACATTTTTGAATTCGTTACTAAACTAGCTATATACCTAAATGATCAAAGTTGAATTTGACGAAATTAGGAAAACGGGAATATTGTATAAACATATACAATAAAGATTTACTTATTACTTCAAATTGTTTAACTAAATTTGACTAATTATAAAATGGTTTGACTTAGTATCTTACACTTAACAACAAATATTATACGCAAAGATTGTAGGTCTTTTCACATTTCTTTATTAAAAAGAAAATATAGAAAAAAAAATTGCAAGTTCAAAATTTTTTTTTCGCTTAGGGTAGTCGGTGAGGACTTAAAGACGAGAGAGAGAGGAATTAGGACACTCCGTCCTCGATTTTGAGACATAACGTGTTGAGTGGTGGATCTCAGTGGCACACTTTTACTTAGGTAACAGAGTGAAGAAATGAAAATTGAAATATAATCTTCCTTCGAGTACGAATCGAATCCACAACCATCCAACCAATCAACCATTTACAACTGTAAAGATTACATTAATGAATTATTTTAAAGGTCCTTCCTTACTTAGGAAGATGTGGCTGTGTGAACACATGTCTGGATTGAGATTTGCTTTTCTCCTCCCCCGACGCCGGCGGCAGCGACGACCTGTCTGCAAGCTTGTGCTCCCAACCTAACAAAAAAAAATTAACAACTCTTATAATGACTTAACACTTTTATTATTCTGTTACAATAAAACAGCTTATGTTGAATTTAGACGCTTAGAAATACTAACAAGTGTCTATTTATTCACAAAAACTTGTAAACGGGGTGTTTAGCTTAGCTTGTGTGACCTTGCAATGACTTGACCTGTGCCAGTCGAGTCGGGTCAGTTTTGAACAAAAATTAAAAGAAGCTTGTAATTCCACCGCGTTTACACATAGCTGCGTGTCGCCAAGCGTATAAATACATAATATCTCCTAAATGTAACTGTACTCTTTAGCTACACTAAGCTCTAATTGAGAGAATTAAAGCCCCCCTACTAAAACAATGTCGCAAGCCGAGGTTCGGGTCTTAACTGAGACGCCCTTGCCACACCATCGTGGTCATTTAATGGCTCCCATCACAAGCGAGGGTTCCAAGCCAAGGTCAGAGTTCATATAGCTCGGTCTCCCCCAAAACCCAGTGACGCTGTCAAGGCCACTTTGGCAAACAATATATTACACAATGGAAAAAATATAACTAAGCGGGAAAATGTTGAAATTCGACAAGCTTACCTTGCGGGTGGCCGCCTATAGGAGTGTGGCTCATGGCGCACAGGCCCTGCTCCCACCCGCGCGCTGCATGGCGAGACACTACCTGTAAAAAAAAATAGCATGCATTAATATATGCAGTGTTTTATGTAGGGAGTCCAAACTGGAGCAGAATTTATATATTAAGTTCATTTCTTGAAATTTTGTGTACTCAAGAATTAGAGTATTATTATTAGCAAAGAAGTGGAATGTCAAATTAATTATCCAGTTTAAGCATTGGTAGGATAAACAATACCACTGTTATAAGTAATAACTTATAAAGCCTGTTTTCAAATTTAAATATACAAACACCAAAAAATATTTTAGAAGCAAAATTGATTTGGAATTATACAAATTAAAGATCAACTATAAAAAAAGGTCTAATACTTTGCACATGTAAAAAATGATTATATGAGAGTATAATAATATTACCAAAACCATTTTACTCCGAAGCAGAAACCAAGGGAAAGAAATCAATACCGCACATAAAAAGGATCATGGCATTATGTTTGGTCTGTAATCTCTACATGTTAGAAAGAGAGAGAGTCTCCATCATCGATCGGCGTACCATGGGAATATTATAACAAAAGTTTTAAATCATCTTTTTCTACAATTAACATCAATAAACAAACCTTAACTCATATTACCAAGGGTATTTTATTCAACAAAATAAGCTTACAGATCAAATTTCCTAAAATATTTCAACAATTTTATTTTATGCGGAGTACAACAATATAAAAACTTTTTAAATCCGGGTAATATTATACAATAAAAGGGATAATTAATAATAGGATGCTGTCATAACAAATTATATCATAACTTCACAGTTCAATAAGCATGTTTAAAAAAAACAAACAAAAGCAAAAAACATAAAGGGCCTTACCATATTCATAGCGATAACACAAACAATTTATTGAGGTACTTCACCAATAATAAAAACTTGTATTAAATATACTTAGCAGTGTTATTAATATTTTTTGTTCAAAATATTAAGGTATTATTCAAAAGAGCACGACTGCGCAGTGCAATGGCAATGGTCCGAGTGGAAGTCGGATGCTGTAATACAATAGACTCCGATCGAACTTTTCTTGTACCCCTGTACAATGTGTTATAGATATGGTTATGATAGGGTTTATAGAAATATTAAAATCAATATTGCACAAAAAAGCTTGTAGGTTTATGCATTCAACAGAGTTAAAAAAATATATTTAATCCGTTGTCATGGTAAATATACCATGCTTACTAATAAAATGTTAAATTCATATATTAAAGAAAGTAAATATTTTATAAAATAAGTAGTGATGCAGTATATTGGTACATTTACAAAATGTAGCTTTACATTTATATAAGATAATAATCATGAAATAAATCTTTACTTACTCTGTGTAAGGGCAATACTTTGGGAGTTTCATACGTTAGCAGAGTCAGGGGGTTTATTCACGTATCACCAGAGTAAATTTGTTTAAGGATGACGAGCATAAATCGACTAACGAGTTACAAACAAAGAAAAAGTCATAAATTGGTCGCCCACCGAACAAGCGGGCGTGGAAATTGTATGCAACTTTCAGTCATAAGTCAATCTTTGATTCTTCGTAACAGTAAAATAACGTGGAACTGGTAGTTGTAAACACCGAATTCCTTCTCAGAAACCCGGAAGGACAGTATTTATGGAACATATTGAGTGAAACACTATATGAAAATGGACACGCTCACTCTCTACTGAAACGTGACGATCTATATCAAACAAGAATAGAGAACGCGTTAAATAGAAAAGTTAACGTAAATAAATAATAGATTAGCTTGGCTCGGTCTGGTTTTGTATACAACAGCGACAGGGCTTTGACGTTTGTCAGTGGGATGTCACTTGACAAGCATAGCCGAGGTGACATTAGATGTAACGTTTGCGTCGCCATCTAGCGGCTTGCTATGAATACCGTGCCCACGCAAATATCTTGGTTGTCGTGACGACATCATTTGCATATTGCCAAAAGTCACCAATAGGTGACAGGACGGGTCACAATGTCTGAATATTATTTTGGCGGGAATTCGTAATTTATACTGTGTTTAGTTAGGTTTTAGTTAAACTCGCAAAACAATTTTGTAAATATATTTAATATAAAAAAATTAAAACTTTTAGTAGTACTTGCCTGTTAGCAGCTTATTGCCGCTGCATTTTTTTTGTGTGTCATACCAATGTTAAAGTTGATTATATCTGTAACAAAAAAACATTTAATTTTAAAAAATACATAGAAACATATTAAACGATTATATTTATTATTAAGGTCAAACATTGATTAAAAAAATAATTAATTGAGACATTAATTCATGTTATCTTAATTTTTAGATTAAAATTTAAAAAAAGATGGATAGCTATTTCTTAAAAAATAGGTATACAATAAAAGCTGAGTCGTCCCTAATTAAACATATGTACACATACTTTTTTATTGCTAATAAGCAATAGTATGTATGTCTATAATGAGCAATAGTATGTATTTTAATATAGTATGTTTGTTTAAGAAAATAAACATACCTACTGCGGTTTATCAACCCTATACATATAAAATGTATAAATTGATATTTAAAAGAGATAATAAAGTTGTTAGAAAAAAGAAATATGTATAAATAACGTCAAAAATGGCCAAAAAAATAGCAGTGATGCCTTTGTTGTTTTGTAGTATTGAACCAACATACCATGCGATGGTTATAGATTAAAATTAGTGTCCGACCGAAGGTTCGGTTTCGGTTTCGGTTTCGGCAAGTTTCGGCAAAAAATTGTAGTTTCGGCCGGAGTTTCGGTTTCGGCAAAAAAGCTGCCGAACCTTCGGCAATGCCGAAACTCATGACGTACTCAAGAATTTTCACGTAGCTTAGATACTTTTGAGTGCTTTTATAGCTTGTCAACCTAATCTTAAGATGTAGTAAATTTTAATATATTTAAATTAATGATGAGAATACTATAAACTGCTGACGACAGATTAAATGAACTATCCCTGTTAGTCTGTAACAAAACTATGTGTCTGTTCGCATAAATGTGGCTCCTTTTAGGGGTCGAATACCTATGATTGATTGATATTTTGCGAGCCCTGGGCTAGTTACTATATTGGAGGCTTGCCTTAATATTATTTAAACATAACCGTTTTCTATATAAATGTTATACAGTATATAGTCAATAAGTTAATATAAATATATATCTAATGTAAATCTTATCATAAATTAGCACATAAATTTCTCTGCAAGAAATGCACAGGTACGTTAAAGGTGAAAACTTTTTTGTAAAGAAATTAACACAAGTGTTGCCAATCTTAAGTGGCGACCGAGGGCCTTGATAACCCACAGGTCCCTGCGCAACGGCTCAAAAAACCTCTATGTAAATCCCTTGGAGCCTTGGGTAAAGAGAACTGGCGTAGGTCTAGACTAACAAGTGATCCGATCCATAAGTATATTGGTCAAGTTGAAAAAATGTTTCAACTTTTTAGAAAAAAAAATTAACTGAAAAAAATTTTTTTTCTTCTCTTTCAATATTTATCAGGATAGACAGGAACACGTCGCTTGAAGACATTTTTCATCTTATCTCAAAACTAGACACTTTAAGCTTTAAAATGTTTTTTTTCATTTCAATGCGACTATTTTTGATGAAACCTCTCACTGTCACTCAAAAAATTTGTTTTTTTTATGATTCTTTAATTATTTCCGCTAGTATATATAATAAAATCAACGTAATCACAATAATTCAAATGCACATGTAATTTTGAAAGCGTAAAAAATGTATTTTTTTATCGTCGTTTGACGTCATCAGCAGTTTCGGTTTCGGTTTCGGTTTCGGCCGAAACTGAAGTCAGAACCGAAGGTTCGGTTTCGGTTTCGGTTTCGGCTGAAAATTCAGTTTCGGTCGGACACTAATTAAAATCCTTGTAGGAAGAATGATAACACCAACATTGCGTAGGCGTTCCTCAGTCTAAGTAAACGTCCAATATTGGCTAATGCAACTGCTTTTAACAATTTAAGATATTTTCTTATAATCTAATAAAATACGATTATAAAAATAAATTTAAAAAAATCTTATACAAATAATTCTAGTGACAGAACATAGGAAACCGGGGCTGTCATCGGATCTAGAGTGAGGAACATCACACATGATACACATCACGTGTGACATGATGAACATCATGATACCCGCTATTTTTAAGTAACACAAGCAGCTATCTCTGTATCCGATTCAATGAAGATCCAGGACTAAATAATCAGCGTTTATATTTACAAATAAAAAATCCTAATTATCCGAAACGCAATATCTTTGTAAAGAGCAAAAAGTACAGTGAAGTAACTCATAACTAAATATTCACTGCATCTACCATACAAAACACGAAGCATACTTATATATTGGAAAAAAAATACACAAATTACATTTTAAATAGATCTTATTATATTATATATTATAATTTATCTATACAAAATAAATGATTAAATAGTTTCTCTATAACCACGTCACATTTATCGACGGCATAAAATTACCATGTTCACATCACTGAGGCTTCATTAGCCAGGCACGCACTAAGCGACTCTTTGATGTGCACAAACTTTCCGTTTTCCTTTGATTGCTATAATGGAACTGCGATGTTATTACACTAATTGAATTTTCGCAAAGTCCGCGCCGCGTTAATGGGACGGATTCGGACAGTGTTAATACCTTCGACAGCGGAATTTATTCGTTCACGATTAAAATTATTGATTTTATCATAGTTTCACGTTTGACTTTGCATTTTATTCATGTTTCGGTACATGTTTATAATCTGATCAAAGTTATTGACTTTTAGATCAAAAGACGAGTTTAATGTGCTCTCTTCGTTGTTATGATTAAGTACTAAAACTTGAAATATATAATATAAAATAAACAGTTTAGAAAGAGTTAATGTCTATTTAATACAAAACGAAATTTTAAGTTATAAATTAAAACCTTCTGATATAGAAGGTATTCATGTGTAATATGTACATGTACGAATATATTTAAAGTATAATGATGAAAATAATTGCAATCGTCAATATATCCCTTTGACGACCCGCACCGACTCACCGCACTGATCAAAACAAGGATCGTTCAGTAGTAACCATAGACAAAAGAGCACTTTGAACGGACTTCTCAGGAATACCTTCGGTACTAATCACTCGTACGTATATCCGATCGGAAAAGGTATTAAAGGCAATAGTTTCAGCTTGCGGTGAACTGTTTGCGAGGGAACGGGCGGGGTGGCTTCTCGGAACATCAAAGGCGAGTCGAGACAAAGCTAGAGGAGCCTTTTAACTTTATTTAGCGGAGTGGTAAGTTTAGCCGGTCGCGAATCGCTCAGGTTAAAGAGTAACACACTCACTTTGAGCTAGGGCTGAGAGGTCAGGGCTGTCGCGGCAACAATGTCGCCCTAATGAAGCGAAATACTAACGGAAAGAATATACGAATAAGTATGAAAAAATCTAGGGGCAACATAAGTACAGGTCTACTTTAAAATTGAATTTGTTGTACAATACAGCTGTTACAAGAAAAAAAAATTGTTATTGGAGTATAATATTTACTTTAAAGTTAATTGTTTTGCTTGGTACAAGTATCTCAAATCTTAATTCAAAATTAAGCCTTTAAACCTTAAATTAAGCAAAAAAAGAAACTATACTACTATATAATGTGCAACAACACAACTAGGCATAGTAATTATCACTTAAACAAAAATTTAGATGCTGAATAGATATACTTAGATATTAAAAATATCATCAAGTTGAAGAACAATAAAATAAAATAATTAGCATGTAAATCAAAGTTTATATGATTTAAACAGTCTTGTAAGAATTTATTCCTATGTCTGCCTGTTCTGTGTGATAAATACTTACTCACTTAAAATTTGTCTATACGGTAATTCACATTTTATTTATAGCAATGAAATTATATTATTAGAAAAAATAAAAAAATTGAACGCAGCGAGACTCAAACCTACGCATATTGAAAGCCATAAAAGCGCTCTGACGGCTAAGCTGTGCGTTTAACATCCGGCTACCTCAAATTTCTTATAGAAGCAACAAAAATAAATCGTGATAAGGGTTTTGTCATACCCTAATTGCGTGCTTAACACTTTAAAAGTGCTAAAATCTTCAACGACAACTCAATTTCCCAATAGTCAATTAATTTCTTTATAACATAATAAAGTCTTAAGTATAACAAAAATAAAGAAATACGCATAAATAGGGCAAAGCCAACCCTACAGAGCACCGCAGCGGGCCGGTAATACGTCCGCACCGCGCGGCGTCTCTTTGTCGGCACTTGTCCTTTGAGCGCTGATACCACCTAAACTGCGAACAATAACGATTGACAATGCGTAATGTGCGAATGCACTGCACAATACTGTGCATCGATTAAACAATAAACGAAACGAAAAATGTTTGATCAGTGAAGTAATTAATTCACGCTCTGAACATTTTTAATTAGATAGCCTGACTATAAATAAATAAAACCTTTTCAATTGTCGAAATTATTTGGTGATGCTGAAATTTTACTGCATTCATTTAAGTTATTCTGTGAATAAAATAAACAGCGGCTCTTTAATAATGAAATTCGTGATATACGTATCGCATACAGAATGACAAATACAAATAATGAATGTATTATAGTAACAGTGGATATAATGAATATAAATCCTTGTTTAAGAAAATGTATGAGTGTAGGTAAAGAGTAATGAAATCTTTTTAAAATATTCTTGAATTGCATAAAAAAGTAACAATCTGCATGTGAATGAACAATTATTTTTAAATGAATACTAAGAAGTGTACGTTTGTCGGGTCGGCACTCGGCACTCGGCACTCGACAGTGTCATAGGCGCGCGGCGGTGCGGCGGTGCGGCGGTGCGGCGCGGCGGTCTGCGGGCGGGCGGTCAAATAAATTACCTTCCTTTGAGAATTTGATTCTTTTGATCATCGCGAAATCAATTCCGTCGCCCCTACCATTAGCTTTTGCTTAAGCGACGCTTAATGTAAACGAACTTGTATATTGCTGTGTTCTATGGTTAAGTAAATTGTATGAACAAAACAAATTTTAATAGTAATTAGTAGGTTGTGATAGAACGAGACGAATATTTAAAAATATAATTCAAAATCTTTTATTACGACAGTCAGGGATAATATTGTCATACATTATTGTTATTACTTCTCATAAATTGCTAAAGAGGTGTTACTTAATTAATTTTCATACATAAAGACAACACTACAGCCTACTCGGTTAGCTGAAGTTAATAAAATGTTATTTTATCTCCACAATTAATATCCATTAAAAATATAGCAAGATAAACGCGGTATTGAATTCCGCCACTCATCACGCAATATTTCAATTACGGAAAGCGGAGAACAGAGTGTTTTAACACTAGTTTATCTCTGACTACCCTACTAAAGGCAAAAAGAGTAACAAAGCAAAAGTTTTAATATGAGCATTTTTTTCAGATTTCAGTGAATTCACCTTATTAGTGGGCCATGAATTTGAATTGGTTGGTGATATTAATGGCACACGTTATTTCTAGGAAATCAGTCTTACCACAACAAAAGGTAGAAAATTATTATTTGCTGTGAGCGACAGGAATAATAAGGCGAAGAGGAAAACCGACGTTCCAATAATTCTTAAAAACTCAAGATTGTGCAAATTTATTTTCATAGTAGAATATAGCTTTATCAATATGTATAAATGTTTCAATATGAATTTGTCTATATATTTGACAAAAAATAATGCTCAGTGAAATGTGTATGGACTTCTCTAAAAGCTTCCTTCCCATTAAACTGAGTTTACCTTAATAAAAAAGAAATGATTTTACGTTAATTTGATACATACAATAATATAAAAAGAATACTAAGGAACAAACCTGGTTATAAATTGGGAAATGTTGCTAAACCAAATTGTTTTAAGGGTTTTTATCACGTATAATCTTATTTAAATATGTTTTAAAGTTGACCTAAAATTTTGTGTTATTACGTAGATTTATGTAATTTTACTTCAGATACTATGATGTTAATAAAAAAAACCACTGTATTTTTCACTTTCCGCTCGAAATCGGGGCATTGCATGTTGGAAGTGAATGCTGCGCTTTGTTTTATTTTTAGTTTTTATAAATAAAACATAATCACTCCCAAATGAAAATCGATTTCACGCATAGCCTTAATCGATGTGACTTATTCGTAGAAAACTGGAGAAACAAGAAAATTTGTAAAATTTTGGAAAAAAGATAATAATATTAACAGAAGAGTTTTTAAAAAGTTATGGGAGGTGTGAATCAAGTAACATTAAAATGAAATATGACACAAAGAACCTAGATGCGTTTTTGTTTCAAAGGAATTGCAAAGAAAGATCAAACTCCTAAATAAAAAGAAAGCTTATGTCAAAAAGAAACTGAAAGAGTTAGATCTTCGTTACAGAGGGATGTTCTTGAAAAGCAATTTTCCTTCTTTGTACACAATAAAGTACTTTTGTATTAAGGCATACAGTTCAATTTGGACTGACAGATGGGATAATGCTCCCTTGTAGTTCTGTAATGGCGACCTAACGAAAAACGGTATTACTCCTATATGAACGTTCAGACTATATTATACAGCATTTTGAATACCTGCGTCGTGAGGAGACTAAAAAGAAAAGAAAAACGCTTGCTGAAGCTTGAAGTTCTGTAAGAAAACAATAACAGACCAGGATTTCTTACATTTAGTTGAGTATAAATTAAAAGATTTGATCAAACTGTCTAATATTAGCCCGGTCTTTATTTGTTATTAAGTAAGATCGACATTGCACTTCTCATGTAAAAGTTTTGTTTTATTTAAAATTCTAATGAAAAATTAACAGAAAATATCATGTTAAATTTACAACATGTTTTAGATACTTAACAAGAAAAACAAAAAGAAAACATTTTCTCAAAACTATAATATATTATCTAATTAAAAAATAATTTAAAATAACTAAAATTATAAAGGGAATCGTACTCCAACACTGTAAGAAACGTTACTAAAACAATACTCTTCAGTAGCTAGGTTACTAGGTAATGTTGGTATGGCTAATTCGTCAAAGGGTGGGCTGCCTTTGTGCAACTCATGGTAATCAGCGACCGCTCTCATTTCACTCAGCTTCGGACCGGCAAGTGGATTTTGTTCCTTATCATAATTAAATGCTTTACTAAGAAATTCTGTATGATTGTACAGTTTCTACCTATTTATTTTACTAGCTATATGTTTAGGAAATCGTAAAAATTTTTCGAATATCAATTTTAAACATTTGGTCCATTTTATGATTAAAAAAAAATAAAATTCAAATCAAATAAATCAGTCAAAATCGTATATCATATTAGTTATATTATTAATCGTATACGATATTAAATATTCGCCATATTAAAATTTTATCTTAATAGAGAGTATTTTGTCATAGACACTAAAACTGAAGAATGAAAATAATTTGAATATAATCTATAAATTAACGAGTGGAAATTGAATCTACAACTATCGCGTTTACAATGAAACGCTGTCCAACTACGACTCGATGGCTTCAAAGTACATTATAATTTAACATAACACTCATTAAAAAACTAAATTCTATAAATAATATAAGAGCAACTAATTATTAAGATATAATATATCGGCACAACGACGAGATAAATTATTATAATAGTTAGAATAATCGATTTAAAACAACTTTGAATAATAATTTGTAACGTGTTCAGATTTTATGTGACACATCTTTTTTTTTTTTTTTTTTTTTTTTTTTATTTTTTTTTTTTTTATCGCTGGGAAATGCAGTTTACGCAGACCATCCGTGCGTAAGGCAGGCAAACTGCCCTACGGACGGATGATACTGTGGGACTCATCGATAAGTCCGACACTACCCACTAAAACCCAGCGGAAACCCTCTCCACCCTCATGAGGCGTCGCAGGATCGCTTGCGCATTCGGCTACGACGCCTCGGTGGACAACCCACCTATTGCGGGCCACCGTCACCTTCAGGGTGCTCTGGGGTTTCTTCCAGAGCACCCGCAGCCTCGATGACTTGCGGGAGGATCAAGAACCCTCCCGCTGTAGCTCCTCTAGGGTAGGGGGAGTACGAGATGCGCATACCGCCTTCTCCTACTCCCTGGCCTCCGACGGCGGAGCGAGTTTGCATTAGCGCTGGACTCACGCGCCCGCTCCGCGGTCTCCTTCAGTGCGATAACTGATTCGCAGAAGGAGACCATTGCAGACCAGTTCCTCTCACTATCCAACATGGCCCCCACCACGCTGGTTAGTGAGAGGTCCCTACCCACTACAGCCATCAAGGCGTGGCGTTGTGGCGCCCAAGCGGGGCATTCCGCCAAGGTATGATGCGCTGAATCGACAGGCGCATTACATTCATGGCACGCCGGCGACAACTCCCGACGTGCAATCTGGTGCAGGTATTTACCGAAACAACCATGCCCCGTCAACACCTGCACCAGTCTAAACGTGAGGACTCCGAACTTTCTGTACATCCAGCTCTCTAGATGGGGGCGAACTGCCTCCACCGTCACTAGGCCTGCTGCCGGGGATTCCAGGTCTACCCTCCAACGTTGTATCAGGGCTCCTTCTGCTCTTCTCCTGATTCGAACAATATCGTCCTGTGATGGCCGTTCGCCTCGTGACCACTCACTCGCGCGAAAATTATAAACTCTGGCGAGCACTTCCGCCTGTAGCTCCCAAGGTGGATCACCGGCCAGGAGGGTAGCTGCCGTCCATGACACCGTGCGGTACCCCCGTATTGCTCTCACCACTATGACCCGTTGTGCTTTTCGTAATTGAGTCTTATTACGAGTGGTGAGAGCATCCACCCACACAGGGGCACCGTATAGTGCCATAGACCTCAATACGCCGACATAAAGCCGTCGGCATGCAGAATCCGGCCCTCCAACGTTCGGCAATAATCTGCCAAGGGCCCCGGCGACTTTTAGCAGCTTCGGCGCAAGCTGAGCGAAGTGCGACGCGAACGACCATCGCCCATCCAGTGTCAGACCCAGATACTTCATCTGGGCCTGGACTAACACCTCTTGCCCTTGGATACACAGAGTAGCCCTACGGGGGGGTCCTCTGCGCGGGCCATGAAATAAGAGCGCCTCGGTTTTTGGCATGGAGACCCTCAGACCCAGCGCTTCGATGCGATCGACTACCATTTTTGTACCGGCTTCAGCTAAGCGTGCCGCCTCCTGGAATGAGGAGCCCTGGGCTGTGATGAGAGTGTCATCCGCATAGCAGATAACACTCATCCCAGGCAGAAGCCGACAGCGCAGGAGCCAATCAAACCCGATGTGTCACATCTACATTGAGTTTTAATATAGCTTATACTAATAAATTGTATTAAAAATGTCGAGTTTATTTCACTTTAAATTTTTATGGTAAAAATTATGGTAAGGCAATATCAATATGGCTAATTTGCTGAAGGGTGTGCGCCCTTCGATTGACTTAATCGTATTTAAATTCAGCGACCTTTAGCTTGTCAGATTAACAGCGATAAGAGCAATTTATTTACTAATTACACGGATCAGACATTATCTTACTTTGCTCTATCGTAAGTTCTCATTCTATTGCAAAAAATGGCTATTTATTTTACCAAAACTGTGAGACATTTTTAATATACAATTACATTTTTTTTAGCTTCACGCTGTATCCCGCAGGGTAGGCAGAGGGAACTTAGTGTTAAGACATTCCGTTCCTCACTTTCCGCCGAATTGGCATTGCGTGTTAAGTGGCGGAATTTAACGCCGCGCTTTACCTCTGATATCAGAGCGAAGAAATGGAAATATTAAATATTTCCAATCCTTGAGTGGGCATCGAACCCACAACCAGTCACTTACAGTCTCACGTTCGTGCCACAGCGCCACGACTAATAGGGGCCCTATTACATTTATTATTGTTATTAATATATAATTAGTTTACTTCAAAAATTTCCATTTAAAGCACTCTTCATAATATAAACAAAAGCGTATACGAAGACTCTAAAATACGCACTCTCTAATAAAATCACCCCACACGGGCGCAGTAAACTAAATCACGCGTAACAATATTACCCATATAATTTGTAGGCACATACATTACTCGACTATTTCGTACAACACTCGCATATCGATATAATTACCTTCGTTAACCGCAAGCCGCCACTGTAATGAAGTATTCCGCGAATATAAAGACCGGCAGCGTAGAATATATATTGCTGGTACCTAATTTGATGCAATATAGAAAAATATTCACTGTTCTTTTCCATACTCTTGAATAGATATGATATTCTTAAGATTCTTGAGTTTTTAACATTTATGAAGTGTTAGAATATGAAAGATAATTTCTAGAAAACGTAAAAAATTGAGCGCAACGGGATTTCGAATCCCGTTTGCTTTTGAAAATCATCCAGGCCCTCTGACTAAGGCTGTTATGCCCTTAATTTTGATTATTCGACCTTATTAAAAAAGCGACTACTTTTACTGTTTTTAAAGTGTTATTTATTTAGAACTAGCGGCCCGCTCGCGGCTTCGCCGCGTGGACTGCCTAATTGTTTCGTTATATTGCAAACCTCGGTGGTGGATTTTTGAAAAAAAAAGCAGCAAAATTCATTACAATCGGTCAAGCGGTTTAGATTTTTCATATAAACTTTCATCCCCTATTTCAATCCTTTAGAGGTTGATTTTTGAAAAAATAAGTAGCCTATGTTAGACCCAAGGTTATTTACTATTTACATTCTACATTTCATCCAAATCTGACCGGTAGATTAGCCGTGAAATAGTGACAGACAAACACACAGACTTTCGCATTTATAATATAAGTATAGATATAAGAAACCTGTGTATAAACATTTAAATGCAGCAAGATTCAAACTTTTTACAAGCTCTTAGAATTCAATTTTATATTTTAAATTTTCATACTTAAAACTTAAAAAAACATATTTCTTATAAACTTATTAAAACATTTCAAACTTCAAAATAACACAAGACAGTCAACCCTAACACACGCTATAAACAATATGCAAATGATGTGACATAATCGTGTTATGCGCTAAGATTCCCTGGTGTTGAGGTCACGTCCATGTATTGTGGCTCGGTTCGATAGGAAAAAGGAAAAGTGAAACTTCACACCCTTTCACAGCGTCTGAGAGACTTTGTGACACGTTCTTCTGATGCTCTTTTTGCACGTCTTGAGTGTTCTACTTTTGGGTAAAGCCTTTCGTACTTCAAAATTGACAAATATGAGTGCAACGTTCTAGTTACTTTGTTTGACTGCTGTGTTTAGAGAATATGGAACGTACAAATAATATAATACGTGTTAAAATTTTGAAATTAACTAAAAGTTGCACTTTTAGTATTTAATAGGTGAAAATTATCAAAAATATTTTGTTAAGTGTAATATTTGTGGAAGAAAAGTTTCTTGTAATGCTTATGGGTGTTAATCGTACATTTTAAACTTTAAATATACACAATTTAGCGTTTTGTTTAAAAAATGTTTTGATTTAGAAATACCTGCTTATAGGTTTAAATATTCATTTTAAACGACATAAATATTGTAAAAAAAATATTTTTACATTATATGCAAAAGAAATATTTTGAATAAAACATTGGCTATCTTACAAAATCTAACGGTAAACTTATTCATACGTTAGTGGTCAGGGATGGCAGTAGGCGTCAGTCAGCCGAGAAAACTGCCGTCTTGACCAAGGCATGCGTTATATGATATATTGGAAATTCGAAATACCGCAGATATCAAATATTTTTCAGTGTCCGATACTTGGTATTCTGAACGGTCCCATTTGTTGCGACGAAGTTTCAAAAATTACTGAAGTGTACAGAAATGACGGAATATTAGAAAGTAAAGTTTAAATGAAACATGAATAAAGTAATACTGGTATAATTTTGGTAGCTATTTTTATTTTAAAACCATCCATTTCACCAAAGTGTATATTATATTTGAGTTTTATAAAAATCTAGAAGTTTTTCTTATGAAAAGTCTACTTAGTAGTGAGATAAAAAAATAAATTTATTATATGGCAACTTTAAAATATTATTTAGCTATTTCTATACCATATATTTCTACAGATGTTTTTGAAATTGAAAAATATTTGTCTATAGAGATATATGTTATATTCAATATCCGAAATAAATAGAAAAACCTAAATAAAATATCTCATTCAATCCTTGTCACGTAAAAATAAACTATACCTATAATCGACAATAAGAATTCAATCGCGCATGTTCTCGCCTTCCGTTACGAGACGATTCAATCTTTTAGTAAAAAGGAAATTGGGCATCGCACGTGTTGCACGCATTAATCTCCTTAAGTTACTGTTATATATATTGTTAAAGAATTGTATTCTCTCATATAAATAGAATTTGAATAAGAACGTATCTAAAAGAACTTGATTGCAAAATTGTGGCAAAATCATTTATCTGTAGGACCATTTAGAAAAGTAAAATAAGTATACAATTATAATCATGTTTTTCTGTTCATATCCAATATCGGTCACACACTTTTTTAATATAGTATATAATATATTGTAATGTATAAAATAAATTAAAGAAAAAAACATTAAACAGCCATTTGAAGGAGCTTTAACACGGATAACTGGTCTGAACGGTTCATTTGTTCTTGTCTCTCACATTACATGCTAGCTGAAAACGGTATTAGAATATACCTTCTAAAAATACATGACGAAAAGAAAACGAGCCCGCAAGCGGACTATCCAATTTGGCAATACGCATTGTTTTCCCAATTGCAAGCCTGATTAAACTTGTGGAGCGTCTCCAGGTAAATAAATCTTGCAATCAGCCGAACAATGAAATGCGGAATCCCAGGCCCTGAGGGTTTCAGAATAATGGGATTCGCCTTAATCTTGAGGAACAATGACATCGCTTGTACGAGACGTTTTGCATACAATGTCTTGCAGCGTGACAAGCGAACGGGTCGGGATGGGGAAAACGTGACAGGTCGCTTGCGGTTTAGAAAATTGGGGCAAATGCACTCATCATAGCAATTATAAGATATAAAGGAAAATATTTTTATAAGTATTTAGTAATCAATGCGCTACTTTAGAAATCTATTGCTATAATGTATTTTATTTTTCTCTTACTCCTTTAAAAAATATATAAAAACTTCAACTATTTGTAATAGTAAACAAAAAACAATATGGCAATGCAATATGACGTGGTTAAAATTGATTTATTTTTGCCTGTTCGAAGTAACTCGTTGTGAGGATTGACATGTTCGATAGGTTTAAACCGCAACGTATCAAAAAATGGTATCGAATGGTGTGTCAGTGTCATATTGCGGACAAGTAAAATGTTAATGCATTTATACTGTTTTATTTTATAATAAGCAAACATAAATTGAAAAGATTGTGGTTAACTAAGCCAATAATTTGTGGTTCCATGTCTGACGTCGCTTAACGAGGAATTATTAAAAGGTAAAGAGGGTCTAACAAAAATAATCATACTTGTGTTCGCGACGCCTCTAGATAGCACTCTGTGGCACGGATGATTGGATTGATGAATAAAAGATCCGGCAATTTGTATAATATAAGGCGAGCGGACAATTATGCACCATTCAATTATTCTGGACTCGAATAATCCCAACAAATATTCAATTTATAAAAGTGTATGATATTGTATTATTAAAAAGGAAAAGAAAAAAATGGTAAACATTCAAAATGTGTCTCATAATAAATGTACTCGTAAACATTTCTACGTAGACGACAAGCACTTATCAGACAAATTATAAAGACAGTATAAAAAAAGTTTAACTAATTGGAATTGACAATTTAGCTGTACACTTTTTAGTTCAATGGAACGAATTTAAGATCGCTCATGCGTTTCGATTGGTCCGGACATACGTCTGTCCCATGAAGGGTTGAATATTAAAATTTTACTTTACACTGTTATGCTAACAAAAAAAAATTGTTTATAGTTTCAATTCATTTCTATGTGCAAAATATTGCATACTATTACTTATGACTAACTGGGACTCGAGAATAACATACGTCGCGATCAAAGAGTATAAAGTTTCATGGAAATATACAGAAATTACAAAATAAACATTTTAACTCTATATGGCAGTAAAGTTTCCTTTTTATAGAAATCCGTTCATTAAGCGTTTCATTTTCAACGTCATAAGTTTTGTATAAAAAGAGTTTTGGCACTGCTGTCCTGTAAAGTATGTCAAATTTAATCTCCGTACATGTTCCACTTTAACGATTATGCTTTTCAATTATTATTATCGTGACAAAAGTAATTCTTGTTTATTCTTCGTAAAATTACTTTATGTTATTGCCGTCGTGACGCAGTGGTACAGCATTTGACTGTAAACGCGATGATTTTGCTTACAATTTATTATTTTCATTTCTCCGCTTCCATACCTAAGCCCAACATTAAGTTCTGCCACTCGATACGCAATGCCGGACGGATAGTAGAGAAAGGAGTATCTTGACACTAAATTCTCTCTGACTATACTACTACGTGAGAAAAAGATGAGTAGGTTTCTAGCAAGAAATATAAGATAAATTTTCTTAGGATACCTTCAAACATTACATAAGTAATATTAAAAATAATAAGAGATTTACATAAAGCATCATACAATCAGTAACAGTATCAATAAAAAACAATAGCGGCGTCAAGGCACGTCCCGGCGAGGACCACCCGTCGACTTAAGCAGTCACTTGCATCTGCCGCTGACATCTATGCCGCTCACTGTCATGAAATAAATATGTATTGTTTTGCACGCAAATCAGTGGCTGTCTCTCGCACGTTCTCCGTTAAGGTATTATGAATTCATATTTATCAACCGAATAATCGGTATATATAATAAAAATATATATTATCGCAGTCTCTATATGAAATATGTACGAGTAAATTATTATAGGGGGTATTTATCAATTACGTCGTCGTATCGTATTTATGAACCCAAAACAATTATTTCAAGTTTTTTCTGTTTGTATGTCGATGTGTTTGTTAGTGCACGCTAATCTTTGAAACGGCTGATGCAGAACGGCTGATGCAGCTGATTTTAATGCAGTTTTGAATATTTGTAAGGGTTATCTTACCAATTTTGGTAAGGTTCCACTAACATATAGTGTTTACTTCATTCATTCAACCAATTTATAAACAAATAAGTTACAGTAATTTAAATAGTATTAATGCATGTAGTTTAGGCAGGCAAAATCGAGAGCGGGTCGCTAGTTTCTAAATAAAATTATTGATTATCGTAAATTGCATATATTGTAGAATTAGAACAAAATTGTTAAAAACGCGACGTATTGAACTCTTAAAGAAGAATTGATCGCAGGTATTTTAGAATACTAAAATATACACGATTAATTATTTTTTTTCCTAAGCAATAATGCTTATCTACTAACAATTTTATTTACAAATAAAAAATTAAAGTCGCAATATGCAAGACATGTCTATAAGAATCAAAGTAAAAGACAAACTACCTATATACCTATAGGAAGAAATATAATAGACAATCCTTTCCAATAAATGGAAGTTATTATCACAAAACCTTATACGTTCAGACACAGCGTCAATATACGAGTACCCTTATGTGATGTGTAATATAAAGTTCAGGGGTTATAGCAGATCTCATTTGTAGACTCCAGGCAACGTATCCGCGGTAATCATATTGCCGAGACATGAAATAAAGTGCACATTTCTTATATTAACCGTACGGTGCCATCCACTATTGCAAATCATAATTCTGTTGGAGATAAAAATTGTATTTATTTGACATCTTTGATAATATTTACACTTTTTTTATAGCTTCACGCTGTATCCCGCTCACAGCAGGGTAGGCAGAGGGAACCTAGTGTGAAGACACTCCGTTTCCCACTTTCCGCCAAATTCGGAGGCATTGCGTGTTAAGTGGCGGGACATAACGCCGCGCTTTACCTTGACACCAGAGCGAACGAAATGAAAATATTAAACATTTCCACTCCTCGAGTGGGAATCGATCCCACAACCAGTCGCGTTTACAGTCACATTTACTTGCCCCTGCGCCACAACTGGCCCCTTTACACTTGTAAATTCTATAAAACTAAAGTCTGCTAAAGAAATAGAGCATGTGTTTTAAAGTATTATCTTGTATTGAAGCACGTGAATATAGGTTTTTAGTATATTATAATTTAATTTTTTCGATTTGCAATCTGCAACTTGTCAGATTCACATTGTCTCTATAACTGATGTTGAGATGGTTGTCCACTTTTCCCCCCTTGGTATATTTACAATTCTTCATTCTCACTAATTTCAATTTCTCCGCTCTGGTGGCCACGTACGGGATTGTCCAGAAAGTGACGCTCAGTTTTTTTCTGATTATTCTGTTATGGGAGTAAAAACGTGAAGCTAGAAAAACTCTCGAGGACTGACTAGCTAACTATAGAGTGCTCAAGCAACATTTCAGATTTTGTGTCCAGTATTTACAGCAATGTGTTGCCTGTGAAGTACTCAGTAACGCAACAATATTATAGATATTAATTTTCGTATTCTATCAAGCAATTGGTTGGGAAACCCGTCAAAATTGGTTCAATCATCATTTTTAAGATTAGCCTAGAAACCCAGACAAACGTAAATACACGAACAGTAACGGCGAAGCCTTAGAAATATTATTAATACAACTAAGCTTATAAATTAATAACTTTCAAAAGTTAAGATATTTTTACTATATTTGTGCTGTCTTTAATTGTGCCAGTGATTTTAAAGCATCATGTAGATGCTTGCTAGCACTGCGTATGTCGATAATTAAAGTTTTAATAAGGCTTGAGATATTTTTCAAGCGATACGAATATGATACAATTTCGATATCGTATAATAAATATGATTTAGAATCATTAGAAACGTCTTCTTTTAAGGTTGTGATGATTTAATATAAAAATAAGACTTTATTTGACCCTGGCCTGCACTTTGTATTTGATGTATTTGAATGTGATATATAATTGTGTTTAGTATTTTACATATATTTATAAGTACTGTAAATTATTTATTTAATTAACAATAATGTATATAAGGTAAAAATTAAATAAAAGTAAATATATCACTAACAAAAGTGATTTATAATAGACACCTTATTATTGTGTTGTTTCATTGTTACCTCAAATTTATTATATTTACCTATGGTTAGAGGCTTACTTATACTTGAATTACGTTATCTTATTTTTCTACAAGAACAATATTGAAGTTTTCGTATATAGATATTGTACTTTTTTTTGTTAGCTTCACGCTATATCCTGCACACGGCGGGGTAAGCAGAGGCAACCTACTGTTAAGACACTCCGTTCCCCAATTTCCATCGAATTTGGAGGCATTGCGTGTTGGCGGAACTTTACGCCGCCTCGACGCCAGAGCAAAGAAAATGAAAATGTTAAATATTTCCAGTCCTCGAGTGGGAATCGAACCCACAACCTGTCGTTTACAGTCACATGCTTGTGCCACTGCGCCACGACTGGCCCCCTAAAAATTTCTTAAAATTCCAACCATTAAAAGTAATAGAGAATATTCGTCAGACAGTTTAAAATTGTATTGCTATTTCTATTTCTTAAAAATCAAATAGAATATTAAAATTAAATACTTTTGAGTTTTACGTTTTTCAGCTTTACAATGGAGACCCCAGTGTCAAGACATGTAGAAGTGTTCTGCACTTTAGGCTTGAAATAGAGTCGATTATTTAAAAAAATACAACCAAAACCATTTTCCACAATATCAAATCCTTTAAAAGTAAGTTCATTCTCGTTAGTTTTTAAGATTTCAGTATAATTTTTTATATCGTAGAAGTAATTAACATTCATATACAAAAAAGTTAAGATAAAGAAGCCTACAAACTATCAATAAAAGATATTTAAATTACTTTAAAAAACACTTGTTCTTAAAATTAAGATTACCACAAATTTCATATCCAAAACGGTGTTTCAAAATGCTCTTTTAGAACATAATAAAAGCTTAGCAAGCGCATTAATAGGAAGTCCGAAAGCTATTACAGCGATATAAAGGTTCGTCGTCCAGTAGCCGGCGACACAATGCTTTAATCTGCCGCGTTATTACACCGGGAAGACGTTGCAAAAGCCATTGTGGACACAGTATAATTGTCAGTAAGCCTCCCGGGATAGAGTTGAGGGGCTCTATTTTCGCCTGTCTGCCTCTTTTATCGTGACATACAAAAAATTATCTCGTTTCAAGTAGACAAATCGTATCTAATAGACTAGTACAAAATATGAGCAATCTAATATATTTTTAATTTTTTATGAATAATTTTCTAAACTTTTTTTTAATAATTGAAGTTATCTTAGCGTAATGGAACAGCGTATCCGACTGCAAATGCGATGTGTGTGAATTTGATCCTCACTCGGGGAAATTATTATATTTAATTTATTTTCATTTCCTCTATTTGATAGGATAAAGCACGGCAATGAGTTTCGTCACTTAACACGCATTGTCTCAAATTTGGGAAGCCGAGAACGCAGTGCTTAAGTAGTTTCTTTCTCTGTCTCTACCTTGCGGGGTAAAGCGTGAAGCTCAGAATGATTAAGTTAAATATTTATTTAAGTAGAAATGTTTAGTTGAATAACAAAAATAAGTAGAAATGTGTATGTCTGAATATACCCATTAAAATTATATAATTCATAAGATATGATTTTTAATGCCTCTTACAAATTTATTATTAAATGGCATATAGATAAATTAGTACCGCAAAACTCGTGCAGATACACTATAAGAAATTAGTGTTTATATATGAATGAAGATCGAACTTTCATGTTATTAGTATGGGTTACTAACTACCAGATATGCCAGTCGTGTAAAGGAAGCACAGCCAATATTGTCTCTAATCGGATAATATTGCTACGAAATTAAAACTCAGTAAATGCCTGCAAAAAATAAATCGAAAAGGAATGAGAAGAAAATTAGATAAAAGCTATTTCTTCACAAAACGCAGCTGCTTCGAACGCTATCTGTAATTCTGCAAAACGTTACTAAAAATATTCAATTTAAAACAAATCTATTTACATTTTTTGAAATAGGCTATCCGCCAAATATAAATATAGTAAAGATCTAAAGACAATGATGACAATTTGTTATCATACTGTCAGATCAAACCTTAAAAACGTCAACAAGGATTATTAAATAGTTAACAGTAACAGTTAAAACTATAAAAATATACATAAAAAGTTGCCATATATAATTTTTTAAATCGTACTATAACAAGCCAGCATGGTAAATAAAAATAGTAACAAAAAAATAAGTAAATGGTAAGTCGTAGTGTACCTACTATAGTGGCAACTTCTGTCGTTGGACAAATGAAACTGCCTTACGGAATGAAATGTGTGGATTGGCTTAGTTTCTTGAAAAAAACCACATTTCGCGCGGTATTTCGCACGTTTTGTATAAGTTAACCGCACTTGTATCAAAACAAAGCCCTTTTCGACTACAGCCTCATTCCTCACGATATTCATACTAGATTTACGACTATACGGACTGGGGCTAACCACGCACTACTGCGACTACCGTTGCGTTGTCGACTTGTACACAGGTACCAACAATTTGCACAAACTAACAATTTCCCTACGTGGAAAATTAAGCAGTTTTAGGTGGTAACAGCGGCTATATTAGCTTGTGCGAGGCCTGCGGGCGCTGTAATCCGCGGTGATTGTCCCCAGCACTCGGCTTTCACGTCTCCCTCGACCGGCATTATGCCTCTAATGTCACTTAATTTGCCGTCTAGAGCCTCCTCAGGTGAATGCAGCTTACGAGAGCTGGTTTAATATAAAAATTCGCTCGTTTTTTTTTCTCCCGTGACGCGGGATTATACGTTTTACTGTTGCCTCTTTTGAGAGTAAACGCGTAGAAGTAATGGGATTATGAGATCGGTAGTTTTGGTTTTCGCTAGGAAGGTTTTAAAGGGAAATTAAATTATATGGAGCTAAATTGAAATCAAAATTCACAGGCCCGATTCCAGAGTGGAGTATTGACGTCAGAATTTTAAATTCTCTTTGAAATTATTGGACTAATTACTGACGATACTAAGTCTTAATTTTTAAACAGTATATTTTCTTTGCTCATTTCGTTATACGCTAGCGTGTGCTGACTTTAATAAAAACTATAATATTTTGTTTTTTATAAGTCTACAATTCATTTTATTTAGGGATTTTTTGTGTTTCCACATTTATAATATTTTTTTACTACAATTACCGTTTGCTTTAAGTATCTTTATTTTTGTTGTTATCTTCAATTAATTTCAATATATTATATTATACGTAAGTTTATTCACATAATTCACTTTGACTGACTGATTGATAACTTAATTATGATAAGGACAAAAAGAAACCATATATAATAACCATTAACAAATAACACATCAACAAAAGAACATGTAGTTCACGCCATCCACATAACTGACAGAACTCCACGTATGTCAATAAAAGCTGTTTTGCTCCAATTAAATGACCAAAAACGTCAATGAAAATTCTGAAAGAGTACACTAACGTCAGCGTAACTGGGAGACGGAAAATAGTCTACAAAAGCGGGTTTAGTCGTTATTATACCCGTTAACGAATCTAAGCGACGTATCGATAGCGTTAAATGAAATGCTGACGTGGGAAAATATTCACCGAAACCAGGAATTAGTGTTGTGGGTTTGTAATGTATATCTATATATGTAATACTAGTGACCCGCTCATGGCTTCGTCTGCGTTAATCGAAGTTTCATTCAATTTAATAAAAAAGTTGTTTTATTGGCCAAAAGTGTGTTTCGTTGTGGTTTAACCTTCCTATTTGTAGTAGACCTCTGAAATTTGGCAGGGATATCGAGCACAGTGTCTTGTGTGCTGTGAAGTTTTTTGGTGACAACTGTAATTGTAGTTTTTGAATAAATGATCAAAAAGTGCCCATAGACTTAGGCTGTGGAACGTTAAGTTAAGTGTTATGTTAGTGTTAAGTGTTTGCTTTTTCAAACTTTTTTAACATGTAACGAAGTATATTAAATATGTACTTCGCTCAGCTCTTCCCGCCATGCAGAGCAAAGAGGCGGTTCCTAGTAACAATTTTGTCGAGCTAGATTTAAATTATTGTAACTCTTTTATGAACAGATTGAAATAAAATCGATTCACAAAATATTAAAGGAAGTTTTCAAAGTACAATACTAAAAAAATCTAAATCGGTTAAGCCGATTAAGTGTGCATAATCTCATAGAAAAATAACTTATTAAATTACATTGATAAATGCCCTCAAAAATAGTTTTTCTCACATATTTACGTTTTAATTATTTGTATACAAAACATGTAGAATTCGGCATAGTAAAATATTTAACTATAATTAAATCCGATTTAATACAGTAGTAGTATAGATCGTAATAGAAAGAATATTTGCTTGAACTACCAAAGTATTGTTTTTACTTTGAATTATATAATAAAAACATATAGTCTCTCATTTCCAACACTTTTCTTAATAACTTTATTCATTGCTGAGTCTATAATATAATCTTATTTTGCTTTTTATATATATTTTTGCTAATAATCAACCATGAGTGGGATCCATATTTTATTCATACATACAATAATTACAAACAAAAATCGGTCGGTCATAATCAAGTCAATGTACAATTTTTAATAAAAGTTTAACTTGCTGTTTCATTTATTATTTAATATAGTAGAACAATTTCTTTTAAATATTCGTTGTCGGAAAAAGCTTTCGACTTTGAGATTCTCTTAAATAATCACAATACATAATTAAATAAAATGAACAACTGTTTGACAAGTAATTACTTAACAATTGGCCTTACCTTCGAATTTTAGCTAAAAGGTGCCGTGTATGAGGAGAATAACATTCTGAAACAAAGAAAAGAAATCATTATTGTTTGTACAAGTAGTTTATATTATATACAAATAATAAAAGCTTCAAAGAAAAAAAAAGATTCTTAAATAATGACAGACGAGATTTCGACGAATGTCGTTATAGTTTAATTTATGTGGAAAAGTGTAGAAAGCAAATAGTTTTCATAAGAATGCACAGACTTAATAAAATTAAAATTAAAAAAAAATGTAAATGACATGCATTTTTCAAAGTGACGTACACGCTACTAAAACTAAAGTGTATTTTACTTGTTTTTACTTGAATTTTACTCGACAATGGGTAAAGCATAAACCATAGTCTAAATAGGTATTATACCTGTCATAAACTATTTTATCCAGATTATTTGCATATATTTTCCAACACTAAAATATATGCGAATAACCCATAATAAAATATTGAAAATAGCTTTATTTCTAAAAGTTGTTGTATTTAGAACGTAAGTTTAAAACATAAGTTTAGAACGTAAGTTTAAAACATAATAAAAACATTATATATTCAAATAAAACTTTTTTATTCAGAATTAGAATTCTTAGAATGCAAAGTAAAAAAAAAAAAATACACACAATAGATAACAGTTTTATTAAACAGCGTTCTTCAATGGCAACAATAAAAAAAATTACAATACTAAATCTAGCGACTGAGGAACTAGCGAAATAACTAAACAAACAAGACGTTGCCCGAAACATAAGCAAATAGACACGATGACAATCAGCTAATGGCAGATGATCTGTTTGTTTACAGAGCTATCCAGTGCCGCTCTAGTGCACGGCTGTATCGTGGTAAAATAATTCTTTATGTTTACATTATAAATATTCATCTCATAAACTTATATACAATTATTGTGCATAATTGGAAATAATAAATGAAACCATCGATTAAATCATATTATTTTTGATATTTTCTATATAACCGAGATTACTCACACCGTAAAATAAATAAAAAAAAAAACAGAAAAGTACACGGAACCCAAAAGTCTGTGGTGTATAAAAAAAGAAAGAGTAAATATAAATCTTGCAATAAATACACATATAAGCTAAATTCTTTGCCAAAGCAGACTAACGCAACGTGATTTTAAAAATAACTTCTAGAAATCTAAATATACATAAAAAAGCACCATAAAGTGTAAGGTTACATTAAATATTTGCAACGTGTCCTTTATCGTGCATCAAATGAAGGCAGCGCTGGCGCCGGCGGGCCGAGGGTCGACCGCGTGGGCGAACGCATCTAAAGCAAAAAGCCGCTGGTACTGCGGCATTCCGCCACCAAACCGGTCCCGGCTCAATGGACGACGCGAACATTTACACCATACTATCACAAGTAAAACACGACCTTTACGTTCTTACGGAAAACACAAAATTGTGTAACGAAAGGTGCACATGGAAGGGAATTATAATCATATTATGAGCAATACAGGACAAAAAGTTGAATGATGGCAGCCACGCAGAATATAAAATGGACGTTTGGGACCGACGTGTAACCGATGGAGATTTGATTGATGGATTGATAATGAAAGTGAAACGGAAAGAAGAACTTCTAATGTTATCTATAGAAATGTTAATTCGGACAAAAAGCGTCGATCGTAGTCGCATCTTGCCTTTACTTTGTATTTTTATTTATAATGTGATTTCAATTTATATAACAGAATATATTTAACCTTCAATTTGTAGTAGAAGCATATCTAAAGAAAAGTAGTTTGGGTGGTCCATCTGTCAGATACAAAAACTAGTTTGACATGTCAACCACTGTCACTAGTACGTAACAAAAAATTAAAGCTACATAATATGTCCCCATTATAGATTATAAATTATATAAAAACATACTATGAAATCATTTAAATACAAAACTATTTTAAACTTTCAATACATATATTAAACAATATTCACACATACAACACAACTTTAAAATACATGTATCATTTATTTCAACATAAAGTTAATTGACTGATTAAAATAAATAAAGTACACTTCTTTTAGAAGTTAACTATTTTATTTGAAATGGATATTACAAAATGATATTACAAAATTGTACGAGTACTTTACAGATATAGTTTAATCACAGTCGCCTTTTACAATAATCAAGAATTATAGTTATTTATCGACCGTTCAAACGTTTCAGAAACGATAGTTCCTAACATAAACTGCTGTTAATAGAAACTGATATAAGTATTATATATATTATTATAATCTATTTAGTATACAACATTTTAATTTACAATAGGAATATATTTAAAATACAAGTCAATAATGATCCCTAAGTGAAACGATCGATCTATCATCGCTTCGATATATTTAACTTAATTTTAAAAATCACCATGTTTAAAATCAAGTTAAATAGATCGAATATCTAAGACAGGCTAGTTCCATTAGGGGAGGCAAAGTGACGTCACAAAAGGGCGCTGTAGGTAGTAGGTAGGTGCCTGCTATTCCTGGAAGCGAGTCGTAAACTCTTGCGCACAATGCCTCGCCTCGCCGGACGCCAACAGATATGAAAGGTATTCTTATTTTGTTTGCTTCTTATGGTGTTTAATATTAACGTGAATTTGACTTTCTAATGCATATATCAAACATTATATATCTCAAATATCAAAAATATTTATAAATAAATACTGGTTTTTATAAACATCTTCATCTTATCATCTTCTATTCTCGATATATTTATTAACTAGCGGCCCAATCGTAGCTTCGCCGCGTGAACTACATGGCTGTATTGCATATAGCAACGCTCGGGGGTGTATTTTTGAAAAATAAAGTAGCTTTTGTTCAACCCTGGATTATCAATTAATTATATTTATGCAAAAATTTATTACAATCGGTCAAGCGGTGTAGATTTTTCATATAAACTTTCATCCCCTATTTCAACACTTTAAAGGGTGATATTTAAAAAAATAAATAGCCTATGTTAGACCCAGTCATTTTTACTACTTTCATTCTAAATTTCATCCAAATCAGACGGGCAGATTAACCGTGAAAGCGTAACAGACAAACAGACAGACATTCGCATTTATAAGTATGGATTTGAACAAATTGTTGTGTAAAAATTTATATATAACAATTCCATAGTTAAATGTTTAATTTTCTTATCTCTCTATCTATAAATCAGGATTATCAGCACAGAACATTTTCAATTTAATATTTCAAAAGGAAAGTAAATTAAAGATGTTACCTCTTTGTACTAAGATTAATCATATTGGTAGTCTTTTATTCTCTTAAATAACATCTATGTTGGAAAAGAAACAAAGCTGCGAATGAATCTTGAAAGCAACGAGCAACTTTTGCAAATAAGCGAAATGGACATGGGAAAAGATAAAAAGGGTTTCAAAAGGGAACTTCCTTTGAGTTAATTTATAAAAATACTTAACAGATTCCTTTTTTCCCAGACGTAGTGGTGTTGCTTATATCATAATATAAATAAAGACATTATATTGTTTCAAAGCCAGGAGACCTTTTGAAAAAGTACAATTGAAACATTAACGTTCTTGATAACCTCGTTGCTAGTATTAATAATATAAATAAAGAATAAAGTGTTAATAATGACAGTGTACCAATACGATACGACCGTACGAAAACTTTTACCTGCGTTAGTATTTTTTTCCGTTTATATAAGCAAAGTCTTTTACTTTGTTTATATAAACGGTTAAACGACATTTCTGAAAAAAAAGGAAAACAATTACTAGGCCAGTGTTGTTTTAAGAAATTTCAAAACGAGTTTGTTTTAAGGTTTCCAAACTTCGACAAACCTAAGAAAAGCTTTCGCAATTTTATTTGCAACTTCAATTATGTTTTAGGACGAAATGTTTTGGTTTGTGGTCCTCAATTTACGTTTACGCAAGACCATCGACGATTTTATAAACATGGAAATTAATTAAGTTCGACAACCAATATTACTTAGAGATTTCTGCATGTACTGAATAAAGGCTTAGCTAAATTGGATTAAGATGTGATACTGGCTCAAAGGCATAGTAAAGCAAAGTTAAACTAGAGTACAAATATTCTTCATTTGAAAACCAATTCCATCAATCCCAGTAGGTAATTAAAGACATTAGTTGGTGGGACGGGGTCGCCCGATTAGTTTCCTTACAGTTGAGCCGTGTAAGTGTATATCAGCCTTGCGGGAGTTGAGAGTTGATAGGACATTCCGTATTAATTAACTAAATAAGTCTGCCAAAGCGAGCGAGCTTCTGAAACAGACGACGTTGGCGACTTGCAAGTTGTCAGTAGCGTGTCAATAAGACAGCTCGAGACACGGCGGATTTAAGTACGGGGACGGGGGCGTCGGGCGCGCCCCCCGGTGTGTGGTTTCCTTTTGATGTCATCTTCGCGCAAACTTTACTACGGATCGGCTTTGAGATAGAGAGACGGAGAGTGACTAATTTGGCCCAGCATTTGATCTCGGCAACTCCGAGGCAACTCGGCTGGCGACGTCTCGCTCGCACCCGCCGCCCGGCCCGCCGCTGCCGGGTAGCTCTTTGCAAAATTTCTCTTTGATCGCAAAGTTAAATTATATGGGAATTGAGCATTAAATGGATACACATGCGAGGCGCACGCGAGCGCTCGGAGCCCGGCCTCTCTCGGACAGAACGGGTGATATTGTCAAAAATAAATCTCGGGGGAGCTTTGACGATTACGACTTACATAAATAATAAGCGAGCGACTTTCAAAGTTATACATTTGTGAAGCCGGCGCTCGTATTTAACTCCGCCTAATTTGCCGCGAGTACGCAGTACCTTTGAGAGCTTCGTTTTTACTAGTTTACGAAACAGATATTTGCGCCCGCCTTTCCCTTTGATACAGCACTTTGTGGAGCATTTTACACGAGTTTCTTTTGAGGCCATTCAGACGGTGAATAACGAAAGGCTGTCTTTGATAAACACGTGCGAGGACTCTTCAGTACTTATTAGGGGTGCTCTCTTTGAAAGTGCTTCTTGTGAAATCTATTTGAAACGTTCAAACTCAAAGCGGCTCCGATGAAAGCTGTGCTAATTAAACTGTCACTAATATAATTATGCGAAAAAATCGAATGTTTCGCTTATTTAGTATTTATCAGAGAATAACGCAAGTAGGTGGAGGATATTAAAGCAATTTCCTTTGACTGGAGTCTAGACCGGCTCGAGAATAATTTATTAGTTCAATATTTAACTATGCGAGAACAAATAAGGCAAAATGGACGTTAATTCCGCATGTAAAAGAGTTGAGAACAAGAGCTATTAGTAGGTTATTAATGTTGGGTCACACACTCTCGAGACTCAAAGTCAAAGACGCCTCTACGAAGTGGCGCCTTTGTGAGCGCCACCGCCGCCGCCGCCGCCGCGGGAAGCGCCGTGTGTTTCTATTCGCCAGCACGATAACTCTTTGTCTTTCGATGTCTTCACAATACATCTTTGTAGTTTTACAACATAATCAACAGAACGACATACGAAAGCACACTTCTCGATATTTTCTACAATTTATAGTAGAAGAATACTGGTTGAAAACACATATTTACAATGAATGTGTTATATTAAATTTCAAGTGAACTATGGAGCGATTAAATTTTATTGAAATAATAGGAGCTCCGCTTTGAAGTCACTCCGTACATGAACAATTAACATCAGAAGGCACGATATTACGTGTTAGTGAGTTCGCCTGTATCGATGATGTTGTAGATCAAAGACCCTTAGGTACACTTTGATGTTTAATTCTAAAAAGACTTGAGTGATGTCTTTGTCGTGGAAATTCGTATGGGTCGTGTGTTTTAGTTAGAGGTAACTTTGTCCCGGCCTCTTAGCGCGTCGGAACTTGGACAAAGGACACAGCTCGGCACCTGATGAAAAACTAACGAGCACACTTGCATACTAAACTCCCTCATTACATAAAAGTGGACACTCTCAATATCTTTACATATATTCTGGAAAAATATAAAAGATAATGTTTCAAGCACACTTCATATTATTTTAACTTTGGAGTTTATGATATATTGGCTAATATTTTAAATAATACTACTAGTTTTATGTGTATATAGCCGCAAATTTTGTATAGTATAGCCGCATTTATGTAAATCAGTATTTGGTTATGATTTTTTAAATGTTTTTAAAATTAAATTTCTTCCTTGTATACGAAAGGCTTCCTTTCATAAAATAAATATGTCTTTGAAGTATCAGAATATAATATTAAATACTGTTATAGAGATAAAAACAGTGTTTCTAGGAAACATCTTCAAAGCGAGTGGCGCCAAAAGGAAAAAACAATCAACTCTTATTAAAGTAGGGATCACTTGGAAGCGAAATCAAAGGCGCACCTAATTCATACAATTGCAATTACACCGGCAGTCGGCCAAGTGAGGGAAAAAAATTAGAAACAGATTACGAACACTAAATTTAATTACAGAACCAACTCGAACATAACAAATTGGAGAGGATAAACGCGACAAAGTAAAAGAGAAAACACACCCGAAAAGGAAACTCGCAGCATTGATATAAACGAAATTTAAATTAAGTACAAAGGGAAAGGAGATGAAAAAAATCCTTTCATTGAAAGCTCTCATCCCCGAAGTCAGAGGGCCGGGCGGCTACATCAAAGACGCGCTCCTCCCGTCTCTAGCCTTATCTGCGCAAACCGACTTTGGAAATTAGCAGAACGATACTTTTCTTGGAGTCAAAGACGCCTGCGCACCCTTTCAGCCGCTTTTAGCATTACGTTTTCATGACAAGTTTTTCTGTGCAGACGGACAGAGGTAATGCGATAATGTAGCTAATGACATATTTTATTCAGGCTTTAAAGCGCCGAGTTCGCTTAATTCAAAGGCGAAACGGTAATGTGTCGGGATTATGCGGAGCGGAGTGCTGTACGAATGATTTTTCAAGTTTTAGCCGGCTTTTAATGAAATGTAGGTTTGGCTACGCTCCTGCTCGCTTCCTTGCTTCATGTTTTAATTTAAATACGTATTTTTGAAGGGTTCACTTTGATGTTGCACGTTAGACAAACTCGCAATACTAAATGAAAATGTTTATGGTTTCAACTAAACTCCCAGGCGCTATGTTGGGTAATTTAAAGCTACGTACTAGCTATTTCAATTTATAAAATATAATTTGAATATTTTGATAAAGTTATTTGCAATCAGTTACGTGAAAACTATGTTTTATGTAACATTCGTAGATGCATTACAATTACGTTTATATTATTCGAATATTATTGTCCACACTACAGTGGTATATTTAAGTAAAATGTATGAAATAAATAAAATAATAAGTATCCATAGAGGTTTTCCTTTTATAATTTGTTTCGCCCTTTTCTTTACATATCTATAATAATTTTTTATCATTAATAAAATTATAAAAGTTTATAGACTAAGTAGTCTAGGTAAACAAAGAAAGAAATAAACAAAAAAAATAAGAGCTGTTCAATTAAATAAGATATAGGATCGCGTTGAAGTCTTTTCTTTGAAAGTAATCGATATTGAATGGCAACGAAAAGTTTTAAAAGCTTTGTCATTAACATGCAACTAAATTGTATACATCTATTATTATACTGTTATGGTGTACTCTATAAAAAGTTTATAATAAAATATAACAATAATAAATAAATGCATTCAACATTCAAGAAACGTAATTGAACAGAAACAACAACATTGTTTTTCAAAATGCTCATAAAACAAAGTATCGCCATAAACAATAAATTCAAATATTATGCAAGCACTACTAAAACAATGGATAATATCGTAGGGGGCTAAAACAATAGGGTCATTCTAATAAACATTTGACACAAGGACTCTAGAAGTCCCATGAAACAATGCTTGCATACCGTCGAGGGATGCCGACGCCGTGGGTAAACTGGCAGAAACCTTGTCACTTCAAAATTACAATTTTTTCAAAAGTTATTTTATATTGTTTATACCTGATTTTTTACACGTTCAAATCCAAATTTTATGAAAATCCAATATATAATAGTTAACACATATATCACCAACACACTATAACACTAGATCAAAACACTTTTAAGTAAAGCATTCAGCAAAAATTATTGATACACAAAGTTTCAAAATTACTACCGAGTTACGTATCTCGTCGCACGAAAATATTTCACGAGCGCGATAATACCACTCTGAGTCGAAGCACAGAAGAAACTGGCAGAAAACCGTCGCCAGCATGCGCGCGTCGCACGTGGTCTCAAAAGAAGGCGGAGCCACTAAGCTCTCGATGACACCATTGGACGAAAGCTTCCTTTGATCGGCCGCCGGCAACTAACAACATGTCTATGCGCCTTAATCTCTGTAGTAACGTCCTTTTAAAACAGGTAATTTTATTAAAAAACCTGGCCAGTTTTATGGTCACTCGTGGGTAGAGTCAGTAATAACCAAAAATCTAGGTATCCTCTATGCACGCTGACGCAAGTAACGGCGAATGCAATCCCGATAACGTATTACGCAGCCGTGGTCAAAGGATAAAAGGTTACCTTTTTTGGTCGTACTAAACCGTTTTTAAAATTGTACGCATCCCTTTGAAACCCGCACATCAAAGACATTGCATGGAAGCCAAAGAAATAGGTTACTGTGTTCTAAATGTACGAGCTGAATTTAATATTGACTGGAGCAATATCTAATAATCAGATGCTAAGACAACTCTTACACCAAAATAAGCTTATTATCTGCCGTACTTTGCAACAAAGACATGTGAAGTGAACAATTTGTTCACTTTATATGTCTTTGTTGTAAGGTACAGCAATCACGGTATATTCTTAGAAGTATAAAAAATTCAAGGCAAAACTACTAAATTCAAACATAAAACACAAAAATGGGCGTATGAACTTTATCATATTATGAACCTCAAACAAACTAAATAAATGTACTAATTATATTATATCAAAACTATTTTATAGCAATTTTATATATATATATATATAAGTGACTAGAGGATTACATTGTTTCATAAATATTTTATTTACTTTCCAATATATGGTGTATTAGAAAACTTAATAAAATATTATCTATATATCCTCCTAGTAAAAGTAACGTTTACATTTTTTAAACAGCATATATTATTTTTATACTAATTCGGATAAAATTAGACTTAAAATGTAGATAGCTTAGGTAAAAATCGAGTTAGTACAACGACTTATATCAAAGAAGAGATATATTTGCTTCAGGACCTGATTGTCAATGTTTCACAGAGCAAGCTTACTCCTTAGCTAATAAACATGCGATGCCTTTAAAAACTTTAAAGGTCTTTTTCACATGTGAAGAAGAAAAAAAATTAATCTGTACTAAAAAGTTGTAAAAAGGAACAATCTGACTTTCAGTCTTCGTTCATATATTATTTATTCTTTCTGTTCTAATTGAGAAAGGAATATTTGCAAAAGTGAGCCGACATTAAAAAAAATATTACAAATCTAGAATATCAGAGTGAATAATTGTTTGTCATATAGACACTAGGACTACCATTGTCAGGACAATCTCAGGACAAAATTGTAGGAATGGCAATTTTTATAGAAGATAGCTTCACGCTGTATCCCGCACACAGCAGGGTAGGCAGAGGGAACCTAGTGTTAAGACACTCCGTTCCCCACTTTCGGCCGAATTCGGAGGCTTGCGTGTTAAGTGGCGGAACTTAACGCCGCGCTTTACCTCGACACCAGAGCGAAGAAAATGGAAATATAATTTCCACTCCTCGAGTGGGAATCGAAACCACAACCAGTCGTTTACAGTCACACTCTTGTGCCACTGGGCCACGATTTTTATAGAAGATTGAAAGAAAATGTTTACATTTTGACGGTCTAATATCAATACCATCGTCGTTGATATCTCTATTCTTATATTTTTTAACTTTATTTGGTTTTGTTTACTTATATTGTTTATCTCTTTTAGTAACAACTCTTAAAAATGTAACTTTATGTATACACATTTTTACTTTTAAGTACATAGTTATGAGTAGACGCACACACGTTTGTAATTTAACAATTACAAAATTGTATGCGTGTGCGCAATTTTTCCTTTATTTAATCAAAATACTATTAATAATTAAGATTTTTTCCTTGCCAGTCAACTATAATGAAATAATAATCCAACATCGAAAAATTTTGTGATATATAGCAGTTCATTCGTTTTAATTAAAGGTTAATTATGCCCTATCACATAAATGTGTCGCGTTTCAGTAGTGTGTGCATGTTATATTATTTGTAAGCTTCGAGCGAGCTTAAAGCACGTAACATATTGGCGCCAGTAGGTCTCGACTCTCAGCGTGTGGCGTGCCCGCTCGCGCTCACCACACAGGCGGCAGGCGGCAGGCAGGCGCACACACGCCCGCACTCGCTCCCCATATAATGTCAAAGGGTGAGCGCGCCGCCTCACAAAGCGTAAGTGCAACCACTAAAAGCCAATCCTAAGTTTTATTGATACACATTGTATTGCGACAAAGTCTCCGTTGGCGGCGGCCCGCCCCACCCCACGCGCCGCACAAAGACAATATCGCGACGTCAAAGGAGCGCCGTCCCGCGCCCGACTCGCCGCCCGCCGCCCGCCGCCCGCCCCGCGCCTAGAGGAAATGAAAAATTAAATTGTCAACACATTTAATATCTGCGAAAACGTGCACGGCGTCGCCTTTGAACGCGTCTCCTTTGCGGGGCCTCCGCGGCGACGGCTTTACGTATTAAAATTTCAGCCGTAAAATTGAAATTCTGTTTAAGTTTAATTAGACGTCGCCGGAGTTCGAAGTTGCATTAGATCAGCGGCGCTAATGAGGCCCGCGGTGAGCACACGTCGCGGGCGCGGGCGGGCGAGGGCGGGGGGCGCGGCGGGGGCGCGGGGGTGGGCCGCCGCCTCGCGTTTGATCGGCGCCGCCGCTTTGACAATTATTAAAATTTGCCTCGTACCTCTCGGGTCTCATCTTTTTCCGTCGCCTCGATTACGCCACGGGTTTGTCTCATTAGGGCTTTTGTATAGTATCGCGAGCTTCCCTTTGATGTGAGGCGAGGAGACGCGGGGTGGACGGTCCGTCCACCTGCACTTTTATTGTTCCCGCACGGCCTCAAATTTGCACGCTTCACTTTGAGCTGCCTCGTTTGAGATTGGTGGCCGCGTTCTCTGCCCTCTGACCGCTGAGACGTTCACGCCCGACGGGGCACGGGACGCCACCCGGGGCCAGTGCAGTAAAGAGCAATATGTAACAAGCTAGAGTCAGTTTGTTAATTTGAAATCGGAGCTATCGAATTTCAGCGTGAATTGTTCAGGTGATAATGTATCGTAGTTTTCCGGCGCAGTGTTTGCGAGCGGCAGCAAAGCGAGGGCGGCGCGCGATGAACACTCGACACCCCTTTATTACTTTTGTGCCCTTTGTGCGCGCCATCATCATCGAGCATACGACTCGAATTAAAACTTTACACAGCGATTTGTCACGCCACGCGTTCATTGAAGCTTGACGTTGCTCTGCGTCAATACAGAAAAACAAAGCCATTAATATTGAACAAAATACGTTAATTAAAATTTTGTTTTATAAACGAAATACGAGCACATTAAACTTTTAGGTTTCGTAACAAAATTTTTCAGTAGATATAGTAAGAAAGTAAGAGCGACCAACCTTGAGCTGCCCCGATTGTTCGGACACGAAACTTTCTATGTACACACATGTCCAGTGCTTTGCGTACAAATAAAGAATTTAGAAAAGAATTTCCTACAAAAGAGTCACGGACGTCATTAAATACAAGCATTAATTACTAAACAAATACTCCGTGTGTGCACATACTTGAAGCGGCGCTCACAAAGGCTTGGCAATTCTAGTCGAGTTATCACAGACTTCGTGTAATAAGAGAACAGAATCTTCGCGTTTTTAAATAAAACTCAGTGGAACACAGGGCAAGGACAGGGGATAAAAGAGAATATTCCTGTTTGTATTAGTAGGTAAAATAAACGCGACATTCGTCAGTACACAGCGGTGCCTTTGTGTCGCTTACTCGCCGAGGATCTCAACCGAACGCAGTCACATTGTAGGAAATGGAAATGATGGCCTTAACAAATGAATAATACTATACCTTGCTCCAGCTTTATTTAATATGTGGAATACGAAATTTCTTTATGTTATCAAAACAGCTAGAAAATTAAATATCTAATGATACAATTAACTTTGTAAAATAACCTATTTGTATTGTTTACCAATACGTAAAAACTAACAAGTAAAGTACTACCCTAAGTATATAAAATTTGAAAGTACGTCTACAGAATTACTTCCTTCATTATTAGCCGTTTGATCTTACAAAGTGCATCAAAAATCACAGCGTAACACATCCATACCGCCGTCTCTTCAGTACGTGGAAGTGTGAAAAAAGTTTACCATCAAAAGCGCGATACAACTGTGCTATACACTACGTCGCTCTACAAGCGCCCTTTAGACAACAGCCCTTTGTCATACATATGGGGTTCTTTAGAACACCTTCACACCATATTTCCTTGCACAGTAAAAATAGCTGATGGATTAAATGAACGTAAATTGCCCTTAAGTGATTAAAATAGCAACTTATTACACATTAAATATACAAAATACTATTGAAGCAATAGTTAGATATAAAGCTAAATTGTAGTAAAGCAAAGTAAGCGTTTTTCGGACATATCTGTGTAGCAGTATAACATTGCATATGTAATGTTTTAGTCAGAGAAAACACTGTCATGTCACTCCGTTCTCCACTTTCCGTACAAAATCGAAACATTACGTGTTGAGTGCCTTGCACAACGCCTTGCTTTGTCTTAATTACCAGAACGAAAAAATGAAAATAACTTAATATATTCCTCCGAGCGAGAATCAAATTCACAACCATCGCGTATACGATTAGACGCTGTCCCGTTGTGTATCGATTGCCTTATACTAAAACAATATAGTAATAAATACTGTTGTTATAAAATAATCTTACAACTTATTCAAATACGAATACATCTACTTCTTTATCGTTTTCTCTTCCTCAAATAGTAATAAAGCCTCCATAAGCGCGACATTTGATTGTCCCAAGCTCGGAGCGGAGTCGCGGTTCAGATTGAAATAGTAATTTGGGCGGGAACTGCACTCCGCGACGTTAAGTAAATTCGCTTCGATCCACCGCTATGTGGCTCACGAGAAAAATATAAAAACGCTACTGAGAATTATGGACATTTTATTTTTAAACAGAATATTCATAGTAATAATGTTTTGAGAAATCTTACCATTAAAGTTAATATTTTTCAATTTGATATAGAATTCTTAGAAGGCGGCTTCCTTATCTGTACACGGAAGCTAATAATTTAAAACACAAAATTCGTGTTAAGTAGAAACATTAACTATGTATATCGAGGATAAAGTTAGTTTTTATAAAAGTATAGTAAAAAAATAATTATCGATTAGATCTTTTGAATCGTACTTGAAATGTAATTATCCACGAGTAAAAGCCCGATCAGTTAACCACAAACGAGACGAATCCTAGAGCGACCTAAGTCTTTGAGAGATTTCATTTTCAGAGCTTAAGTAAAGACTTTACTTAAGCATGTTCAGTATAATGTATTTATAAAAAAATAATGTACGTATAAGAAAATTTAGTGTAATTTACTCATGTATGATTTAGTCGTGATAAAGGTAATGGAATTTCAAAGGCATTTGGATAAACACTATAAGTCTATGTTAATAGTACCTAAGTATTCTACTATTTACTAATATATAAGTTGACGCATAAAATACTTAGTAACATGTTCTTGACATTGTTTTGAGACATTGCCTATTGAGTGGCGGAACTGAACGCTGCGATTCGCCTTATCACCAAAGTGAAAATAACACAATTTTATAAATTACTGACCTCTTCTTAGTATTTATAAAAATTGTATGCCAAGCACTTCGTAGTGTGTAAATTAACAATATTACAAAAATATTGGCTGTCTGCATTGCTTCTCTACGTAAACTTTAAAGATATTTTTCACAGCTTTTATAAAACTAGGTGGAAAGTTTTTCCTTTAATATAACAATTTAGTATTATATATTTCTGTAGTAGTATGAATTCTTTGAGTATTAACAAAAAATGAAAGTATCTTATAATTATTTTCAGTTTAATAAACATTAATATTAGAACTGTATTTTATGTGTGAGAGAGAGTTCTAGTTCATATTAGCTTACTTTACGTAACAGTTTTAATGTGTTTTTCGGGCAGGAAAGGTGATCTTCTCTTACAGAGCAGACGAAACTAATACAGTGTAGCTTTAGCTGCTAATTCATAATAATAATAATTGTTGTAAGACAAAAGAATATTTTTTTCGGCTATATAAATTAATATAATAAGGAATTTACATTAAGAGGATATTTACGTCAAGTTATTTTAAAACAGAACTTAACATATAATTGAAGAAAAAAAATACTTAAAATGTATACAATATACTAAAAATATTTAGACAATTCTTGAAGAAATTTTCAGTATCACCCTTATAGAGGCAGTGAGTACATTTTTCTATTCAGCAGCATCGGCAGGCAGATGTTTCTCGCGGATTGAATAGTCAATGCGATAAATTCGGTTTGCGGCAGACGGCGCGGCGCCCGCGCCAGAATGCCAGCAATCTACATAATGCACGAGGCGGGCGCTGGATGCCGCTAAATTGCATTGTTACCTACATTAGACCATTTTAAAAGATTCATTCATACGATTGCTTATACTTTCACGTTGGCCTTTTAATGTCACGACTGTATTGGGAATTTAGATTTTTTGATTTAATTCTGTGTAAAACAAATTTAAAAAGTCATTATGGGAGTGTGTATTACAAGGTTTATATAATTTGTATCGTTTATCTAACAATATATAAGGAACTAGGTAATTTAAATTTCATATGAATTCGCATAATAAAACTCAATTAAAGAACTAAAAAAGTTGTAGGCTGTGGTAGAAACCGCCACCCAGCACGCAATACCAACGACATTCCCGACAATTAGCAATCTTAATTACAGCTAATAAAATTACGAACAAAAAAGTAATATAATTCACAACGAATATAAATAAAAATATTATAATTCTTGTAAAAGCTATTTAGGTATTCCTTTCAACGAGTCAACATGAGCTAATTTGTAGATACTGAAAGTCATATAAAGAGGAAGCCGACACCGCTTCCTCACACCCTTCTCTTGATAGGCAAAGCAAGTCAAAAGGCTCACTTAACCTTAGCGAAACTCAATAACTTTCACTTTAAATAATAAATTCTCCTTTGAGACGAGCCGAACACAACTGGTTCAGGGTTGTGATGTTTAAATGAATACATTACCGCTTGTCTTTAAGTTACACGCTGTACTAAAGCCAATTAAAATTTACTGCTCAATAAATCTTTATTCGTCGTTATTATATTTATTATATTAATATATTAGAAAGTTTTTGCTAAATAATATGAAAAAAATGCAATGTTACAATTATGTATCACTACAATTTGGAAGGTAGCGGTTTTTCAAAGAAATTTAAAGAAAGAAAGAAATTTTAAGACGACTATTAAAATTTTATCGTAATCAAACAATTACACTTTGAAATAAAATATTTGCAGTAACTTGTGAATCACATGTAAGCATTATAATTACCCTCAGCTATTATTTCAATGTTTTACAAATAAATTAACAGGTAGAATCTTAATAATGGTAAGAGCAAAAGGGAGATTATTGGGGCCAGTCGTGGCGCTGAGGCACAAAGTGTGACTGTAAAGCGATTGGTTGTGGGTTTGATTCTCACTCGAGGAGTGGAAATATTTGTTGTTTCCATTTTCTTCACTCTGGTGTCAAGGCAAAGCGCGGCGTTAAGTTCCGCCAATTAACACGCAATGCCTCCAAATTCAGCGGCAAGTGGGGAACGGAGTGTCTTAACACTAGGTTCCTTCTGCCTACCTTGCTATATGCGGGATATAGCGTGAAGAATAAGAGTTTATTACACGATGTAGAATTTGTTAATTTGATACCATTATGGCTGATTAGATGAGTGTCTTACAGTAAACATGTTGGTAGTCGGTTCGACCACCTTTGTGGTGATCATGTGTAAATTATTCTGAATTCTTCGCTCTGTGAAAGTAGTAATGTTAAGCGGGGTTAAATTCCGCCACTAAGCAAGCATTGCCTTGAATTATTTCTTTTTCCTATGATAATTTCGTAAAGACCCCACTTTTTAATATAGCAATTAAAATGTTAATAACATGAAATATAAATAAATTAATTTGGCAGCCCTATAATGTTGAAAATTGGTGATATCGGAGAGGCGGTGGAATCCTCGTAATACAAAGAATTGATTGTGGAACACAGACAAAAGCTTCATTGCGCCTTTATTAATTTCGCTCTTTCTGGATGATATTATTATAAAACCATATCAATATTTAATAGATTATTGAATGGGGTCTACAATAACATTGTTTTGAAACATTAATAAGTTTTAAAAGCTTTTGGTCTGACAGTAACGCTCTAATACAAAGTTTGCGTTGACATGTTCGGAGACAGTTTGTGTAAGTTTGTATGCAGCGAATAACGATAACTTTAACACTGTAAGCCGCGGTATAGTGTGGCTCACCTGACATTGATGGTGAAGGATAGTTGGGCAACAACACTAATGGAGTTCAACGGTTAATTTGCGTGGCCGGCGGTTTGTTCATAATTAGTTTAATATTCGTCCGGCAGAGAGCTCGCGCCGCGCCCGCGCCACGCGGCTTGCGATAGAATTAACTAAAATTGCATTGTCAACGAGAATTGTGGCTAAAGTTCTGTTTACTCTGGTCAAGTAATAAAATAAATTATAAGCTACGGGATTCAAAGACGTTTAACGATTATGTTATTTATTAATATTTTAAGGTATTGTGTAATTAGCATCCCATCAACTCATAAAGAAATATATATATCTGAAAAAAGCAGCTTAACGCCTTATTTCGTGTAGTAGCGTAGGCGGAGACAACGTAGTGTAAAGACACTCCGCTCACAACTTTCCATTCGAAATCAAGACATTGATTAATAAATGGCAGAGTTTAATACATGCATAATATTTAACAGATCGATATTGATTTAGAGCACAAAGCAGATGCGACAAATGAAATTCTGTCCAAGTATAACACAATCCAAGGTCTGCTGACATTTCAATCAACGCTCTCAAGAGGCACTGCAGTGACATAAGAATCTATAACAATAATCGATTGCAGACGCCACAAACGGAGGCACGCGTTAGGCTGACTACCGGCTCTCATTCTGATCTTGTAGCAAACAAAGACCGGCGTCAAAGGCTCTGTGTAAAAAGGAATCCAGTGATAGAGGTAGTCGACAATGGGTTGAGCACTTTACAAATCATAAGAGGTAGCGGATGATAAACAGTAAATGTGAATAAAATGACATTACATAAATTTCATTTGCATAATACGTATATATTTTTTATAGATAACACTAGCATAAAATATCTTGTACTAGGGAAAGGTCCATATAACACGAATCTTTGGGACCCTAGATTTTTAATATACTTATATTTTCTACGTCTACAAAAATTTCACCCTTTGCCCTTGATATATTAATGACTTTTAGTTATGGAAAATGGTAATATAATGACAAGTTTATTACCCCGCTACCTCTTATACGTAAAATGACACGTATTCGCGCAGTGAGGTGGGCTTCCGGAGTCGCTTTGTGGCGCTGATACCGAGCCGCCGATAAATATTGTGGTGAGCTTGACTGCCTACCGCCTGCCTTCTATCTGACGGTACTGCGACGAGTTTCATATTTTCAAATTACAAAATAAACACTATGTTTTGTGTACATAAAGAAAATATTTAATAGATATTCAAGTTTGTTTTCGACCATATATTCGACTATAACCGTGCGATCAATCCTTAAAATACTAATGAAAAAGTAATTTATTCTATAAATACAATAATAAAAGTAACTGATCGTTATCTGAACATTGAAGAAATACTAGAAAAAATATTATATCGGGCATTTATCAAAGTAATAGAGCCCAAATCAATAAAATTTAAATTTATTTTTTTATTGTCTGTGCTTATATGCAGCAAGTGCATTTGAGGAAACGAAATATTCATATTCGTGTGTGTGTTTTGGCAGTCAATCCCTAGTAATAAGTATGAGCTCAGGCTAGTTATAAATATGAATTGAAAGGCAACGTATAATTGAGATAAATGTATCTAATAACTTAGTTAGTTTCTAGTTCTTCGTTATTCAGAGTACCTAGGAGATTAAAATTTTAATAAAACGTAAGTCTACAAAGAAACGTTTGGACACTTTGATTACACTCAACGTTATCAGCAACAATATATTGACACTTTGATTACACTCAACGTTATCAGCAACAATATATTAATTACAAATTCTCACTTTATTGTAATTATATGTATAACATTATATACATAAACAGAATCAATATGTAGCTCCTACCACGAGGCAAATAAACAAACTAGCGCAGCAATATCAAATCTGGCATTACAACCCGTAAAGGGATCTAAGTGCGAAGTTCCTTGGTGTCGTCCCAACTCAAACATCATAAATCGCGTGCGGTGCCCGCGTGTAAACACAATCGTAATGCCGTCTCCACACGTTGGTCCCAACTGCTCGTACACAGCCAACATGGAAGTCTCCATGTTCAGAATTCCTATTTACTCGTATTGGTGTTTATTTGTCGATTCGTTTGAATCTCGTTGGCCCAATGTGTGGAGCGAGCGTTATGATCTAACGTGTGTCGTGAGGCAGCCTTTGACGGAAACCTCAAAGCGCTTTGGGCGCTGACGTCATCCGCGCTTGATAAAGTCGTTTTTGCCACTTTTGTTTGTTCATTTTCAACGCGCAGGTATTTATTTGATGTCTCAGTGACTATATAACGATTTTATTCATTGTCTCGTGGACATATATAAACAAACATGTAGACATACTTTTTTCAATAAAAATGAAACAATTAGGCATTAAGCAAATTACAACGACAATTATAGATGTTAACTTAAAAAGTTAAATATTTAAATTACAGAAAATAATTAATAAAAAATATATGAATATTCTCATACCCATATTTACGTGCTTTTATCTATAATAATTTATTGATTATTAACTAAAGCTTAAAATTATCCTTCCTTAGTAAATACTTAATAAAGTATTCCTTTTACTTGAGTGATATAAGTAATGCAAATAGTATGCAATAATGTTACAAAGCAAACATAATATCGTAACATTTAGCTCATAAACATCGCGTCGGCGACAAAGCAGACGAGATCTTAGATATAGTGAGACGCGGTGGTGTGTTGAGATCACTGCACAGGGCTGCTGAGGTAAAATGGAGTGGCAGTATGAAAATTTTATATTAAAGATGATATGATTATTATTATTTATTTATCTATTGTACTTTCATATTACACAAATTAAAAACTGTATATAAATAAATAAAATTAAAAACATCTGTTAGTAATAATAAAGTAATCGCAGTTTTTGTCTGTTTGTTTGATTTCTCTGGCTAGTCCTTAGAACCATTCCGATTATGATCGGATTTCCACTAACACACAGCTATAATAAGGAGTAACTTTAATGCTACTTTACTTTTAGAATTATGACTTTTTGTTAAATTCTATACCAGTTACGTCGCGGACTCTGCTAGTATAATATAATTATTAATACTAATAATTTGCTTGAAACCAATTTCTAAACGAACAGCATTACCTTAAAATTTAAATTTTCTAGTCTAATAATATATAAAAAAAAATAATAATTAAAACTTTTAAATATAATCACTGAGCTGAGAAATATAGTCAACCCTATAGACCGTCGGCGGGCCTTTGATCTGCCGCCGCTCTCACGCCTTCCGCGGCCCTGATTGATTTCGCTACATTCGCAGTTAATGTGAAGGAACATGACATGGCATAATGTATGACCTATTGAGTATTGAGTATTGATAATATGCAATGTTACTGATAGTATGTGCTAAATTAATTGACTTATTAACTATATAATTTGTATTTCAAATTTAACTAGTCTTAAGTTATTTATTGTAGCTTTATAACTATTCCTCTCACTTGTATAGATAACAATATAGTTATAAATGAATATCTAATAATTATTTATTGTTAATAAATACGAATAGGCTTTTAGATTTAGTTTAGCGTGAGTAGAATAGCCTTTGTCTGTAAATGTAACGGTTGTGGATGCGATCCCCACTCGGGGAAGTGATTATATAAAAAATATTTGAATTTATTCGTCCTGTTAAGACGAAAGCGCCGTGGGCGGAATTGAGTTCAGATGCTTAATACGCAATGTCTCGAATTAGGGTAAACAGAGTGACTTGACACTGTCGCTGACTGCACAGCATATGCAGGACAAAGAGTAAAGCTGGCGAAGAATGTTATACACACATACAACTATATTTAATAAATTGTCACACGTGTCTAGTGAAATAATGGCAAAGCTATTTTTACCTAATGATTATTTAGGACATTAACAATCCCTATTCACAAATAACCAATCACGTATATAAAAGTCATGATCTGAAAATACGTGCCTATATAGTAAAGTAGGTCGAAAGGTAAACAAACAATCTCTAAAGAAAGTTCCTTTTAAAATTTCGTTTCAAAGCGCAAAAATTAGAAGAGAAAATCTGAAAACTGTTATAGGAGAAAAACAAACTTTGCAACCTTTGCATGAAGTTTCCTGCTTATTATGATGTAACCGTTAAGAGGGATCCAGCGTGTTGTTAAAAAAACCAAGAAGACCATAATGACTCGCCCTGCACACACCGAGGTGCGAAACGCCAATCCGAGCGTGAAATTGTACAAATAAATAGCGGTAAAGATAACAAATTACGGGGAAATTGCTAATGATGAGCGGAGCGGGGCCCGCGGGCGGTGCATTAAGCCGGCGGCAAACATCAAAGGGCCCTTTGACCGAGCCGACACTCCCACTACCCTCCCGCGACGCCCCGCGAGCTACTAAAGGTGTGTCACAGTGCTGAAAATGTTGTTAGTTTTTTACTTTTTAAACGTAACATTTCATGATTATACCTGTTATTTTATAGAAGCATAAATATAAACGTGTATTCATGTAATAGAAAAACAATTTTTGCAAGCAATAATTAAATTTTCAAGCTTAGCTGTTACATAGGGAAATAAAATTAAAAATCAATTAATAATAACTATATAAAAGACATTCCCTAAACCAAATAACTAAATAAATTAGCAAGCTAGTACAATAAAATACTAGTAACAATTATTTTTTTCCAACTCATATCCTGTACACACGGCGGCCCCCACCCCCTGAGTGATACCAATTAATCAATGACTCCTGTATTTGGACGACGACGCGCCTTCCGGGCTTTGCTTTGTAAGTTTTTGTGCGATAGTGATTTAGTGGGGCTTAATAAAGTTTCATTTGAAAGAAGCTTCATTTATGAATCGGTATAAGTCGTATCCGATTAGCCCCTTTGATGTGCGAGTCAACAGATGAATCATATTTTAGACGTAATATTAATTCTTATCTAAGATGTACAAGAACAACTTAATAATTTAATTAAATAATATTTAATTAACAAGTAAATTTTAATATATATATTTTAAAAAAAATTAAAATAATGACAACCAGTAGCGTATCGTATGTATCGTGATGGATTTGTGCAGTAACCAATGTCGCGAAGCTGAGAGGCTCGTTATCGCGCTCTCCGACACCTCCTCACATATAGCTAGCACTCTAACGATACACTCGAGTCGGGCTGTCGGGCTGTCGGCCGCACGCGCGCTTTTTCTTCAAATTGGATCTTCCTATTTTAAAGTTACTTGAAAATTGTAACAAACTAACTTCTGGCATGAGATATTTACACAATTTAACGTTAACTATCTGTTTTAAATCTTGTTTTGTACAGATTTATTTAAGAATTTTTCACAACTTAATTGTCACTGTTATGTAATAAACGTGTGTTGTTTAGATATTTTTGAAGAATGTCTCAAAATTAAGCAACGATTTTTAAAAAAATGTTAGGAAAAATATTTAAAATCAAACTCTGTGATAATCAACATTGATTTTTAATTTTCACATAATATCTAACAACTGTATTACACAACATAATGAGACCAAAAATAAAGATAAATAACTCCTTTTGCCACTTCATTTATTATTAAGTACTTAGGCGAAAGCGGTTTTGCATCCAAGCAATAAAAATAATAAAAAAAAAATGTAGTGAATCAAAGTAATATACTTATTAAATTTTAAAAAAAGGTTATCGGCAAGCATTTTCGCGTTTAGGCAGTTCTATACGAATAACAGAGTAGATATTTTTAATGTGCCTATAAACAATTAGTTACTAATATTAGAGCTCATATTCTTATCGTTAAGAAAAGTTCTTAATCAAACAGACTGTTTATTTTTTTTTTACAAGGTACTAAAAATATATTATAATAAATTACTTCATCTTTTATTTAACACTAGCGAATGCCTAAGGCCCACGTTTTTCCTATATTAATACCAAAATTCATTACAATCAGTCCAGGGGCTTAGATTTTTCGTATAACCTTCCATCTCTTATTTCCCTATATCCATCTTTTAGCGGAGGATTTTCGAAAAAATAAGTAGCCTATAATAGCTAAATTTTATCCAAATCGGACCAGTAGATTAGCCATGAAGGCGTGACAGACAAACAGACAGACTTTCGCATTTATAATATAAGTATGGATTTAACAGTTTTAAAGTGTTATTCACACACTTCACACAAGAATATGTATAAAAATTAGAACCGAGAGATTACCACTTGTCTTATACCTCATTAATTCAAGAATATCAACTTCGTTACACGCTTAAGGGTTGAAAAAAGCATATATACATACATCAAAAGTAATACAAAAACTAATTTAACATTGCAATTTGCGTCAATAATATATCGCTACTTTATAAGTATATCGGATGAATCAATGCGATTATCGCGATGTCGTGAAGCTGAGAGGCTCGTTATCGCGCCCTGACATAGACTTTAGCGTGGCGCATCTAACACTCTAGCATCTGCTGTCGAGTTGGACGCGCTCATTAAATTTAGGATAGTAGTGACAGACTTCAAACGAAAACTTTACTTTGGCTTACGCAATACGCGTTTATGTTTGAAAAATTGTATCTACATATTTATTAATTTAAATGTTTCTTAGTCCTTTATAGGTATGGTTGTTTTAAAGGTATGTTTTTAACTAAGAGTGTAGACTTAAAATATGGGCTATTTTAGATGAAAGAGACGTTTTTCCTTCATTTCGATTTAGGGTATACAAATAGTAATTAATACAAAATATATTAGGAAAGTCATTTACAAATACGAGTACTTAACCTAATCAACATTAAAGTAAACCTGACATCTTGATCTTCATCTATAAAATTGAATGAAATCATCAAAAGATCCTAAATTCATAACTTGCTTTAGTTAAATATTTTTGTTTTCATAATATCACAAAGTCGTAACTAGGTATTGAAATTTAAAGAGACATTTGATGTAATGAAATTTCGTTTGTCTAGAAAGTTGGTAAATTGGCTTTAAACATAATTATCCATCTTTCACTACCTACGGAGTACGGACGATTGAGGTTGCGCCGTTTGAAATTGTATACGAAATATTATATCATAAATAAGTTATATAATTTTCAAGATTATTATGATCAAACGTTTTTGCAGTCTGGTTAACTTAAGATAAGCCTCGAAGACATAAAATAGCCCTTATTGAGGAAACCTACAAAGGGACTCTTCTCATTATCATGTGAAATGTAAATTCTAATTTGTTTTCACGTACATTTATTATATTTGCAGATAAAAGACAATTAAACAATTATTTTCATTTCCCAGCTCTGATGAACAAATCAGGGCGGTGTTGAGCTCTTCCACTCAACATATAACTAGCTCCTACTATGCAGGAAATCGCATGAAACTAAAAACAATATAAATTTGCTTACAAATTGACGAATTAGATACAATAAAGCTGCTTAGAATATATTTTTGACACTAAAAATATAAAAAACACTATCCTACATATAAAAATATAAAAAATATCCTACATATAAAAAAGTCATTATTGACTGGCATAGGCTCCAATAAATAGGTCAATACTGCAATATAAGCAAAGAATATTCTCACAGTCATCAATAGCAAGGAATGATTCGAAGAGAACCACTATCCCGGTTAAATCTAAAAAAACGGAGGTTTTGACGAATTTGGCTTAAATTTATAGGGACATACAAAAACTAATATTTTTTTAAAGTAACGCATTAGAAATATGTAAATTTTATATATTTAACATTTACAATACAATATCCTACAATATCATGTGTGTGTCATAGTTACGCGTTGTTAAATTAAAACAAAACATACAAAATAAGTTTATTTTAATCTAGTTTTTTTTTTGCTATATTTTTTATTTCTAACCACAACAAAATAAGATAGAACATAGCCAATAACAACAGTTTTTGTTTTTCAAACCTGATATAGATTATCAATTTTAAATAACGAAAGTTTAAGTCACTATTGATTTTTTTTTAAATAAATCATATAATTAAAATTATAAAGCAACATATAAGATTAAATAACGAGTATTTTTTTCTATAAAGGCTTAAATTAAAAACTTTTATCTAACGGAATTAGGAAGAAACACCGTTCCCCACTTTCTGCCGAATTCCGGAGGCATTGCATGTTAAGTAGCGGTACTTAGTACCCCTTCGCCACGACTGGCTTCAAAATTAATATGTTTAAAAAATAATAACTACTTAGGTATAACAAATTATAATAGAACAATTACACAACTTAATTGTTATCCATACTTATATTATAAATGTGAATGTCTGTATGTTTATCTGTCACGCTTTCACGGCTAATCTATTGGTACGATTTAGATGAAATTTAGAATGAAAGTAGTAAAAATGACTGAGTCTAACATAGGCTGCTTAGTTTTTCAAAAATCAACCTCTAAAAGGTTGAAATAGGGGGTGAAAGTTTATATGAAAAATCTGCACCGCTTGACCGATTGTAACAAAATTTGACATATATATAGTTGATAATCCAACGTTAAACATAGACTACTTTATTTTTCAAAAATTCACTACCGAGGGTTGCAATATACCGAAATAGCCACGTAGATTACCGGCGAAGCCGCGAGCGGGCCGCTAGTATCCAATAAAGATGCATTTAAAAATTGAACCATTTAATAAATAGTATCAGCGTGTTTATAGCAGTGACTAAACGACATAATTGCATTCTATTGATTGGCACTTGTTATTATTCAGCCCTTGGCTACACTGCAATCGTAATTATACACTGTTGTCATACCTAGTCATTGAACACATCTATTTACTATAATGCAACAGTTGAAACAGAATATGAGTACACTCATATATATATAGAACTACTGGACGGATTTGAATGAAACTTTTTTGTTATATAATATTAAAGCTTAGGTAGGACTTAGAGTGTAACACCTGGTCTATAACCATGATAGAGAGCTATATTATGAGGTACAAGGAAATTGGATAGGGTCACTAAGCCCAATACTAAGTTTTGGGCAGCAGCTAGTTAGAAATTATATTATCTTTATCTTCATATGTCTTGGACATTAAAAACCTAGTGACAGATCACTCCGTTTTTCACAGTTTACAATTGGGCTACTGTGGTATATTACCTAATTGAAACCATATTAATGTTAGTATATTCTGCATAAAACTTTGTAAATATACTGACTGAGCTGATTGGCAGACTGATTTCTTTGTACCTACTTTAGAATATATTCGTAACTTAGTAAAATACAAAAACTATTTTAGATGTACATATAACTAATTTTCACTTGACTACAGTTGTTGTTTTGTTCAATTTTTGCTAAATTTTTTGTATGAAGCGTGACTTCCTTGAAATTGATTATGGGCTTTTCAGCTACAATGTTTGTTATGATACATACTGTGTAGATGACGATGACACTAAAAGGAATATATTTAAAACTACTTGGCAACGACAATAGGTTCATACAATATTGTTATCGTATACGACGTTTACTTGAAAATTTGCATATGTTGCTTAAAAGCAACAGATTCAGGTTGCTTATAAGCATTAGACTGCGAGAAGTAGGTAAAAGTAGCATCCCAAGATTTTCTTAATATTTTTTTTTAGACAGACTAGTTAGTGTAAATATGATTAAATATATGTTTAATTAGGAATTCATCATTATCATCAATGGCTGTATAGCCCTTGGTAGGTCCCTAGCCTCCTCTAACGCTTTGCACCATTCTTCAATGTCTGACGTTGCTCTTTTCCAATTTTGAAAGCCTAGAGTCTTGGGGTCTTTGGTAACTCCATCAAGCCACCTAAGCTGAGGTCTTCCAATCTTCCGTTTACATGATTAATATCATTGTAAATATATACGGTGGGGAATGGAGTGTCTTAACACTAGGTTCCCTCTACCTACCCTGCTGTGTGTACCGCACAGTATAGCGTGAAAACTAAATATATATATATATATACGCAATCGTTTATTATGACTTCTCCACATCATTTCTTAACACACCACTTATTTCTGTCAAGTTTAAATTAACTACTACTACATAATACGATATGCTCATTCAATGCTACTCGATATTATATAAGTCAGTCAATTTGCAGATTAGGAATATCCATTACCGCTTACGTACGCAATGTGGTTTACGAACAAAAATTTAATGAATTGATTCTGCCATTTTAAATATTTATTTTCGTAATTCTGCCATTTGTGGTAAAACGTTCAATAAGTTATTCGTAGATTTTATTATATGATAAAAAATATATATGTTTAGAATGTTCTGAGATCGTCTTATCTCTTGTCTATTTAGCCAAATTGTAATGTTAGCTTTTTCTTTTTTATAAGCAATATATTTTTAGGGTGAAAAGTGAAGCACATAGAGTTTTCGTAATCACTGCTAAGTATAATTAAACGATTTTAATTAAATACCATTATTCAATTAGACTCATAATACGTTGTGACAATATAATTTAAGAGCAACGTGCACAAACAACGAGGCCCTTGTGCGGCCATGTTTGGCAATCGCATATCTACAACAATTGTCCACATTTCGCTCCCATTCCAAGTATAGTGTATCCTACAACATAGAGATGTACGCCTCGAGTGACACTAGACATCGATCTCAAAGGCGAGTGTTTGCCCCTTTGTCTTACCAGGCAATTAGTGCAGTCCGTTCATTTAATTCTATCGGTCGATTAGTAGCGGCAGGTGGCCATTAATTGTGAAGCCAATTTGCCAGCCCCAGCTTGGGCGCCAGTCACGACGCTCGTTTCGTTTGATCGTATTCGACTGTTATTGCAGTTAGCGTACGATTATATACAATGTGTCTACGATTTATATTAATTAACTTAACATAATGTTGTCAACAGGTACTTAGTCTAATAAGTAGGTATTAAAGTTTGTAAGTACAATAATATTTCTTATGATACATAAATAGTATATTTGATAAAAAGCCCGCATATACCGATTACGAAAATGCATTAACGAAACTCTTTTCTGAGACATTACAGAAACTTTGTGTTTACCTCGGCAGCGATGAAAGAGTTCAAAACTTGATGAATTACGCGAGGGAGCCCGCATATCGACTCTCACCAACTTTTATATTAGAGGATTGGAAAAATTCATAGTGAATAACATTAACGTGAAAACTTTTTACCTGCGTATAATTCTTTTGTGCAGTGTAACTAAAAGCTTTTGGCTACATTACGTAAACTATTTGCCTAACGAGTTTGTTTGTCGCTGCATAATGAGAGTAGTCTTTGAATCCAGCATAACATTTCTATCTGATTTTGAGTTCGCTGTTAATTTAATCATCTGATAATTACTTGTTATGTAAAGTTCCGGAACTCACGTACAGCAATACTGTGACTAAATAACTAATATATAAGACGGTTCATTTTGAATTCATGTCATTTGCACTGTGCGTTCCTTGTATCGTCGTTGCTATGGAGCTGTTCTGCTATAATTATACCAGTATACATAAATTTGCAATAGTTTAACAATATTGGAAAATAATTTAAAATTGAACTGTTTTTGTACGATAATAAAACGTTAATTTCGTGACAAATGTGAGCTTAATACTTTAGTTACTTAGAGTAGCGGTAATTCAAAATTTACATGTTTCTTTATCCTTATAGCAATTGTTTTACAATTTAAAATAACAACAACAATAACAAAAACAATATATCACGTCTTGTGTTACTTACAAAAGCAAATCATATTGAATTGGACAGAAAATTTAATCAAAAATATATATAAAAAATCGTTTAAATATAAAACCAACAATCCTCTTAAAACTGAAAGCTAAAAAATATTTAAAATGCGCTATAATATTTATAATGTATAAAACTTTGTACACACGAACTTGGGAGCCAGACACGATAATTCTTGCATTGTGAAAAAAGTCGGCAGGACAGTAAGTCCCACTTAGACGACAAAGCTATGAATCCTACTCTGTGATCGTCCCCTTTGCAATCCGACTCCTTTTGTCTCATTATTGAAACGTCCTAACGGTTGTCTACGGGCTTTAATTATTTTTCTCGCATATTGTTTGAAAATTTAAGTGTTATTGTTTGAAAATAAGCCACTAGAATTTTTCAACTCAGCCAAAGAGCAAAGTGGTTAAATTAAAAACGAACAACGATTTCTTTCTTAACTTAAAAATGTCTAAAGCACGTTTTACAAATTAAAAAAAAATATTTAAAGATTTCTTTTTCCTCTTTAAGTTTAACTTAAAGTTATATCTGTTACCTATGTAAAACTTATATTTGTATATATGTTTAATCTACAAATTTTAATATAGGATCTTTTTAACAAATATTTATATATTAACTAAATAAAATTAAAAAAAATGTATTTGAAGCAAACGATTTCGCATGTTAACGCATAGCTCATCTATAATAAAAATCAAATTAACCTTTAATTAGCGTAGCTTACCACCTAACAACGTAACATCACACACTAGTTAATAGTGTGTCACAATATAATGAGCTTTTGTACAGAAACAATAAGGTATTATTTTAGTACATATTTATCGTGACATGTCGGATAGGGCTTTGTGGCGCGCGGCGGCGGTATTAGCGCAATGTCGCATCTTCAGAGGGCGGCGAGATCAAAGGATAGGTACACAGCAACCGCTCCCATTGATGTCGCGCACAAAGGGAATTGATTGTTGCAAACCTCTTTTTTAAAAAAAAACTAGATAGATATAAAGAGAAAGAATCGATCTCGCATCTGCCTTTTTATTAGCATTTCTCTTTGAAGCATTGATTATGATTTTATGGTAATGCTTACAGTTTGATATTATTTTTCAGGTAATTAATTACTTTATGTTGGAACGGTACAAAGGCAACTTTGTGACAGTCAAAATTAAAAGGTAATGTTAAAATAGAATATATATTAAATTTATAAGAGATTCAACTCTAAAATATAATATTCTTTGATGCTTCAGTAAGTTTTATAACATTTTCAGTGTTTCATAAAATAGTACAAAGGCTAAAAGAGTCTATGACAGACCGTTATTTCTATTTACATTTGTTTGAAGCGGTTGAAGATTATTTGCTATCACAATGTCAGATGAAATAAGCAAACAAAGTTCATTCAATATGACTGATATATTTAATGTAAAAAAATGGTTTATAATATTTTGTGTTTTAGATAATATGATATTTGAGAAAATAAGCAAATTGAGTATCAATTGTCTATTATTACATATTTCATGAATTTTTATTATAGTATCATTTGTTTGGTAATTAATAACTTTAATAAAATTTAAATATGTGTGTGCATAAGATTGAATTTAATTACTTACTAGCAGCAATAAAAAAAAGTAAAATAACATATGAAATAAGATTAAATGAAATATTATGTTTGTTTCTTTTATTTATTATATTATCATAAGTACAATTACTTGCACAATATTTATAAGTTATTAATTTACCTAATTAATACAAGAATACCATTAATTTATAAAATTAGAAAAAAATATAAAAAATCTGTACATGAAAATTATCATATATGTAAAGTACAATTATCTTAGGTTCAGGTTTATATATCTATCATAATTACATATATCTAGGATGATTTTGTAAAATTACTAAGATTCTCATATTGCACTTAATATTTTGTAGTTGTCACTTTATGTAGTAGAAATTTATATTTAGGTTTATATCAATAATTACTAATATTTTGTGAATTAAGCTTTAGATTGGTAATAAATTTAAAATGAATAAAATATAAAAAACTTTTTATTTATTTTAATTAAAAAATGTATTTTAAGGCATAAATACTTTAGCATCTATTATAATATGATAAAAAATCTTCGAAATGATGAAATAATAAAAAAAAAGTAAAGTATATTATTTGTTTGCTTTTTACTAGAAGTAACTTTTTCAAGTCAATAGGTAAACAAAGATGAAAACATAAACATAACTGTTTATAAAATTAAGCTAAGCATATTAATACATATTTACATAATATAAATGTATAGCATACAGAAACGTTGAAACTTTGAAGCCTTCAGTAGATATTTGAGTAGACAAGACATAACCTTACACAAAATTATTTATAACTATTACCTGCCCCTACGTTCTCGTAACTCGCGCAAATAAAGATAATTACTAAGTTCAAGAGCGGTTAAACATGCTTTAATGCGTAAAGTGTTAATTTTAGAAGTCGTAATCTTGAAATAAGCTTCGGTTTCTTACCTCGTTGACACCTGAATTCTCAACTGATCCCAGAGTTCGTTACAACTTTTTACACTAAACTTTGAACTTTAAATGGAGAACTTTTACACTTAATAATTATTGAACACTTAAAAAAACTTTTCCTAATGTTCTTTCACTTATAAACAAACATGAAACAAGAGTTTAATGTTGAAAACAAAAAATTATCCACACACGGTTGACGTCGCTTTCGCCATGGTGTTGATGCACACGAGGGCCATCTAGCGATGGCGGGAGACATTAAAAGAAACTTCTTTTCACGCAGTATTGTCATATATAAGTTATTTCTGAATTCATTATTGATATATATGTATATATATGTATTTAATAAACTAATTATATATTTTTTTAGTCATATGTATACTTAAAATATGATGTAATAAATTTCTTATCAAATTTAATTACTATTATATTACATTTATACATTTTTATGTATAGTCAAAAAGTGCATTCACTTGTATTGTACTTTTCAAAATCAAATATCCGTTGTCTTGTAATCGTTTCATTGTAAACATATACAAGTGTATATGTTTACATTTGCATTTTATGAAATAGTATGGCATTTTAAAATAAAAAATTATATTAATAACAATTTTACTTGTTAGTGTGTAATAAAGAAATTGTTGCTATTATCTCTTCAAAAATAGTTTAAAAAAGACAAAACCTTAGCACCTGGGACAGGGAGCATAGTGTCACTAATTTTAATTATATAAGTTTCATGCGTTAACGTAATCCTAGATGTATCTTTGATATTGCTCATTGAGTTCACTTTGGCTAAATTTTGTACGTACAGATAATTAATATGTTATATATTTATTGAAAAAATATACAAGCTAATCTCCTCTCATATATATATCATCTCTCTCATGTAAAATATTATTTCACTTTCCATATCAATAAAATTAGATTTTGGTCAAATCATTTCATAAATTTTAACAATGGACATTTCAAAATAATCATTTTATTATTTTTAGCGTAATATAAAGAGAAAGGCGGCAAATACAATTTTTATGGGAATAACTGATCTTTTTTTAGTAGATCAAATCTTTGTTAAACTTTTTATTTACAGGTGAAAGTGGGGACTATTCGTACGCGGCACACATACAAACAGTCGTTATAATGAAAAAACAAAAAGCACGCAGTCATTCATTTTGCATGTGTTGCTAATTTATAATATAGCCACCGTCAATCCATCTTAGTTTCACGCAACTCGCACCGATGATGATTCAAACTTTTGTTATTTCACCTTTTGTAAGTAATTTTTCACCAAAGTTTACTTGAATGGGCCAGTCGTGGCGCAGAAGCCCAAGCGTGTGACTGTAAACGACTACTTGTGGGTTCGCTTCCCACTCGAGGAGTGGAAATTAATATTTCCATTTTCTTCCCTCTGGTGTCGAGGCAAAGCGCGGCGTTAAGTTCCGTCACTTAACACGCAATGCCTCTGAATTTAGCGGAAAGTGGGGAACGGAGTGTCTTAACACTAGGTTCCCTCTGCCAGGTCACAGCAGGGTGCTGTGGGCGAGATACAGCGTGAAGCTAAAAAAAAATGTTTATGTGAATCAATGTACTATGTGTTGCTGCGTAGATATTTCCGTTGTAACTAGTAAATATCCTTAAGATGTTTTAACATAGCTATCAAGATTTATTTTATTAATTTAAAACAACTCGGAATAACTTAGTGTTAAATGATATATAAGAACGTCAAATTACTATGCTTATTTTATAAAGTTTCTGGTAAGTAATTAAAGTTAATATATTTTAGCTGAACTAAAGGGGAAATTGATTAATTTTGTTTTTAACTATATTATTATCTAAATGAAAGAAAAATAAACATATTTAAAAGCTTTATTCACTTAGCGAGTCCAACCCAATGTGTCTGGGAGCACCTTGTATAAAAGTACCTCATATGTAGGGTGGTACATTAATATATAATCTAGACTAAGATTCCAAATTAAATAAAAAATCTACGTTTTTTTACTAATTTGTGATAATATACTATAATAGTACCTTATATAAACAGCTCGAATTTTAACAGATTGAAGATGAAAAATGTAAAAACCGTGCGAAGTGTCCCCACTTTCCCCCATCCTGTAACTTCTACCGTTCAAATTGATCAACTTTAATCTCTACTTCTATGTCTTTCTTTTTAGTATTTTAACATATGCATTTAAAACCATTCATTTTTTCTAGTTCCTTGAGTCTTTTACATGTATGGTGCTCTTTGTTAAATTTATTTTCATTGTGATAATTACTAATAAGGAGCCTCAAACGTCAATTATATGAACTCTGTTTGCAAAATGTTAAAATTAATGTCCATCAAAACTGAATTTAAATAAAACACAATATTTTCTTTATAATTTTATTAATTCAAAGTACAGTTACATTTCAAATTTTCATGTCTCAGACTTAGTCAATAATAAAAGAAAACAAGGTTGGACAATATACAATAACAAATACTTAAGAAAATAAAAAAGCTAACGAAGCAAAGAAAAAAAAAACACTTAAAATATAAATAATAGCTCAGTTACTGGAATTTAGAACTTGGTTTTATGATGGTTTGTTCTTTTGGATATAATGCGTTTACAAAACAATTAAAGTCAAACAAATTAAAAATAAATGAGCGAGATTTCGATAATCTATTAATATTAAATTAGTTCGTCGTATTCATTGAGCAGGTACTAAATAGCAAACAAAACTATCTATAACAATGACTAAGCGGCATGACTTCATCTTAACTAACTAAAACATAAATTATTTATATTGTTGAAAAAAGACATACTGAGGTATTTCTTATAAAGGAACTACTATAATTTTATAAGAAAGTTACATCTACTTAGTCAAGTATTAGTTTATAGCCAAGTTATTTCAACTAAATTCCTTTCAATGGAGCCGTCTCTACATAAACGGTGCTTCGAGTCAAATCAAGAGTATATTATTTACCCTAAGATATTCAATTATAAAGAAATAAGTATACAAACAATATATGCAGTTTAAAAATCCGACACTGTTATAAAGTGCCATATTCATTAAATACACAAACTTTTTTAAGATACATTCAACATTATTACACACTAGACTAAGCATTTGGTGTTATTTTTAATATTTTTACTAATTACTAAGTAGTTACATTACATTCATATTTCTGCATAAAATTTTTCATGATTATTTATAGGTGTTTCATATGAATGTCTTAAATACTAATAAAAAAAACAAAAAATGTAATATTAAAACATGTATACTTTTCTTTTGCCTAATTTAAGACAAGCATACAATTGAAATAGTAGTCAAAAATAACAGAATTTGTGTCTAAAAGGATCGTATCCTAGTTTTAAACCAAATAAATATTTCCAATATATATAATTCTTTACGCTCAGCGTTGCGTTTTTGATAATATTTACTAATTTTTCATAACAAATGAAAATAATAATTCACAGAGTTAACTTCAGCCTCAAATACTATCAATATCAATATAAACAGTGATAAAAAATAAATTGTATGCATTTTGTAATAATTGACAGTAGAAGCGCTTTTGTATTAAAATATGAAAAATAAAACGCATCAGGCTAATTATAATTTTGTACATATATCTAAAATATATTGGGATGGATGTCAGAAAAAATAAGATTTTGCAAAATTTTTACAATGTTACTCTGCTATTAGACCTGACATTTTTAAGTAATTGACTTTACACCTTTTAATTCTTAAAATATCAGAAAGCAACAGTTAAAGGTGTTTTTATCTTTAAATGCTTCGTTTTATTTATTATCCATTTCAATTTGGTTGTAATTATTATACAAATAAAGAACGTGTCGTACAATACAATGTTTAAAATATTAATAGAAAAGCATTTAAAAATCAAACACCCTTTCTTTAAAAAGACAGTAAGAAGAAAGTTACGTAGAATTTAACACTAATTATTTATTTATTGACAATGATTATCATTTAGTACTGTTTCATGTATGGAATCACAGTGACAGCCTCTAAATATATATTAATATGAATCTAAATCTAAACATTCTATATTATTGCTCATTATTAGAGGTAATATATATAAGGACTTTTTAGCAATAATTATTCAAAATAGATAATAGATAGATATATATGAATATCAAAATAAAATATAGAATATAATCTGTATCAGGGGTGAGCAATCCTTTTTAATAATGTGCCCACACAATTTTTGACCATTATGACGAGCCAAATCGTTCTGTTCAATAATATATAAAAAAGTAACGGGAAACCATCTGTAACATAAAAACGGCCGCCTAGCGGCCGCATTAAATTATTTGGCAGGCCTCGGTTTGCTTACTCCTGCTATAACAGATTAGTCAACCTGTATTACTGTATAGTCATATGGTAAATATCTAGTAAGTAAATGAAAGACTATTGAAAAATTATAGAAAAATAATATTGCAATATTTGAGACAAAAATAAATTATCAACTCTATTACAACTACTAGAAGGGAACACTAATAATAATAGTGATGATGTTATAACATTAGTTAAGACAGCAAAGTATAAAGTTTTATAAAGGCTTGTAAAATGTTTTAGTACAAGCAAGCGTTTTAATTTTAGGCGATAATATGAGCTTTCATTTTTAATACATAATTTTATAAAAATCCATAAAATAAATTAAGACAAAAGCTAGTTAAGAAATATAGTTTTATATAATAACAACTCTCTATATTAGGGATTTTCTGAAACTATTTTCCATTTAATAGACAATTTAAAAATTATTCAAAAATCAATGTACATATGTAGTGTGTTTCAACATATCTATTGTTAGATAGTGAGAGTTATGTTACTAAAGTACTATTTTATATTAATAATCGATTTTTTGGAACTCACATGTCCTTTCCAAACACTAATAGCATACAAAAATTGTAATATACAAGAAATTTCATGTCATTAACTCTATTTTTACTACAAATGATTGCTACTACTATTGTACAATGAATATATGTAATAAACGAGTTTGAACTCTAAAAACCCTTCACAAATACGTAAAGTATTTTTTGGTATACACACTATTTTGAGATATAACATTGAACCATTCTACTTGAACACTCATTGAATTGGAAAGGCAAATTGATTTGACTATTCTTACAAAATGTCTATACTAAAAACACATTTGGACATATTTCTTTTTAAATTTAAATTCCTGCAAAAAGCAGCAAAAATAATATTTTCCAATATTTAGTATTTTACGCTCAAAACATTACATTCAGGCTTTCATTTTCTTGAGGCACTTGACAAAGTTGGTCATATCATATTCTTCTTCATACTGTTTATCGTCCCATAGGTCTGGTAGTGTTTCTATAAGGGCCTTCGCCCCCGGGGCGGAGGCCTGCGAGGTGGAGGTCCCCGGAGTGTTTGATAGCTGGAATAAGTCTAGCAACTGATCGGTCCCCATTGTCTCCATTGCTGCGTTTTCACTGCTTATCACTGTATTTGCTGTCATCAGTTTGAATTTTTGTAGGCTGAAAAATATTTTTATAATATTAGTCATATTGCAAATTGGCCTTCACGTGTTATATATTTGACATTTACGTTTTGTTTGTTGAATTATTATAATTCATATTGCCTACATGTATCTTGTTTGTTTATAAATGTTTGTTTATAATTATTACTGAAAAATGATTATAATATCAAATACCTATAGAGTAACAAATTATTTAAAAAAGTTAACATTAATTAAAAACATGCTTTGTACATGTATCGAAATATTTTAAAATACCATTATAGTACTCTACTATAATAACATTACTTAAGTTGCAATGAAAAAATCAATTATTGCATCTTAATTCTATGTCTTCTTTAAATAATAGAATAGAATAACATCTAACTAATAATCCAAAAAAAATGTAATAAATACAGACAATAGGCTTGAACTCTGAAGAACAGATAATAATAATACCATAATACAGAAGAAATACAAATTGCTTAAAATATTGATTTAAGTGTTAAAAAAATACTAACCCCATAATTTTCTCTTCAAGTGTATCTCTAGTAATAAGTCGATACACGTTAACGACTCGCTTCTGTCCGATACGATGCGCTCTGTCCATTGCTTGTAAATCCTTCATAGGATTCCAGTCATGTTCCACAAAGATGACAGTGTCTGCACCCGTCAGGTTCAGACCGAGGCCACCCACCTGGAAATAGATATTTTGTTTTAAAAAACGTACTATTCACACTTTTGTCTTATGTAGTATTAAATGATAATAATATCACAGAATATTTTTCCAACTTTTATAGAAATCACATACTTTGAGGAACTGCCAATATATAAAAAAGAAAATCACGTTTATCATAACAAATGAGCAACAAATATTAAAAATTAATCTTCTGCATACTACTCTACGAATATATACTTAAAAAAGAACACATTTAACAAGATTATATAGCTTACAATGTATGCATGTTTGTTCCGGTGGTATTTTAACTAACGAAACAAAAGGTATTTTTTTTAGCTTCACGCTATATCTCGCACATAGCAGGGTAGGCAGAAAGAACCTAATGTTAAGACATCCCGTTCCCCTTTTGCACCCGAATTCTTGAGGCGTTAGTCGTTAAGTGGCGGTACTCCACGTAGTGCTTTGCCTCGGCACCAGAGAATATTAAACACCTCACTTTCTTTTAGATTTCTCTTTAGATCTTTTAACTATATTTTTTAGTTTTAATATTAAAAATAATATTAAATTTAAAAAAGTAATTAAAAAATACTACTGATACAGTCCAAATAACATCACAAATACTCACAGCTGTAGTTAATAGAAGAACATCAATAGAAACATCAGTATTAAACCGAGTCACAATAGAGTGTCTCTGGTGAGGCGGTACACTGCCGTCCAAACGTAGATACGTAACTGAAGGCAAGTGTTTCTGCAATAAATCTTTTTCTACGATATCCAACATTTTCTTCAATTGGCAGAATATAAGCGCCCTGTGTTGGGATACCACTGCGCCAGATTCACCACCAGTTGCAGATGTGCCTATACCACAGTCTAGAAGAAGTTGCCTGAAACATAATTGATATTATAATATGGTAACAAATAGTTATATTTGAAAAATAACAAATAAATATAGTGAAAAAAAAACAGTGTAGGGTAAGAGCAACTGACTATAAACTAAATAAATAGTTTATAGAATGATTATATTTAACTTATTTTAATTTTTCAACACATTAAAGTAAAGTGCGACGATGACTTAAGTGGAGCACGAAGAGTCTCATTTCTCTCTAATAGATCTATTCTGCTGTGTGAAAAGCGTGAAGCTGCAAAATTAGGTACTTAGAGATCATAAACATTTCCTTAACAAAGTTTAAGATAATTAATAAGTTACGAGTTTTTTTCAAAAAAAATATTAATTATAATGGTGGTGTTCAAGATACATTGCATGTTGTTCTACATAAATACTTATTATTCAGTATATAATTTATACTATAACAGTTAAAACAGTATGTTAGTACGCACACGTCTTCGAAACTATAAGATGAATTGGAATAAAACTTTTTTGTTGTATATATAGTTTGTAAGCTTAGGCAAGACTTAGTTTGCAATTGATTTATACTTTGATGACTGATGTAGAACTATAATAAACCAGCTACTTTAAATTGCATCTAAATAAAAGTTGTTCTGCATATTTTGGCAAGAAGACTTATGGCCAGTGGCCAGTCGTAGCCCAGTGGCACAAGCGTGTGACTGTAAACGACTGGTGGTGGGTTCGATTCCCACTCGAGGAGTGGAAATATTTAATATTTCCATTTTCTTCGCTCTGGTGTCGAGGTAAAGCGCGGCGTTAAGTTCCGCCACTTAACACGAATGCCTCCGAATTCCGCGGAAAGTGGGGAACGGAGTGTCTTAACACTAGGTTCCCTCTGCCTACCCTGCTGTGTGCGGGATATAGCGTGAAGCTATTTTTTTTATATATATTTAAACAAAACTAACTTCAAAGCTGGTAATTTAGCTCCATGTTCAATATCATCCAGCGATGAGCCTTGCTGAGTCAACTGGCGAGTTACACGCACCGCCTCGGGGTGTTCCGGCACGAGGACCAGTTTCGGATGGTTACATACATTCTGTAGGTAGTGGAGTGCCTGGAAACGTTTACGGTAGATTAAATTATGTGTATAAATTTGTACTTAGGGTTAATAAGTTGAAGAGTCGGTTTAAATGTTAATAAAAGATTGATAATTCTTTGTGGCCAGTCGTGTGACTGTAAACGACTGGTTGTGGGTTCGATTGCCACTCGAGGAGTGGAAATTATATTTCCATTTTCTTCGCTCTGGTGTCGAGGTTTAGCGCGGCGTTAAGTTCCGCCACTTAACACGCAAGCCTCCGAATTCGGCGGAAAGTGGGGAACGGACTGTCTTAACACTAGGTTCCCTCTGACTACCCTGCTGTGTGCGGGATATAGCGTGAAGCTATTTAATTTTTTTAATTTATAATTCTAAGAGATTCAAACAATTTCACATAAAAATACAAGAGTATTTATAAATAACATAAAAAAGAAATTACCATCAATAATTAAATCACATTTTTTTAATTTGATTCATTATTTTTAGAATTCATTGGTATTTTTTATTCAACTTCTAATAGCCGGAATGTTAACGACCAAGTATATCACATTCCACAGCAGTTAATATTTTTTATGAGTAAAATAAAATTCTGACTAAATGATTGTATGTTAAAATTTCCATTCAAAAAAATACTAAATACTTTATTTCCAAAAGAAGCAATAAAAAAAAGGAAAACAATGACATATAGCCATATCACCTTTATCTACCTTACCACTATAATAAAAAGAAATGAAAACAATTGTAATTCAACAATACCTGGAACACATGTGTATGAGCAGATATATCTTGCGGCATGTGTTCCCTTGAGAAGTGTTCGTAGAGGCGTCGCTGTAACGGACTTAGTTCACAATAGTAGTCTTGTGTTATCTTTGGAGGTAGTTCACGTAATACGTCTTCCTTTACACGACGCAGGAGGAAGGGTAGAACCTGTAATATAAGAAAACAATGTTTAATGTAACTTAGTTTACAATTGTTATAGGAAAACGGCCAAAAATATATATATATATTACTTATTAATATGTATGTAAATTTTAGTAAATATAATAACGTTTGATAAATTTGTACGTAATGATAAACCTTTTATCAAGACATTTCGTTCTTCACTTTCCGCCTGAATCCGAGACATTGCATGCTGAGTGGCCTAACTCTACGTCGCACCCGAGCAGAGAAATGAAAATAATTAACATATAACCATACTCTCGAGTCAATCAATTAATTTAATTAGCTTAACGTGGAAAACTGGTGGACATTCCGTCTTGACACTATTGCCTTCCTTAACTACCTTACTATACTGCAAAAAAAGCAGCGAGAAGCAGCTAACGTCCAATATCAATCTTATCCAAAAACTGCAACCTAAGATTGATTTAGCAATCAATTTTTTTAAGTAAATCATTTTTTAATAAAGTAAAGGTTGAATATATACGGCCAGTCTTGGCGCAGAGGCACAAAGTGTGACTTTAAAGCGACTGGTTGTGAGTTCCATTTTCTTTGATCTGATGTCGAGGCAAAGCGCGGTGTTAAATTCAGCCACTTGCTGCCCGAATTTGGCCGAAAGTGCGGAATGGAGATTCTTAACACTAACACTAGGTTCCTTCTTCCTACCCTGCTATGTGCGAGATACAGCGTGAAGCTACAAAAAAAACGTTGAATATACAATTCCTGAATTACTTATTGGCAATCACAATCGACTATTAACATTGTACGTAAATCAATCTGTCACAAACAATACCTGTCTATGCAGAGCCTCGCAGGCGAGCGCGCCGGCCTGCAGGTGGTGCGGCGAGGCGCGGGGGTCGCGCGCCGCCAGGATGCGCCGCGAGTAGCGCGCCGTGAACTGCCGCTCCGTGCCCAGCAGCCCCGGCATCAGGAAGTCGAACAGCGACCACAGTTCTAGCACGTTGTTCTGTGGAAGAAAAGGTAAATATTATTTCTATTAGAAGGTCTCTCAAACTACTAAGTCAGATTTGATTGTGAAACCATGGTGTTCAGTAAAACACATGACAGCTGGACTTCAAATCGTCCTAATATGTCTTAATATTATATATACAAATGTAAGATTGTTCCGATTTAGCGCGTAAATTATTAGTTTCGATCATTATAAATTATCAACTCAAATAGTTTTATTCAAAATAAAAAGTTATATGCTTCAGTATAACATCACAAATAATTTACCACATGCTCACTAAATGTAATGCCGCAGTCCTAAATAGAACCGGCGGGAACTCAGAAAGATTTCTTTATCATAACAGAGAACATATGATTTTTTACATATAATAATATTAATGAAAAATATATCAAAAAATTATTGATGTTGACATCTCATATAACAACGGAAATCTTGAATATAATTCAATATAACTAATTTTAACCTAATCACATTAAATTATATTATAACAACATACCTGAATAGGCGTCCCCGACAAAATCAACCGATGATTAGCGACTAGTTGTTTGATAGCCTGAAACGCTTTGGTCTTCCCGTTCTTAATAACATGGCCTTCGTCCAAAATGCAGTAGTTCCATTTAATACTGCTGAAGAAATCTATATCTTTTCTGACTATATCGTACGAGGCGACTATGAGGTTGTAGAAGCCGACATGTGACCTGAGCCTTTCTCTTTCAGCTGGAGGACCGACGTATTGCATCGGCTTTAAGTACTTAGTAGGTATGAATTTGTTTACTTCGAACACCCAGTGACCTGAAAAATGTTGTATATTTAGGTATAATAAGTTTTTTTACCAAATCGATTTGAGAGCGATTTGTTTAAGATCAATATGATGTTATTGGATATATCTTATAATATATACAATATATTTTGACATGAACATTTTTCAACGCCAATTTAAATATAGATGTTGCCTTTAAATTTTACCTTCCTATATAAAAATATAAATAAAATATTAAAATTATAAGCAACAAATATGTTTAAAAGATTCTATATAGATAATACTCACCAGTAAGCGTAGGCGGACAAACAACCAGCGAAGGCATATGAGGCCTTCGTTCCTTAGCGCGTTCGTAGTGTGAACCCGCTACCACCACAATAGATTGCAACGTCTTCCCCAACCCCATGTCGTCGCAGAGCACACCGTGTAATTTGTACTCGTTTAGGAAACGCAGCCAGTTTACTCCTGCCTGGAATAGAATGTTATTATTATATCTGTTTTTAATTTTTTATCTTCAAATATTTAATATATGTAAGTCAGCCTTAATTATTTTTTTAGCATCACGCTTTTTCTTCACAGTAAGCAAGACACTCAAAAGTCAAAATATTTTAAAACTTTTAAAATATAGTTGCCTATATTTATTAACATATTAAATATTATCAGTATTAACATAATAAAAAATTATAAAATTTACAATTATTCCGTTTCTTATTTTTATCATAAGTCAGAGGGAAATCTTACTGTAGACATGATTGTTTGTGGGTTTGACTTCCACTCGATGCAACGATCATATTTAAAATATTTCAAAGACAAAGGGCGGCGTTGAGTTCTCTCAACAACTTGGGGCCGGCCATTCGACGACAGAGTGTCTTGACCCTAGATTCTCGCCAACTGCCCTACTATGAAGGGTAAAAGCATGAAACGATATCAATACATAACAAAATTATATTTTTGCAACCATTTTTCTTATAAAATAAAATTTGTGTAATATACAACATCTTTCACAATTTACCTGCTGATAACTCCTCAATTCAGCCGACACCGGTATAGGTATCTTATAATCCTTAATAGATTTCGGATTGAACAGTTGTTCCAGAAAATGTTTATCTTTTTGTCTTCTCTGTCGTAGTTCCTCAGATAAACCTTCAGGCTCAGGTATGGCTCCGTCGAGAGGCATAAGTTGTATGAGCGTCGCGAAACAACGGGTCGACATCATACGTACTGCTTCATTGTGGTCACTCATTCGACCTAATATATTAAAATAGTTTTTGTTAAAAATTATTTTAAATTTCAAATCTTAAAAAAAAATAACCTACTCTTCTTTACTATTAATTAGCCTAACATTTATAAACGTAATTTTTATATAAATTCAATTATATTCTGTTCACACGTTCACCGTCTAAAGTTTACATTTTATACTGTCTAAAAATAAAACAAAATTTAAGATGCAACGCTTCTAAAAATATATTTAATTTTATCACAACCGTTATAAGAAGAAACCTTATTTTATTCAATAAAGAAAGTTAAATTCTAAACGAAATGTTAATTTCAAATATTTACATGACTCATAAACAAAAAAACATAATTTGTAAAGTCATTTCTTCTACTAATTGGCATTTAAACATTATATTATATTTTACACTAGCTATGTCTGCGACTTCGTCTGCGTGTAAAAGTAGCTTAAGTTGCTCCTTATTATATCGGCTATCTGCCTAAGAAGGCCCCGTCAAAATCGGTCCAGCTACTCCAAAGATCAGCCAGAACAAATAAACAGACAAAACGACAGACAAAACATGCAAAAAATGTTTTGTTATATATACGTATATATACATATGTATTTAGTATAAAGTGGTTATTTTAATATTATCCCCATTTATTAGTATACATATAGTAATAAACTATATAATTAGGAAAAAGTATAAATCTATCAACATTACCTAACAAAGGCACAACAAGCAATGCTATATAGGGCACCAGTTGCAACTGCAACGCGTCGACCGTGCGGGAGAGCGCCTCCGCCGCGCCGCAGCGCACGCGGTCGCTGCTCAGGTCCGATAGCGCTTCTATTACCTGTTGGGTTGAACTCATTCAATGACAATGTTGTTGTGAATTTAATCCCTAGAGTATGTAAATATTCTAAACTGAATTGAAATCGTTACTTTCCAAAAAAAAATTAAGAATAACATGTTAAGAAATGAAGGGTATCCCTTCATTTCTTAACTATGTTCTGCAGCACTGTGTCAAATTATAATTGCAGTTTTATTAAAAAAAATTTTATCGCGGCGTTAAGTTCCGCCACTAACCACGCAATGCCTCTGAATTCGGCGGAAAGTGGGGAACGGAGTGTCTTAACACTAGGTTCCCTCTGCCTACCCTGCTATGTGCGGGATATAACGTGAAGCTAAAAAAAAACAAAATAAAATATGCATAGAATAAGCAATTATCGTGCCTTGCATCTTACACTTAAAGAAATGATTATATTTAAATTAATTTCATTTCTTCGCTCTGGTAAGACAAAATTAATTAACGCCACTCAACACAATCTATAAGAAAGAGTTCGTCGTAAACTGGAGAATTAATTACACTAAGGTTGTACTGCCGATTCCCCTATTCTAAATAGAAATAATCATATGTCACACAAAAAACCCCTACCATTACACCACAATAGTGTAACAAAAAGATCCCAAACCTTATACCTCAAATACACCTCACTAACAACACCCCCCCATCAACCCTACACTCATGTCTCTATGTATGTTTCGCGCGTCAACCCTATACACAACACTACCGAAACCCCACACACACCTCACTGACGACACACTGCATCACGCAGTGCGGGTCTCTCCCCGCCAGGGCTGCCAGCACGCGCGCCGCCATGTGCCTGGCGCGCGTCTCCCCTATACACACCTCACTGACGACACACTGCATCACGCAGTGCGGGTCTCTCCCCGCCAGGGCTGCCAGCACGCGCGCCGCCATGTGCCTGGCGCGCGTCTCCCCTATACACACCTCACTGACGACACACTGCATCACGCAGTGCGGGTCTCTCCCCGCCAGGGCTGCCAGCACGCGCGCCGCCATGTGCCTGGCGCGCGTCTCCCCTATACACACCTCACTGACGACACACTGCATCACGCAGTGCGGGTCTCTCCCCGCCAGGGCTGCCAGCACGCGCGCCGCCATGTGCCTGGCGCGCGTCTCCCCTATACACACCTCACTGACGACACACTGCATCACGCAGTGCGGGTCTCTCCCCGCCAGGGCTGCCAGCACGCGCGCCGCCATGTGCCTGGCGCGCGTCTCCCCTATACACACCTCACTGACGACACACTGCATCACGCAGTGCGGGTCTCTCCCCGCCAGGGCTGCCAGCACGCGCGCCGCCATGTGCCTGGCGCGCGTCTCCCCTATACACACCTCACTGACGACACACTGCATCACGCAGTGCGGGTCTCTCCCCGCCAGGGCTGCCAGCACGCGCGCCGCCATGTGCCTGGCGCGCGTCTCCCCTATACACACCTCACTGACGACACACTGCATCACGCAGTGCGGGTCTCTCCCCGCCAGGGCTGCCAGCACGCGCGCCGCCATGTGCCTGGCGCGCGTCTCCCCTATACACACCTCACTGACGACACACTGCATCACGCAGTGCGGGTCTCTCCCCGCCAGGGCTGCCAGCACGCGCGCCGCCATGTGCCTGGCGCGCGTCTCCCCTATACACACCTCACTGACGACACACTGCATCACGCAGTGCGGGTCTCTCCCCGCCAGGGCTGCCAGCACGCGCGCCGCCATGTGCCTGGCGCGCGTCTCCCCTATACACACCTCACTGACGACACACTGCATCACGCAGTGCGGGTCTCTCCCCGCCAGGGCTGCCAGCACGCGCGCCGCCATGTGCCTGGCGCGCGTCTCCCCTATACACACCTCACTGACGACACACTGCATCACGCAGTGCGGGTCTCTCCCCGCCAGGGCTGCCAGCACGCGCGCCGCCATGTGCCTGGCGCGCGTCTCCCCTATACACACCTCACTGACGACACACTGCATCACGCAGTGCGGGTCTCTCCCCGCCAGGGCTGCCAGCACGCGCGCCGCCATGTGCCTGGCGCGCGTCTCCCCTATACACACCTCACTGACGACACACTGCATCACGCAGTGCGGGTCTCTCCCCGCCAGGGCTGCCAGCACGCGCGCCGCCATGTGCCTGGCGCGCGTCTCCCCTATACACACCTCACTGACGACACACTGCATCACGCAGTGCGGGTCTCTCCCCGCCAGGGCTGCCAGCACGCGCGCCGCCATGTGCCTGGCGCGCGTCTCCCCTATACACACCTCACTGACGACACACTGCATCACGCAGTGCGGGTCTCTCCCCGCCAGGGCTGCCAGCACGCGCGCCGCCATGTGCCTGGCGCGCGTCTCCCCTATACACACCTCACTGACGACACACTGCATCACGCAGTGCGGGTCTCTCCCCGCCAGGGCTGCCAACACGCGCGCCGCCATGTGCCTCAGCGCCGTGTGCTTGGCGCGTGTTAGCGCTATGCACGCGTTGGCGCCGCGCACTACACGCCGCCAGAGGGAGTTGCACACGTGGTGGGATACGGCTTCTATTACTTGGAGGCGAGATATCAACTCGTCTACCGCTTCGTCTTCTATTGTTTCTAGATCTGGAATATAAATCTATGTTTAGTGTTTTCATTGGAAAAAAAATGTTTGATAACATTTAATTAATCGTTGTGGAGTACGCAAATTTCGGGTGTCATTTTGGGGAAGTGATTATTTAATTTCTCTGCTGTAGTGCAATATTTTGAGAGGAAAGTAGAAAGTGAAATGTCTCATGAAAGTTCTCTATGACTACAATGCTATACGGGAAAATGCGTGAAGCTGCTTTGGTATACTATATAATATTAAGAAAAATACATTGCTTATATAATCATCTTATTTATCTTATTACATAAGCCACAGACTTTATCCACAGCTTTAAAAATTGTATTAGTGAAATAAACAATGTGATCAGTATCTCACCATTATCAGTCAAGATTTTTTCCAAAGGTTCGGTTATAAATTCCCATAGCTTTGGTAATTTGTCTGGAAGTTCATCTCCAAAGTGTTGTGTTAAACTAGTCAGAGCCATTGTTGCTCCTCGTCTTTGGATTCTTAGTAGTTTTCTAGCCTGTAATGAAATATATCGAATTAGAAATAAATATTTGTGTGCCAGATGGGAATCGTACCTACGACTAAACACATTTTCAGACGTATTCCCACTTCAATATTTTTCAAGTCTTTGTAAAATGTTATAAGAAAATTACATGCAACACGCCATTTAAAAATTATATTTAAAGTGACTTCAACAGTAATTTTATTATAAATCCTACGAATTAGAGAAACTTTTAAACTTTTATTTTAGATCATTAATTACAGCAGATACTGTCCTGTCGAGACCGGTCGTGGTGCAAGGGCATAATTGTGAATGTAATCGCGGCTGGTTGTGGGTTCTATTCCCACTCAAGGAATTGAAATATTTTATTTCTTTCGCTCTGGTGTAAGGCAAAGCGCAGCGTTAAGTTCCGCCACTTAACACTCAATGCCTCCAAAATTCGGCAGTGCATGGGAAACAGAGTGTCTTAACACTAGGTTCCCTCTGCCTACCCTGCTCTGTGCGGCGATACAGCGTGAAACTACAAAAAAAGTTCTTTTTATTTTAGACACATTAATTAAAGCAAATGAAAAAACTCTTGAGCAATACTAATTATCATTCATTCACCTCATCCTCCTTAGGCAACAGCTGTTCCAACGCAAGCAGATCTCCATGCGCATTAGAATGCGCGTGCGCGTGCGCATTGTGCGCGGAAGGGGGACGCCCCCGCCGCGGCACTACACGCTCTGCGCTGCGGTGTTGCTCGCGTAGGGTCACTATACCGTTGTATTTTGTTACTGGGAAGAGAAAATGAAGGGTTGTATTGGCATTTTTTTTAAATAGGTTGGTATTGTAATAAGTTTACATTTAGAACTATATTGAATATAATTAATAAAAAATGACTGCCATATTATGTAATATAGAATTTATATTTTATAATTAATGTCTAATCAAGTATTCAATAATTTATTATACTCTTCAAACATTTTTATTTTTTAATAATTCAAACATTACTTCACACAAATGTTTCAAAACATCATTACGATATTTATTATTTATTATTATATACAGTACTTTATTATTATAAACATATGTAAGTGGTATAACTTACAGGTAGGCCCGTGCACAGTATGCACTTCCACCTTGCCCTCCCCACCGCTGTCGCCGCTACCAGAATCTTGGTTCTCCTCGGAATTCTCGAGGGTGACACGCGGCGTGAATTCTGGGTCGCATCTGGAATATATTAATGTTTTTTAGTAAGTTTTTCATAGTGAAGAACATTTTAACGACATGCTCTTCAGCAACTGGAAAACAGTATAAACTGTAATTTTAAGAAATTGATAGAAAATATAACTTTGATTAAAAATGAGATCATTAAGAATGGAGTATATTTTATAAAAAAAAAACAATATTCATAAATCATGCAAGCATTTTACAACTTTATAGACAATCATTATCGTCATAAAGAAAGACAATGTGTGAAATTGACTATTCATAAACCTGAATGATTTTATCATATACAAATTCAAATATCATTTATAAAATATAAAGATGATTACAAAAAACGTCCGTACCTTAAAAAAGCCTTCAAATTGACCAACACTTTATTATTAGGACATGACTCCCTTAACACCAGCTGTGCTAACAACGCCGCCAGCGTACGAGCGGAATTCCTCTGCAACTCCTCAGAACATTCCTTCTTTATGCTCTCCATGAGTGGCCTTACTACCGGGTTGAGACGTTCAGGTAGAGCTGCTAGGTACGCCACTGCCCCGCTTAGAGCTGCTTGTACTCTGAATTATAAGTCATAAATGTGATGTAAAATATAAAAAAATCTAAATTTATCAATTTCTAACACTTAGAAAATTGGTTTTCCTAAATGTGGTAAATCCTTATTGTATTCTTGTTATTACAACTTTTTTTTCCACATAGTACTAGTCAGGGAGAAATTTTGTATCAAGACACTCCGTTCCCGACTTTTTAAGTGGTAGAACCCAAGGTCTACATAAAAATTCTCATATGTTTAATACAACTTCATTAGCTGTTATTAAAAATGATTTTAAAATTAAATAGCTTCTCGCTATATCCCGCACACAGCAGGGTAGGCAGAGGGAACCTAGTGTTAAGACACTCCGTTCCCCACTTTCCGCCGAATTCAGAGGCTTGCGTGTTAAGTGGCGGAACTTAACGCCGCGCTTTACCTCGACACCAGAGCGAAGAAAATGGAAATATAATTTCCACTCCTCGAGTGGGAATCGAACCCACAACCAGTCGTTTACAGTCACACTCTTGTGCCACTGGGCCACGACTGGCCACAAATTACACACATTAAACTACAAAATTACACACAACAATTACACTTATTAAAAATGATTTTCAAATTACTTTACATACGCCGAAACGTGTTATCGTTGCTGGTTGTATGTTACTATTGGAAATGTTACATTTTTGAATATATATAAAAATTAAAAATATATATTTTTTTATACTAAAACAACAAATTTTAAATTTATAAAAATGCAATAATAAGAACTACACAACTCACGATATATTCAAAGTAGCCTGTTCTTGAGCACAAGTAGCGACTGCGGAGTGGAGTGCGGCGCGACGTTCTTCCAGCGAAGTTTGCACGCGTTTCGTCTTTAAAGCAGCTACTAGGGGCTGTGTTACTGTCGTCATTGATGATACCTGGTGGAATGGAAAAAGTTAAAATTATAACTTTTATAGGATAAATATTGCATTAAAGAAATAATATGAGCTATTTGTGTACAAAATGTGGTTCTGATTGTTTATAATTTAAATATTTGTAAACAATTAGTATTTTAAAAATAATAATTAGTATATTTTTATTTACTTATTTTTTTTTAGTTTAAATATTTGTAAAGAATTAGTATTTTAAAAATAATAATTAGTATATTTTTATTTATTTTTTTTATTTTAAAAAATATTAACACACACATTAGTCATTTTTTATGTAATATATTTAGTTTCTCCCGTGGGGGGACGGTTTAAGAATACAATTCCCCCCGCCGCTGGGTAGCGTCCCGTAAAAGGCGGGTAACCCAGTAGTTTGGTGGTAGGAGATTCGTTCTCCGAATGGCTCGCGACCACTATCATGTCAAAGACGAACCGCCAAATATCTTATGATACGTTCCGGTTCGATGGCATGTAAGCCAGATCTCCCTATTCCCATCATTCCCATCCTTCCTCCCTCTTTCCGTCCTATATTCCCAAGGCTGGCAACGCATCCATAACTTTAATGTTGTGGATGTCTATGGGCGAAGGTAACCACTTAACACCAGGTGGGCCTTCAGCTCGTTTGCCTTCTTTATACCATAAAAAAAAATATATATATTTTATCCTGTGTCCTTTTCTTTTAAAATTTTTATAATTGTATATAATACCTTATGGTTATTTTCATCACTAATTGTAATTAACTTTGTATAATTGATATTTGTTTCACAGTTGTACTATTTTTTTATTGTTTGCTATAAAAAAATAACATATTAGCTGAGATAAGAGAACATTAAAACAATATCGGTATATAAAATGTGGTGGTGTTTTATATCGATTTATATTGACTAATTCATACGAACGTATTTCGTGGCACGAAATTTGAAAGTTTGTACATAAAATATGAAATCCATATTGTAAAATTTAAGTGTACTATGATGGTTTGAATTGTTTCAGTAGCTCCTATGAAAAAACCATGGCATTCATTTTCTTCAAAAAATTATGTAATTATAATTTAGTTATTAACACATTAATATTATAATAAAAACATTACTTAGTGATAATATAAACATTAATATAAATAATATAAACATTAGTTTATATTATTTAGCTATTCAACGAACCTGTTCTAGCCTCAATATATTATTGAACTCTTCATTTTCGACTGGTAATTTGTAATGTTTCATCATTGCTAGCAAATCTCGTGCCTCTTGTAGGATTCTGGTAAGAGACAACAAAAATTAAACAAAGGACAATAAATAACATTTCTTATGTAAAAAAAGTTCTTTTATAGTCTCAAAGTAATATTCACACAAATACTTGTATGTTTTTTTTTTAATTCAGAGAAAATGTAAAACTTGAAATTTCAAAAAAAAAACTTTTGTTTATTTTCAACTTCCTTGCATGTCAAGGAATTTCAAAATATCCTAAAACTCTATCTAGATGAAATAGATCTACATAAGAGTTTTAAGTGTTATAAGTTAATTGTGTTTGAAAATTTGCACTTATGTCCGGATTCAAAGATAATGCAATATTTTCAAAATATAAACAATTTCGTTGATCAGAAGGTCCATTACATATTCAAATAATATTTCAAAGGACCGTCCAATCTTTTCAGGTATATACGAGTGTAATCAAACAATAGAATACACGAAGGGGCGGAGCGCGCGCGCTCGGGTCTGCCCGAGCATTCGCACCTGCTCGACGCTCGGCCACTAAAATTGATGTAGCTTCGAAAATATGTCGAATTGGCCTCTAAAATTTTGAACACATATTCTTGGATAGTTTTGGAATAGATTTAAGACAAAAACGAAAAATCGATTTTTTGAAGCCTGTAAAGCAGACTACTGCCTTAAGCATGTTTTTTAGTTAACAATGTATTGTGTGATTATTTTCCCCTGCATTGCAATTATATATTACTTATCCATATAAAAGGTAATTAAAACAGACTGTTCAATTAAAATAATATTATATATATCTTACCTATTACAGTTAAGTGCGACCTCATCGTAATAAAGTATTTGGTTGAGTGCTGTGTGAAGTGTCGTTATCAGTAAGGGCGGCGCTAGTGCGGCTATGTCATTTTGCTTCTCAGGCTTCTTATCTTTATCACCATCCTGATAAAAATCAATTTAAAAGAATATTCTTTACAATTAATTGTGCACATTTTAAGGTTAGGTAGTGGTAAAAAACACTACAAAGTTACTTCAATAAACACATTTTTTATCACACTTGTAAACTACGACGTGCCAAAAGCATATGTGAATAAGCAAAAATATGATAAAAAATAATATTTAAAATTCATATTTTTTCTCGCATAGTGGGGTAGTCAGAGAGAACCTGGTATCATAACAGTTAAATCTCAACCTACCGTCCGAAATCGGGATACAATGTTTCGTTTAATAAAGTTGCGGAACGCTACGCATCGTCTTACCAGAGCAGAGAAATAAAAAATAAATAAATATAATAATATCACCGAATAGAAATCAAATCCAATGGCCTCGCAATAATACATATAATCATTTAAATACGAAACTAACCTCATTTCCATTACAAATAGCATGTATACTGGGCGGATATAGATTATGTTCCACCGTGTGTCGCGCCCACGACGATATCACCAGACTCGCTACTAGCCGCTGCAAGGCACTGCCCGAACGTAGGTATACTACCATAACCTGTGAAATTGAACATTGTAGTTGAAAATGTTATTAAAAAGATTTTTATCGTAATTACAGACAGGCTATTTTATATAATAAATATATTTTGTGCAAACTTCGTTAAAATGTAAAATTTAAAATTATTAAATAATCATTAAAAATAAATTAAAAGATTTTAAATCGGAGCAGGATTTGCTTTAGCTAATTAAATTAAAAAAAATCCTTAGTTAGGTTTACATGTTATTCTGTTAACAACTCGATGTTCTTTTTATTTTTTAATTATTCAATTTTTATTTTTGAATATAAATTTCTTTCAATTAAACAAAAAGTTCTCGATCTTGATTAAAAATCAAACATGAAATTATTAACTTCATCTTTGTGGTATGTGAATAAAAAAACATCCAAATAGCTAAATAAATATATAGCTCGGAAATAAAACTACACGGAAACAGTTATAAATGTAAAAAGGATAAGAACAAAAAGTTAATAATAGGAAACATTAATATAATAATTGCTTACCTTGACATAACAGTCGATTGGACTTTCGTCTAGCGCTTTGTATTCAATGCCAGGCGCCGGTTGCACTAGATAGCATGAAAGATAACCTGTAAATATTATAATATATTAGGTATGAGTTTTATTTTAATGCATTGTACACATTATTTTTGAATGTGGGTTCGATTGCTACTCGACGGAAAAAATAATAATTTTAAAAGACATACTTAGAAAACGTTTCAAAATTCGAACACATGGCTTAGCGATCAAAGTACTTGGACAGTTTACACGAGGCGGAGCTGCGAATCCTTTTAAAAATTTTATACCTTTTCTAAAAATGTCTTTTTCAATTCTCTAAATGTGTGTATAACAATCAAGTAAAGTAATCATAATTAAATTAATTTAATAAAATAATTTTAGTTCTAATAAACAAGACATAGCGCGATGAATTCCGCCAATCAACACCTAAATTTTTAAATTCGGACGAAAAGTATAGAACGGAGTGTCTGAACACTATGTTCTATCCGACTACCTTGCCAAAAAAAAAGTAAAAAAAAAAAAAAAGTAAAAAAATAACAATTACCCAACATATCAGAAGCAAGACACCTCGCACGAGTTACATTAGCATCTCGTAACGCGGCCGGCTGGTTTTCCCCTCCGCCGATGTACCACTTCTGTCCGGGACGGATTTCACCATCCACTGCGGGAGTTTCTGTTATGTTTTCACTGCCACTTATAGCTCGGGTTCGACGTTCCTTTTAGGAAAAAATGAAAATTAAATGACAAATATATAAGATACTAATGAAATGAAACCTTTTTTGTACAAAGACATCGTATAAAAAACTTTAATAAATTATTTCCTGAAGAAGTGTAAGCGAGATTAAATAGCGTTTTATTAATTAAAAATGAGTAAACTAAGTGTCTTAATATACTATCTTCTAAATTACCTGAGACAGAAAAATAATTTAAAAAATAGACCTTTTCAATCTTTTCATTATTGCAGTTCTATAAACATTCTACATTACATACATTTTACATAATACAGTTCTTAACTCAACCAAATAGACTTTATTTTAATGACAACAAGTGCAAATCAAATTGATTACAATTTATTTAATACAGATCTCGAACTCAACAGGTTCAAATATTACAAAAATAACATTTAATATAACATTATATGTTATATATTAAGTGAAAGTGAAAAAACACCCTAATATATAGTATAAAACTAAAAAACCACCACTAACACATACAACAGCTAAGCTCAAGTTACCTTATGGGGTGCATGTAGAATCAGAGCAGGATCTATGGGCAGCCGTGGTGGTTGCATGGCGAGGCACAGCCATAGAGCCAGTAGCGGACACGCCGCCACGAGGATAGTGCCGAGCGGCGCGTGACGCACTAAATTGTGCCATACCTAAAGAGTTCAATATAAAAAAAATAGTTAATGTAAATATGTACATGCTTAATATATATTTCATAAAAATAATAAAGAAAGTGCTGCAAAAAAAACAGCTGAAGTTGGTTTGGCCACATCGCAAGAATGAGTGCAAAAAGTATGATAGTAAAGTAAGGTAGGGGTTTGAGAACATAGTATCAATGATACTGGAGGAAATTCATGTATAAAATATGACCCCCCTCCGGCCTAAGAACATATATATAATAATTTGCATGAAGCCTATATAAATGTCACAGGACCAACTCTTCTATAATAAAAAAAATATGGCTAATTTAGCTATTTTTATCTAGCATTAAGTTATCTTATATAAAAAATCCATTAAAGGATCTACTTATACTTCACAAATAGTAACTAACCTGCACAGCAATTTCTTGTATATCATGAACATGTTCAAACAACACCCTTTGGTATATATGTCTCATAGCCTCTTGTAGCAATTCTGGAGTCCAATTCAGACACTGATCGGTTTCACCATTAACTACTTCATTTTTATTTTCATTCATATTAACATTTCTCTCACTCTCTGCATTCTCTTTATCACTACTTTCGTTTTCTTTTTGGTTCTTATCACCGTTAGTTTGTCCATTTGGTGTCTGTGAGGTTATTAGCGGTCGTGTTATAGTACGTAACGTTTGCAAAGTCGCTTTACGTACTGAGCTAGTGGAGTGATCGAGGTAGGGCCATAAGCGAGGTAGTACGTCGGCCAGATCTATTGGACTGTAACAAAATTAAAGATTTATAAATAAATAAGTTTTCTTAAAAGATTGTGCCTTTCTTTTTTCTTATTTTTAGCTGTTTTGTGAAATAGTATCGAATTCTAGATTAATGAAACACATGACATCATTGTATTTCTGTCTTCCAACACACTGAGTGTTATGTGAATGAAAGACACGCTAAATACATATTTATATACATGTTGTAGTGAAATACACTTAAACTTACTATTCTAGACAGAATTTGTATTAACAACCATTGTCTCCAATTACACAATACTTATTTTATAATCGTCTAATTTATTTTGGTTTTTTATGTAATACTTTTAATATATATAATGTCCTTTTTTTTTAATATATATAATTCACTCGGAGGAATGATTACATATAATTATTTTATTCTCTCCGCTCTTGGCATCTAAGAATAAACGCAGCGTTGAGTTCCACCACACAAAACGTTGCTGCGGTAAAATTAAAAAAAACTAACAAATACATACTGTAAATTAGTAGCAGCAGCGGGTAGGGCCATTAGCTTAGCGAGCAACGCCATATACGCGTGAGCGGGGGCCGCTAAATCGTCCTGTTCGTGGAGCAGCTGCCACAGTCGGGCCGCGAGACGCGCGAGTCGCTCGGGGCGGGCCGCTGCGAGCGCCGCCGCCGCCGGTGCGAGGGCCCCAGCTGCTGCGCCTGATACGTCTTCAGCAGAGTCTTCTAGACCGGCTGTTAAGAATTCTAGCGCGCCGCATTCTATTGCTAGCTCCTGGAATATTGTTTTTGTTTAAATTGAGTTTTGTTTTAAGTAAATAAGAACGGTATTCATTATATATAGGAAATTATTTATATAAAAAATATTAATTAAAAATCAACAGCATCTTAAATATGAGATGTATTAGATTAGATTGTACATATGTTAAGCATTGCTGCGCCATCTCTAGTGGGATGGTGAAGTAATGTTAATACTAACATAGTTCTTAAGTTTTAAATTGGTAATAACAAAGTTTGAGTCTTATGTTACTTGAGGTTGAATAAAAAAAAATACAATAGTAGACATATATTTTTTAATTTTACTATCAACACTGTATCTTTTGTTTATCCACGCTGTGCCGAAAGTTGAGGTCCTACGCATTAAGTGGCGACAATCAACACCGCGCTTTGTTTTGCCATTATGGGAACTTACTTCTACAACTGACCGACACGATGATTTAACTTATGAGTCGTGAAATATTACAACAACGAAATGTATATATTTAAATAAGTCGCAAGTCCATCAAAAGTTTTTAGATCAAGCAATATTATTCTTAAGTTATATTAAATGACAAAAATCACAATATTTACAAGAAAAAGGTTAAGTTTATCTAAAATAACCGATATTCCTTACACAACAGTTAACATAACAACCATAAACACACCTGTCTAGCAGCCAAAAGGTATTTAAACGCAAGCAACGCCCCATGGCGCGCCTCCCACTGCGCCTGCCTCGCCAGCGCCGCCACGCGCGCCGCCACCTGCCGCACGCGCGCGCCGCGCAGCTGCGACAGCGCCACGCCTAGCGTCTGCGCGCAGGTCTCGCGTACTGGGGCTACCACCTGGAGGTGAGATCAAATTGTTAATATTAGTTTGAAATTTACTTGTTTCTTTGTTACTTCAGTTACATTGTGTTGGTTTCTCGTATGTCTTTAAAAATAAATAATTACCATAATATAGTCATTTTATGGTCTAGAACATATCATCCGGCTCGCGAGCTATCTTTTGGAATAGTATATATGTAGCTCGCAATAAATATATTTAAAATATTTAAGTGGTGTTTGCAAAAACATAAAAACCAACTCAAAATATGGCCCGCCTTAAAAAATTCTATTTTTCTGAGAAGGTATAATTGTATCTAGAACCTCACTAACTGCGTTTTACGAAATATATGTATTGCGTTGTATACAACAAATGTCAAACAATTGCAAGAAGAAAAAAAATCATTAGAAAACGATTTTTTGAAATATATTTCTAAAAAATTTATTAACAATTACCTGATCGGACACAAAATCACCAAATCTGTCTAACGCAAGCACACAGAGCAATCTCAATGCCATGTCCTCCAGCCATTCTTGGTGAGCATCTTCCATCTGAAATAATACAATTTAAAAATATTAACTAACTAACTAAAAATAAAGTAACTTTAAAATATTTTATACAATTACATTTAAATTTCAAATACCTTGCATCATTTTCTGTTTAAAAAAATAGAGGTCATTAAACAAATAAAATTAAGTCCATCGTGTCGTAGTAACACAGAGTCTGTCTGTAAGTATGGCTGGCTTTTTTTTTAACTGTTTATATTTATGCTCTACGGACAAGAGTCTGTACCTTTTCTTAACTTATAAATTTTACATTTTCATTTTAAATTTTCATTTTCTTGTTACATTACTATCTATTATTCTAAGTATTGTATGTGGTTGTAGTTTAGACTTCCACTATGGGGAAAATTAATTATTTAAATTATTTTCATTGTTACCGCTCTGGTACCTAAAACAAAGCGCAGCGTTGAGTTTCTCAAATTAAAGTAGATAATAGAGAGTGGGTACTGCGTAAAACAAAAAAATAAATAAAAAATGGCAATATCGGACTGACGTCTAGTGATGAGGTATAATAAAATTAATTAAATTGTTGGTAAAACGAGAAAATGACAGGGACAACAATTAATTTGAATATATATTTTTTATTCCTTTTCCGCCAAGGTATTCAATGTATTCAAATTATTTTAAATTAATATAACATATTTATTATTAGTCAGAACTAAACTTATATCAAAACGGATGTATAAAATAAGTAAACACACAATTTCAGGAAATGAATCACCGAATTCATTCTATTGCAATGTTCATGCTAGATATCACAAACAGCTTCCTGTCTTCCTGCATTGTTTTACAATAATCGGGGGGTTGAAATTAACAAGCAGTTATAGTTGTGTTGTACGTGAGCGTAGCCGCGAGCGGGTCGCTAGTATAATATGTAAACCCCCACCCACTCACACTAGGTCTGGCACGCCACCCAACAGTCGCGGCTATAAAATAAAAAACCTCGCTTGGCTAGCACTAAACCCGGTGCACCACCCGACAACCACAACACACAAGCACTCACCTGACCACAACTAAACCCCGCGCGCCACTCAATACTCGCAGCTATAAAAAAATATAAGTTTCACCTGGCTAGTCGTAAACCCGGCGCGCCACCCAGCACTAGCAGCTATACGCGAGCGCAGCAGCTCGCGCAGCGCGCCGGCCGCGCCGTGGCGCGCCTCCCACGCCGCGCTGAACAGCTGCGCCTGCAGCGCGCCGCACCAGCCGTCGAGCGGCCAGCGCGCGCCCTCGCCCCACGACCCGTCGCGGCGTGGTGCGCTTGGGGTGTCCGCTAGGGGGAGTTGTTAATTGTGTTGTTCGTTTATTTGTTTTTCTCAAAGTATAGTAAAAAGAAGAAGAAAGAGAGAAAATGTTAAAGTCTTATAATAATCCGTGGAACAATACTTTACATTAAGTAAGCCGATAGGAAACTTGTTATGTCTTACAAAAGATTAAAAAAAAAAAAAATTAAATAGCTTCCCGCTATATCCCGCACACAGCAGGGTAGGCAGAGGGAACCTAGTGTTAAGACACTCCGTTCCCCACTTTCCGCCGAATTCGGAGGCTTGCGTGTTAAGTGGCGGAACTTAACGCCGCGCTTTACCTCGACACCAGAGCGATGAAAATGGAAATATAGTTTCCACCCCTCGAGTGGGAATCGAACCCACAACCAGTCGTTTTACAAAAGATATTGAAAAATAATTAAAAAAATATTGTCTACCAGCTTAAATATAGCGAGGACTTACTCTTAAGTAAGTACGTTTATTTTTTCAGAACTGAAAGGAGTTATCTAAAACAAGACCGTCATTTTTTTACTTTTTTAAAATGATTTAAAACGAACACATCCCAAAATTAGCGTACAAAAGTGGTAGAGTTTACTCTATTAAACCGCAGAAAAGAATTCAAGATGTTAATCATTAAATATTTTGCCCATGGACACTCGTATTTCTTACTATATATGAAAACTATAGAAATTGTACGGAAATTGTACATATGTTTATGTAACGTAAATATAACTTAAGACTATTTTTTTTTAAAGTAAAACCAAAATGTTCTAAAATAACCAGTATTCTGTAGTTTAAAATACTGGTTACTTTAGAACATTTTAAAATTAAAAAAAAATAACAATGAATTGCCAACTGACAACACTAACAAAATCATATACATAAAGTCAGACATATTATTTAATAGTTATCATAGAAATTATCTGACATATTTGTGCCATGTTCTAAAACGCGCGAACGTTATTTAGTCCAAGGACTTCTAAGAAAACATTTCCTACTGCCTATTGAAAACATGTACACACTACGAGTAAATAAAGTTACGAGTAAAAAACACATCGTGAATTTAATTGTAGAAAATTATAAAATAAAAGCTAAAAAGACGACTAGTTAGTTGCCATGTCTATTATATTTTCAATTTGTATAGAACATTGAATACATTTAAATACCTTTGAGTATTGAAGAAGTCACGAACCATTTATAGACCAGTCTAATAGAGATTTCATTAGAATGGTTCTGAATCGATTAAAAATAGAGGTATGCTTTATAAATCAGGGGTAACGGACAACCCGCTTAAAATTAATTTATGCGGCTTGTTAAGCGTTCAATTATATTACAGATAGACTACATCGTGCCGCTACTATTCCTTTCTCACAGCCAAAGATATTTTCAATTTGGACAAGCCACAAAAAGATTGCTCACACATGAGTTAAATTATAAAAATACAGCAAGATTGAGATGAAGATGAGCTATTTCTTCAGTATTATAGGAAGTAATAAGTTATGGGTAATAAATGTTGAAATGTTAATAGTTTTATAATGTGTAACAATACCAGTCCACATATACTTCATCATTGATGTACATAAATAATAAACATGTCACAAACAAACATTACTTAGAACATAGTAAGTCATATAACTGACTCCGTTTTCCTTTACAAAATAGATATAGTTCTCTGTAGAACATTTCAATCACACTGTAAATATATTTAGAGTTACAGTAAAAGTTTCTGATAAGAACTCTATGGGAGACTAGAAAATATTTATATTATGAATAATATTCTTAGAACTTAAATAAATACATACTAGATGTGAATAAGTTGATAAGTCGAATTGCATATTCATTTTATAATATATTAAGAAAAATTTTAAGAAAATAAAATTAAATCAAAATCAATCATATTAAGCCAATCGATCTAATTTTTCATATAAAAAACATTTAAAAAAATCATAAACAAAAATTGAACTAACAAATACCCTTACCCCAAACTAACCTTTCTTTCTACCAACATATTCACACTAGATATGAAAAAAAAAATCTTTAATATGCCTTACATGCTGATTCCTCTGGTAATTCCATCTTCATTTTCTTCCTCTCAGGCTCGATGGGGAACTGGGGGGCGGAACTAGTGGGAGTGATCGGCGTGAGGGGGGTAGTGGGGGTGTCGTCGCAGTCCCTCGACTTCTGCTTGCTGAAGGCGGCACGAGCCCGTCTCTTAGCTAGATTCATCTCTCGTGAACTGAGTCCTTTGCATTTTACTATTTCTTGTACTGGACGCTGTAATATTTGGATAAATAATAAAAATTATATATTATAACACAAAGTCAACATAATAAAGGTGACTGTAAGCGCGACTGGTTGTGGGTTCGATTCCCACTCAAGGACTTGAAATATTTCAATTTCTTCGCAACTCAACACTTAGTGCCTCCAGAATTCGGCGGAGAGTAGGGGAACAGAGTGTCAGGGATTTCTCAATTACGCTACGGTGGCATCAAGAATAGAATAATAAATTAATATTTGATAAATCCATACCTATATTATTATGCGAAATTTGATATTATTCGAAATATTATGCGAAAGTCTGTCTGTTTGTCTGTCACGGTTTCACGGCTAATCCACTGGTTCTATTTGGATGACATTTAGAATTAAGTAGTAAAACATCCAGAGTCAAACATAGGCTACTTATTTTTTCAAAAATCAGCCTCTTAAGGGTTGAATATTTCAATGAAATTGCAATGAATTTTGCCATAATTATAATTTTGATGATTACCTTGGATTCAAGGTTAAATACAGGCTACTTTATTTTTAAAAAATCCACCCTCCCGTGCCCGGGCCGCTAGTAGTTAAATTAAAATAAATAGTATATATAAAATAAAAATGAAAGTTAAAGACTTTTCTCAGGAAAAAGACAAAACGTACCCTATTAACTTCAGGCTTCACAGTCTTGGCGGGACACAAATCCTCGTTGGTGTAAACACCGCTCAAGTCGACGCCGAGTGACGACGCCACATCTAATCCAAGTCTTGCATTGAGCTGTTGACGTTGCTTTGCCAAGCTTTCTTTTATGTCTGATATGAGAAAATATTCAATAATTATAATTAGTGATGAATGTATACGTCCTTTTTTAATACAATAGAGTAACTGTTACAGCAGTGTTTAGGATCACTAGATTTTCTTTTTAATTTTTTTTTTATCTTCACGTTGTATGCCGCACATGGCAGGGTAGGCAGAGGGAACCTAGTGTTAAGACGCTCCGTTCCCCACTTTTCACTGAATTTGGGAGGAATTGCGTGTTAAGTGGCGGAAATTAACGCCGCGCTTTGCCTCGGTACCAGATCGAAGAAAATGGATATATTAAATATTTCCACTCCTCGAGTGGGAATCGAACCCACAGCCAGTGGTTTGAAGTCACACGTCTGTGCCACTCCGCCACGACTGGCCCCCTTTGTTTTTCTTTTATCTTTAAGAAACACCAAACACTGTTTTATAACTTGATGGAGTAAGGAACTGCATAAGATGAACCACTATTTATTAGTAATTAGTAAGTAGTATAATAAGTAATTTCATTAAAATTAAGCTTCTTTTGATGACAGCCAAATAATTAATTCTGATATAATGAAAACGAAAAATCATCAAATTGTTAAATATTTTAATGATAGGCGAAGAATAAAATTATTATAATATAACTACTATAGTAGGTACTTCATGTAAAAACATAAATATCTTTTGTTGTTAATAAAATTAAAATATTAGAAAAAAATATCTGCAAGTAAGCAAGAAAGTGTGTTTCACTTTAATAAAATTGTTCATTTGCAATTAAATTCTTCATTTACTTATAAAACTCTAAAAATACGAAAAAACTTAATATCACCCTTATTCATTCATGTTTTTAACATGAGAATTAAATTTGTGGAAATCTAAATATACTTTGATATAAGTGTACTTACGATAAGATATAATATAAAATTATTGAAATAAATACTTTTTTAGCTGTTAGACGATTTAGTAGATAAATTGTGTAATGCATTTTGCTGAAATGACTGATGGCATGATTAAGTGCTCTATTAGATACCGTTAACAAATTAAGGAACGTGGATATCAATAAATTTGTAAACAAGACAACCATATGACATTTGATAAAATATTCGATTATATATTGAAGTATAACTAGATTTGAACGCGTATACTATTATACCTATCGATCTACCAATGAGATACTATAAATAAATTGTAACTTATTTTTATGTCATATAGAAAATCTATAACTGCTAATATAACTGATAAATATGTCAATAAAAACGTTATATTTGCTATAAAATATAAGTAACACATACCTGTCGCCGTCAAGGCCTCTTCGTCCATGTCATACTCGTGACCTTCAGAGCCCATGAGATGAGCCCCATGTTCCAGAACCCTCTGTATATCGAACGTTTCACAACGGAGACGCCCATTGTCATCTTGTTCAATTTCCTCTTCTAAAATAATAGAAATAAGGATGAATTTATCACAAATTTAAAATACAGTTCTTTTTTCTCCGCATAGCAGGATGGTCAGAGGGTTCCCTCTGACTAGTGTCAAGACACTCTACCTTCCATCCGAAACCGAGACATTGTGTACTAAGTGGCCGATCTCAATACCGCGCTTAGTCTTAGTTACTAAAGCGTAGAAATGAAAATAACTAAAGTTTTGGGGAAATGTTTATACACTCCGTCAAATGGAAATCAAAGTCACAACCAACCGCATTTACAGTCAGACGTTGCCTCACTGCGCCATGTTGCCGTCTGTAGAGTTCTGTTGAAAGAGAATAAGGACGAATTGACGATTAACATCTATTTGTAGAGCAGTTACCGATTTGGCAATTTTTCTACTTTATATAGGATTTTTTGTGTAAGGACAAAATAATATTTTTCGTTCTTATGCTGATGCTTATATATTTATGTAGTGGGTTATGATATTAAATATACTATACCACCCATAAGAGAAATGGTACAATCTAATATTTTTTCGTAACCGTTGCTTATAGAAAAGATAGAAATGACTAAAAAAACATAGCCATTACTTGGGAACACATTAATATATAAATAGCTCAACAAATAAACAGAATAAACAATACATAGGTAAAAGAAAATAAATAATTCAATTTTATCCGTCATCAACTTAGAAAATGGCATTGGACTAAAAAGATTGAATCTCTTTAAGAAATATTGTCGGATATTATTTTATAAATTAAAACGCACGCTTTTCCTGCAAAGTAACCCGGGTAGGCAGAGAGAATATAATGTCAAGGCTAGCTGTCCTCAACTTTTAGATCGAAATGAAGACATTGCGTGTGGAGTGGAGGAACTCAATGACGCTCTTTGTCTTAACAGAGCGGAAAATAAAATTGATATCTATTTGTAAAGAATTTTTAAAACAAAAAAGGAATCATTTAAAATAAGTAGCATTCACATTTTTTTTGCATTTTAATTTCGTCGCTCTACCAAAGACAAAGCTGGGGTTGAGTTTCGCCTCGCAACACACATTTTCTCGATTTCGGATGGAAAGTGGAGGACGGATTGTTTTAGGACTAAGTCCTCTCTGACTACCCCGATATGGGGGAAAAGATGTGAAGCTGTAAAATAAGAAGGAATTACTCAAGTAAATGAAAAACAAACTATAATTTTCTATCTGTCATCGGCTTAGAGAATGACAATGAACTAAATTCTACAAAAGAGAGAATTTCTTCTTAATTAGCGTGTTTAAGTATACGAATTAAATAAACTAAACTTAATGTTTAAATTTAACGAGATTTTTTTATTTAAATAAGCTATGGTGTATAACAGACATAAAGAACCTTTTTTCGCAACAGGCCAATTTTTGAAAATTTTTGGCTGGCCAATTTTTTAAAATAACAGTTTTAAGAGTATATAAAACGCAAAGAGAAAATATCTGTAATATAAATAAACACTTAGTAGGCCGTAACGAATAATCAAGTGGTCTATAAAACATTACACTGTTAACTTTTCCTTTTTTTATCCTCAACATCAAATATAAGTAAGGATAATTTAGTAACCGATAGGTAATAATAAAAATACAAGTATTTGTGGTATGTTTTGTAATTTGACAGTATGTTAATTATTGTGCATAGTGTAAATTGGTTTATATGAATCGCCTTGAATTTATATGAAACATTAAAATAGAAAACTACAAGTACTAACAAATCAGACAATAACAACCTAAACTTAAAAGAAAACTTCTACCAAAAATACTTGTAAGTAGTTTAAGAAACAACCCTTAGAAAAGAATCAATTTTATGTCAAAAATGCTTTACATCAGTTTGAAATTATACTTCTTTCTAAATGTTGGACCGATTTTAACCAAAGTACCTTTTTTTTATTTTTACCAAATTTATACTGCTATGAAGAACCACCGCAAAGAATCCGTTTAAGAATTATAATAGCACAGACAGACATAAACAGACGATAGAATAGACGTAAAACTTATAAAAGCTCCTCATTTTTCACCGTGGGCTAAAATCTACAATTTATCAAATATCAATACAACTGTAAACCAGTTGAATAACATTCGCTAAATATTACTAAAAATAGATAACGTAACTGTAAGTGTAATAAAAATGATTTATAACTGATTACAATTTCTCGAAGGTCAACCACGAGATTTTTCCCGGTGAGCGACAGACAACGCGACACGTCACGCAATGTGAACTACGCTTACATGCATGTAATTAATGAAAGTGACTTGTCAGATATTAGGTATTTTTTTTATATATGTAATATCAGGTGGCCGGCAATCATTCTTTTTAGTAAATCTTTTTAGTAAAGAAATATAATAAATTAAAAAAAAATCTAATTAAAAAATTAGACTCGACGTCACTTGAACTATTACAATGTCTTCAATTTTGGCGAAATTGATGTTCTATACTAATGATATTTTAGTCGGGTTTATTGCCTAAAGGCACGGAGAAAAGTACATTTTCAGAAAATGCAGCGTAGCTAGATCGATTTTTCGCCCCCCAAGTTCCAAGATGAAAAAGAAGAAGAAGAAAAAGAAGAAGAAGAAGAGAAGTCCAGATTCTAAATTTCATGAAGATCGTCGGAGCTGTTTTCTAAATTCATATTAGGTATATAAAAGAATTGCTGGTTTAAAGATTCCAGATTACTTCAAAACCTTTATTTCGTCTTTTATACGATTTGATGCACACGCGCTATTTGTAGCAGTGGCTTGAAGCTATAAATCTGAAGGTTAATCCCCGTTATCTAAACAGAATATATAACTTTAAAACGGATATGAATCTTATATTGGTTATTTGCTAGTGTTTACTTTTTTTCTAATAAATATCGAGTTCTTAATATTGAAATTGTTACATTTTTTTTAGATACTATCGGCCCGCTCGCGGCTTTGCCGCGTAACTACATACATAGCTGTTGCGGTGTATTGCAACCTTAGGGGATGGATTTTTGAAAAATAAAGTAGCCCATGTTTAACCTTGGATTATCAACTATATTTAAACTAAATTTCATTACAATCGGTCAAGCGGTGTAGATTTTACATACAAACTTTTATCCCCTATTTCAACCCTTTAGAGGTTGATTTTTGAAAAAATAAGTAACCTATGTTAGATCCAGTTATTGTTACTACTTTCATTCTAAATTTCATCCAAATCGGATCGGTAGTAGGACAAACACACAGACATTCCCATTTATAATATAAGAATGGAAGTATGGATACATATACATAATTATTAAATTGATTAAATGTTGTCCTTTTAGTTTTATTTTCATATTTAGAGCCAACATTAAAAATACATCATAATGCCCACTCGTGCTGTAAATATCGATCATTTAACAGAAATAAGGCAAATTCTCAAACATACTACAAATAAATAAAAGAGATTAATATATTTCGTAAAAAGTAAGCAGAATAAGTTAACAGTACTAACTAGATAACCCATAAATAATAGACGAATTAATGCAAAATTAAATACATGTCAAGACTTAAAAATGACATATTTTCAAATAAAAAAAAGTACATTATTATAAATAAACCTAAGACATAATTGACTTAACAGTAAAGGATGTCTCGACCTTCAGCATTGAATAGCTCCATTAGCAGTTATCAGTGACATTATGTATTCACCAATTACAGCAAGGTCACCCGTAAATTGGGGAGGTTAGCTTAAGATTGTTTCAAATTAAATTAACCATTTTAAGTATTTACATACAGTGCATTTTAAGAAAGTACGTCTAGACATATTTTTTTAATAAACTGCTTTCTGATTATTTTTATTCTGGCTCTTAAACCTTGGTTAATGTTGTTGATCTTGGCATCAATATATAGGGAGTGAGAGAATAGTGTACTTAGTCTCTGTGAAAATACAACCACTATGGCTGCTTCAGAGAATGTCTTTTGTCACAAGGCAGAGTTCCGCTATGGTACTCGTAGCCTCGATCAATATGGAATGGGCCGGAGATGTCTCTTTTATTTTTGTACTATGATGAAACTGGACATACTATGTTTATTTATATGTTGTTTATACTTAAAAATATACTTACATATTATAAATATACTTATAGGAAAAATCTGACGGATCAATTATAAGTATACTTGACATTTTAAAACTTAAGCGTTACTCACACACTTTTATACAAAATATAAAAAATTGAAAGCAGCAGAAATCGAATCCGCGTATTTTGAAAATCAAAAACCACTATTAACGTTAAGCTATGTGTTCAAGTTAACCGCCTTCTTTACTATATTATAATATAACTTAAACTAAAACATGTTTAAATTGATAACATTTGCTGATAAAGCACATATATACTATACAAGTGTTTTATTAGGACTATGTAAATAACTGAACACAAATTCAATAAAAAATAAATACCTACTACAATATTATCAATAGGTATATTCACATTAAGACATTTTTCCTTAAAGTCCTCATTTGTATGCAAGTTTTTTCTGTTCAAGTCACCACAGCAACCGTTATCAAGTCAAACATAAAATGTAAATAATTGGAATTTTCGCGGCGCATACTATAACATATTTCAGATACACAACGATGCTTTAAAATCCACATGGATAAAACGGTAAGCCCGATGTTAAATATAAAATGCAGTGAGTAATAACTAAGGATATGTATGAAGAACTATTCAAATTGAATAAATATTTACTCTGACTATTAAAATATAAGATAGGTTTATTTAGATAATAAGACAAAATTAAAGAAAAATGATAAATTCGACTAAAATTAAAACGCCTTAAAAATAATTTAAAAAAAAAGTTAGTAAATGTATCTCATACCACTTGTTCATAGTTTTAGACCTGCGTCATAAATCACACCTCTTAATATCTCAGTTAACATTAAGATAAATAAATATACTTAATTTATTTTTTACAGGAAAGCTGTAATTACTTGTCCCATTTAAATTAAAACATTAATTCAATACTATGCAACCTATACATGTATTTAGATAATTCCATTCACAAGGTTATTTAGATGATATATTTTTGTACGTAATTTGAATTAATTAATAGGAAAATTCATACTAACAAATATACAGGTAATACAAGTCAAGAATCGTTAAATTTCCTTTATGCAAGTCTTAACTCGTAAATTGAATTCTCGATTGAATTTAACATTACAATAAAATAAGTTTTAACAATAAGTATCCAATATTTATATTTAAATACATTTTTTTTTTTTTTTTTAGCTTCACGCTGTATCCCGCACACAGCAGGGTAGGCAGAGGGAACCTAGTGTTAAGACACTCCGTTCCCCACTTTCCGCCGAATTCGGAGGCATTGTGTGTTAAGTGGCGGAACTTAACGCCGCGCTTTACCTCGACACCAGAGCGAAGAAGTGGAAATATTAAATATTTCCACCCCTCGAGTGGGAATCGAACCCACAACCAGTCGTTTACAGTCACACGCTTGTGCCACTGGGCCATGACTGGCCACAAAAATTTTTATTCATGTCTTTTAAAAGGTCATAAAGCAATGAATGTATTCAATCGTTCCGAGGTTCTTTCTTTACCTACGTCAGTGTGGGAGAATCGAAAAGGTTATAAAGTGCATCGTGGAAGACATTTCTAAATTCGGCGAAGGTTGTATTCAAAAAAGGTAAATTAAGTAGGTTTTCTATGATAATGGAATCGTCTTTTTTCTTGTAAACATTAATTACATATATTAGGATGCAACAGTTACAATGTCAAACATATAAATTAAATTTTATTATTGTTATTGAGAGTCAAGTTAAATCAAATATATAAACACATTAGGAAAATCAATTATGAACGTAATGACCGTAATTAATTTTATTATAATTAATTATCAAAAATATTATTATAATTACCACAAGTGTTACTTAACACTAGCGACTGTTTCTTAACTTTATAGTATAAAAAATAATGATAATATGATAACAAAAGCAATAGTATTATTTTTAGTTTCACGCTGTACCCCGCACGCCTAGCAGAGGGAACCTAGTGTTAAGACCGTTTCCCACTTTCCGCCAAATTCGGAGGCATTCCGTGTTAAGTGGTGGAACTTAACGCCGCGCTATGCCTCGACAACAGAGCGAAGAAAATGGAAATATTAAATATTTCCACTCTATGGAATCGAACCCACAACCAGTCGTTTACAGTCACACGCTTGTGCCACTATGCCACGGCTGCTGGATTATATTTTTTTATTATAATATTTATTATTTCCCCGCTACGGTACTTAAGATAAAGTGCTGTGATGAGTTCCACAACACAAATAGGCACAACTGGCCCCGAATACATACCTATTATATTCGTTGTTATTTGCTACCCCACACTAATCTAAATTTAAAGCTTGCTCTATTAAGTGATTGTTGCGACCGCAGTGGCAAGGTCGAGACACGACACACAATATAGACTAATGCAGAACTGGGTCGCACCAACTGTCATAACTAACAGCTGGACTATCATACATCCTGATTTCAAATATCTTATCTCGTATTTATGTTTATTTCATTTTATAAGATATGTATGACATGTTTATGTGCGACAATGTCTGCTTTGTATATTAACATGTCATTTTATAGTAAATTCATTATAACGAGCATATTCTAACTATCGCCCTTAATTTAATTTATGAGGAATTAATACTTTCTATTTTTAATTGTAAAAACGTAAAGTCCCGTTTTTCCTGTGTCTGTAGGAATGTCGGGATTCCCCTTTTCATTCTTAAGACACCTAAATTTAAACTCTCTTTATATATAGATATTTTTCGCTGCCCGTTTTTCTGTTCGTACCTCATTGAGTAACAAAAAGAGCAATACACAATATTGTTAATATGTATCCATATAAGTTTTTAAATTTAATGAGAAAGCTTAATGGTCAACCTTTTCGCGATATCGATTGTGTTAGATGTATGTACATATATAAATTAAAATAATCGAAGGGAAGACGTGGCGTCATCAACATAAATATGGAAAACATGTGACTTAAACAATATTTCTCGTTATATAATCATTATAAAAAAAATATTTCCCAAAAAAGAATCCAAATTTGTAAAATATTTTTAAAAGGACATTTCGGCTTATCAAATTAAACTGCCATATTACGACATACATACATGTGGCAATAAAACGCAGCAACAAGCGATATGTTATCGCAAATTTCAATCTTTTAAATTTGAGATGTCGTATGTATTATGGAAAAAATAAACAACATAACTTTAAAAGGTATGGTATATTTGGCAATCGATTCTCATCACTCCTGTTATATATATGGATATAAAATTTAAGTGTATATTACAACTATGAAGTGTCTTATTTATTTTAAGGTTAAAACTCTAATGTCTATGAGTTATTATGGCAAAGTAGAGAACAGAGTTGTCACTAGAATCTCCCTGATTATCGTGCTATGCGGGACAAAACCGTGACGCTACATTCATTTTGGAAATTTTGTTAAAACGCTTTATTTTATATATTTACATAAAGACCATATCAAAATTCTCAATCAATCAATAATTCAAAATTCTTAGAAAACCATTAAATACAATTAAAAAATGCGCTAATGTCATAAGAGAAGTCTATAGTAAAAGGAAAAATGTAATCATAATCTCTTGACCTTCCACGTCATCACAACAAATTGAATGACATTACATTTGTTAAAGTACTTTAGACCGTTTAAGTGACATGACTATGACAGGCAGAACAACGGCTGACTGCTATAAGCAATGGTTGTGGGTTCGATTCCTACACGGGGGAATGATAACATTTAACATCTATTCATATTTTCGCTCCGGTGACAAGAGAAAGCATGGTGTGATAATATAGTCAAGTAATAAAAATGGAGAATGGGAAGTGTCTATGCTATAGGAAAAAAATCGTAAAGTAAAATATGAAAAAGAAATTTGTACGTTTGCTTAACGATAACATGTTTATTTATAAGTTACGTTGAATAGAATTCGGTCACATAAGATATTCAGATTCCATGTGAGTAAAAATGCAAAATGTCAAAAGACAGCGATAAAAATCTTGTTTTATTTTTAAATAATCCTATGCTCTAGTTATTCTCTAAACTTATTTACAACATCTGTGATGTAGCAACATTGATACATTTTTAGCAGATTAGACCTTTAAGCCCATTTTTAGAAACATCGCACGTCACGCACGTCACACTAAGGCAGTGACAATAAAAAAAGCAGCTTCTCGGTTTTTCTGACTTAGATGGTTAGTCAGAGAGAACCCAGTGTCAAGACACTCCGTTTTCCGGTTCCTATGTAAAATCTAAACATTGCGTGTTGAGTGGCACACACAATACATAATAGAAAAATAATAAATATGTATAATAATTTTCCCGAGTGGAGATTAACCCACAACTTTTTCAGTTCACAGATAGACGTTATCTCATTGCGCCACGATGGCATCATATATGGTGACAATAACTTTAAATAAATAACCATTCCTCTAAGAGGGGAGCTTATATGGTTAGATTCTGAACCTTTAAGTCTATGACGTCTGACGAACAAAGGTAATTTATCTTCATCTACACATCTCCAGTATTTCTTGTAGAATTGAATACTACGTTCTGTATTTTTATGTCCAATTGAGAGCTAGCCGAGTCTGTTTGCATGTTAATAGCACTAAAAGCCATGCTTTAAATCATATAAGAGACGTATCTATATTAAAAACATTTCCCTATATAAGAGTTCAATTTGCAACCACCGCGTTCAGAGACGAGTCAAATTCACGACAAAGGTAAAATTCATATGCTCGTCTGTCATTTAAAGCAAGCAAACGCAACCTGCGGTCTGCTAAAAAACATTATGCATTCCGTCTTTACTTATGTATATTACATAAAGTCTCTCGCTACCTTTTATATACTATAAAAAGAAAGTCAGTAAGTAGCTTATAATAATCACTACTACAATAAATAATTGTGGCCAGTCGTGGCCCAGTGGCACAAGCGTGTGACTGTAAACGACTGGTTGTGGGTTCAATTACCACTCGAGGAGTGGAAATACTTAATATTTCTATTTTCTTCGCTCTGGTGCCGAGGTAAAGCGCGGCGTTAAGTTCTGCCACTTATCACGCAATGCCTCCGAATTTGGCGCAAAGTGGTGAACGGAGTGTCTTAACACTAGGTTTCCTCTGCCTACCCTGCTGTGTGCGGGATACAGCGTGAAGCTATAAAAAAATATATATATGTGGGGTACCTTTGACTAGTGGAAACGCTGGGGGATGCCATTCCGGAACATTTGTCAAAATCGCCTCCACAGCCTGTTAAAAAAACGTCTGAAGTCATTTACCACGGACTTTAGAGGATTATTTATAGATTATTTCAGTAATAGCATGTCTTTCAGTGGATATATTCACGAAAAATAATTAAACGCGCTCTATGTCTAACGTCTTGACCCTTGAATACTAAAGTCAGTGTTTTACACTTTATTTAATTACATATATGTAAGTCAGACATCACGATTGACATGATTATACTATATTAGTCATAATATAATCATTTTATACATACTTCGAATAAAAAATATGTACGTAAAAGAAGACTAAGGAGTTACGATTTTATACTACTAATTATCGTGATGTCATCATAGGTTACTTAACAAGTTTATTCATTAACGTATTTTGTTTACAAAAAAATAGTAACTTCTAGCAAAATTTAGATTCCAAGAAATGCTTTAGTACAATATTAAAACAGCCAATTATGGATGGAATCAACAATATAATAGGTATGTGTTCTAACATTCCGATTATTTAAAAGTTCATAAAGCTGCTTTTATTAAAAAAATCTTTAATTCAAAAATTCTTTTAACATTTTAAAATGTTATTCTAACATGAAACTGAAAAATACATTTTTAGAAAACATAAAAATTTGAACGCAACGAGATTTGAAAATGATCTGACCGCTAAGCCATGCGTTCTACTACCAGCATTGAAATTCTTGTACGATTTATTACAATTTATTTTTGTTTTTAGAATCTCAGCTTAGAGGCGCGGATTCGAACTCGGTATAAAAATGTCTTTATCCAAAAATATTTAATCCATGGGTACCTGTGTAGCCGCAATTCTAGTTTCCCAAGCTGGGGACCGTAAATGTTTAGTAAGACGTCCAAGGAGACGATGCAGTTCTTCAGGGTGGGCCTTCTGCACCTCGCCTAGCTGACGAGCTGCAGCACGTCGGGTTGCTGCGCCCGCGCCTGCTTCTAGCAGTACAAACAACCGGTCTAGCCTGGAGACCAATTGCCAAAATAAATAATGCTTCTCGGTTTTTCTAGTATATCAAGCCAGGCAGAGAGAAACTAGTGTCAAGGCACTAGATTCACGTTTTTCACCCGAACTCGAGACATTGCATGTTGAGTGGCGTAATTTAACACCGTGCTATATCTTGTCACCAGTGTATGATATATGAAAATAATTAAATTATAATTTATTACACCAAGTGGAAATCAAACCCATAAGCAATTGCTTTTACATCCAAACATTGAACTGTGCCATGATGGACTCTACTTTTTTTTTTAAGATTATTAAGTAGCCAAAATAGGTTGTGTTAATGTAATATGGACAGTTCATAGTAATAAAAGAAGTTGATAAATATAATATGTAGATGATGATTATGTTATTAGCAATACATATTACATGTAATAAAGCATGCTCAAATACTATATTTATTATGTATACAGAATTATCTTTTAATGCAAAAATTTACATCATATTTAAAGTGATAGCTTAATATTGTTTTAAAATTTCATAATAGCTGATAAAGGGCAACTAGTGATTTTTCAACTTACCGTGATGTCATTGTTTTCAGCTGATATCACCGCAGATATTTATGATTTCCGTCTAAAAATAATAAATGAATTAAGTATTAAAACTATATAAAAGTAGTCCATTATGTATGATGAAAAATAACCAATAAATAGACAATATAGTATTGTTTAAATATTATTTCTTATATTGTGGATTCCAATTCCTTGTTTACATTTGCTACATTATATGTTTTAAGGGTTAAGCTAAAAAAAAACAATTTAATAGCATATTTTTCATTTTTCAAATTCATTAATTTCAGAAGTGTTACAATTGACACTTCACATATCTTATATCTTGATAGATCATGCACATGTCACTGATAAGCTATTCTTAAAACTTCACTTTATGAGGTCAATAAACACTTTATCTCTTTCTATTGGCATACTTATAAGTTTATTATGAAAACTGAAAAATACTATTACTATTCAAGAATTATTTGAAATTGAGATGTCAATGGTGAATTATGAGCGATATTTAACGACATTAGAATATATATAACTATAGGGAGCTACCACCAGCTCAGAATATAAATGACAAATGAAAAACATATTTATCAGAATATTGGCAAGAGTGTGGGTGTGAACTCTTTGTGAATAGTTTACACCCACAACTCGGAAGTTAACAGATTCCTTAACTCTACAATACAAAAAAAAATATTGTAGAAGAAAAAAAACTATGGTTATTAGAAGAATTGTTTGTGAAATGAATGAATATACAATATTTCAATGCTATAAAGCATAATGGCTAAGATATTACTATCTCTATGTTAATATAATTAATCAAAAAACACTTTTTAAATTGATCCAATTCAAAACTTACTCATTATATCATACATTGACATGTTATTAAGTTCTGGGTGTTGCTCCATTTCTAATAGTATTTTCACTCAGTTCATAAGAAATTTTAGATTTAATTCAAAATTCTACATTTTAAATAGAAAGTATTATTAATTTTAGTGCTGAAAGTATTCTATACATTTTGCTTTGTTATAATGTGCTAAAAACAGTATTTTGTAAAACAAAGACAAAGTATAGTGGTAAGTCTTTTTATTTTTACTATGTTTCACATTAGATAAATTAATACTATATAAATATAATAATTTTATACTTAAATGTATGTCATTAAGATTATTTTCAGTTTATTCAAAATAGTAATAATATAAAATGCTACAACATATATATTGTTTGAGCAGTAATGTTTGAAATATGGATAAAAAAGACATTATAGTTGAGCATCATCAAATATAGCAGACTAATTGTCACTTATTAATGATAGACTATTGTTAGTCTAATTACTGTCTCAACATTCTATATCAAACTCGAAAATATATAACTATAGATGCTTAGAATCAAAATAAAACTGTTAATAGCTTTAATTAAATACGTCACTGTCTTTGATATGAACTAAATTCTCACAGTATTAAGTACTACTTTTTGCATAACAATACAAAAGCGCAGGTTCCTAAAAATCGATACTTCATTAATCAACGCATTCGCCTGCAGATCGGTAGTGTGTCGAATCATATATTTGGGAGTCATCATATTTATTATCGTATTATATTTAACAACCGAATTAAAACTGACCACTATAATAAAATGGAATTGTAACGGTATGTGTAACGTGAAACGTTCACACAGACACACATGTTAACATATGGCTGTAAAGTATAATAGTATTGATTTCCAAAACTATTCCGCTTACACAGCTCATCATACGTAACACTTTTACTGCTTATTTTATGATATTGTTTTGTATAAAAAGGTATATCATAACTGTTAATACATTAAGGAATAGATGATTAAATTGGCAATAACAGTTGATTTTTAAATAATCATATTTTATTATTTAGAGTATTAAAGAATCTAATCGATTATAATATGACCTCTCACCTTGCATAATAAGTCACATATCACGTCACTACACTGAAATCTCTCCATTTTTTATTACACTGAAATTCATACACGATAACATTTTCGTCAATATGCACAAACAAAAAAAACCAACGTGACGAGAGGAAACGCATCGTTCAAGCTTCAAATATATACTGACAGCCATGCTGCTGATGAGTCCGTCTTTATTGTGCACTTGGGTGCTGATTGGCGGAAAACAGAGTATAAAAAAAATAAAAGATGGAACTGTCCACCAATCGCTAAGAACTAAATATAATTGTTGGTATCTTGCCAAAATTTGCTAATGTTGTAGATGTAGTAGATTGTTCTATATATACAGTATAAATTATTATTAACTATAGGTTTTTAAAATTCCTAATGAATAAGTTAAGACTTTGTAAATAGTGTACACTATGAAAATATTACCACTTCAAAAAGATTTTTACACTAGACCTATAGAGCTTAAATTTAATGAAACTTCATTAATATTTATAAAAAAATGAAAATAATAGTATAATATTTTTATCGATATATTTCCTTTAACAATTTTTATTTTTTTAAATAGTAGAATAAAGTGGTGAATGTATATTATGTACTACTGTCTATTAGTTGTTACACAAGCATCTACAAATCTGCACAGTTAAATACATAACTCGGTAATTCTGATATTTATTAAATTAAGTCATGCTAAAAATTTTTAGTCTGTATGTGAATTTGAGGTTATTTCATATGTCATTTATATGTCGAGTGTGTTTGTGGTGTGGACATTTGTACTTGTAAACAAAAGCTTGTTTAGTTTTCAAACTGTTTATCGTATAGAATATGGCAAAGAAACGAAATAAGAATTTAGAAAAAAAACGGAAGGTCAATCTAGTTTTTGATGAAGCTAAGAGAAAGTCCGTAAATTGAATTTATTTTTGATTTTATTAAAAAAAGCTATTGCAATAATAAAATTGATTAACTGTATTAACAGGGATTTCTTATGCGGATTCCGTAAAAGAAAATTGGAAAGAAAAAAGAAAGCTCAGGAGGAATTACAGCGGATGTTAAAAGAGGAAAAAAGGCGCATTAAACAAGAGGTACGTTTACACAATATTTTGGACAAATCTCTTTTGAATATAGCTTTAAAAAATAAAATTCCATCTCTTGGTTTCAGAATAAAGAATCATATAAAAAGCTTGTTGTATCCAGTCGTCCTATTCCAGACATAGAGCAATTACTTCAAGAAGAATATGAAGATGAGGATGTTAATGTAAAAATAGTAGAGCTTTCATCTGATACTTTGCAAAAGAAAGACATAGTTATTGGTGATAACAAGCCAAAGCAAATCATAAAGAGTAAAGAAAACAAAACAAAACCAAGTGCTAAATCAAGTAATGAAATTCCTGGTATGAGTTCTCATGAAGTAGAAGAATCAGACCATGGGGAATCTGATCAAGACAATGATAAACAATTAAAAACTAAAAAGGAAGTTAAGAAAATACTTAAGCATCAAGCAACCAAAAAATTACAAAAAAGTAAAGCTTTTCAAATGAAGTCTAAATTGGACCGAATACAAAATAAAAAGAATCAAAAGAAAAAGACTAAAAGTGATCAGCGGAAAGAAAAATCCAAGAAAAAGAACCATAAAAAGAAACACTAACTCAAAAAATATTTAATTTTATTTAATACCTACAAAGATTCAAAAATGTCTTACATGATTATTTCTCAAGAAGTAATACTTATAATTAAATAACAAAAAGTTTAGACACTTTTAGAAAAGTTTTTTTTTTCATATTTTAAGTGCATTTATTCTTTGCCTCATTTACTTTTGCAGTTAACTCATTCTGCTTATTTATTCTTGGGGACTTCCGTTTCAAGTCTTTTCTGGCTACCTCTATTTCATTATTAACTTTTTTAATATCAGTAACTTCTTTTTGATTCGTGCCTTTTACATTTTTTTTAGCTCTTGTTAATTTACTACTTTTTTCAAGTAATTCAACATTGCCGCTATCTCTTATAAGGTCAGAGGATTTCTGAGAGATAGTTTCTTTTGATGATGCATCATCTAACTGTTCAGTACTTGTTTTTTTATTTGGTGATTTAATTGAAGGCATAACACTTAGATTAGAATTTTCTATCTTAACTCTTGTGCTATTAGGTGATTTTTTTATTTGAGACTTTGTTGACAATATGTCATTTGCTTGCTCCATTTTATGAGGAGACTTTTTAGGAGATTTTCTTCCTTTATCACTTGAAGGACAGATGTCTCTATTTAAGCATTCGTGGCACATGGGGCCCACTGGTAAACATATTGTTTGGCCAAAACCAACCATTAAGTGGTTAACTTCACTCCATAAATCAAAAGGCAACCAAGTTTGTAATGATTTACGAGTGTCTTCTGGAGTAGTGGTAGGTTTCTTAACCCAACCTATTCTATTACTTATTCTATGCACATGAGTATCAACACCTGTTAATAGAAACAAAAGATTGAATTATTAATATTAGCATTATTTTATTTTTAAACTTTACTGCCAAAATCTTACCTATTCCTGTAACTTTGTTCCATGCAACTTTCATACAAATATGGGCCATTTTGGGTCCAACACCTGTCAGCTTGCAGAGTTTTTCTACAGAGTCTGGTATGTCACCATCATATTGATCTTTTAGGGTTTGTGTTGTTTTCTTTATATATTTCACTTTAGTCTGGACAAATGAAAGTTAATAAACAAGGTAATGATACTAACAAATTATATTCTTAAATATCAACACCTTTGGACTTTGTTTCCCATTTGCTATACAGAAAAATAGACATCTAAATTTACATATTGTTATATGAATAGCATAACTTTCCTGTTCATTACAAATTTAGTTTGCTATAGCATAATGTTAAATATTTTATTTATAATAAGGCATTTTCAACTTGCAAAATTTATAAAAGTTACCTTCCAAAAGCCTACAGGATATATAAGCTGTCCCAGTTCCTCATCACTCATAGCTAATATATTATCAACTGTAAGTCCTTTTTCACGTAACCGCTCCATAGCTGCAAATGTTACTTGGTCCTTTGTTTGGCTTGAGAGCATTAAGGATATTAAACTTTGATATCTAATTACCTATATAATTATATAAAAATATATTATACAACTTTGAATATAATATCCACAGTATGTTTATCTACATTAGACAAACAATTTGAAATTAAAAATAATTTACCTTTGGTGGAGCACTTTCATCCATGCACATATGGCAGCCCATTGTATCCACTGGGGCATCATTATTAGCTCTCATTATTCTCAAATTAACTAAAAAATCTTTCCAATTAGAAGGTTCCCAAAGTCCTTTAGCTTGCTGAAAAATATGTTAAATAGGCTAAAGTCTATAGAATACCAAAGTCTATGTGAACAAAGTCAGTACCAGTTTAAACGCTATTCTATTAATTAATCCATGAAAGTAAAATATTACCTCCTTAGAAGAAGTATCTTCTTCATATTCAATTTTTATGTGAGGTTTTTTTTCAAATTTAAACTTGTTTAAATCCATGACAGTTTGTTTATTACTATTAGCTTGTTCATTTTCCAGTTTAGGAATTATGCTTTGTTTGGAATCACAAGAAGCTTTGTTCATTATGTTACAAGCAGCCGATAAATTTTTAATATTTTTGCGAGACATGTCAACATACGTAATCAATACATAAATTGAAATACAAAGTATTAATATGTTTTAATATGTAAATTATTTTTACTAAATTCGAAATACATGCGCGGTTTTCAAAATACAGAGTAATAAAATGCAAAGATAATAAATGAATTAAACATTCATTATAAAGCACCAGAATGTAGATAATATATTATCTATATTGGCGATTATAGTATTTCCATATCTGCTACTGATAATCCATTTTTAGAAAACTTAATATATATAAGAAAGTAAAGTAGATGAATTTTCATGTTTTTATGAGTAAGTTGTAAAGTTTAAGTTTTATTAACAAAAATCTGTGTTGCCACAGGTTAAAGTTGTCACGACTCATGATCCATTGGGTTAATGTGTTCTGTGCTCATGATTGAACTACATTTGACAAGTGACATCGAAATTGAATATCCAAGTTCATTTCATTAATCGTTAGTAGGACAAAACTTAAACATTTATGTTATAGTCATCATTTTTTAGCTTGTTTAGTATTTTCAAGAATGACAGAATTATTATTGGATCCAAATATACGGTTATGGGTGTTTTTACCTATAGTAATAATTACGTTCCTTGTTGGGATAGTGAGACACTATGTATCGATTATTTTGTCATCTCAAAAGAAAATTGAATTGTTACAAGTTCAAGACAGGTATATATTATTGCATGCGATATTTTCTATATTAATCATGAAATTTAGATATTGGCTAAATTCTTAACCTTACTTTTAGTCAAGTAATGATCAGAGCCCGTTTACTCCGTGAGAATGGCAAGTATCTTCCTAAGCAATCTTTTGCTATGCGACGTCATTGGTTTAATAACGAAGACACTGGATATTTTAAAGTCCAAAAACGAGCAGCTACTTCCCAGGTGAGACAATAATACATATATTAATTAACTGTTGAATAATTGTTGAGCATTGAGTGCTTTCCAAATAAAATTGAATTTATTATATTGGCTTTTTAAATTTAAAATACATTTTTGTTATAGAATCCTATGACAGATCCTGGCATGATGACTGATATGTTAAAAGGAAATGTAACTAATGTACTTCCTATGATTGTGATTGGTGGTTGGATAAATTGGATGTTCAGTGGCTTCCTGACAAGTATAAAAGTTTAACTTACATTTTGTACATGAATACTATTTTACATTGTTATATTTAAATTATTTTATGAAATATTTTTCATTAACAGCAAAGGTTCCATTTCCTCTGACACTACGATTCAAGCCTATGTTACAACGAGGTGTTGAACTTGCATATCTAGATGCATCTTGGGTATCTTCAGCATCTTGGTACTTCCTTAATGTTTTTGGTCTGAGAACCATTTACACTTTAGTTTTGGGAGAAAATAATGGTAAGTACAAATGTAATACACAATTATTTTAATGTGACTGCTGTCCTTTATACTTTAACAGAAAATTTTAAATTGTTACTTTACAAATTCTTGTAATTTATAGTATATTACATTTTATTAGATCGGAATGTTCAACTTGTTATGTTATTTAATTATTACCCTTATATTTAATTTCTTATCATAATTTGTAAATATTACAGCTGCAGACCAGTCTAAAGTTATGCAGGATCAGATGTCAGGTGCTGCAATGGCTATGCCTCCAGACCCAAAAGCTGCTTTCAAAGCTGAATGGGAAGCATTGGAAATAACAGAGCATCGTTGGGCACTAGCCAATGTGGAAGCTGATGTATTAGCTGAGAAGGCTTAATGTTTTTTTTGTTAATGTTACCAAATGTTAAAAATATCAAAATTGTATACAGTTCCTAGGAAATGAATTAGGTTTGCCTCACTTATGAAATATGTATAAAGATCTCTACTGCTATGTATTGATTAACAGATATTGTTATTTACCAATAATACCTAGAAATGTGTAAAATAAAATCTAATCTAGTCTTGTGTGACTAATTCAAAGTTTTTTTAGCAGAACTGACTAATTTAAGTCAAATGTACTTTAGTAGTCATAGTAGTCTAACCCAATTTTGTCATTTAGTCAAGGTGTGTGAAATTAACAACTTGAAATTTTTTTATGACATAAATTCTAACATATTTTCTTAATTTCGAGCTGAACTTAACAATTGTATTCCTTTCAACAATACAACAGTTCCTGTGAATTGTATACAATTGTGATGTCTGATAGATTTCAGGTAACATTTGAATAGTTTTTTTAGTAAATTAAATGATTTTGTCAAAGGAGAAAGTGGGAACCTGGTAAAAAATTTACAAATTTTGTGTATAAGATTATGCTAAGTATACCAAGTATTGCTGTTGTTCTACATATGAATTGTCTCACTTATAATTTATTAATTTCATCTAAGGTATAAAAGTATGAAAGAATATTAAAAGAGTGTAAATTATGTTAATATATATGATTACTATTCATTTTTCTTTTACTTAAGCTATCACACACCTAATAAATGCGTATTTATATACATGTATATATTTATGTGTATGCATATGTTTGATATCGACGATATTTATATTTTAGTTCAACTCTTGATATATTATACATAATTATCGTCCTGCTATGTTTGTTTTTATCCACATCCAAAGGTTGGATGAAAAAATCTCTTATAAAGATAAGTCAACTAATGTTAACTTTTTTTCTAACTTTATTAACTTTGTTTCAAGTGCAATAAAAAATATACAAATTTATTTTAAAAGCTGATCTTATAGTGGAGTATGAAAAATAAAATATCATATAAAAATTTAATAAATAATTTTATTGCAACAATTTACACCTGAATGTTAACAAACCGAGTGAAGGTGAATTGGTGATATTTTTAAGTTTTGCTGTATTTTATAACACTCAGGGTTTCATATTTCAACTTCAAACAAAATTACTTATTTTGTGTAGAATATATATAAAATAGATTTTATTCAAATCCAATTGTAACTTTTGTATTATAATGATAATTATACATAAAGTTACTAAATAAGGTGCCACCATACTAAATTTCATGGGAATATGTACAATAAACAAATGATAAAAGCTTTTTTGATTACACAGGTTGAAATGAAGTTAGTAAGAAAATAGTAATTTTAGGCAGCATAAGGTTAACAAATATATGCTTTAGCTAAAAAATGTATACTATCATTATTGCTTTTAGTTATACCATATTTTTTCAATAAAAAATATTCAAAATAAAAAAATCAACATTAGTAATATGTGTATAATAAAACATTATATGGTTTGAATTCCAATTATATTTATATTCTTCAACAAAAGAGAAGCAATAGGTCAGTATTAAGGACCATATCGCTCGGTGATTATCAAATCTAAACATTAAATATTACCAAAGAAACAATTACAAGCTCGTTATTTCTTAACAAGATGAACAAAAAAAATGTTTAGGAAACAAATATTTTAATTACAGCATGATTTAAACCCTTGCCTAGTTTAGTTAGCTTGAATAGTATCCATGCATATTCAAATTGTTTTGCTAAAAATATATTTCTTATCTTCAAGATATATTATATCTCGATGATAATGCCCCCAAGAGTATATATTACAGAAAAAAAATAACCTATATATGTTGTTACAATCAATTACATTTTATATATTATATAAAATGAAGCATTACTTTCACAATTCAGAAATAAACATATTGGTTTCCATTTATATGGCAAAAAAAGCAATACAATTTGCACGAGTAACAAAGGGCAGAATTGGTCAATGATTATGAATATATAGAAAAATAACAACAAACGCTGTCAACTAATAAAGTTTATCATTATATTTAAAGAAACAATGAAGTTTTTGAAATAAAACTGTTTTTAACCAAATTAATTTCACATATTTTTGGTATTAGACGTTTCAAACACTATACGTTAGTCTGTGGTCATAAGTAGACTATTTACTTTATATTAAAATGTATTATCAAATACCAAGACTATATACGATTAATCCGGTAAAAAACAGATTTTATTTCAAAATGTGTCTGTAGTAAAAAAAAATAAGAAAACATATAACAATTTGAATGTATCAGATCAGACCAGTTTTCCAATAGGCACAGGTTCGAGTCCCGCTACATTCATATTACTATATTTTTTATTTTTTTTTTATATTTTAAAATGGTTGTAGGTAATAAGCGAGAAAACGAAAAGATTTATTAAATGAAAATCATATTATTTTTTAATAAGTTGCACGACGTCCTGGTCGTGAACAGAGTGTCCAATGCCGACGCGTTGGGGGGAATACTTTGTACTGGTCCCCCATACTAAAGCATACTTGAGCTGGGCCACGAGGGTGCGGTGGATGGAGTGGCACACGTGTTCTATTGTTACACCCTGTTGATTGATGGAATATACAAATTATATTATGGTTAAAAGTTTTAAAGGACTTAATTTTATTCAGATCAATCTATCATTAAAATAGGCAGACTCAAACCTTTTCAAGTTTGAGGCATGGTAAAGTAGTCGGATAAAATCTAGGGGAAGATATTTCGTTCTTTTCACTCTTATTGAGGAATGAAAATAATTCTTCTGAGTGGATATCGAACCCACAACCAATCCCATTTATAGTTAGATGTTGTCCCAAAAAAAATACAATTTAGTAAGCCCGATATTTTGAATACTTTAGTAGTTTGTGAATACAGGTGAGGTGGTTACCTTAACCAATATTTGGTTAAATATCTTGTTATTTAGACAGAGTTGTAAAAAAAATCAATAAGTATCCCTCTCCGCCCTCTGTCGCTTTCTTACCATAACTGAGAAATGAAATACTCTTTTTTTTTAACTTCACGCTGTATCCCGCACACAGCAGGGTAGGCAGAGAGAACCTAGTGTTAAAACACTCCGTTCACTTTCGGCCAAATTTGCGGCATTACGTGTTAAGTGGCGGAACTTAAAGCCGCGCTTTACCTCGATACCAGAGCGAAGGAAAATGGAAATAATAATACATATTTCCACCCCTCGAGTGGGAATCAAACCCTCAATCAGTCGTTTTCAGTCACACGCTAATGCCGCTGTGCCACGACTAAAATGGCCCCTAAATAAAAAAAAATAATTTAAATTTAACCTTAAACATCGCGTTTACAGTCATACTCTAACATGCTGCACCATGATGAGTAATAAAAAATACATTTTAAAGCATTTTGTGGGAATGTTACTTATATTAACTATAAAAATATATAGCAACATAAGATACCTTTCTAAGAATAAGTCCATCTTCAAAGTCTGGTGGCTGACCAGGTTTCTTGGTGTAAACGCGAATAAGCGACAAGTACTCCCATATCGTCTCCAATAAAAAGTCCAAGTTTAATTTCATGTTGCAACTAAAACAGAATATTTAACGTACATTATAAAAAGGTTTTCTTGATTCTCACATGATATATATATATATATATATATATATATATATATATATATATATATATATATATATATATATATATATACATTTATTTAAATAATTTACGTTTATTTATTAGCTAGAACTATGTAAATCAATAGATATTGATACATTATAAAAAGTGCATTTTCTCCAAGAGTCTAAAAATGTTATAAATATCAAATTATATTATTAATAGACAAATCACTTTTTAATAATGTATCAGCATCTATTGATTTATATAGTTCTAGCTAATAAATAAATGTAAATTATTTAAATAAATGTAATTAAAGTGTTATGTGGATAACACAATTAGGATATGAAATCATTTCTAAAAGGCACAAAATATTAAAAGTAGGGAGACTTGAACCTTTGACCTGCTAAATTCAATTTCTTATATATTTTCTAATAAGGTGTTTTATTACAACCACTTTCCGCCATTTAACACGCAATGCCTCCGAATTCGGCGGAAAGTGGGGAACGGAGTGTCTTAACACTAGGTTCCCTCTGCCTACCCTGCTGTGTGCGGGATATAGCGTGAAGCTATTTAATTTTTTTATTTATTACAACCATTGGTTGGTCATAAGTAACCATAGATGGCCTTGAAAATCAACATTCTAGAAGAACAAAAATTTTTTTTTCAGCTTCACGCTCACAACAGGGTAGGCAGAGGAAACCTAATGTAAAGACTCCTTTCCCCACTTTCCGCCGAATTCGGAGGTGTTGCTTGTTAAGTGGCGCAACTTAAGGCCGTGCTTTACCTCGATATCTGAGCAAAGAAATGGAAATATTTCCACTCCTCGAGTGGGAATCGAACCCACAACCAGTCGTTTACAGTCACACATTCGTGCCACTGCGCCTTGACTGGTCGCAGAACAAACATTATATAATTATTGTTACCTGACGACAACTGAATGTGGCTGGCGGGCTATTCTGTCCACTTCCTGGATAGATATTTGATCTATCTTATTGTACACGTAGAGGCAGGGCAGATATACACGCTTTCCAATTATAACATCTATCAGTTCATCAGCTGTACAGTCCTCACGGAATAGTAGCTGTAAAAAGAAAGTTTGAATTTTTTTTAATTTCTTGAATTTAACTCAAACAAAATGACTAACAAAATAATTAAATATAATTTTATTTCAAAATGTGTAATAATCATGAAAACAAAAATCTCATTAATTAAATACAGGGTCACGATGGAGTATCGTCGTATTCTTCACTTTTTGTTTGGATTCGAAATATTGCGGATTGAGTGGCGAAATTCAAAGCCATTTGTTGTAACAAATAAGGTAATGAAAACAATTTAAACGTTTTAGTTATTCCACTGGTCGTAGAATTTTCGATAAATCCTCTATTAATGTACCTTTTCTTTCCAAGTACATAAATGCCCAATTACGTAGAACACAGAAAGTTTGCCTGAAAGTTGATCATTTTCAAAGAAATAAGAAATTTTAATATTTCATTATTCTACCACTAAATGGACGAAAACTAGAAGATTTGTATGGAAGTCCATCATTTTTTAAGCTTGAGACATCAAACTTCTTTATAAATATACAGTTAATTCTACGTGAGCAAAGTCGCGGTCGACAGGTAGTGTATTATCTATATTTACCTCAGCATTAAATATTTTATATTCATGCAGAATCATCTGTACCATTTTTTCATCTATCTTGGTTAGTTGGCAAGTGGAGTTAAACGAGATACCACCACCTTTCTTTATCTGTAAATTACAAACATCAAGATAAATTTATTATACACATTTATTATGCATGTAAAAAGGTGATATGACACCATTTTTAATTTATGCAGTACTATACATATATAAAAAAGACAATTTTAACCACACATTAGAAATCTTAGAAGTTATAGGCTTTATAAGAAATTATAATTTTATTTTAAATAAAAATACTATTATATTCAGTCGTTTTTGTGTAAGCATTTTTATTGTGTGTAAATATAATAAAATTCTGCCCCCACAATATTATTGTCAATCAGTACAGTAAATACTCTATATTTCCCTTTTTTTTCCAATACTCAATTAGTAAGGTAAGTAAACTCTTGCTTTTTATGGCATTACTTTTGCTATCTAAGATTTTGGGTAAATATTTCTTTTTAATACCTTAAAATATATATTAGGCTTTTCTTTATTAAGACGTATGCCCACACTCTCAAGTTCTTTCTCTAGCAATTGGCGATGGACATATGGCTTAGTGGCATCCAGCATCATAAGCACCAAATCAGCAGTTCTTGCCACTGCAATAACCTGAAAAATTAATAAAAAAATATTTTAGAGTAATTTTATGAATGGGGAAGTTTAGAAATTTCTTTAACATGTGAACATGTTCAATCTTTATTTTTAAAAAATCTTACACATGCATAGAACTTTAATATTGCTTTAAAATCTTAGAAGTAAAATGAAATAATATTTAATTTAAGATAGATACATCTAGTAAATTTGATAGCTTTTATATATATTCTTTACTAGCAGCCTGCTTACGGCTTCACCGCGTTGACTGTTTTGTTATATTGCAACTCTTAGGAGTTGATTATTGTAAAACAAAGTAACCTATGTTTAACCTTGGATTATCAACTATATCCAGGCCTAAATTAATTACAAGCAGTCAAGCAGTTTAGATTTTTTATATAAACTTTCATATCCTACTTCAACACTTTAGTGGTTGATTTTTGAAATAAGTAACCTATGTTTGACCATGGTTTTTTTTACGACTTTCACTCTAAATTTCATTTCAGACTTTCAGACAGACAGACTTTCGCATTTATAATATGAGTATGGATTGTACTTGATAAACACATAATGAATATTTATATAACTACTCAAAGAGTGAACCTTTTCAAATCATATTAAAAGAAAAAAAAAAATGAAATAATAACATACCTGTCTTCCTCTACCTTTGCCTTGTGCAGCTCCTTCTATAATACCAGGTAAATCAAGAAGCTGTATGTTTGCACCTTGGTATTCAATTACTCCGGGAATACAAGTCAATGTTGTGAATTCATAGCTGGCAGCTTCAGAGTGTGTATGTGTTAATGTAGATAGGAGTGTAGACTAGAATTATTACAAATAATTAGTTGAATATAATACTAAGATTAAGATTTTTCATAAATACCCCACTATTTTTGAAAAATTTTCTAAATGTAATTAAACTATTACTTTTAATAAATAATAATATTAATAAAAAATATTTCAATTTATATACAAAATTTTAGCTGACATTCTTACCTTACCAACTGAAGGAAACCCTATAAGAGCAACTCTGGCATCACCTGATTTTAACACATCAAAACCAGCTGCTTTGTCACCACCCTTTTTTGGAGGCTCCAACAATTGGGATCTATATTTGGCTAGTTTTGCTTTAAGTAAGCCCAAATGGTATTCAGTAGCTAAAAATTTGGAGAAAAATATTTTTTTAATGGAGGTTTTAAGGAGAATTCAATTTTAACTAGTACCTAATACAAAATGGAATAATGGTATAAAAAATAAATGATAATGTATCCTTCATAAATAATCTGTACGAATTTTACGCTTGAGCCAAATATTACACTACATTAATAAATACAACATCAACTGAATGGATTAAAAGATAAAACTTAACTAAAAATAAATAGCGATTTTAAATAATCTTTTTCTTGTATAAACTTTATACCTTTGTTCTTTTGTGTTCTTGCTATTTCTTTTTCGATTTCCGAAATTTTTTCTAGTATACCCATGGCTTAAATTAATAAATTTAATAACAATGCAAAAATAACACTAAATCTAGTTTGAAAATCACAATGCTATTGTTAATAAAACTTCTGTTATAACACGAATATCATGTCTGTGTATCTTATGCAATTTTATAATTGCACAAAACACATTTATTTGTGGTTATTTGTATTAAAAGATCACGAAGCCGTAGCTATATGCATTGAAAACACAGAAGTTAGGTTATCAATTCGGATTTAAGACTTTAGTGATGTCAACACTTAATTTTTTTATTGACAGTTTAAGTGGACATAGATTATACAATATTGGATTTTGTAATGTAAAACCGCAATTATTATTTAATATTTTTCAAGATAATTACGGTTTTATTAAAAAGTATTATTATGTCATAAAAAGTAAATATTGTATAATGTTAACAGCGAGACCATCTTGATGTGAATTAAAGTAATATAATATGCTTATTACAATATCAATATTACTTACAATTAATTATTTGAAGTTAGTTTAGTATAAAACGTATTTAAAATTAGATAACTGCTTAAGATTAGGGTGGCCAAATAAGCCAAAATAGGAAAGTCTTTAATAAATAAAACATTTATAGTTGAATTTTATAGTGTCTTTTAATGTAGATGAAAAGTATGTGCTTGTGAAACAAAGTATTAAAACAATCCATAAAAGAGTAATTTGTCATAATGTATTATAGATGAATAGATAAATGGAGGGTTAAGTATACTCTGTAATAATAATTAATAATAAAATATATTTAAAATATTACAGAGTTTCCCCTCAAGAAATGCGTACAATGCCTATAGAGGAGTTGGAATTAGAATATGAAGACGAGAAGAACTCTATGATTGCCATAACTGAATCGGGTAAATAATGTTTATATTAATAATGTACCGAAAATACGTGATAAACATAATTTTGAAAAATAAATTGTAAAATATTGTATTGTGAGGGCAATTGCCCAATGTAGCATATAAAGTAAACTATGTATTTTAGGATAAAATACTAGTAGCAGTAAGAATAGATTAAGTTTTCATGGACTGGTCATTTCATTTTGCAGATGATATAGTTTATGACGAATGTTATGATGAAGTCGAAAACCGAATAAAATTTGAAAATTCTATGAATATGATTTATTTTGGTCCATCTAGTTCATTTTTAAGGCTCGACTCTGAAACTGTATTACATATACTGACATATACAGCTAAACACTTACTACCAATATCTAGGGCTATATTAGCTTGGGACATAATAACTGGTAAAAAGTTAAGCTTTAATAACTGCTATTATTTTATCTATCAACACATGTCACACATTCAAATGAACACTGAAGAAACCAAGTGTTTTACCATTACGCAACTTATGTATTCTCTAAGATGCACTAAATCTTACGTATAAGCCACTAAAGCCACAAAAGAAGGACTAAAGCCACAAAATTGGCCAATATATATATAAGGTAACAATTTATATGAAAAAGCGCCTACATTTTCTCACATAGCAGGGCAGTCAAAAAGAACCCAATATCAACATTTTCCAATGTTTCACTTCAAAATCGAGATATTTTGTATAGTGTGGTAGAACTCAAAGTCGCTCTTTATCTTCTTACGAGAGCGGTGCAATAAAAAAAAATTAAATATAATCACTCTTTCAAGTAGGAATCGAACTTATAACCATCGCATTTACAACCAGACGCTGTCCCGTTGCCACGATAGCTTCTAATTTTTTTATGTATGGCTTTTTTACCATCATAATTTTGTGTACCATAATTTTGTGCACAGTGATTCAGATCTCACTAAAAACTACTTATTTAAAGGATTGTCTATGATTTTTATTATTTCAAGCAAATAATACACGATATCTTCCTTTAAAATCTTTCCTTTTAACATGAAAGTCAAATAGCTTCAGAGTTCAAATTCTTAAGTAATTATTTACATTTAGATGGAAAGACTGCAGCATTCTTACAAGGTAGAGAACTCTCAGCATTTGACAGCCTTTTAAATGTAATACCAGAAGAAGATTTATATTATGTTAACTTTGGTGATCCATCTGTTTTTATGTTTTTCGCTAAACGATTTGTTGACTTGAGTAATCGTAAGGTAATAGGAATTTGGAAAAGTGATTAAATGACTTTAAACATTTTTTTAAAATTAATAAATTTTACTTTTTTCCATTAGTATGGAATTATAGCAGCAGCCTACATACGTTATTTTGGTAATAATTGGCATATGAGTGGATCACACATTAATGAGCTAGGCTATTTACTTTGTGCTTTTCCTGCAAGTGATCTAAAAAGAATAACGCCTACGGTGTTTACGGAAATTAGTAATGAGGTTTTAAATAAACTTGATCGATGTAATATGGAACAGACAAGGGTAATATCAATTTAGTAATTAAGTAATTTAATGAAGTTTAAATAAAAGTATAAAGTTATACAGCAATAAGCACTTAATCGAGATAAATTATTTTAAGTTTTGTTTTTAAAAACTGCCATGTAATATAAAAAAGTATAAGTAGGTATACAACTGTATATATAATATAAACGTAACGTAAGAACTACAATTACAAAAATTCCTCGACGTTATTTAAAATTCTTCCTAGTATTAAATATATTTGCAAATCACTTGATTTTTTTATTATTAAACTTTATGAAATAAGCTAAAATGAATTATTCTATTACAGACATTATATAATATTGCTACGCATCCTGATGCTTACGGTGAACCACATAAATGGTCTTCACATGAAATTGGACGTCTTGATACACTCTTCACCTGTAATTTTTTTCTCTTTATTTATCTTAGCCTATCATATCATGAGGTCTAGACAAAATTCCCACACATATTTACGCAATTTTTAGAAATATTACGTTATTTATTCAATCAAACAGATATAATATTTGAGATACGACAAACGCGGTGTTAAGCTCTGCCACTCAATACGTAATATCTTGATTTCGGAAGTAAAGTCAAGAGTTTACGAGGTTTTACTAGGTACTCTCTGTCTGCATGAATGACCGACCTGCGGGACCGCAGAATAAAGGAAACACTGGGTAGCTGCAAAATATATAAAGATGGTAATTGAATTACACAATCATCGTATCCTCAATTCTGTATCATAGAGTCCTCACAACAAACGTTACTTGCAATTACAATTATTGAAATTAAATATTCCTTTTTTTCTCTGAATTCTATTTTCTTAATATAAATTACAAATCAATTAACTTTTAAGATCTATTTACAGGTATACCACAAGCGCAAATAAGTTCAATAAAATTGGAAGCCATTAGAGCGATTAAAGCCAATGTCATAAAATTAATAAGCCAGAAGAAGCTAGAATATTTTACTAAACAGCAGATAATGAGCATGAATATTAAAACTCGAAGAATTTACATTTTACGTGTGCAGTTAAAAAATAGCTTGGATACTAAACAAATTAGCAGAAAAAATATGGGATGCCTCATTTTTAAAGCAAGCTACAAAATTATACTACTAAGCATTGTCACCCTACTACTTTTGTCACATAATTAATGAAAATGGAAGATGTATCAATTAACTTTCTGGAAATATTTTCTCTCAATAAACTTAACTTCTTAGAAAATTTAAAATGTTATAAATTATTTTTCAATTTTCTGAAGTAGAACTAAAATACCAAAATTATAATGTAACTATAATTTTCAAATTAGTTAGATAGTTTGAAATTTGAATTCAATCATAAACCAATACACTGCTATCTTTATCTTGCCGTATTTTAAAAAGTAATTAAATAGAGTGATGTATCGAATATTTTCTTTAATGAAATTATATATTTGATCCAATGTGTATTATTTCAGCGTCAGTGATTTATTCTAATATTATAAACGTCCTGAATTAACAAATTTACTTTTAACACGAAAGTTTCATACATATGATTCGGGAGATAAACCAAAGTAGTATTATTACAAAATATTAGTAAATATTTAGTGCTCGCAGAAGTTTGTCTTGACTATTTCTTAGTGTGCGTAAACCTAAATTCAAAAGAAAATGACTTATGCAATTATTTTTACAATTATTTCCGGTGTCAGTGATAGTTTTTACTTGTTATGAATATTAAAGTAATTTACATTTTATGAATAACATGTAGTATTATTGAAATATCCTAGTAATGAAATACGGAACAAACCAAAGGATTATTTTAAAATAAATAATTTCAATGTTCTTATTAATTAATTATCTAAAAAGATTTTCAATTGATTTCATTTCAAGGTCACATTTTAGTCCACAAAACCACCATTTTGTTTATAATACGCCATTTTATTAGGTATATAGCTTTCTATTAAGTTCTTTCATTTTTTGTTGCTCTTTAGAGGGGCACGTATATAGTTGTTAATATATTATTAAACAAATAATTAATATTTATTGTAAGATTAAAATATAAATAAAATGCCTTCCGTCAAGCACTATTCTTCTAGTGAAGTGAATCAGTATGAATTATCATCAAGATTATTATCGTTAACAGAAAATAACACATCTTATACACTTACACAAATTAATGGTCAAAGAATCTATAGGAAAGCGCCGCATGCATGGAGTGGTCCAGAACCTTCAAGAAATTGCGAGGTAACTATGTAGTGCAAATGGCTAAGCTTCATATCGTCGATTTTGATTTACCCGCCAAGCGCTAAGCTATACGCTGATAAACCAGGACATTAACAAAATGGTTCTTATGGTTTTTACGCATGCTTTATATAATTTGTGTTGATTCATCTCGATATGTTACATATCCTTATATTTTTTAATATCTAATGTTGATAATTTTTCATTAAAGTATATAAAGCGGGCCGATTTGGCGGTCTTCATAAAATACTAAAAAAACAAGCTGTCCACAATAACGAGCTTGTCAAATAAACTATGAGCTATTTATTACATTTTTTAATATTTTATGAAAAGAACTACTTTTCATTTCTTTGTATTATGTTTTCTAGGTTTTCATCGGACGCATTCCCCATGATTGTTTCGAAGATACGCTCGTCCCTCTCTTTAGGCAGGCGGGAGAACTGTTCGAGTTTCGTCTCATGATAAACTTTTCCGGTTGGAATAGAGGGTAAAGTGTTTAATTTTCAAAAAATATTATGTTATAAAAGTTTCTTTCCATAAATAACGATACATATTACGATTATAGGTACGCTTTTGCGATGTATACAACGGAGGCAGAGGCGGGAAATGCAATACGTCTTTTCAACAACTACATGATCAGGCCATCTTGGCAACTAGGTACTTTTATCTCGATTCTAATTAAATTTCATTTAAAGTCACTATTATATTTTTATTACCAGTTTAATGTTTAAGTTTGGCAATCGTTCGTCTCTTTCTTTGTTATTTGTTTATTCTCAAAATAATTTCAAATAAAAATAGCGTATCTTTGTATCTTCCGTATTGAAGCATATTTTTTAAACTAAATGATCAACCTTTAATCCTTTATTTTAACTCCTACAGGAGTGTGTCCATCAATCAACAATTGCCGTATATTTATATCCCGTATCCCACCGACCACGCCATCTGCAGAGATAGTGCGTTTACTATATGCATTGACTGACGAAGTACAAGAAGTTCGTATACGTCGTGGGGCGGCTTCCTGTGCAGCTATAGTCGAATACAAGTCTCACCGAGGAGCTGCTATGGCTAGAAAGGCTTTGGTTGCAGCGGCAGCAGCAGCTTGGGGGTCTGGAGCCCGGCCTGCTGTTGATTGGTCTATGCCCCAGTCCCCACAATTGTTGAGACAGTATAGAGAGGTAATTAGTTTAGATATATCTAATTAGAATTTTCATTTTTAATGAGATTCTAAAAATGTTTGTCATTTCTTCAAACACTGGAAATTTTAAAAATATTTCACCTGTTAGTTTTTAAAATACTTATTTTATTTACAAATTAAGAAACATTGTGCTGCCATGCCGTGTTGGGCAAAATTCAATTGCAATCAACAATTAAATATTAACAATTTGTTATTTGTTTGTAGGGAAATTTATTACTTTGAATTGATTGTTAATTATGATTTTTACATTTTTTAATTGTTTATTGCAATAAAATGTTGCCCATCAGTGGTTGGCATGCAGTATATTGCATTGCAATAAAATATATAACAATAATATCAGCTTAAACACTCCTATAATTTTCCCTTATTAATTAGAGTAATTTCAATTTTATTAAGCTACTAAATGTTAAAATTATTATTATGTTTGTATTTTTTAAAGTGTTATTTGCATACTCTTTAGTCATTATTTAGCATAGTCATTTTTATTAATATTAATCCATATCAGGAGTAAGTAGGTTGATGTCTACTTCTATATGAAATTTTACAAAATATATTTAATTTATGATAATTACTGAATCAATAAGTCGAAGAAAAAAAATAATCTAAATAATAAATTACATATATAACTTAGATTTAAAAATGCCTACCATTTAAAGTCATTTTTTATTTATCAACTTATTCACACCTTTTACTTTTTGTACAACAGGTTGGCCGTTGGTCCCCCGAGCGGGGTGTAGAGCTCAGTCGTGTAGAGGAGCCAGAATGCGACATGGGGGGCGCAGGACTAGCCTCCATGGGGGCGGGGGGCGCAGGCCGAGGCGCCTCCTACTCGCTCGAGCGCTGGTCGCAAGCACGCCGTCTGCATATGATACACGAGGCTCAGAGAAATGCTTCGAGGGCTAACTGTCCTCCACGACCGGCTTCTGCTCAGGAGTGAGATTATTGATTGTATATTTTTTTCTGTATAGCTGTGTAGACGGAGAGAATGTAGTGTTCCTTTTCCGCTTTTCGCCCGAAATCGGAACAATGTATGTTGAATGGCGGAACTTAAATACGTCAGCTAACAAATGAAAAAAAATAATATAAAAATTACCATTCCCCTGTGTGGGAATCAAACCCACAAACATTACATTGTAGTCTTTAAAAAGCTATACATTTTCTATATAAAATAGGTGACTGTCACCTTTGTGGCATAGTAGGGTAGTGTCTGACTGTAAACGCGATTGGTTACGTTTGATCCTCATTCGGAAGTCGGATTGTATTTAAATTATTTCCCTATTCATTCTTGAGATAAGACAATTTTTTACTATTCATAGGCCATCGTGGTGCAGTGGGAAAGCGTTAGACTATACGCGGTAATTGGGTTCAAATCTTATTATTCCATGATAATATTTAAATTATCTGTGCTCTGGTGACGACTACATTTTTGTTTCCGTGCAGCGATGAAAAATGGAGTGTAGTGACGCTAGATTCTTTTTATCACTCTGCTGTGCGTGAAAAAGCTTTAAACTAAATAATGAAATTTTAAACACGCAATTCTTCCAGCTGGGGTACCCAGCTATACGGCATGGAGTCGCTCCTCACCTCGATGACGTCGCTCAACGTGTCGGGGGCGGGCGGCGTGTGGACGCCCTCGCCCTCCGCGCCCTCCACCCCGCCCCCGAGGGCGGCCGACTTCAACCCCTGGACTACACGACACCCGCTGGGCGAGTTTATGACACCCGCTAGACACCAGTGAGTTTTTGTAATTAATTAAATATTAATTAATGGTCATTTATTTGTGGAGAAATCACATTTAACAATTAAATTGTTTGTAATAAATAATGAGGTATTTTTTTTGTAATTGTGATTTTAAAGTGATTTCTCTGTAACTAATGTATTGCTGTTAATATTTAATTGTTATTTGCAATTAAATTTTGCCTAACACAATAGGAATCAGCTATTGGATATCTGCTTTTGATTTTGTTTTAAATTACTAATCAATTACTACTAAGAGTGGCATGGTTTGAATTTAAGTTTAATTGTTGGAGATAATAAAGATGATGTCTATTTCTATGGTAAATATGAAGTGTATAATAGATTGTTTCAAAATTTTGGTTAGCTTTTATTGATAAAATTGCCTCTAGGAAAAAATTAAATGTCTGTATATAAGAATTGTTATTTTAATAATATTTCAATTGAAAAAAATATATATAAAGACAGTACATTAAGCTATATTATATTATTTTTGCATGATTTTAATATATTCGTCATCTTTATTATAAATATATATTGTACATCAAATAATAGCATGTTTTAAAATAAATGTATTTTTATATTTGGAAATTTTTAGCTTTTGCATATTTCTGGTGTGAACCGTATTGAAATAATATTTATTTAATATCAATTACAACTATAGCACTAACTTTATGGAATGTTCAGTTTCTTCTATTTGAAAGCTTATATGTATATTTGTTTTTTTGTTTTAATGCTATAAAGTATTGTGCTCATTATTTCGTGTTTTTTGGGCATGTTTTAACAATATATTGACTACACATTTACAAAATTTTATCAAAGAAACAGAATCTACAATATTTTTTAAAACTTACGTTTTTTCCATTTCAAAAATTTCCATCTTTAAAAAATGTGGTAAAATAATCAATTTAATTATTTTCCTAAAAGATATATATTTCGCGCTTTTCCCCCCTAGTCGTTAGTCAATTCTTCTAATGTGCAGGATAATTCTCGAACTTTTCACTCGAATTCGCAGCTTTACTTATTGAGTTGCGTCTTCACGCTTTGCCTCGGGTAGGAGAAAAATCCAAATAATTTAATATCTTTATCATTCTCTCGAATGCGAATCCCAACTTCACAAACAATCGCATTTTACATTTGCTGTGCCACTGGGCCATGAAAACCTCGAATACTATTTACCTAAAAGATATTGTAATGTGTAGTCAAAACTAACAAATGAATGTACATTGATTTACAAAAAAGCAGGTATCCAAAGCTGTTGATTGATTTTTTTATGTTCAGCTGATTTTTTTGCATGAAATTAAATTGCACTAATTACTTATTATTTTTCACTATTGTGTCGTTTCCTAACCAAGCTTGTGGGCACACTGTCACGAACAGAATTGTAAAACAGTATTCAATTTTTTTTTATTTATATACTATAATATGTCTATCAAATTTAGAAAATAAGTTTTAAATAATTTTATTTATAACTGTTTCAAACCAAATTACGGTGAATGAATGAATTAGGCGTTGCGCAAACGTAGTCTACGTAGTACGTAGTCCTTTTTTGATATTTACTACAAAGTATCAAAAAATAACGAGATAATGTATCCGGTAGTGTCGTAGCTTGATACTATTGTAAAGATACTTTCCAATGTTACATCAACTAACTTTTAGTTGTCAGTTTTTAACAACACTTTTTACTAGGAGCAGCAAGTGTGAGACAAAAGACACTTGTTATATTACACAATAAGTGTCTTTCGTCTGTCCACCAGGATAGGCTAATTCACTAGTAGTAGCTTGTGACCCAAAAGTGTATTAAAAGAAATCTACGTTTGTGCAGCGCCTTATAAAAAAAATAGATATTTTAATCAAATATATAATGGATGTAATGTGGTTATATTTTACTTTTGGGAATAGTTTAGCTTTGATGCTTTTTAAAGGAAATTTTTCAAAAAATTGTATACTAGAGATGATTGATTTTTAAAGACTTCCTGATTAAAGTACCAAAATAATCAAATGCTAATAATTTTTTTTTTTAATATAAAGAAATATTTTAAACAGGTACGTTTTTACAATTCTGTTTGTGACTTTTTTGTTATTTGGACAAAATATGTGGTGGTTAATAACACAGCGAGCGCAAGAAATGTTTACAAATTGTATTAATTTAATTGTTTATCAATTTATTTAAAATATATATAATATTTTAATGATGTCAAATCAATTTGCTAATACTTTTCTAATTAAAGCTGCTGCTGGTTTCTTGTATTTATTTGGTAATGGAATGCAGGCTTGTTTTGCACTTAATATATATTATATACATTTCATATTTTTTTTACTTGTATGTGTGTATGTAAATTCGTACAAATCGTGAATAAGTTAATAAATCAGAAACGAATTCTTTTAAGCTCGGCAATCTTTTTTTAACCTATGCTACTTAATATATATTTATGATTTGATTTTACTGATTTTCGTTATATATAAACTATTTAAAATAAAAATTGTACATGCAACTCATCAACTTATTCACGTTTGGTACAGAAATTACAAACATGTCTTGCGTTGCGCTTCTTACAAGAGAGGTAGATTTGAATTTTTTTTTAAACGAATGTCTATTTTTTTTTTATTTTAAGTGTGTATGCTAAGAATATGTTTAACGCCATCTTAGATTTTTATGTTACATACATATGAATTAAGTAGTTGGCGACTAAACGCTGAATGGTTATCGCCATATTTCTACTTTTTTGATGTTTTTTCAACGAAATATTCATAAATATCGTAGTTTATTATTAAGTCTATATTGAAATTAATATAATCAGGTTATTACTTAGCGAATCAATTTGGAACAGTTTTCTCAGCGGAATAGCTTCATTATGAAATTGGATAAATCTGAGCACATTTTGTTCGCAAATATGAATTTATCTCTCTGTTTGTGAGGTTTTTAGATAATATTGCATGTATCGATTGGTCGATTAATAAATTTAAGTATAACGAAGGGTGTGTTTTATTTATTTATATATGCATGTATATAAAAGCAAAAGGTTGTTGGCTCTTAATGAAATATCTAAAATTGCTTAACTTAAATAGATTTAATTTTGCAGGTAAATAGTTATAAGATATCTTTGTACCAAGATTATGTACCAAGCGTTTTGCATTTTTGTTTGATTAAGGAGGTTTTTATTTTGGATAAAAGTTTTTATAAAAGTTGCTGCAACCTGGAATTTGGCAAAGAAGTCCTTATTAATAATCGAACGAAGTCGCGGGCATCAACTACTTTATTTATTTATGTTGGTACGCATCTGACCCCACATTGCAGTCGCTTGTTTTGATTCAATGTCACACGTAGAGGCGCGTGAAAATACCAGTTTGTGTCAAACAAACGTTTGCGCTCGCGTTGCACGGCCGTGTACCGCGCGTGTAGTCTAGGAGGCGGCGGTGGATATATAGGTATAATGAAATACCCCGGTTTTACGTGATAAATGGGTTTGTGGTTATTGTAGGCTTAGACTAGGGGAAGTATTTGTTTTTTGTTTTAATGTGTAAGGTCTAAATATTTTAATTTTTTTTATGGTATGTTTGAAATAATTTAATAACTTTTAAGTAAGATTTTTAGTAAGTGTGGCATTTGATGTGTGTAAATGTGTGTAAATTGATATATTTTTTTGATACTTTTTTGATGACTGTTTGTTTATAATTAAATAACTTTTTAATTATATCAAAATGTATACAATTTTTAACTATTAACAACGTTAGTTAGTCTCTTTTAACGAGTACATTAAAGTTTTTTAATCTTTTTTCTTAAAAAAAAGCTTCGGTTAGCCCAAAGTTCGCGTAAGTCGGGGTATTACTGTACCTTTTGCCTTTAGCTGTCCCTCTTATAATTAGTGTTGTGTAACGCTTATCGTGCCTGCGGTATGGCGCTCTGCGACAAGTGGGTCGCGCTCAAGATAGTAGAGTTTGTAAGTATGCGAATATTGTAAGACTTGATAACAGTGGTGATAAGGTTTTTCTATTTTCTATCCTTTTTTTTAACTATAGATACGTTTGTCTAGCAATAACTAAAGAATTTAAAGCTGCTTTTTACTAACTAATTATTTATTTTTCTAGTGAGTTAAAAATCAGTAAAGTTTTTGCGATTCGAATTCGATTCTTATAAGAGAAAATGCATATATTTAAATAGTTTTTCATTTTTCACGTTTTGTTTTGATTATATGCAAGCGTTAGGTTCTATCACCCAACACTCAATTATTATGAAATAGGCTTAAACACACGACGAAGAGAGGTATCACTGCTTTCTCTCTGCCTATGTCATATAATGTGAAAAATGTGTTTATATATTTGATAATTATATTTTAACTATTGCCCTTAATGACTATAATAATCATAAAGTAAATATTATTATTTAAAAATCATTAACATATAACATGAGTGCAAGAAGCCACAAAGTTTATTTAGTTCAAAACGTTTTCAAAATAAGTATATGATAGCCTCGGGCCGGTGTTGACATTACGAGCTTGTTACCAAATGTTTAGTTTCGCAACGCGTTATGTGGATGGCTTAAGTAATATGAATGTCCGAGTTCGAAGATGTACTATGATTGATTTTAGGTGTGTTCTTAGTTTTGTGAATTTAATTGAAAACTGGTAAGTTGAGAGAGGCGCATTTGTATATTGTCTTGAGTTTTTTATTTTTGTAAAGATGTAAACAAAAATCTATAACTTTGTACAATGTAGCCGTTTGTCGCTCCGTAAAAAGTATTTCCATTTAAATTTACTTTCTTGAATATATTCAATTGTGAATGAAAGTCCTAAATCCTCACCAGATACCACTCACCACTACTCTACATCTACACTCTACTCTCACATTATTTTTATATGTGTATAGGAATAATTTGATGACAACAGATTAAAGAGAATTACTAATTAAATAGAATGGACACATTTACTGCAGGACGTACTTCGAATTAAAAAAAAAAACTAAAGTTAGCGCCAAAAATGACGTGTTGAAAACCTTAAACTTAAATATGCATTATTATAACAATAATATAGGAGTCAATGTAAATTATAATTATGTATTCTCTATGTTCTTTAGTGTTTTGCTACAAAAAAAATATATGTACCACTTTATACAAGAAAAGCCAACAAAAAACAAACAATGTGCAAGTTTTAGAACTTCTATACATGTCTTTTAACATTTTAAAAGTGTTATTCCACACTTAAGAATTCTAAATGTCTTTTTCTATACATGTCTTCAAAGGCGGGTCATAAGTAATTTTCATGCTGTCTTATAATATGGTGTAGCATAATTTTATATAATTTTCCTATTTATACATTAGTCATAAATATATATACAAATACAATATTTTCCTTAATCTATTACTGCACGCATGTCAATGCCGGTCCCACGCTGGACAATGACGTAACATCAGAGGTCGTAGCCCGAAGGTTTTAAGGTAGTAAGGGTTTGCTGACAAATTTGCAGGCATTGTTCTTTAATACTAATTAGAAATTAGCATGTAGATGTGTGCCAGTCGTTTAATGTTTGGTGGGTAAGTTATTAATAAGTAACAATTCTGTATTTTCTTTTGTTTTTTTATTCTATTTTTGCGGAATATACCTATGTAGGGGGTTATTAGTTTTACAGCGTCTGACTTTAAACGTAAAGGTTGTGGGTTCGATTCACTTTGTAGGAAATGATTAAGTGTATTTATATTTAAATTTATTTTATTTTCTTTGCTTTTTCTAAACACGATACTGCGGATTCAGGTTATACTTTTTAGTAGTGTCCGACCGAAGGTTCGGTTTCGGCTTCGGCAAGTTTCGGCAAAAAAGCTGCCGAACCTTCGGCAATGCCGAAACTCTGTACTCATAAATTTTCACACGTCGTTTAGCTACATTTGAGTGTTTTTATAGCTTGTGTCTTAAGATATGGTAAACGCTTTTAATGAATTATAAATGTATGTTAAGAATAATATGTGTGACATTGTGTGAATGGCTTCTTCTAGGGGCTGACTATTAATTTTGGGGGACACTGGGCTAATTATTACATTGGAGTCCAGCCTAATTAGTTGTTATTTAAATAACTATACAATTGTTACACAGGACTTCTAAAAATATACAGAATATAGTCTAATTATATATCAATAAATCTTATCACAAACTAGCACATAAATTTACCTGCAAGAAAGACACAGTTGCCACAATATAAACATATTGTGGCAATAAAATACCAGTTTACCAAATGCCTAATAAATTTACCAAATCCTTAATGGGGACTGAGGGTCTTCAAAACTCACAGGTCCCTGCACTACAGCTCAAAAAGCCTCTATGTAAATCCACCCCAGGTGCCTGGGCAGAGAGAACTGGCGTAGACCTGTAGTACTTACTACCTTTTTATTATTTCTAAAAAGGCGCCAAACGAACAGAAGGACCATCTATCTGATCGTAAGAGCTAAGGTTTTGTTCGCTCATGGACATCTACAAATCTAAAATATTAGAGGAATTGTGGATGTGTAGCCGGCCTTGACGGTTAAGAAGAAACAAGGATGGGCAGAGAGAGTTGGCTAACATGTCATCGAACCATATTATGACATTTTTGGTAGTTCATTTTTGACGTAATTGTTGCGAGCTATTTGAATAGACGCAAACAAGTAGCTAAAATTATACGTATATACTAAAAGTTGCTCTTGGAAAAGGCAGTTTGTGGACATGAAGCTAGAGGACAAAGCGATGCCTTGCTGTCGTGGGATCGCACGATTATCATAGGTGGCAATTGATCTGATATACCACTAGGTATTAAAACCCCTAAAAATTTAGTGAGCTGTGCTGTAATCATGGACATCGTATATCTACATAATGATAAAGCATCTTGTGAAAACAATAAAAAAATATTAATTAAAACTTAACCTACCACTACCAAACCGGGGAAATTGAAAAGGCCAATGGCGGGTTTGAACATTACAAGAAGATATTTTTGTATTTGTTTTATATTTTTTAGCCGTCACTCAACACGCAACGTCTCTATTTCGGGCTGAAAGTGGTGAACGGAATGTCTTTACCCTAGTTTCTCTCTGACTACCCTGCTATGCGGGTAAAAGCAGAGCCCTTAAAAGCGGAGCGTGAAACTATGAAAATGTATAGTATTAAATATAATTGAAAATGTAAAAAAATAGTGTAATAAATTCCATATAATCACAATAAAACGTAAAAAATGTACTATTTTTTACATGTTATACTAATTTTATGACGTCATCAGCAGTTTCGGTTTCAGTTTCGGCCGAAACCGAAACCGAAACCGAAGGTTCGTTTTCGGTTTCGGTTTCGGCTGAAAACCCAGATTCGGTCGGACACTACTTTTTAGCGTTTTTATTTCAATAAAATATACAATACAAAAATATAATTAATTTATTTATTATGGTATGAAAGATTTATGAAGCAAAGGTGAGTGGTAAGAGAGGCAGGGGAGACCTCGGTTGAACTTCGAAAACACAGTATCGACGATACTGGAGGAAGGTCACGTAAATAGCATGAGAACCCCCCGGAGGGCGTGTATGAAGAGGTTGATGACAGTGGACGAGGCGAAAGAAGTATGCAGGGACCATAGCGTGTAGCGCTCCGTTCTCTCTGACTACCCGGCAAGTGATACAGCGTGTAGCTAAAAAAAAAGTTATAAGTGTTTTAATAATAACTACCAATACTATTACCTATAACGACCATTTGATCACCTTCAAAATTGTTGTAAAACAATGCCTACAGATGTCTAACAATATTTAGCAATGTAACAATTAGTTTTATTTAGAGCCATAGGTACCTGACCTTTACATTTTGCAGGCATTGTCCTTAAGAATTTCACATTTAATCGTTTCATATATAATTCATGAGGTATTTAACACCATGGCTTTGTTTAACAGTGTGGGATGTGCCACCAAACACGCAATGTCTTAAATGAATGAGTGAGTGGAAATCATAGTTATCTATAAAAAATATTTTTCCTTAGTACCTATCTCTAAATTTATGTATGTTTATATATATATATATATATATATATATATATATATATATATATATATATATATATATATATATATATATATATATATATATATATATATATATCTATATATATATATATATTTATTACTATGTATATATTAAATACAATCCATACATACATAGGTATATTATAAATGCGAAAGTCTGTGTGTTTGTCTGTAACGCTTTCACGGCTAATCTACCAGTCCGATTTGGATGACATTTAAAATGAAAGTAGTAAAAGTGACTGAGTTTACCTAGGCTAATTGTTTTTTAAACAAAAATCAACCTCTAAAGGGTTGAAATAGGGGATGAAAGTTTATATAAAAATCTAAACCGCTTGACCGATTGTAATGATTTTTGGCATAAATATAGTTGATAACCTAAGCTTAAACATAGGCTTATTTAATTTTTAAAAATGCGCCCACGAGTGTTGCAATATAACGACATAGCTGACGCGGCGGGCCGCTAGTAAAGAATATACCTGCGAGAGGGGAAAAATAATTATTATTTAAATAAAACTATTAATTTCTCTGAGTGGGAATCGAACCCACAACCAATCGCGTTCACAATCAGACGTCCAACTGTCCACAATGGCCACTATATACATATATGTCATCATTTGATATCTTAAGATGTAAAATAACTATACGTAAATTAAATATAATAAATCATTTTTTTGCAATCACTAATACTAAAAGCTTAACGTAATCATTGCATAACGATTATAATCTATAAGGTACATGTATAAGAACTGGCACACACTCGTAGAATGACCATTGCGAGCATTAATTGGAAATGATTCAATACACGCTTGTAAACATTACGTAATATAGTGTAAATACTTCGACTATTTATTTATTGCGTATTGTGCATTTTAAAACGGAGAGCTAGAAAAACGTTCAGAGAAAACCATATGTTACGACTCTCCGTTCTCCACTTTCCGCCTGATTGATCGTGACAATGCTCTTTATTTTAAGTGGAAAAAAATAATATTATAATAAAAAAATATAATCCAGTAACCGTGGTGCAGTGGCAAAAGCGTGTAACTGTAAACGACTGGTTGTGGAATGGAAATATTGAATATTTCCATTTTCTTCACTCTGGCATCGAGAAAAAGCGCGGCATTAAGTTCCGCCACTTAACACGCAATTCCTCCGAATTCGGCGGAAAGTGAGGAACGGAGTGTCTTAATACTAGGTTCTCTCAGCCTACCCTGCTGTGTGCGGGATACAGTAATATACACATAAAATAATAATAAAAAAATAAATATAATCATTCCCTCAAGTAAGAATCGAACCCACAACCATCGCGTTTATAATCAAACGCTGTCCCGCTGCGCTACGACGGTCTAAGCATTACGTAACACAGTGTAAATTCTTCACTATTTATTTGTTGTGTACTTTAGATGGTAGGTACTCTATAGGAAATATAATTAATATTTATATCACAAGCGTACTAAATTCTTGGAAAAAAATCCTTACATTTTTTTCCTTAGTAGAGTCTACAAAGAGAACGTCGGGACCCAAATAAAGCATTTGTGGACGATTATAGACTACCGGAGATCAACGCCGCGCGATGTCTTGCCAAAGTGGGGAAATGAATATAGAGTAAATCCAAAGATATACCTAACGATTTTTCAATGGGGATCGAACCCATACATATCGATCATGTTAAGAGGCGGTCGTGGTGGCCGGTAGTGAAGCAAAAATGCATTATGCATGCCCACTACGCTTATTTGTTCGTAATATGTTATTAGTTTAGGTATGGTATGGTGGAAGGAATGATTTGCTCTGCGTATCTAGGCGTTATATCTATTGTTAATAAAGGTAAACCTAATTTTATTGTAAAAAAAAGGTTACTGAGTTGGATTTGAAAGATATTAAAGCAATACAAGAAAGCTCTTACTTACTAGCGTAGATTTAAACCAGGGACTTTTACTTCGATTCGGGTTCCTCTAATTTTTCACTTAAGCTATCTAACCTCAACGCAAGAAAGTTGATGAAACCTAAAACAATCGTAACTGAATTTCATATATTATGGTTCTTTACATTGTCTAAGTCTTGTAATGATAATTGTCAATATCACATTATTTTATAGCTTGACGCTGTATCCCGCACACAGCAGGGCAGAGGGAACCTACTGTTAAGACACTCTGTTCCCCATTTTCTACCGAATTCGGAGGCATTGCGTGTTAAGTGGCGGAACTTAACGCCGCGCTTTACCTCGACACCAGAGCGAAGAAAATGGAAATAATAAATATTTCCACTCCTCGAGGGGAAATCGAACCCACAACCAGTTGCTTTACAGTCACACTTTGTGCCACTGCGCCACGAGTAGCCCATTACTATGGTTACTATATTTTTACTATAAATGTTTCCTTAGTGCATCCATCCTACTTTGTATATTGTAGCCGTACTTTGACGATAAACCAAAATAAATAAATAAACATATATAATATGATTATCTTCCCTATCAATTATTTTACATATACATATCTAATAATGTTTACAGTTGTTTTGCGTGGCCTGCCTGGTCGCAAAACGAGTGTCGACAGATGACGAGGCGCGGCTTGCATTGTTACTTCAGAAGTTATCCAGAGAGTGGTCTCTCCTTACTTCGGTCACTTGGGACTCGGTCGGAGGCGCTTTCGCTGATGCTGTGTATGGAGGTAAATAATAATATATGTTAAATATTTTTATAAAATTTATAAAAAATGATCTTAAGTATGTGAATAACATAATTTAATTTCTTTCTAAAAGTATTTTCTCTTACCAAATGATTGTTCGTAGAAATATTGTATGAGTAAGAGGACAACAAATGTTATAAGCGTATAAGAGGTTTAATGTAGGCCGATATAGAACGCGTGGCTTAGTGTTTCCAATGTTTGGACGGTGTCAAGGAGGTGCAGGTTTAAATTCGGCTGCGTTCCAATTATTTAACATCTTCTATAAATGATTTTCCATTTGTTATGTGCGCGAATAACACTTTTTGATTAGCTTCATCCCATACACAGCGTGGCAGGCAGTGAAAACCTTGTGTTAAGACACTCCGTTCTTCATATTCCGTCGAATTTTGGATGCATTACGTGTTAAGTGGCGAAACTCAACGCTGCGCTTTGCCGTTGTCGGAGCGAAGGAAATGAAATGTTGAAATATTTCAATTCCTCTAGCGTGAATCGATCCCACAATCGTTTATAGTCCCACTCTTGCGCCCCTGTGCGCTTCATATGTTAAATATTACTACCAGCGGGATTCGAACCGGTGTGTTTTAGAAACCATCCAAATGCTCTGACCGTTCTACATCTAGTTACGTTGAAATTCTTATACGCTTGTTATAAGTTATTTTTGTTTTTAATTTTATACGTTTTATAAAAATATTTTTAACGACTTAAGTGTGTGAATAACACTTTAAAAAATGTTAAAATATTTAATAAATAGCATTAAAGCATTAGCATTTTTTATAAGTAGCTCCCATGGCAAACGATTGTTCATAGATATAATTTTTGGGTAGCAGAAATTAGTAAAAATTTTTGTACAGAGGCATACAAAAAAGTAAGTCTTAATAAGTATAATAAAAAGAAAATTTAACATAGCCGGATGTAGAACACATGACTCAACTATCAGAGCGTTTGAATGGTATAGAAAGGAGCGTAGGTTCGAATCCTATGTGTTAACACTTTTATAGATTTTCTAATAATATTTTTAAAATATCTTAAAAAATATACCTACCTTACTTATTTAACCGACCTTACAGATAAACAGATAGAAAATATATATTTATCCGACAAAAAGTAAATAGTGAAATTAGAAATAGGAAGTTATTTTAAGGTACTTTTCTATAGTTAGCTTTTTTGACATGTTATTAAAAAAGTTGGAAATAAATTTTATAAGGTGATATAATGTAATATTATATATGTTTTTAGGTTACGTGATAATAACCTTCGCCCTTATATTAGGGCGGGTATTTTACGAGGTTCCTATAGGACGAAGAATATTAGAGGGGGTGCTTCTTGGCTTTGGATCACTCTTTTTCCTTATTTTGGGTAAGTTTAACGAATTATTAGTTATTTTATTAAAATACTAGCAACCGCTCGCCGTCGCAACTCTTCATACAAGTTTTCGTCACCTATTTCAACCCTTTAGGGGTTAATTAGGTAGATAATATTTTTTTTGAGTTTTTGAAAAAAAATATAAGCCTAATTAAGCTAACTACTTTAATTCCGAATTTCATCCAAATGGAGCCGGTACTTTAGCCGTGAATACGTAACAGACCGACAGACTTTTCATTTATAATATTAGTATAGATATTTTGTTTACTTAAAATGTTAATTCTTCTGCAGGTGGTCTAGAGCTAGCTTCTTTAGACTCAGTTCCAAACAAGTTAATAGTGAACGCTTCGATACTTGGCTCATTGTCTCTCGTAGTTGCAATACTATTTCTGATAGACCTAATGGGTCCTAGAGTGTACACATCGACTCGTTCATCACAAACGAACCCCATTACATCTCCTAAATCAGAAAAAAAGGTTTCAATCGTTACACAGCCGGCCATTAACGGGAAAAATGGCCACATTTTAAATGGCAAACAAAATGGCCACGTCCCCGAAAGACCGAAAGACTTAGACTTAGAGAAAAACAAAGAAATACAAACAAAAAAAGACGAACACACTTTAATCGACGAAACGAAATTTGAATTTATGAAATTAGACAAATTAGGCGATGTTCCTATTGAAAAAGATCTAGAAAAGTCTAAATTTGGGTCATTGCGTAACGGAGTGGAGGAGTCTGGGAATTACGTACGGCTTACTGAGCCGTTGAATATACACCCAGACAGATTGCATTACGAACAAGAACTCGCTAAATTTAATGAGAAATATTTAAGAGAATATTTAGATAACGTAGCGGGTAGACTACCTGTGAGGGAAGATTACTTACCTGAGTTACAAACACCAGTGTTTTCTAAAGTAAAATCAGGACGATTGAAGAGTTTATATGAAGAGGAATCACCGACATACGAACGAAAGCGTCAATCTAAATCGCCGACGCGAGCCAAAACGGTACCCACGCCAACAATCCAACAACTTGAAGATTATTTACGAAGTTCGAACAGATCTCGCAGATCTGAGACTCCTGCTTTGTTCCCAATGGAGCCAATAGAAGAGAGAGATAAAGAATTAGCTGATAATGAAGGCAGAGCGTCCGGGACTCCCACAGATCCAGGCTACGTACAATATGCAGCAAAGAAATGGCCTGATAAGACCAGAGAGATAAGAACTCCTAGGCACAGTCCTACACAATGATCAAACTGATTGTAGATTAAAATTATACTATGAATATAACAGCTTCAATTCCGAACTGAGTTATAATATTGTTACAAGTTGTAAAGACAGGGTTAGATTTAGAGTGTGGACACAAAGACAAAGGAGGGGAAGCCAATTATTCTAAGAATAAATTGAATTTATGTACAGTAGAACCTCGATTAACTTTGCTATTGTCGTGAATATATATAAAAAAGCGGGTTTTATCTATATATGCATTTAGTATGTACAGAATAATAAAAACAAGAAAAGCATAACAACGATACGTATCAATTGTATCTAGGTTCCGACTTTTCAAGTTAGAATACATGTACTTTAATGGCGGTTCCGACGCGTTCATTCTTGCATAATTTATGCACTAGTAGGTATTTAGTATAATTGTTTATTTGTCCGGATAATCGCGAATCCATACAACTGAAGATAGAATAATCGAGTTTCTACTATAATTCAAAATATTATTATTGTCCACGAATAAAATTAAAAAACTTAGAATAAAATACAATATATTAACCTAAATCTTTTATAGAGGTACCTTTATATAGAGGTCCTGGTACAGGGACCCTCTTAACTCCCTCAAATCCGACCCTGTATAAGAACAGATAACGGAAACACCTTGAAGGAAGATATCATTTTAAAACGATTTAATTGTAATGACAAATTAGTCATAGTAGCGGACATGATGTGGCGTGATTAATGACTTTGTGCGACTAATGGCTGGACTAAGAAACGAGTGTTTGAATTAATTTGTACAGGTTAGTGTCACGTGTAGTGTAATTTAAAGTTAACCAAATATTTTTTTATGCCATAGATGTAGTGTCATAGTTTATGTAAATGTATGTAATGTTATGTGTTGCCACGTTGAAAATTAATTATGATTTTGACAGTTATATATAGCTCTTTGGAGGTTGTATATTTTATGTTATAAAAATATACTAGCGGAAATAATTAAAGAATCGGAAAAGAGTTCCAAATTTTTTGACATTTTTTTAAGTGTCTGTATTTTCCTCAAAAATTGTCGCATTAAAATAAAAAAAACAAGCATTTTAAACCTTAAAGTTTCTAGTTTGGAGATCTTATGATGGAAAATGTTTTCAAGCGAAGCGTTCCTGATGAATATCGAATGAGAAAATCTTTGAGGAAAATACAACCACTTAAAAAACGTCAAAAAATTTGGAAAAATTTTCCGATCCTTTAATTATTTCCGCTAGTGTATAATGTATGTTTAATAGATGCTCTGAATATTATAAAAGATTTAAAGTTGAAAAATTTTTTTTTAGACATCCTTCCTTAGTATTTGAATAACACTAATTAAAATGTTATAAAAATTAAAGATCCCTTATTTTATTAGAAACGTATAAAGTATAATTTTGTATAGTATTTTGTGTATTATAATATTGTATATAGAATTGTGAGACTGTTAAATAAGTTTAATTTGTCTTCATTTGTAACTAAACTGTCAGATTCGTTATTTTCCAAACATATATTCAATCTTTTTATACAATTTACGTATTCTGGGAAACATTATCGTAGGTATTCTTAAAATTTAATTTTAACGACGCAACTATGACTAAGATATCTTTGTAAGTAGTTCCCATACATAAGATCAAATATAAGATTAAATTATTTTATATCTGGCATTTTTTGTGTTCATAATAAATTATATCATATATACGTATTTTAATTACCTGTTTCAATGTTTTTTCGCGATGGCACACCGTGTAATAAGTTTTAAATGTTTTTATTTGTTGTGTTGAAAACAAAGGAATTAAAAGTCACGGATTTTAAAGCAAACGTCAGTAGGAAGTTCGTTGATCTTAAGTGGGAGATTAAAGTTAATTTGAAAATAATGAGTGTCACACACTTATTGCGTACTACGTAGATATGTGGAGGTCTAGAAACAAACAAAGATATCTATTTTAACTAAGTGATTTCCATTCACGTTGAAATAATAGAATTTTGTTATGTTTTTTCATGTATCTCTCATAATTCGTCGATCGTGAAGAGTTCAACTAAAAACTAACATCTTTCAGCCATTTTCGAAATCTTGCTTCCAGAAAGCAAGATATTTCAATGAGTGACATCACATAATTCAATGAGTAATCTGACCGAGTAAATTCGTAATACATCTAATCTTATTAGCAGGACTTGAGCCCTCAACTGTCCTCTATCTCGTAAGTATTTCAGTGCCAAGCATGGTACATTTGGATCAAAGTATCCAAAGGTACATTTGGATCAAAGTATCCAAAGGTACATTTGGATGTACTATGGTTGGATATGGATTAAATAATATTAATTAAGTTTAAAATAATTATTTTTTTAAATGTTAATTACAAATATTGTACATAAGCCTTAAAAATGTATATTGCGGTGGAATGATTGGAATTGATGAAGATTGAAATCATACTATTACAACTTCTCATGCTTTTTGCACCAAACTAGGGTAGATATAGAAAATGTAGTGTAGACAAGACACTCCGTTTTCCACTTTGCACTCAAATTAGAGTCATTGCGGGTTTGCTTTTGCTGCCTCAACGCCACGGTTTATTTTGTTCAGTCAGAGATAAGAAACGTAAATGATGAAATTATAAGCATTCTTCAATAAAACATTCATAACTTGGGGAGTTATCGCGATTTGGAAATCGAACTTATAAATCAAAGTCAGACGCTGTCTGTGTACATAACTAGTGTATCTGTGTGTAAATTTTACTTGTCTTTTACAATAAATAATGTTAAACCTCTCACGTAGCAGTAATTAAGTTAACCATTACAATTTGCCTTTCTCGGTACTTATTGTTCTTCCCATATCTGTGGCAGTGGGAACATTTATGGAAATCTGTTCGCCATTGCACCTCGAAACTTTCATTTTACTTTTCATTTCATATTATATTTTATTATATGTAATAAATCTTTTTGAATATATTAGAGAGAACGAATGCTCGCTCGGGCGTTAGTACGAACACTTTAAGGTGGTCAAAGAGCATTTAGCAGACAAGACTAAACAATATATCGTTATAATTTTTAAGTACCTACATGACACAAAACTAAATATTTTATTTTTTAATGTTTAACGTTTATACCTATATACTTGTACATTTTAGTTAAGTGCTTAAACTACCTAATATTAAGACTTAACATTTCGTTCCGAAAGGTGTTCTTCAAATTATCAAATAAGCCTGATCACTATTCCTTGAATTATAATTGAAATAACCTTTTGTATAGATACGTTTCACTACGTAATTGTTAGGTATTTCATAAAACAATTTACTTGTCTGTAGAGCAGTGCCATGAGGTTGAAAATATATAATTCATTAAATGTAATGAATGTAATCAATTCAATCAATGTTGACGCCATTGTGACGCGTAGGCCAGTGTCTGACCGTGCCAGCTGTAGTTATTTTAAAAATACCTACATATTTTATAAAAAAAAATAATAAATTTAAATTATTTTAGTTTCTACGATCTGATAAGAAAATTACCACCTCATTAAATGAGGTGGTAACTAAAAGTTACGTCACAAAAATTATGTAAAAAAGGGAGGACGGAGAGCCACAACGCTAGGCTATCTCTCTTTATTATATTGTGTAGAAAAAGCTATAAGAACATATGTAGGCAAATGTAAAACATTTTTAGAAAATGTCGCTTTTTCTGAAATGAAGACCAATATTTATAAAATGTATAGCGTATCTCAATGTGACTTTAATTATACATCTATATAACACTACCTACACAATACACATTAAGAAGTATGAATGAATTTCGCAAGAACTAAGTTACGTCTTTCACAAAACGCTAATTAAATGGGCCGTCAAGTTCAATAGATGGGTTCATGTAACTGTGGACCAATTAACAAGTTTTAGGGTTAACCTTTACACTGTTATATCTTTATTTTAGCGTCACTAAACTCAACGCCGGGTTTAAAAACAAGAGCAGAGCGAGAAAATGGAAATATGAAATATTCTGATTCCTCAAATGGGAATCGAACTCACAACCAGTTGCGTTTATAGGCACATTTTTTGCCCCTGCGCCACCATTAGTCTCACTCATTTAACTTATATCTTAATATAATCAATAAATCGATTTATGTGTTACACACACTTCGATAGAATCTGCTGCAATAGCTGAATACATTGTCTTAACAAAAATGTTGCAAGTTATAATATTGAGGGTTTATTTAATAAAAAAACAACCAAAATCTGTATGGTTTTCTCCAGAAAGCAGGGTATTAGACTGATAATATTCCATTCTTCACTTTTGCCCAAAATAAAGACATTGCATGTCGAACTGCCGATCCGAACGCCGCGCTTTGTATTGTCTACCAGTGGGAAGAAATGAAAGTAATATTTTTATACAATTCCACCGAATGGGAATCGAACTTACAACCAATCGCGATTACTGTTAGGAACTAAATGAACTCTATACATACATATATCCCTCAAATATTATTCCATAATAAAGCAAATAAAAACAAAAACACAAATGGGCCAGTCAAGGCGTAGTGGCACAACAGTGTGACTGTAAACGACTGGTTGTGGTTTCGATTTCCACTTGAGGAGTGGAAATATTTAATATTTCCATTTTCTTCGCTCTGGTATCGAAGCAAAGCGCGGCGTTAAGTTCCACCACTTAACACGCAAGCCTCCGAATTCGGCGGAAAAGAGGGACGGAGTGTCTTAACACTAGGTTCCCTCTGCCTACCCTGCTATGTGCGGAATACAGCCTGAACCTAAAAAAAAACACACACACACGCACACACACACACACACACACACACAAAGAGCAAGATTCGAAATTAGAGAAAATTCGAGTTTTGAAAGTTCTGCGTCAAAATTTGAAACATTATTATACCTACTCCCGTGTATCTGATTTACATTGTAATTATGTATGTATTATGTAATTAATTTTTGACTTTTTTTCGCAATATAAATTTGAAACAATTTTCTTTATACAAAGTTTTATCAATACAAAAAAAAAATTCTAAACAATATTGAAAAAAAAATATGCGCTTTAATGTCTATTTCTGCAATATAAGTCGTCATTTGTACATGTGGAGATCCCAAAAATAACATTAACACCTTTACCCAAGCATATCTTCAAATTTTATTCAAAATTATTCTACCTTTATCAAGTATATCTTAGAATTTTATTCAAATATCTCTCTAGGAAGAGATAAAATAAACAATAAATAGGAAATTAACACCAAACGCGACATGTACTGCGGCGGTAATCCGGTAAAGTTCTCACGCACGTCAGCCTTGCCTTGCAAGTTGCAGCTTATAATACCTCTTAACTACTGACACTCAGAATTGCTGTTTAAGATGACATACAGAGTGATTCATTGTAATGGCGTATTTAAATGGTAATAGATATTAAGTTACATGTTTTTTGGTGAATAAAAATAATAATTTGTTAAGTTAGAGGTTGTGAGAATGTGCAGTCATTTATTAACTCAATTGGTTGCTTTATAAATGTATTAGTACTTTGTTTTATTTTAGTTCAAAGCTAAAATTCGTTATAATAGTGCTCGACTATTTTGAAATTGCGTATACGTCTGTGTATAACTACGAAAAAAAAATTCAAATAAATAAAAAAAAACATTAGGTCTAAGTATTGGTCATAGTTGTTGAGGAATTAGCAAAACAAATTTATTCTTATTATGGGTGAAACATAATTGATATGAATTAAGCCTTCACTTTATCGAATTTGTAAATATACGCTATTAAATTAATTACCGAGTATATATATTCACAAGGACGACGGCGATAAAAGGCTGATTCAGAATGCAACAGAACGCATTGAAGAATAAAATCCGTAGATGGCTCTAAGATAAGAGAACGAACCATTTATGTGCTCCTCCAGAGTAGTAATGCCTTGTATGTCCCAAATTCCCTATCCTTAAAATGTAAAATTAATTAGTAAAGCTACAGTTACGTGGTTAAATACAATCTGCGGTACTAAGTATCATCAACAGAAAATGAAGTATGCGATATTATTGACGGCGCGCTTTTTCTCATATATGGGGGGTATTCAGATAGGACTCAGTGTCACGATACTCCATTCTCCGCTTTTTGCCTGAAATCGATGTATTGGTGGAAGTCAACACCGTACTTTGACTATGATATCAAAATCATTTCCCCGAGTGGAATCGAACTCGCAACCGTTGCGTGTAAACGCTAAGTAAGACGCTGTGCTAAATATTAAAAAGAAAAATAATGATGGTAATATAGTTAAGGTACATAAAACTTAATAATAATTGAAACCACCTAAATATTAAATTATCATGTCATTAAATGGGCATTAAGTGCGGAAAGGACTACTTAATAACAAGATTCTACAGAAAGACATTTTTTGAAAACGTATGTATAACAATTTGAACGTAGACAGGATTCGAACTCGCGTTTCCTGAAAACCGCCCAAGCTTACCCGCTAAGTTATACGTTCTACTACCACCTCCGGCGAAATACTTATAAACTTTATTTTAACTTATTTTTGTATTACCTAAACAATATTCTTCTATATACAACGTAACGAGAACAACAACAAGGCAAGAAATACAAAAAAATCATAGGATTTCTTTGAAAACTAAATAGATGGCAACTTAACACGGGGTCAGAATTTTAACAAGCAGCCTTGCGGACGTCGACCGTATAGGTACTATACAAATTACAAAGGACAGTTTTTACTCGTGAGAACCACCGCGCGTCCGAGAGGCAACCTTCGCGCATCGCCCGGTACTTCCTTTTGTAGGGTTGCTACAGTACATTTTCAGGAATTGAATGAGTGACCTCGTCGCTTCGTATATAAAAGACAAGCGTTCTTATATATTTAAAAGATTTTAATTATACAAACACTATTCTATTCATACATACTGTTTTAATTATGTCGTTGTATGTAAGTGTCGCTTGTCTATTTTAATGTTTTTCAAGTGTCATTGGATTGGATGTTCTTTGAGTCTTTGTTAGATGTACTTGAATTAGTAATGGCTTTGGTTGTTAAGTTGTATTATTTGCAATATTTTATTTTATTATATTACATTAATTTATCAAGCTTTTAATGGCAAATAGTTTTATTAAGTTTTTATTGGGATATACTACTAATTTTTAAAGGTTTGAGGCCATCGTGGCGCAATGGGAGAGCATCTGGTCACGATTGGTTACGATTTCAATTACTGCGGGTAATAAGCGCAGCTTTGGGCTGGCAGACTCAACACGCAGATTCAATTACGAGTGGAAAGTAGAGAACGTAGTGTTTTGACACTAAGCTGTCTCTTACTATCATGTTATCCTAAGTAAAAAAGGATAGGAATTTTAATCTTTATGTCATATGCGGACGAGTTGGGGATTCGAATATGAGTACTCTGCCTAACCCGTTCTGGGTGATTGAGCCCGAGACTGTGGTATACAGTCAAAAAGTAGTTAGTTTTCAAAACACTATTATGATTTTTTTGGTCGTTTTTATATTATTTCAAATAATTAAAATGAATTAAAAACTACTTGTTATTTACCAACCCTAATTAGGAAATGCCTAAATAAAATTCATGTGAAAAACCTAGACGCGTGGAGTCTTTGTCATTTTTTACAATGCACTTCTCGTAAGATGACCACTTTGAATATTAAGTGAAGTACTTATGTAAATAAATATATTTCATTATTCTTCGTTATGTGACAAAAACGTTACGCTACTATATTTATTATTTTATTATTTATGTAAGAAATAGTGTTTATAATTTGTACTTTGGTATGTAATGCTTGTATTTTTTTCTTCAACTTCATACGGTATTCAAAGTCAAAGTCAAGTAATTTTATTCAAAATAGGAAGTTACAAGCTTCATGTTTTGAACGTCAAATAGTTTACCACCGGTTCACTAAATTTTAGTGCCTCAAACCTGAAAACCGGCGCAAGAAACTCAGCGGGATTTCTTTTTTTTTTTTAAAGTAATTGTTATATACAGATTTATTGCTGACAGTGATGCTTTTGAAATAACCTGGCGCGAGCATTTCATTCCCAAGGCGTGTTATCATACCAAGCAGTTAGAGGGAACCTAGTGGGTTTAGATATTCCGTCCTTATACGAAACGCCTCGTGTTGATTAGCGAAACTAAACGCCGCATTTTGTCATACCAGAGTAAAGAAATTATAATAATTTATTTATAATCATTTAGCGAGTGGAATTCGAACCCATAACCTTAATATTTACAGACGCTGTCACTCTGCGATGGCCGTTTATAATAATATCAAACAACAAAAAGTTAATCAAGTTTTCTTTGTGATTTTCAAAAGAATGAATCACTATTATTTTCAAATTGAATACGAAACTATTATAAAAACACTAGGATTATGTTTATGTATGTAATAAAGTTAATTAAGACTTTATAAATAGTCTGTATTTCTGTGAAACGTGGATATTTATTTTATTTTTATGTTTATTTACTTTATTTGTAAGATTTGGGGCCAGTTGTTCTGTAGAGGCACAAAGTGTGAGTGCAAAGCGACTGGTTGTCGGTTCGATTCCCACTGTGTGTGTGTCCCAGTGGAAATATTTAAATATTTAATATTTCCATTTTCTTCGCTCTGGTGTCGAAGCAAAAGCGCAGTGTTAAGTTCCGTCATTTAAAACGCAATGCCTCCAAATTCGGCGGAAAGTGGTTAACACTAGGTTCACTCTGCCTACCCTGCTGTGTGCGGGATACAGCGTGAAGTTAAAAAAAAATTATAAGATTTGCTCATGAAAATAATATACACGAAACAGATATAAACATTGTAAGGTGCTACCTTACTTATAGGCGACACAATATGCGGTAACACAATTATTTTCATGTTACATAGAACAATATTATACAAATAAAGATTAAGTTATGTTTTACATATTAATAACATAACTTTATTTTTATCTAAAAAGTATAAGTGCATGTTATACAATTTCAAAAGAAGAATGAAAGAAATATGAATGTTTTAAAGATGCAAATCTCTGATCGAATTACGAGATGAAAAGAATTCTAAGAAAGATATATGAAGCAAAGGTGAGCTATAAGAGAGGCAGGGGGAGACTTCGGTTGAACTTCAAGATCACAGTATTGACGATGCTGGAGGAAGGTCACGTAAAAAGCATGAGGACTATTCCGAGGGCGTGTATGAGGAGGTTTATGACTATGGAGTAGTGTTTGTTGCTCCGTTCTTTCTGACTTGAAACGTGAAGTTAAAAAACTAACCTGCAGTGTTGATGATATTAAAATGAAAGTCAACTTACGTTTTAGACGTTAATTATGAGTCATCATCACTTATAAGATGTATCCACTTAGAAATATAATGACACAGAATTACACACTAAGCTAACACTCGAATGTTATAAAAAATAATCCACGTCAGGAATATATAATACTAAAGAACCATGTAAGATTACAAATACTGATAGATATTAAAAATGGGAACAAAGGAAACGTATGTAAGCGCGTCGAAAGAAAAGTATCAACTAGTAAGCTTGACATATCGTTGACAAGGGGGTAGGCGAAAATATCGTCATCTACGACTTCTGCTATATTAATTACAAATACTTATAAAGACTGTCGTAACGCCTTGATTGTGGGTTCGATTCAAGGGTTATATATCTAGAACAAAGCCGATTCAACACCCATTGTCTCGATTTCGGGCGGAAAGTGGAGAATGAAGTGTCATGACACTAGATTATCTCTGGTTATCCGGCTGCAGTAAAAGTGTATAGGTGAAAAAAAATATTTAAAACTCAGATATATTAATTTGCTAAAATATTATGTGGTAGGTATGGGTGTATATGTATTTATGTTATATTAAAAAATATAAATAATTAAGTTCAAAATATTATATTTTGTTGTACTTAATATACATATAAATGAAATATACTAAAAAAAGAATAATTGTTTCTTACAAATCATTCATTCAATTAAGTACAGGAAAAAAGCAGTGTTGAGTTCCACCACTCAATCCACAATGCCTCGAAAATCTGAGCAGAAAGTGTATAATAGAGTCTCTATACAAGTTATCTCTGCCTGGGATAGATAAATAATCTTGAAGTTACTTAGACGTTAGTTAGAATATATTTGTAAATATAAAACTAATTTTAAGCAATTTAAAACTCGTTGCAACAATAAAACATAACATTTCTGAAAATAACTCTTTATTGGTATCTACAATATAATCGTACATCGTTTCATTAAATATATTACATGATAAGTATAATTATCATTTTATGCAAAACTTATGACTCGACCGTTTCTGGTCTTTGGAATTTCTTTTCTAAAAATACTTAATTTAAATTTTATTATTATTATATTATTATTTATTTATTATAAAACCGGGGGCTTTATATTGTAGCATATACAAATACAATAACAATTTTTTTAAACAACTTCCCTTTGTTATTGTTTTTAATTAAATAATTTTATATTAATGTTACTTGAATAAGCTAAAGGTCAATGAACCTGTTTATATATGTTTTTTTAAAATCATTAATCTGTGCTTTTAAATTTAAAAAAGAAATATTTTTATATACTGCTAAAATCTTACTGGATCGATTTTTGACAATGTTGGGGAATATGTGTAAATTAAATAATAATATAGTCCCCGACTGGAATTTGAACGCATCTTTAATTAATTTTAATATTTTAAATTGTTATTTTAATAATGGATATTAATATTTTGAATTGTTATTTCTTTAGCCCCGCGGTATATTGTAACTAGATATAGCACCCTTTTTCCAAATACAGAGGAAGACACTAGAATAAGACATGGTATAATAATGAATACCAAAACTTACATTAAATTCATAATTTCGTCGACGGAAATAGCAATACTATTAATAACATAATATGAATTCCATAAACATGTATTTTTTTTTATTTCTACTTAAAACTAAATTTGAATAGAGAATAAAGCTAAGCTATAACTTAGGTACATTTATATATTTTTCTGTATTTTAAATATGCAGTGTTGCCATTAATTTCGACGATTAATACAAAATAATTTTTAAAATGGCAACACTATCATATATGATTTTACAATTTAAACATGCAAAAATCAAGTAATTTAAGTACATATTTATCAAAATATTACAAAAATATATTAAAATTATTATTGGGATCATATATTATATTGTTCATCATAGATAATTCCTAAGTTAGACGTTTGACTAAAATGAAAATAGAAAACAATTTAATTTTTTTAATTATTATTATTACAAAACCATTTTACGATCCTATTATCATTTCAATCGTTTATTTCGTATATTAAGTACTAATATTATTTATAGATATATATTAACGGACGGATTTTCGTAAACTAGCGTGAACTAGTGTGTTTTGTTTGAATCCATTTCTTCATCAGAAATCACTGGCTGTTGAAAACTGGAAATAAAACAAAATTTAGGTTAGAAAACAATTAATTAATTATTTAATTACAATTTGTTGAATATCACTGAGCATGACCTGTAAATATTCATTGTCATATTGTAAAATTATTGCAAATGGGGTTGAAAATAGAGCATAGAGATGAAAAAAAGGCTCTAATAAAAACTTATACATTAAAGTTAATTTGTAAATGGAAAAAGACAATGTTGATAGCACAAAAAACAATGGGTCACATACAGAGAATCTATAATTTGAAATAAATCAAATACAAAATTTCCTTTATTAAGATATGTTTTGCCAATCATTTTAGGATTGTTTAATAAACATGAAGCTACTATCGGCTTTAAAAAAAGTTTTGTTGAGAAGCGCAAGAAAATCTATTATAATAACACTGTTTACAATTGTCAGTACCTATAATAGACAAAGAAAGTATTGAGTAAGTAGTATAGAATAAAATAACTTATAATAAACAATATAAAAATTGAACATAATTGGATGTTTTGCGACCGCAAACGCTTAGACGGATACCAAGAAGCGTGGATTCGATTCCTACTACGTTAAAATTTTAGATCATTCAAATTAAACGTTTTCTAAAATAAAAATCAAATAAGATCTTTAAAATCGCCTAAAAAATAATAAAAACTCAATCAAAACCTACTCACCGGAATCGTGGTCATGCAAATCGTGGTCATCATGATGGTGTCTGTCGCGTGGGTCGTGTGGGTCGCGCTCGTCGCGCTGCAGCGCTATGTACTGTCGTATGAGGCGCGCCACCTCGTGCGCCTGCTCCGCCTGCAGGCGCGTCACGCGCTGCTGCAGCAGCGAGCCGCACTTCACGTCCAGGAACAGCGTGCCGTCCTCTGACCGGACCTGCACATATACGCGTATGTAGCTATATGTTAAACGTTTTGTTTGGATTTAACAAAGTGTGAATGTAGCTATTGGGATATATTTGAAAATATATATGTTAAATTAGGTATAAATTAGTGAAAATAGAATATTAATCAATTAAAAATCAAATGTAATAAAAACTAATTTGAAAAAAAAAAATACGATAATTAAAGGTATATTGTAATTAGCAGTATTCAAAAATATTAAATATTTTATATGTTTACTCTATATTATCGATTTAAAAATCAAAAACAAAAAAAAAATACTTTACAGTTGTGTTGCATTCAAATTTTTATACATTTTCTAAATGTGTTTTTCAATGTCTTAAGTGTGTGAATAACAGTTTAAAAACGTTAAAAATATACAATGGTCTCAATTTTCAAAAATAATTATGTAACACACACAAATCAAAAAATACCTAATATCACAACTACACCAAATAACGGAACTTAACGCCGCAAAAACACATTATAATAACGAATTAAACCACTGGTTTCCAACCAGTGGTTCAACTCAACTGCAAGGATTACATATATAGTGGTCCCTGCTAGCAAGAATAATGTAAAAGTGGTCCTTGATCAAAAAAAGGTTGGGAACCACTGAATTAAACAAACAATACGCACCTTCCTAGTAGATATAAGGTCAGCGTAGGGCCAGTGCGCGTCCGTGTCGTGCGTGGCGGGGTGCAGCAGGTGCACGCCGCGCCGGTTCAGCGCCAACACGTACTCGCGCCACTCACCACCACCACCGCCGCCGTTACCACCACTGCCGGTGGTACCACCCACGCGGCGGACCGCGAAGAAGGAGGAGCCGAATAATGGCCAGCGGGATAGCACCTAAGGACAAGTGGTGGGAGATTAGATATTTTTTTATTAAAACATATTTAAATTCAATATTATATTGAGATAATCTAAAAGGAATAAGTTTTTTAACTTCACACTATATTGATACACTTTTCGTTAAAAATCGAGACATTACAAAATAGAATGGAATTGGACATTCATACTTAACATACTTTGTATTTTACTAAAATGGATGTCTCCATTACTAAACTAAAATAATTTAAATATAATATATCCATGGAGTGGGAATCGAACCCACAACCATTGTGTTTACAGTCAGACGCTATAATGATTGCACAAAACAATTGAATTACTATAATATACTCTACTCACTAATTAAATTAACATACTAATTTAACAATTTAATACAATATCTATTCGATGATAGAGTGTAAGGACATAAAATGGTACGTTTAAAATGGTAATTGAAAACACGAAAACAATATCATTTAATAACAAAAATTCAAAATGAAACAAACTAACACTTCCACTCCCTTTAAAAATAATAACTAATTGTTGTTATTTTACCTCAAAACTAAATAAAAAAAATCTTAAAAATCAAAAGAAGAATTACCTGCAGCACTTTAGACTTAGCAGCAGCCGGCGTCAAAGTGCGTACGCTAGGCCACTCGGCGGTCACCCACGACGCCCATTTGCTAGGCTTGGGCTCCCTCAACGCCAGCAAAGGCTTGGGGAGGAGGAACTTCAGGTCGCGAGGATGTGGAGCATCTGCGAGACCAGCGGCGCGGTGGAGGAGGGCTGCGACGAGGGCCGCATCTCGTAGGACTCCGGCCGCGGGCGCTCCGCCCCCTGGCAGGACTAGGAGTAGGCCTTCGAGGTAGTCTGGTGCTACCTGTAGAATGGGTGGTATTTGTGGTTTTTAGTTTTATGTTAGCGCATTTATTAATTGTTATTTTATACAGATTATATATTGTTAGTAATTGAATAAATTTTCGGTTACTCATCTCTTTTTATTTAACTGACAGATCTTATTTAGACTACGCCTACATTCGAATTTCTCAAAAACTTCTATTTCAAACTCGATTAAGGTTACATAGTTTAAGCTCTATGAATACAATAGATTTGTCTTGACACTGGATTTCCTTTGTCCGCTCTGCTGTGTGGAGAATACAGCGTGAAGCTAAAAAAAAAACAAAAAATGCAATGATGACTTACCTGATTAAACAGAACCTCAGTATAGAGGGGCGGCACGTCCTGCCGCAGCACGTGGTGCCACACGGACCTGCAGAATATGAGGTAGAAGGGGTGGTGCGCGCGCTGCAGCTCCGTGGTGACGTCCAGCACGTACTCGTCGCCCGCCAGCGGCATGGTGAGCGCGTCGCCCGCCACGATGCAGTACAGCGAGAACTCCAAGCGCTCCGCCGTCGTCGTCACGCCGATCTGTCACCAATTATACACGTGCAAGGTCATTTATACACTCAATTTTAAATTATGTTTTTAGCATCGGACCATCAGCTTAAATAAGCAAAATTTCATAATGATCGGTTCAATCGTGGAATGCAAAACATCTCTAAAAGAGCGCTACGCTCGCTTCGCCTTTCCAGTGGAGGGACGAGTTAAGAATACAATTTAACCCCTTTAACACAGTATAGTGTCCTGTAATGACGGATAATCCAGTAACTTGATAATAGGAGATTCGTTCTCCGACTGGCTCGTGATCTCTATCAATGCAAAAATGAACCGGCAAACATTTAATGATGTGATTCGGCTCGATAATATAAAATAAGCCAGTTGTATCTATTCCTACCTTTCCTATTCTTCCTCCCTTCCCCCCACTACTCTTAAAGCCGACAACGCATCCACAACTCTTCTAATATTGTGTATATTGATTGACACAGGTAACAACTTACCATCAAGTGGTCTTTCTGCTTGTTTGCCCACTTTTATTATCAAAACAAAATAATCATTCCCCCGAGTGAAAATAAACAACGGCCTGTTATTACAAATATGTAAGACTGATGGGCTCACCAGTTCGCAGAGTTCGTTGACGATGTCCTGCACGACGGTGGCGCAGCGCGTGTTGACGACGCGCTCGGCGCCGCCCGGCAGCCGGTACAGCTGGCGCCGCGCCGACCGCCCCGCCGACACCGCCGTCACCTGCCGGATTGGGGGTTGCGGGTTATTTGTGTGGGATATGTTCAAGAAATGCTTTTATTTTTCTTTACATATCTATAGATAATATAGAAAAAAAGAGTCTCTAATCACAAGACTTAACTTGTTACTTTGTTTTGCTTATGTAAAATTCGTATATGAAAATCATATCGTTGAATTATTTATTTTCTTTCAAAACTGCAAAATTTTAGTGGGTTTCCACATTTCATATAATAGAATAAACATGAAATTAAAATACAAAAAATATAAGATTAATTCAATAGTATCGTCATTTTTCATAAAATTACGTAGAACATTTAACATTTAAAATGCCAATCATGTTCTCAAAGACCGACGAACTAGACTTATAAATAATAAAATGCACTCTGTAAATCACTCAGGTAAATATTTATACCAGAAAAATAATTTTATATACTATTCTAGAGAATTAATTTTTTTATCAAATAATTATATATCTACAATTGTATCATATCATATCATGTCATATCACATAAATGACTGTTTAAAGCGTTGTACCTCTTCCACGCTGGGCACGTTCTTCCTGCCGCCGCAGCGCAGCGTCTTGCGGAAGTTGGCGAGGCAGACGGCGGCCGTGCCCTGGCAGGGACGGCGCCGGTCCGCCGCCGCCGCCGACAGGTACTCTATGAGGAATGGTCTGGAATGGACACGGTTTGAGTGTTAGTTATGTTCTTTTTTGCTATTATTATATATTTTAAGAAAGTCTTTTTTGTATTAAAGATGCCTAAAATTAGTTTAAATGTATTACTTAAAAATATCATATTTTAAATAATAAGTATAACAAGAAAAAAAATGTTCATTTTGTATTATTTTGTTATTAATATTTATTTAATATATTCTTGGCAATTTACAGAAAATAAAAGGTAATTTTAATATAATTAATCAAATGACTACTTAAATGTACTATGTGCTATGAACTTAGGTATATTTTTCCTATTTTCAGCTTTACGCTTTTTCTTTCCGGTGGTCAGAGACACGATAAGGTTATCCTGCCTTATTTCCGCCCGAAATCAGAATTGCGTATCGAATGGCGCAATCCAACAACTTTGTCTTACTACTAACTCACGATCAAACCAAGTATACTGTTAACGCTGCCTTATTGCGCCACGATGGCAACTATTTCCACAAATAAACCAATGCATACACTGCGTTATAATAGCTTTCAATAAAAAAATCTAATTCTAGCATAAAACACTGAACAATATTAACAAATAACTCTCACCTGAGCGTCTCCGAGCATGTGAAGTACGCAGCGAGTATGGACATGAGCCTCCACGCTCGCTGGCAGGAGTCCTGAGAGGGAGATCTGTTCGAGGTCGTTTGTTTCATTAGCTGACAGTAAACTTCGTCACGTAGCTCCGGTACTGAGTGGCAGTGCTGAAAACCGTTGTAAAATTTAATAAAATAAAAAATATAAGATAAAGTATCTTTATTATTATTTATTAGCTTATTTCCGCGTAGTCAGAAAAAGCGTAGTGTCAAGACATTCCATTCTCCAGTTTCCACCCGAAACGATTGTAAGTGAATTAAGATTATTTTTTCGTACGTTAGCTAATTTATTAGTAATTGAAAGTATTATTTCTCATTTGGCAGTTATTTTGTAATCCCTCTATATGTCAACTTCACGAACGTCAAATTTTCTTTTTTTTTTTTTTTTAGCTTCACACTGTATTCCGCTCACAACAGGATAGGCAGAGTGTTCCCCTACTTAAGACACTCTATTTCCCATTTTCCGCCAAATTCTGAAGGCATCACATGTTAAGTGGCAAAACTCAACGCCGTGCTTTGCTTCAACACTAGAACGAAGCACATGAAATATTTAAATAACTCAATTCCACGAATTCGAATCGAACCCACTACCAAACGGGTCTACCCAATTTATACCTCCGCGTTACGGCTCACTGACTCACAAATCTTACACAAAAATAAAAAAACAGCACTAACTAACTCATAAACTCACCATAAGCACAGTATAAACACATTTAACTTCCGTCAAGTCCTGATGTATCGCCCGTTCAGCCGGCTGCAGGTCCCCGCAGTACGCGCGCACACACGTGAAGCACTCTAGGGCGGGCGGCGCGAGGGCGGCGGGAAGGCGGAGGAGGGGCGCCCGTAGAGGCGTCGCCTGCCACTTGACCACGTCTGTTTGCGCCTTCCATGTCCACTCGTTGCGTTTAGCTTTGCTTTTTAGTGACGAATCCGCTTTTAGAATTTCTAATCTGTGGATTTTGTTAAGGTTGGGTTAGTTTATTGGTTAAAAAAATTTTTTGTAAATTATGTAATAAATTTATTGTAATTACATTAGTTTAATTAAGGCAAAACAACTTTTTTTACTAAATTATTTACTACACTAAATACAAGATTTACGTATAAATACTGAAATTGTTAAAAAATGCCTTCTTCGAAACAAAGAACAATAAATTTATTAGATTTTTTAAAAAGTACAATTCGTATGTCCGTTATGTTTATAAGATATATAGGTATATACAAAAATGCATATATAAGTACAAGTAGTGTCAAATCAAAAAATATATTATTTATTATGATTTCAATTAGCAATATATAAGTGTAAATTAACTTAAAAAAATTTAACGAAAAATATTTACGATTAACGTAAGAGGTTTTAATTCACACCTTCTCTTCTCTTGAAAGCTGTTTGCATTTACTAGAGAAAGAGCGCGTGAGAATATTCGCATTGAAATGCTTATTAGACGGTAAAATTTGAGTGCAATCGTCAGATAAGTATCAAGTAATCATTTCCAAAATTATTCTAGTATTATAATTTACTATATAATCTAGTAGTATTACAATATTTTTTTTAGCTTCACGCTATATCCCGCATACAGCAGGGTAGGCAGAGGGAACATAGTGTTAAGACACCCCGTTCCCCAATTTCCGCCAAATTCGGACGCATTGCGTGTTAAGTGGCGGAATTCGCGCTTTTTGCCTCGACACCAGAGCGAAGAAAATGAAATACTAAATATTTCCACTCCTCGAGTGGGAATCGAACCCACAACCAGTCGTTTACAGTCACACGCTTGTGCCACTGCGCCACGAATGGCCCCAATTGTAGTAATTGATGATTGTCACCCGTTATGACGTTCGGATATTTTCAAGCTTTATGGTTTGTTATATGCTTTGTTTTCAAAAACTAGCTTAGATTTTTTTCCCTAAATTATGTAAATATTACATTAAATAAGTCAATATAATGAAAAAGTAAATCCATGAACTCTAAATATTCAATATAACATCGAAATATAAATAAATAAATATTACTAATAAGATCTTTTGTTCTCGTGATTAGTACACATTAGAAATGAAATTTTGTTTATTAATCGCATATATCTTTGGTATTTGAACATACATTTTAGAAAATCCGACAAAACACTTTCCAGTAGTCCGCGGTCACAGGTCGACAACACACAGTCGTTGTAAAGTGTTCTTAACATCCGGTGTTCTAAAATATATTTTTAAATAATAGAAATATACGTGGGGAACGGAGTGTCTTAACACTAGGTTCCCTCTGCCTACCCTGCTGTGTGCGGTATACAGCGTGAAGCTAAAAAAAATAATAAATATACGCCATTAATCCGGCTAAAATAATTTCATGTCAAATTCAATATGACCAGTTTAGATTTATCACATTTCACGCATTTTTTACTAAAAATAAAATCATAAATCATTTAGAAATCGTAAAAAGCTAAAAATAAAGAAACTAATAAATAAAATCAAAGTATAGAAGTTACTCAACCAGTTAAATAATCGCTTTCAAATGTAATATTTCGCATTATCATCATGAACTGCGCTTATCGATGAAAGCTCAACAACCTTTTTATTCATTATTGAATGATGATGACATTTTTTGTGGATAGACGTTTTTCTAATTTCTAAAACTAGTTTGCACAAATGTTAACAATTTATGTCAGAGTTTAATGCAACCTTAATGTAACTATTTAAATCTAGTTTTTAGTATTTTTAGTAGTCAAGGAATTACGTCTTAAGTTGTGCTCAACGCCAGCGTAAACAAAGAATATAATGAAAATAAAGTTATTTCCCTGAGTGGGTAGGAATCGAACCCACAACCTTCGATTTTACTGTCAAAAGAAGTCTTACTGCGCCACAATGGCTTCAATTTAATATCAATTAAAACAATTACCGTCTCTGAGTGTGAATAATTCATTAGCATATGAGATGAGAGCAATAAAGTTTAACACGACATTGTTATTTTTTCTTAAAAAGTCCAAAGGTCTTTTCGTCTTTACATAATGTAATAAATGTATCTGTAAATTAAAATAGACTTTAAAAATAACTTTTTATAATGTCTAAATCAAACCTTGATCTAAGAAAAAATATTTATAGGCACTTAAAAACACTCACAAATTTTTTTAATAGTTTTTTCGCATTTTTCATTCCTATCTATACATAACACACATTAAGAAATCGACGACCTCACCTAGTTTTCACTTGACCTTATCAATTTTATCAAAAGTTAACGTTTTTTAAAAACACGTATTTCAATTCATAGATTTTTTATAAATCAAGATAAATTAATTTAAAATGACAGTTCCACATAATACAAATGAGCCATATACAACAGCAAAATTTACATCTTGGCATTTAATTAATTATTTTATTAGAGACCATAGTGACGCAGTGAGACAGTGTCTCACTGTACACAAGTTTTGGTTGTGGGTTCGATTTCCATTTGGAGGAATAATTATATATAAATTACTGTCATATTTCCCCTCTACTTAACACGTTGACTGCCAAGAAAAATTATGCATGCCGCTCGGGCCGCGGTGGCCAATGCTGGTCGACAATGAGACTTTCGGTTCGGGCCGCGTCGGTCACTGCTGACCGCGGTTTCGGATACTTTCGATTCATTAATACGTATAGACCCGTGGCTCACTAGTTACTCTAAAATCAGTTGGTTTTTGAAAATACTTGGAAGTAAGACGACAATTTCAAGTGCTGACCGACGTTCAATGACGTCACAAATAGTGACATTAGGATAGAAATGTGATTTTTGCTTGGCCTGTAGGGATAGCATGCTGTCGATCAGTATGGACCGCGTCGGCAGTCAACGTGTTAAGTTTAAATGCGATGTTGAGTTCCGCCGCCCAACATGCAAAATCTCGACTTCGTTCAGAAAGTGGTGAACGGAGTGTTCACAGATTCTCTTTGACTACACTGCTATGCCAAAAAAAAAGCGTGAAGCTGTTTTTTATTAATTGTTTTATTTGAAAAATATCAACTGTATACTTAAACTTATATAACACGACCTAATCGATATATGATTTATGTAAAAAATGCGATTGGACGATTTATGATTATTAATATTCATAAAGCCATAGCCATGATAAATAGAAATTTGTTTTAAATTACACGCCTATACCCATATGAAAAGAGGTTTATTTTATTGAGATTTTTTAGAGATTTTTAAGCTTCGTGCTTTTCACCCATATCAGGATACTCATAGAGAACCTAGTGTCTGTCACTCCATTTTCTCTTCCTTTGATTTCATTACTAACATTGTTATTTTAATAAGTATATGTATAATGAAATATATTTGACCATCTCTTTATCATTTATACAATTTAAATCACTCAAGTCACTATATTTAACAAGTTAATGTATTGTTCAATGAAGACATACACAGTGTGTATATGTATGTGTAATTGAATACATTTGTATTGAATGTTGATGAAAGTTCCGTGTCGTTCAAGCGAGAAGAAGACTACTACTCGACGTCGACGATTACAAGCGTGTATAATTATACTGTGAAATATTCTTAGTAAATAAATACTTAGTTATTAAAACGTCAATTTTCTATTGATTTGTGTCAAAACCAGCTAAATATGTAAATTCCGTATTTCAACACATCTATTATGTTTACTTCGTGTTACACAGTCGTGATTATAGGTTACAGTCGGCCACGATACCTGTCTATTGAATTCGTGTTCACGAATGCTATGTAAAGCATTAAAATATTTACTTTTTGGAATGACAAATATATAGTATATATTCAGTTACTACAAATTGATTTTTGATCTACAACGATAAAAATCAAAGAATTGCTTTTGATTTTTTATCCTATAATATTACACGAAAGATTAAAATTAAAGTACCCTAAGTTAGTTAATGGTTAGTTAGTGTATAAACAAACATAAAATACAATTAATTAGCTTTGATCGATGTTCACTTAAGAAATTAGTAATTACGACGATATATTAAGATGAACTATAAAAATCATTTAATATTTTCTGATAGTCACTTTGAACTAGTAGAAATATACGAATTTAAAAAAAATATCGCAAAGAAATATACAATATGAAAAAGTTTCTCATTTTTATTTTAGTATTAAAATAAAATAATACTTTCGCGTTACATTAGACTATTTCGTAACACTCAGATATATTATGTAGGTATCGAATGTTGGTAAGGAATTGTTTTTATAGCATATGAATACTTAATTTATTCTATTGTGTGCATTTACTTGCGTTTAGCGTTTACAAGGCGTGACCAATTGTCGTTTATATAATTACTTTAATGATGGAAGTGTGTTACTTGTAGTGCTTATTTGGAATTAAGGAAACCTTATTTAATTGTTAGTGAAAGTATACAATGAAAATAAATACAAAATCAAGAATTTTTACACAAATAATCCAAACATTTTTTTTTTTAAATAAGAGTAATTCACAAAGGAGACTGACAAAACAAGTTTTGATAACTTATATAAAAGACCATTTAAGCATGATAATGGACAAAAGTTATTACTAAAAAAAGGTTATTTTAAAATAAAAATCTAGTCATGACAGGTCTTTGAAAGAAAAAAAGTTTTAACTCCTTTTTATGAAAATCCTACAGTCGAAAGGAGAAGATGTGCTCAAAGTCAATACATTTCATAATAATGCATTAGAAATACATAAAAAAACAGCTTCACGCTTTTTCAGGCATAACAGGATAGTCAGAGAGAACTTCGTATTAAGATATTGCGTTCTCCACCACTTTCCGTTGAATTAAAGACATTATGTGTTGAATGGCGGAACTTAGCGCCGCCGCTGTTTTTACAACCAGAAAAAATAAAATGGCTAAAAATTAATCTTATAACGTTCTTTTTCTTCTGACATAATATAAATTAGACAGTTAATTCCTTTGGGGATGCATGGTACGATGATGAAATACAACATTATGAAATTGAATATTATACCGGTAGTGTAGAAAACATTGCGTATTAATGTGTTGCTTATAATTGCTTTGAGATTAGCTAGATACGTTCACTGCATCATAATCATGTACGTATATCAATGTTGTTTATAATATACAAGTAGCAAATCATTTTCTGTACTTTACTAAATTATATCTTATTAGCCCAGTCTTAAAATAGATACTTAGTGTGCAAAAGATTTCAACGAGCACAGTGCTCGTTGATTTTATACGAAATTAATGCAATCTTTTATCTTGAGTGTTTAGATTTAAAATAATAAAACCGACATAATAGTGAGATTTTAAGAAAGTGTTATTGTTATTTGAATTTTATAACATATTTTGCATAATAAAACAGATAAAGGCGTCAGTAATAGATGATTTGGTCGGAAATGTTCACATGAAATTAAACATTACACTCTTTTCCATTACATTACTTCTTCTTAATTAATAAGGTTGCTTAATTAAATATGCATGTAAAACATGAAATTTTAATGCAGCACGCATTTAGAAGGGCAGTCACGGTTACATTTCAAGGCGTGTCCTCAGTTAATTCCTTTATGAATGCTTTTGCGTAACTGAACAATACTGAATTTTATTAATAGTTATTAATAAATAATAACTAATATAATAAGAATATTTTAAATTTCTCTATGATAAAAAAAACGTAAGCAAAATAAACTCTTCTAGAAATAATATACACTAACAAAGCACTATAACTATAAAAATTCACGAAAACACAAAAGAAAATCTCACAGTTGTTTGTTGATGTGTTCACAATCAAAAGTGTCTTTATTTACGTCGGGTTCAGCTTCGGACAAACTGTCCCCCGAAATATCTTCATCGGTGGCCATTACGTTCGCGCGCCGATACGATACTGAACGCGGTTCACGATTAGCGAAAGTAACGGAGCGATCAATTCGGAATAACTTTGCATTTTGACGCTAAAACACGAGGCCGATTCTTTATAATCAATATAAATGTTTATATTAGATCGTATATATTAGTTTATTAGTTTTTGTATTAGTTTATAACATAATAATTTATTTTTATAACACACGACGAGGTCAGGAGTTCGATTTAAAAATGTCAATGTAATTCTTTGTTAACAATAGATGATTGATTTTTACACGTTTTTTCATTCGTTTTATTCAACTAACTAACAACGAACGTACGTTCGGGTGGAATTTTGCAACTTAATTTTAAGGCATAAACTTTTAACTGATTGAGCTAAAATATTCAATAAATACTTGTTGTAATTTTGTATTTACGATAGTTTAGAATGCATGGTTAGCTGTGTGACTTTATTCTAATCCCAACATGGTGGGACAACTGATGGCGTTATCTTTAATAATGTACTCTAACAATATGGATATCACATGAAAAAGTTTCTTGAGAATAATTTAAAAACTTTTTACTTTTTAGATTATCATTCATCAGCGTTCTAAGCAAGTAGTATTTTTTTACTTGTAAAGCAAGTAAATATTACGCACATGTTTATAAGAAGCGTAATATATTACACAATAAAGAAAACCTTGCACATTTTTATACGATTAGTTCATTAATTTATCTAATGTGATTAATATATCTCATGTACTAAGGTATATCTACAAGATGACACGCGATATTCAGCAATGAGGAACACGACGAATAATAAGAAGCAATGTATGAAGTCTAACTTTTGTATTGAAAAATAAAGTGAACCTTATCAAATTTTCAGTCGAAGAAATTAAATTTGAATTATTTCACTAAATCCTTTAGGTACATTAATATGTGTAAGAATACTTATTTGCACTTTAGAGTGTAGATTTTTAGTTAAAATATCGATATATCTTAACACACATTGCCGTAGTTTGCTTTATACGACAGTGTCATCTAGAAAACACACAAGCGAAGCATTGTTACGTTTATAAATGGTGGTGAATAAATTTATTAATACAATTACAAACAATGCCTAACATGATAATCACGTACTGTTTCAGCAAAGGATCCAAAAACACTTACACAATATTTTATTAAAAAAAATATATTTCTACTACTTCTATATATAATGGCGACTTTTGGCTTAATGTGAGAACGAATGATTTTAGAATTCACATTAATTAGAACAATGAACGAAAAATGATTATAAGTTTTAAATATCTTATTGTTATGATTTCTGGATTTGTATAAATAAGCTATGAAACGAAAACTAGCGATCGACTTGAAGCCGTCGTGGCGCAATGAGACAACATCGACTGTAAAGAGATGGTTATGGGGTCGATTCCGACTCGGAAATGATTATATTTAAAGCTTCATTTTTTTCTCTCTACTCTACCCAACACGTCTCGATTTCAGGCGGAAATTGGAAGACTGAGTTTCTTGACACTAGGTCCTCTCTGGATATCCTACGTTACGGGGGAAAAACAGTAAAGCTGTCAAAACTAGCTCAGCGATCTCTAGGTAGCGTGGGAACATAACAAGCCAACAAAATAGCCAAAATAAAAAAGTAAATAAAACTTTTACTACATTAAAACATTTTTAAAATTTTATTCCACACATAGGAAAATTGAAAAAGGCATTTAGAAAACATATAAAATTTTTTAGAACGCAGAGGGATTCGAACCCGCGCCTCTCGCTCCCCGCTGCGTTCAAAATTTTTATACGTTTACTAAATGCCGTTTTCAAACCTTTACTAGTAAATATTATTAAATAGCGTAGCTTTATAAAAATGCTATATAGCAGGAAGACAATAATAAATATAAAAAAAAGTTGTAGCAAGTGTATCAAGATTTTGTTGTGGTGGGATGTGAACGTATCTGACATGACAATAGCGTTCTTTTAATGTCTTATTGAAGAAAGCGCGGCTTCAAGTAGACCGAAATTTTTATATAACTTCAACAGTATTTAATCCACATTTGATCATTAAAAAGTTTAGTAAATTATATTTAATATAGAGATATTGTTAAATATATCACTTATTCATTGCACTTGACATTAAACTTAGTAAAATCATAAATATTTTTACTTATATATAAATATGTAAGAGCCATAATTATAAAACATACATATATGTTTCTATTTTAATGTAACAAGAATTAATTATTGTCCGATTTATTCATACTAGTGACCCCGTTGATGTATTATAACGCGTCGCACCTTAGCAAGATACTTATGTCACTTTATATAAAGTCATATGTCTAACACATAGAAGTTTGTTACATTGATTTTATTAATTTACTATATTTCAATGCATTATTTAAAAATATATATTAGTATTCAGCGCATCTTCTCTATATAAACTATAATTATGTCAATTTTCATATTTCTCCGCCCGCGTATTTATTGTAAAAAGGGTACTAAGGTTTTGCTTCACGTATTGATATATAGATCATATTCTAATGATTTACTAACTATGTCATAAATCTATTAACTTAGGCACTACTAACTAATGTAGACACAAATAAAATAAACGTTTGTTTACACATTTCTCTACAATCATTGTTCAAATAATGTCAATTAATCAATCCTACATGACTTTTGAGGCCGCTTGAAGCAAAGTTACATACAAAATTCACGATAACCAGAGAAAAACACGAGAAACACGAAGAATTAATAGTAAGCAAAAAGATATATCTATCAAATTTGACATACAGGTAGAAAATATTTATTAATAATAAGCAAAATTATCTAATGATCAAATTTTTACAGATTAGATACTTGCAATCGGTACGTAAGGCGCGTCGCGGCGGCACACGGCATGGCCGGCTCCTCTTGTTGTCTCAAGTCAACTCTTGACGCGTTCCGCGCGAACGATGTTCTCAAGAAGACTGACTAGGGCTGTGCACTTTTTAAAAGAACTTTTTACGACCCATTGTTTTTTGCAAGTCCGTGAATTAAAACTCTTGCCCAATATAATCTACTTTTTAGGGTCCCGCGAACAGTGAGTGAGTGATGATATGTGCATGCATGTATGCTAGAGAAGCAAGTATGGAGAAAATTCATGTTTTTAACATTGCCAGTTTTTTTCGAATAAAACACATCAAAAGAATGAAAAATATTATCGTTTACATCATTTAAAATGGAGGATGGAATGCCTTAATGTTAATTAAAAATATTTTGAAACAGACAGATAAAATGAAGCATACGTATTTTTTTTCTAATACCTACTAGAATTTGCTGTACATGATATTACACTATTTAACACTCGATCTAAATACAGAATATATAAAGATGCATAATTTTTTTAAATTAACCTTTTGTTGTCCAGTAACAGAGAAAACAATGAAAGTGAATAATCATTACATCGTGGAAATTAGAACACACATACATACAAAACTTATTTTATTATGAACTAATTATAAATATAGTAAAAAATGTAAACAATTAGCTGTAGAATATATTTGTATAGTAGAATTCTTATAGATCTGTCTATTGGAAATATATATTTTTTTTCATATCGGTTCTATATTTTTTAAGCACTCTTTGGTCTATGTTTTGATTAGGAGACTCTGACTGAATTAACACAAAAAAACTATTTTATTGCTACACAAAAGCGTGAAGTAGAAAAAAATATGCACACATCTTTTTCCCAATTTTTTTTTATCGAATAGTTATAGTATATAGTAGACTAGAGAATCTAGTGTCAAAAGTCTTGATTTCACGCCAAAAGTAGTCACTTTTCGCGCGAAATCAAGGTTCATTATGTGACTGAACTCACCGCCATGTTTTGTTTTACTAGAGCGGAAAAATGAGAATAATTTAAATACAATCGTTCACTCCAGTGGTTCCATTTCTGCCTCATTTATTATTATATATTATTGTCGATAACTGGAAAGTTAAGTGGGCAACCCTAAGAAATAATTACAGAAATACAGTCATACAAGTGGTTGGGATTCCAAGTGTACATTGAATGCAAATACAGGCACCCACACGGTTTTTGTCGTTATAGAACAATGTTAAGAAATAGTGGATCTCGTTGCACTATACTTGCAACACACTGTACTGTTAAATTAAAATTAGTAAAACTGGTTTAAATATTTAAATATATAATTATTTTAGTTTAGTAATGTCAAATATAGCACATATTAAGTATTTTTTTAGTATACGGGTGAGTTATTCATTTTAAAATTTGAAGTAGATCACGAATTGTGAGTTTCATTGATTTACGTTTTACACTTTCGCGCCTTTTATCCCACAGCGGTTAGTTAGTGGGTACTCAATGTCTGGACACCCCGTAAAAACATTATTATTATTTATTTTTTTGGCAGCAGCAGGGTAGGCAGAGGGAACCTAGTGGTAAGACACTCTGTTCCCCACTTTCTGCTGAATTCGCAGGCATTGTGTGTTAAGTGGCGGAACTTAAGGCCGCGCTTTGCCTCTGACACCAAAGCGAAGGAAATGGAAACATTACATATTTCCACTCCTCGAGTGGGAATCGAACCCACAACCAGTCGCTGACAGTCACACGTTCGTGCCACTGCGCCACGACTAGCCCCACATACATATGTAGTATTTCATTTCCGTCAGAAAATGAGACATTGCGTGTGGCGGAACTCAACGCCGCGCTTCGCAATTGATTCTAAATCATAAAAAATATTCAGCAATATCAAGCATTTATGACTAAGCAAAGAAAATGTTTATTTTGACAATATTATGACAGTTAGACCAGTAAGGGCAAATCATGTGACATCAGCAATAAAGTATATTTACATGGAAAGTCACTTCAACTCATCCAATGATTTTATACTAAGTAAGACGTACTCTGTAGACTGTAACGCAGCGCTATGCAAATTTTAGAAAATTTTCAATCAATATGTATTAGTTTATTTTCAAGCCTACGCGCTTCGTTTTCGTCGCTTTAAATGCATTGGTTAATTTGAACGTTATGTTTACAAATTATAGTTATAACTGATTGAAAAGGTTGAAAATTATAATTGGTTGTGTGTATATGGATTTTCATTAAATCTAATGACTTTTACATTTTAATGTTTAATAAGCATTTTGAATGTGTTATATGTACACTTACGATATGAAAACATTATTATAAAACGTACAAAAATTTGAACGTAAAAATAAGTATTCCAAATATATTTAGTAGTAATAAAGCCTGTTTAAATTTCGACGTAGCCGGATATAGAACGCTTCCGCGTTAGCGGGCAAGGCACTTGGATAGTTTTCAAGAAGCGCTGGTTCGAACCCAGCTGCAATTTAATTTTCAATTATTTTTACGTATACTAAAAACTTTTAAAATTCCTTGCGTTTATTCATTTTCTAATTCGTTTGTATGTGAAAAAAAATCACATTATTCGGGTTTTGATGTCATTTTGTGTATCATACACACACAAGTCAGATCAGTATATGGTACATAGATTCATAACGTGACAGTTGTGGGTCGCACTTACTTGGTCATATATTTACGTAAGTTATTAAGATTATGGAATTATGTTTTACCCATAAGCTGACGCAGGGCGATACTAAATTCTTGAATGATGAAAAAAAATTGACTATACTAGTCGAGTAGGCTCTCAAAACAGATATCTAAATAATATAAAGACAAAAATAGTTTGATCGATTTAATTGTTTCATTGTAATTTAATGCATATTACAATTACAATAAACTAGATAAATGGCAAATAGTAGAGCTAAAAGTATTAACGCACAAGTAAGTGATGAATATCATGTATTTCTGTTTATTACCTGTCACTTTAGATGAATCGGTGTTGTACTCATCACCTAAAGTAAACTTTCTGGGATTAACAAAAAATTAAGTTTTGTTTAACATAAACGGCTTTTAAATACAATTTACAAATTTACAATTAAGGTTATGGCTTATAAAGGTAATTAAAAAAAAACCAAGAACTGCTTTCAACTAAGCTGCGTCATAACACGTAATTCCGCGTAAGATTGGGCACGCAATATGAACAACCCAAATAACAGGCAACCAGACGCAATATATGTGAACGTGATATAACAATGGATTATGTTAGTGACCTGTTCTTCTTCATTGCAAAATGTTACACTTAGAGAGGTATTTATTGTAGATAGTAAGAAAATGGAGCAAGTTTCATTATGAGAGTTAACTAAATGTTTAATTAAAAGTATAAAGAAATTATTTTATTAAATTATATTAAATTTAAAGGGAGGTTTATTTGTTTAAATTATACAAATACAAGTTTACATGTAACTACACATGCTTATATTAATACGTAGAGGAAAACCTTTGAAGTAATTTGTATGAAAAAACAGAATAATCTTTTTTTTAGCATCCCGCTGTATCCCGCACACACCAAGTTAGGCAGAGAGAACCTAGTGTTAAGACACTTCGCTCCCCACTTATTATAATCTTAAAATGTCTATATGATGTTATGTGTATATTTTAAAACTTGTGATTATGCTCAATGCTATTGTCATGCTAGACTAGCTAGCCAGTTAATGACCGTGACCAGTTAAAATACAAATATTTAAATTAATTTTATTGAGTATTCTAAACATTATTTCTATTTATCTTGTTTATCCGTTGTCTCAAATGCAACCATATCCTGGTAAGTGATTTTTTGTGTAGTCCGTAAAAATCAGCAAAATGCACGTATTTTAGTTTCACGCTGTATTCCGCATATAGCAGGGTCAAGATACTCCGTTCCCCCTCTTTCCGCCAAATTGGGAGGCATTGTTTGTTAAGAGGCGGAACTCAACGCTGCGCTTTACCTCGATGCCAGAGCGAAGAAAATGTAAATATTAAATATTTCCACTCCTCGAGTGGGAATCGAACCCACAACCATTCGCTTTACAGTCACTCTTTGTGACTCCGCGCCACGGCTGGCTCCAATGCACATATATTATACAAAATACAATATATATGTATGTGTAAATACAGTATAAGTATATTATAGTGGAAAAAAGCAGTAGGTATACCTTACCATTTGAATATCGCATGACTTGAAAGAAATCGTAAAATATTTTTATAATAACATTCCTAATTTGCGTGTTAATTATATTCGGGGGCGTGCATATCAATAATTATCATTTTCTCTTACAAGTGATTAAGATATGGAAAAAATATTATTAAATATATAATTATTAATAATAATCGTAATAATAACTGTAGAAATATTATTCAATAAATAAAGACAGTCGTAGCGCAGTTCGACAACGTCTGACTATAATTGCGAAGGTTGTAGGTTCGATTCTCACAGTAATCGCAATGTCACGATTTCTGACGGAAAGTGGAGAAGACAGAGTGTCACGCCATTAAGTTTTATCTGACCACTCGACTATAGGAAAAATTAAAAACAGAAATGAAGTATTATTATAAGTACTTACTCTGGGCTTTGCCTGAAGTGATCGACGGCAAATTGTAGAAGCGGGTGTCTGCCATCGTGTTGGGGTGTAGTCTGGTCCCGTCTTTCATCTCTCAAGTCTCTATCACGATCTCGGTCTCTATCTCTATCACGCTCTCTGTCTCTATCACGTTCCCGGTCTCTATCACGTTCTCTGTCTCTATCACGTTCCCGTTCTCTTGGTACTGGTGACGTTGTTGGGGCTCTTCGATCTCGTATATCTATTTCGGACTCGTCTCTGGACTCTCGTAGCTCTCTTATTTCTCTCGAGTCCCTGGATTCCCTGGACTCCCTGGATTCACGAGATTCCCTTATTTCCCTAGACTCGCGAGTTTCCCTAGATTCCCGTTCCGTGACCTTTTCTTTCGTGCTGGACAAGCCATTAGTCGTTGGTTTTTGTTGTACCTGAAACAATAACGGGAATGTTTTCTATTAGTTATTCATATTAATATTACAAACAGGAAAGTATGTTTGTTTGTCTATCTCGTTTTTCGCGTCGCAAGAAAGCTATTTTTTATTATAATTTTTTGGAGTTGATATGTATTTAGAAGTTTAGAGAGTAAGGTAAGCTACAGTTTACCGAGGTTTAACATCTCATTCCTATGGGGATACATAAGCATTTACGAAATACTAGATACAAAAATAGCAAGCAATTTTCTTCGATAAACCATTCAATATTACAGTTAGGAAGGTGTATGTATGGTGGTGGTGACGAAGGCTGTTCATAATTCTAATATATCATGTAAGTGAAGCCCGGAGTGATAGCTTGTTTTATATTTAGAAAAATATTTAAAGTTTAATTTACGAACGAGTTATTCCTTAACTACTGAAGTTTATTTTGGGTCATCTTTAACTATTCAAAACCCTTATAATCTACCTGTTGTAACTTTTCGTCCAATTAACAATTAACAATGTTATGGTATTTCACCATTGAGATGCGTAAGCCGCTCACGAAAGCGTGATGACGTTAAAATACATCATCAACCTACATATTTTCTTTACGCCATTGCCTTTCAGATATTGAGTAGTTTCTGAATAAAAATAATTTGTACACATAATTCATGTATGTTACTAAAAAACTGTAGATCTATACATATACATATAGTTAAATTGTAAATGATCGCTGTCTATACATGAAAGATATATGTGAAACATAATATTGGGAGTGTAATACAACCCAAACAATAAGTTTTAAATTTATTTTTTATTTCTATTTGTTTGTACACGCTAGTCTCTGAAACGGCTAAACTGATTTAAGTTTATTTTTAACTGCTGTATTTTAGTCATTTTCCCTATTCAAAAAAGTTACAATTATATTCTTTTGTTCCTTAAAATTTCTGTAAATATCTGGTTATTAACCTGAATGAAAGTTAACTTACGCAGGCGAAGCCGCGAGCGCTTCGCTAGTCATAAATAAACATACATTACTAATGTGTCATCTTACAGGATGATTGATTGCATAGTTTCTATTACGTTTTAGTAAATCATTTCAAATGAATATAATGTTTTTTGAAGAATAATGAAAGTATCATACCATTTGTTTAATATTTAATTTAATATAACATTTATATAACGAAACAATACGCAATATGACTAGATTAAGATATACCTAAGTATATTCTGCTTTCTAAGAACATAACTTAGACTTAGATATAATAAAATGTTTAAAGATAGCATAATATAACAATTAACGTATATTAATTGTTACTGTTACGTGGTTATAAAAAAATATTTTCATATATTTTTATGTTAAAATTTGAATTAAATTACGATTTTTTATTAAAATATATACCTTTTTATTACGTTTCAGCGTTTTTCTGCTCAACGTCCGTATAACACCATATATATTTTCCATTTTTCCGAAAACACTTCATTTATGCACCAAATGAATTCGGTGTTAAATCGATACAACACAAAGACTATTATTTGGTCTAAATTTACAAAAAATCGATGAATTTCTCGAGTAAATTTACGTGTAAATATTAGACTATTGTCCGCGCCGCACTGCACTCGCCGCTGCACACGGCGGTATGCGCCCGCTCGTTGCGCATCAGTGAAATAAGCGTTTTACATTTTTATAAATATTTATGCATTCGCTCCGATAAATTGTGAATAGTTTTAGCAAATGAATTCCTTATACCGCTATATCTCAGTTATACATAATTTTTTTTTTCATGGAAAAGCTACTATATATTCCATTAGTAGAATGCAATGCAGCATCAAGGATTTCTAGATGAAGTAATGGTTAGTAATAAACGTATCTGCATCGTAAGTTGTTTGGAGTGACCTCTGCAACTATAATGTTACTATCGTTAAAAGTAAACGATATAACAGTTTATAACGGCAAAGTTAAATTAATAATAAATAATATAATTAAAAATTAAAAGAAAATCTTTTATCTCGTCATTCTGGTCGTCTTGGTTTGTGATTTTTTTAAGCAAATTTTACAATAATAGGAAAATCAGAAAGTTAAAACGAACAAGCAAATGGATAAAGTTTCGATATATCTCTATCTATGGTTTGAATATAAAAAGAGAACTATCATTCTGCCAAAACCACGATAAAAAAAACGTTTATGATGGTATTATACAATTATTCTATAAGTTTGTTGTGGCCAGTCGTGGCCCAGTGACACAAACGTGTGACTGTAAACGACTGGTTGTGGGTTTGATTTCCACTAGGGGAGTAGAAATATTTAATATTTCCACTTTTTTCGCTCTGGTGTCAAGGTAAAGCGCGATGTTAAGGTCCGCCACTTAAGGTCCGCCACTTAAAACGCAATGCCTCCGAATTTGACGGAAAGTGGGTAACGGAGTATCTTAATACTAGGTTCCCTCTGCCTACCCTGCTGTGTTTGGGATACAGCGTGAACTTTTAAACATTTTTAAAGTGTTATTCCACACTTAGGAAAATTGAAAAAGACATTTAAAGAAAACGTATAAAAATTTGAACGCAGCGGGATTCGAACCCGCGCCTCCTGAATACCGTTCAGGCGCTCTCACCACTGAGCCATGCGTTCTACTACCCGCTGCGTCGAAATTCTTATACGCTTTATTACAACTTATTTATGTTGTTAGCATCTCTGTAGAGAGATTTTTACAAATTTCTGCTACCCAAAGATTATTCTACGAACAATCATTTGGCAAGAGAGAATGCTATTTATTAAATACTTTTAAACATTTTTAAAGTGTTATTCCACACTTAGGAAAATTGAAAAAGACATTTAAAGAAAACGTATAAAAATTTGAACGCAGCGGGATTCGAACCCGCGCCTCCTGAATACCGTTCAGGCGCTCTCACCACTGAGCCATGCGTTCTACTAGCCGCTGCGTCGAAATTCTTATACGCTTTATTACAACTTATTTATGTTGTTAGCATCTCTGTAGAGAGATTTTTACAAATTTCTGCTACCCAAAGATTGTTCGTAGAATAATCTTTTGGCAAGAGAGAATGCTATTTATTAAATACTTTTAAACATTTTTAAAGTGTTATTCCACACTTAGGAAAATTGAAAAAGACATTTAAAGAAAACGTATAAAAATTACGCAGCGGCTAGTAGAACGCATGGCTCAGTGGTGAGAGCGCCTGAACGGTATTCAGGAGGCGCGGGTTCGAATCCCGCTGCGTTCAAATTTTTATACGTTTTCTTTAAATGTCTTTTTCAATTTTCCTAAGTGTGGAATAACACTTTAAAAATGTTTAAAAGTATTTAATAAATAGCATTCTCTCTTGCCAAATGATTATTCGTAGAATAATCTTTGGGTAGCAGAAATTTGTAAAAATCTCTCTACAGAGATGCTAACAACATAAATAAGTTGTAATAAAGCGTATAAGAATTTCGACGCAGCGGCTAGTAGAACGCATGGCTCAGTGGTGAGAGCGCCTGAACGGTATTCAGGAGGCGCGGGTTCGAATCCCGCTGCGTTCAAATTATTATACGTTTTCTTTAAATGTGTTTGGGATACAGCGTGAAGCTGAAAAAAAAAGTTTGTTTAATTTATGTATTTATTGAGTAACCTACACATTTAGGGACTTGCTTCTATTCACACATAATGATTTTGTAAACTAATAAAGGAAGTTCTTTGCATAGGCTAATTATTTCTATTATCTTATGTTATGTAAACCGTGAATCGAGATTAACATCGACAATAAGTCATAAACGGATACGCCATAGATGCTTTCAGATAGAGTTAATTTTGTTTCGATTGCGCGCCTACTTAGTTGTAGTAACTTCCGTTAAAATAACAAAGCGTGGAAAGGAGCGAAGAGGGTAAGATAGTGTTGAAAGGGTTGTCTTTATACATAAGTAACTTCTTTATAATAACTTTAGACATTCCTTAAAACAGTGTATTTCCGGACATAGGCAACAGAAAAAAATAGGAGCTGTATTGTTATTATGCAAAGCCAACCGAAATAAGAACAAATTGAGAAATAACAGAAAGTTGTATTCAGCACAGATAAATTTGTAAGTGTATTTACACTATGTATTGAAGCCCAAGAAAAAAAATATTTAATATGTTTTTATGTATTTATTATAGATAATTATATGTAATGCCAAAAAAAGACTTTTCATAGCAGCCCTTAAAAATCATTACGAACTGCAAATTAATGGCAATATTAGATTAATTTCGAGGGTGAAAAAAACAAATAAGTGTTATCAGTATAGTATTTTTCAAAAAAGTACTAAAAAAAGAAGAAATGTAATAAAAAAAAATGTCTAAAAGTACTAAAAAAAGGGGAATGCGACAAAAAAATTATGCAACAAAATTTCTAATTTTCAAGCTTTGTTTAAATTTAGTGCGTAATTATAATGAATATACTATATAAATATTCATAAAATTCTAAAATGGACTTCGTAGTTTGTCGACTCTTAGCAAGTTGCAGTCTCTAGGCTACAGAAAGTGTGTCACTGAAGCGTTAATAAAGTGATAATAAATATCGACTCGTATACATATTCAGGTCATATTGTAAAAGATATAGACAGTTACCAGTTTTTTTCATACATATATGAGAGTATATGATTAAAGTCTTTGGTTTTCGCGATAAATGTATAGTAAGGTTTTATAGGTAGAAAAGCCTGAAGATTTTATAGCAGGCCAGTTTAGCGCAGTGTGTCTAACTGAATAAGCAATGTGACTGTATGTTCGTTTCTTATTGAGTGAAATAATTTCATTTTCCTACTCTGATCAACAATACGAAGTCGTATGGTTGAGTCTTGTCACAAGGACTGCTTGACAAAAAGGACGAAACCGGAGTGAAGCCGAGTTTTAATATAGGCTTTCGGGTGTCGTTTTTGACACTTTATAGTAATCTATAGTTATAGGTAGAGTCAACCCATAAGCACGGACTAAAGAAAAACTTCCAAAAGATTACGTGAATGATAACATTCCAAAATGATATAAATCACATTTTAAAAATATTACGTAGCTACATTACTTTCAAACATTCGTAATTATATAATTATAAAAATAATATTAGCTAGACAAAATTAATCTCACAAATGTTAAATTTAACTATTTGTCAGTATATAGGCTCTTAAGATTTATTTAAGACACCTTTTAATAAAATGACTAAGTTATGCAAATCAATGTTTATTATAAAAGCATTGATACATACATGAAGTTTAACAGTTTTCGCATATCCAGATATTCAGAGAAAAATAAGAGTCAAGACATTCTGTTCTCCACTTTTTACTGGAAATTGAGACATTGCATATTGAGTGGAATGAAGAAGTAAAAATATTTTAATTATTTTTTTTTATCTTCACGCTGTATCCCGCACACAACAGGGTAGGCAGAGAGAACCTAGTGTTAAGACACTCCCTTCCCCACTTTCCGCCGAATTCGGAGGCTTGCGTGTTAAGTGGCGGAACTTAACGCCGCGCTTTACCTCGACACCAGAGCGAAGAAAATGGAAATATAATTTCCACTCCTCGAGTGGGAATCGAACTCACAACCAGTCGTTCACAGTCACACGCTTGTGCCACTGGGCCACGACTGGCCACTATTTTAATTATGATGAATCTGGTAACGAAACCACAACACACCGCAACGCATTTGACATCAGACGCTGAGCCACGATAGCCTCAAAGGTTCAACATTTTCTATTACGCAACTAACAAAAGCAATTACTCTTGTAATTACAGTAATAAAACATCCACAAGTCCGCAGCTATAGAGGTAGAGTTAGTGGTTTTTCATTTGCAAGATTGTTCATATCATTAATTCCATGATTTCCGTCCACGCGGGCTTCCACACTTTCTAAGCCATTAGTGCTGCCATGACGCTACCGATCCTTTCATTAACTGGACTGATACTCGTATATTGTAGCTTTATGCTTGGTTGACAAAATTACATTGAAAATCGTACTTTAAGGTTTTTAGCAAAAAAATATACAAAAATCTATAAAAATAAATAAAATTAGAGTGTTTGTTTGTATTATTAAAATATTCGTTTTTTACTATATGCATATACATATAGTAAGAGGTTTATTTTAAATACACGGTACATATCAAAGTAACATTATTTACAATTTTAGTCTATTTGTTACAACTAATCTCTAGAACGGCAGGGTCGATTTTGACGGGTTTTTCACTACAAGATAGCTGATATAATAAGGAGGAGTAGTAACAGGAGTAACTTAAGGTAATTATAATTTAAAATTATATTTTTTTGTTAAATTTCACGAAAAATTGGCGAGCACAGATAGATTCGACACATTAAAGCCATGGGTGCAAAATTATTTTATAAAATGTAATACTCAAGCAACATTCTCAATAAAAATTATAGCTATAAATTTTCAATTTTTCTATAATATAAAGAGATATTTTTCTATAAGATTCATAATATCATAGATATATATTATATGTATTCAAAAAAAATAACAATATGTATATAAAGATGGTTCTAAAATAACTCCATACCATCGAATAAATTGTATAACGATGACCGACTTCCTCCAATGACTAGCTTTTCCAAGATAATAAACAGTTTTCTCAGTGGCATGCCAGTGGCACGCGCCTCGGTGTTTACTGACCGTTACAACTGTAGTACGAAGGCACCATTAAAAATTATATTCACGCCATCTCTTTGTGGAAATCGATAATTGCGTTATATAAGCAATTTTGTGATGTCTTCATGTATCGTCATAGTGGATATAATAGAAGTTATTTTTTCCCGTAGCCGAATACTAAAGAGGAAAGATTGGTTGTGGGTTCGATTCTTTTATTCTTTTTAGCTTCACGCTGTATCCCGCACACAGCAGGGTAAGCAGAGGGAAACTAGTGTTATGACACTCCGTTCCCCACTTTCCGCCGAATTCGGAGGCATTGCGTGTTAAGTGACGGAACTTAACGCTGGCGGGTTCGATTCCAAGGCGCAGGAATTGTAATTTAATTACAATTCCTGTTAAGAAAGTCTGTTCTTCATTTTCTTTCCGAAATCGATAGACGGAATTTAGCGTAACTATTGGGATCTAGAGTGAAATGAAAATAATATAAAATCAGTGGGAATCGCACCCCCAACCACCGCGCTATTTACACTGCGCCACGGCGTCTTTTAGACTAAAGTAAACCTACTTACTCTAAAATATACTTATGTAAATATAAATAAAGCGTACAGCTATACAGATAATATAACATAATATTACGGAAATAAACCCAACTGCAAGTTGTTCTAAACCGACTTATCTTAGAAAGGAGCTCCAATTAGCACCGTCTAGGTTTATTTGTAAAAGCCATGAAGTCATGTATATTCTAAAGAAATTGTTTTATGCTTATAAAACATTCATATGAAGAAGCTGTCACTTATCTACATATAATGAAAATGTAACCGATAGCTGTCTGTTCATGGTAGGTACATGAGAAAAATTATAATTGGCGGAATTTGTGTGCAATGCAATAGAAATTTTGGTAAATTTCTGTTAACATTTAATGTTTATTTTATTTAAATTGGTTCATAAATAAAAAAGTTACATCAATTTTATCATATGAACTAAATATTTACAGTAGCCTAGTTTACGAAGGCGAAACCGCGAGCGAGTCGCAAGTACGCTGATATAAATTTAGTTCAAACTACAAAAACTCCATAGGAAAGTTAAGTAAGGCAATGTGCCGTAAAAGTAAATATGTATATACTTGCTTATTACATAGATCATTCAGAATTTTCTTCATTATAAATTTCTACATTCTTTCAGTGTAAATATTTTGAAAATGTAAGCGTTACATTTGTATAACGATATGATTTTTATTTAATTTAATTTCTTTTCCGGTAACCGTAATTAGTTTAGTATTTTTACGTAAGATTAACTGAGTTCAATAAATTTACTTTCCTAAAACTATATAATAATTTATTTTGACTCGGCCTTTGAAATAACTACTACTGAAAAAAACTTAAGTTTATAGTATGTTTATATCAAAAATTTAATTTAGTGTAATGTACAGAAATTATTTTGAAACAAAATTATCTTTCCGAGACTACGAGTTGAGTATAATCATTTTTTTTTAAAACGTAAGTATTTAAAGAAAAAATAAAGAAGATTTAAATATGATTTCATAAACAGGTAAACTTTTCATTATATAATTTAGATTTATCATGATCTACTTATGTAATACTTTGTTCTAAAATTAGTTAAAAATTCAAAGGACAGCTACCTTTATTTTCTTGCTATTCTGATCGTCCAAGGATATCAGATTCAATGTATGAAAATATAGTATTGTCATAGTATTCGGACAGGTGTGTAAGTTTGCAAGCGACACTTTCCTTGATCATCTTACGGCAAAAAGTGGGTTTACATTGCGTTCTAAGAATTTTTATATTAATAAATCGATTAATAAATAAATATAAGGGGAAACTAAAAACTTGTTAAAAGTAGTTAACAATACATATGTTCAACTTTCAAATAAAATAACAAGTATAGGTAATTTGTGGCTATCGCTGTCATCGGTACCGATGTAGTATCATTGTTTCATTGTTCGGCGAGCGGAAGATGTCTATACATAATGTTTAACATCTGTTGCTTTATTGTAGTTGGCCTTGTTGCACGCGATCTAGCTTTACGACTTGTACATCATTTTCACAATCTTTCTCTAAATTTTCTTATAGAATTGGTGAAAATCAGAAGATAAACGTTATAACATGGCTTTTCTTAGTGTTTCTTTTACTTATACTGTACTTTTTATGGGTACTTTTTATTGTACAATGAGTCAGGTCAGATCAGTCAGAAGTCAGGGGGACTCTCCGGCATAACCGAAGGCTTAATTTGTTTTATTTTTATTACATGTTTTAATTCCTAATTGTAATTTTCTAAATTTATGCATACATATGTATGTACTTGTAAATATATTTAAGATTCATGTACTTTCCTGGTTTAAGCTAAGGTTTAGTTTTTACTTTTATTTTCTTAGGGCTACATTGAAATTCTTTCTTTTTAGTAATTTAGTTTACATTAAGCTCTAAATATTTAATATATTATAAAATATTTAATAATATAAAATTGTGTAACAGAGTTATCAGTTCAAAAATATCTACTATATTAAATGAGTTTCAGAATTAAGATATTCTATCTTTTTCTATCTTCTATCTATGTTGCAGTTTATAAACCATTCAATACTAGCGAGTCACTCGCAAATTCGTCTGCGTAAATAACAAGACAAAACTATATCGCTATTTATAGGCACGCGCAGTTGTGGGCTTATCACATCAGAAACCCCTAAATTTACCAGTATTTGTTTACTAAATTATGCACATATTAAATATATACATTCCCATCTTCACTCTATCTATTAAAAACGCATCAAAATTAATTGTGTAGTTATAAATATCTAGGCATACATAAGGACAGACAGACAACAAAGAATGTTTTATTCTTTGCAGTAATTCTTTCTCTTCAACTAACAAAAATTTAATTTATGAAATTAAGGTGATTTCACGAGCCTACGTTCATAATTGATCTGGTCGGTGGGTAAAATACAAGCTGCATACATAAATGTACGAAAGTGAGCAGTCACGCTCTCATTGAAGCAGCTATTAGCTGAATGAAATTATCAATTACAAACTGGTAGCTACACCACCCTGTATCATGTAGATGTGAAATTTCAATTCTTTATTAATTTGGAAATTGTTATGGAAATAACTATATTTCCTTTTATATATTACAAATGAGAAGGAAGAGAAGTAACTTCTGCAGGTGCCAGGTTCATCCTGTGGCAGAGTAAGGAGCTTGGTGCCTGGGGATTGCGAGCTAAGTCTAAGCTTAAGGGGTCTCTATAAAAGACGTATTAACGTCTACTGCACTGTCTGAGATCCTCTCTACCAAACTGATATAATATTAAGAAATAAACGAAAACAAAAATACAACTTTAACATTAGGGAGGGAAAGTCCTAGTGAAAATGGACTCTGCCCTTTTGTAGCAAACTATACGAAAACAAGTAACAAAACAAATTTTGTCACAAACTAAATAGTAGATATTACATTATATTATATTTAAAAATAATTAGAGCCATCGTAGCACAGTGGGATAGCGTCTGTGTGTGAAGGCGATGGATTGTGGTTTTAATTTCCGCTCGGGAGCTGAATATATTAAAATTATCATTGTGTTTCCGTTCTGGTGAAAAAAAAAACAGACTACGACAATGATACTCGACACTCAATACTTAATCAGGAATTCAGGCGGGAGTGGAGAACTGAGTGCTTTAAAAAAATATTTAAAATTATAAAATTACGATTTCTCAACCTATTCTATTATGGGAGAAAAGGGGTTAAGCTGAACTAATAACATCTGGAGGGTATCCTAACAATATATCATCTATAAATAAACCTACATATATAAGACTACTCTTAAATACAACATTATGCGAAATAATCACACAATAATACACATGATGCAGAAGCGTATTTGCATTTAGGTATAAAGCGGACAGGAAGCACGGACCAGTGCGCCGGCTTGCCTGTGTTGAGCTATGGCGGCCGGACACCTTGTACTAAATAGTGTTTACCATTAAAATTTACATAGCGCAATATCGACATGCGCTCGATTTGATTTGGATTTCTTTTAGCTTCACGCTGTATCCCGGACACAGCAGGGTAGGCAGAGGGAACCTAGTGTTAAGACACTTCGTTCCCCACTTACATATATTACAAAAAAATTAAAAATTTCGTTTATAGTTGATATCGAAAAGGAGAGTACTTAGTGTCAAGACACGCCGCTTTCCACACGAAATGGAGATACTGTGTCAAGTGGCGGAATTTAACACAACACCTAGTCTTATTAGAACAAGAATATGAGAATAATTTATATAATATCAAACTAAGAACCTATCGTATTTAAAGTCAATCGCTCACTCAAATTTTTAACATTAACTTGAATATTTCTAATTTGCAGGGTGAACTTAGATAAATATCGTCATAGCACATTTATGATCTGCCATATTTCAAGCGAAATCAGATTCGAATTACATACTGTATTAATGTAATAATTTATAATAAAGGCATTTTCCACGTCGTTTGTTTGTTTTAAAAAGTCGTGTCGAACACACGCCTGTAAATAGTCGAGGAGTAGCTAACAGAATGACACATATCAACGCTAAGAAGCATATTTGCTGTAATTCTAAATTTATTCTACAAGCTAGTGTAAAAAAAATTAAGATAAGCAATTATTTTTCAACTTAAACGATTTTAGATAGAATAAATATTTTATTCATGATTTAATTCATGATTTTTTCATCAATTTTTGACAGCTTTTTATAACTCTCTAGCCTTGATTTATAGCAAATATGCCTTCCAATATCGATATCACAGTTTCCCATTCTGACACTTGAAAAAACAGCCTAAATAACAAAAATGCATAACACAACCTGCAGCTCGTTAAAGAACAATACTTATAAATGTTTCACAAGAAAACGTCACATTTAAGTGATTGAAAGCAGATGAAAAATGAATGCAATTTCAGAAGCTATTTGCAATAAAATTGGTCACGCACGCATGTACGACAGATCGACTATCGCAATGTTTGTTAACAAATGAGTTGTATACTGGCAAATCGATATCTCGTTTTGCTCTTAATCGTTGTAACGGTGTGTGCTGTTTTCCCTATTGTGTTTTTGTTTCTATAATAACACCTAGAGGTAAGTATAAGACATAGTTGTGGTGACTTGAAATAATTATTTTAGCTCGTTCTAGGAAGTATATATCGGATAGATCTTCATTTAAAATTCTATTTGGACTTAAATGACATTGCAAATTAGTAGACTAGAGGTCGTTCGTGTTAAAAAAGTATTATTTTAATCTACATATAATAAAAATGTAACTGATCGCTGTCTGTGCGTGGAAGATATATGAAAAAAACAATATTATTGATTCCAATTTATAAATGATTTTTAAATTTCTCTTTTGTTTATCTGTACATTTGTATACAATATTTTCTTTCTTTTTTTTTAGCTTCACGCTATATGCCGCACACAGCAGGGTAGGCAGAGGAAACTTAGTGTTAAGACACTCCGTTCCCCACGAAAATGGAATATACAATATATTCTTATTATTATTTGGGTTCACTAATCTTCGATACGGCTTAACTGACTTATAAGGTTAACTTCCCTTAAGCTTTATGTACATTTGATGATTCAAAAGTGCTTACAAAAGTCTATTTGAATAAAGATATTTTAATATTTTTTTTTAAGATTTACTCTTTATTTTATTTCAGTCGGTTCATAAATAAATAAATACAATAATTTAATTTATATTGCGGACGAGCCAAAAACAAAATTGTCGTAATTTACGCAGACGAAGCCGAGAGCGGGTCGCTAGCTATAAATAAGACTTAATTATTTTTTTTAATATACACATAATATTTATATAATGAAGTCGTTAGAGCTAAAGGTTAATTTATTTGTCAAGACGTCCCTCGCTTCATTTTATTAAAATATGACGATATATAAATTATTTCCTTATTAAATATATTCTAGAAAGCGTTACTAGTAAGTAATTGTAATTTAACAAAACTATTTAAAATTTTATATGTTTAAAACTTTTACTATTTACTTTCTACTTTGTTTCCTTATATCAAATAATCTGTTAGCACACGCTGTATTTAGATTTAATGGTTTTTCAAGTAGTCATCTGAGATAAAAGATTATATATTTTTTTTTAGCTACACGCTGTATCCAGCACACAGCAGGGTAAGCAGAGAGAACCTAGTGTTAAGTCAATCCGTTCCCCACTTTCCGCCGAATTCGGAGGCATTGCGTGTTAAGTGGAGGAAGTTAACGCCGCGCTTTACCCCGACACTAGAGGGAAGGATTGAAAATATTAAATATTTCCACTCTTCGAGTGGGAATCGAATCCACAACCAGTCGTTTACAGTTACACGTTCGTGCCTCTGTGCCACGACTGGCCCCAAGTGAAAAGGCCTGGCCTGAAATTATATAAATACTTAATATCCGGCGTTCAGTTCCGCCGCTCAATATGCAATGTTTCGATTTCAGGCGAAGAAAAGTGGAAAACGGAGTGTCTTAACATTAATACTGTTAAATAAATCAAATATATATATGTATATATATAACTAGAAACATATTTGTTTTGTAAATATAAAATCATTAGTTAATGTTTCTATTGCTGTTTTATAATATGCTATGAAAGAGCGGAATCTTCTGGTACAAGCATCTACATGCTTAAAAGGAGGTTCCAATACCAAGTAGTTTTGTGTAAGAAATTTGTTTTAATAAATAATTTATTTATTATTATTATTTATTACTAGGTTCTGTCTGACTACCCTACTATGGGGAAAAAAGCTAGAAGCTCTATACATATATTGACACTTAACAAGAAATTATTGCTGTTTTTACATACATACATAAGCTGAATATTCACACGGATCCACGTGTAATGTAACATTAGGAAACGGAAGTACGGTCGGGTTCCCGCGCAATTGTCACCCGCCGACGCGCGACGCTACGTGACGAATTTTATTTAGTTTTGCGTTATTTTCGTCATGTTACATTGATAGCATCGCTGATAGGCACCCAAAGGTGTAGGTATGGTGTGGTCAAAACTTTAAGCTGTCTTCATCTGATAGGTATTTTTAATAAATTATTAAATTTGATTATAACAACATGTTCTTTTTTTTTCAAAATGTCAAAACAATAACTTGTTTTTTTTAAAAGATAGAATAATAATAAACTTATACACTTGCAGACATCAATACTGACATAAGAAATTAAATGTATACGAAACTTAGTGTAAATTATAAGGAAAATCATTAGTTATTATTTGTGATGACGAAAGATGTCATTAATTTATTTTGGAAAGAATTGCCAATTGTCTAAATCGTTTTTTTTTACAACGATTCAGATAGAATCATAATGATTCAGGAGAAAAACATTGTCTTTATCATATCTATCTATTTATAACTCTATCTTTAAAAGATATCCAGTATATCGTATGTATCAGTGTAGCTTAATATATGCAATTTTAGTTGAAACACACCACGTACCAATCACTCCGTTAAAAATGCGTTTCCGTTCTAAGATGTTTGATTACCAAGTAATTTAACATTTTAGCTTTAGTAATCCAACCGTAATCGACTTTATGAGATCTTACATGAATATTAAAGCGAACTTTCTCTAACGCACTCGAACATTGCAATAAGTTTTTTTCACTTTCCGCGCGTGTTATTATTAAGAAATAATTTCCTATACCCATTGTTGATAAAGACGACTACACGTTTCAAATAGTAGTAGTGACACAATCTTGCGTCACAGTTACTTTGAAAAACCTGGAAATAGGTTTCATAAATGGAGCGACTCTCACACGATAATATTTACTGTTCTAGTAAATGAAATTTACAACTTTGTAGCTAACGTTTAGTACAGTGAGACGTATGGATTATTATAATTAACATTGTCATTTATTTACATATATTTATGGCGTGCCCATAATTTTATTTCGTGTCAAGTTTAATGGCATAATGTATTAAAATATTATTTTTATGTCCATCTTGATTTAACTTGTAAATATTAACATATTTAACTTGTTATTTATAATTAGAACGCTTATAATATGAAGTATTTGAAAGAAATAATGTGTATAGGAATGTCAGCGTAAATCACAATAATCGTGAAATAAGAAGCGGTGCGCCTTGACCAGTGAAGGGTCATGTTTGGTTGTAGTTGCGTGCGTCAGGTGCGTTAATCGTTAAATAATGGTTAGGGAATGACATCTGTGGCTATTTTAACAGTCGTAAATATTTAAAAAAAAATGGCTTAAAACGTTGCTATGCAATTGTTTTTTATATTTTTGATATATAAAATTAATGATTCTGATAAAAAGATGAATACATTTTATCCATTACAGAATTAAAAAGGAATTGTGACACAATTAGTCTTTTTTGAAATTCAATGCGACTTTGTGTCTAATTAAGAATTCACTAATTACGAATTTACCTTAATTAGAATAAAGGCGTAATAATAATATAAAAATATTTTGCGACATTGCTACAGACGTAGGACAAAGTTTTACACACATGTAGAGTTATAATTATACTATTTCATAATAATTTAAAAAAATCAAGCTCGTGTAAAATTTGAAACAAAACTAATCGCATGTGGTGACATCCAAGAACGCGTGAATACACTTTGCTAAGAAAACAATACTAATTCACACCGGCATGATGAGTTTCATTTGTGCATTAAGCATTTTTCATTCAACTATATTTATATATTCGTGTACGTGCGACAGAGAAAAAAAACCATCAATTAAACAAACATTCTTTGTATCAAATGATGTGTTGATCGCAAAAGAATTCAATAATTGCAAGTGAAGTCGGTAATTTCAGTGAAACTTAGTACACTGCACAATAACACTACCTGAGTGATGTCACTTTTTTCCTTCAAATTTTCAAATCTAGCGAGAATTTCTTTAACAGACACTTTGGGCTCAGTAGTTTCTTCGTGGATCGTCTCCATGTGACCACTGGACGAGGACGAGAAACTTTGGGGGCACTTTTTGCTTTTGCGACGTACTGGTTCCGGATCGCGTGTATCCGCCCCTGAATCAGAGTCTTCAGGGGCGGAGGCATTTTCGCTGGAGGCGGCGCCTTCAGACGAGTTAATGAGGGAGTCCAGGCTTGGTGCACGTCTGGGAGGAGGGAAGTCATCGTCTACTTCTAAGCCGTAGACTCTTTGCAAGTGGCGCCAGTTGTCGCGCATCGCGGCGGAGAGGCGCGGGCGCTGCATGGTGCGCGCGAGTGCGCGGTCACGGTTCGACTGTGCGAGCGCCGACTCTAACGCTATGGTGTACGGAAAGCTCTTGTCGCTCTGAACGGGATGTCAGCTTGTTATCTCAATTAGAGGTTGTCGAAGGTTATGGTGATAGGACTATTGTCATCTATGCATATTTTATTGGACTTTGTTGTGTATAATAATTGTAAATTTTACGCTTTGAACAAAGAGCATTTTGGGATCGTTTTATAATTTCGTGTTTTTTTGTAAATTTGCATAATAAATGCTTCGGATTATTTTTATATAAGTGTGTTGTATATAAATAAAAGGAAATATTTATAATTCCATATGTGATATTTACGTTACGAGACGTAACGTTTGAGAACCGGTAGCATTCATTAACTTCTTTTGACATTCAAGAAGTATACAATTGTTTGGATAATTTCTAAGTAATATGTCAATAGAAAACGATATAGAGCATATTCTATAAGAAAATACTTAAACTAAGAATTTAGTCGGATATGGTACATTGCGCCATAAGGGAGATTTTCACGACAAAGTAAAATTTAGAATAATTGTAAAAAATCATTTAAGTTATCGTATCATGGTGTATATTCGATTCCCACTCTGAGAAACACTATATATTTTCATTTATACGCTCTAATATCTCAATTTCGGGTGGAAAGTGATGAACGGAGTGATATGACACTAGACTTGTTACGCGGGAAAAAACGCTTAAAGCTTTTTCGATTGAAGTTAGATGTACATAAAATACATCCTACTTTTCGTTGACGAATACATTACCTGGTCTGATAACTTTTTATAACTCATATGCAGAGTGAAACTATGAAAACAAACCCAAGTATGCACAACGTTGGAGAGGAAAGTGTTAAGATATTCATGCTAATTTATAATTTACATTATTTTTTTGGGTACAATTCATTTTTTTTGTTAAAATTTTGACTTATAATTTCTTTTTGCTTTTGTTTTTTTTTTTAATTTATATATTGTATATAACAATAAATAAGTAAAGGAGTTAATTTTTGAGTAATGTCTCGTGATCTTAGATATCAGAAGAACAGAACTTTTTCAGACATAGAAGATTAGACAGAAGTAACCTAGTGTCAAAACACTCCGTTTTCAACTTTCCGGCCGAATCCGACGTATTTCGTATTAAGTGACGAAACCCAACGCTGCGCGTTTTCCTACCAGTACAGTAAAAATATTGAATGAAATAATTTATTTAAAGATAACCAACCATTCATCCAAGTAGCAACCGATCTTTTACTGACGCAGTCCCATTGCGCCACGATTCAATCCTCAAGGCCTCAATAAAATAAACTTTTTTTATAACTTTAAATAGACCTACGTTTTGTATTATAACGCATTTCAACAATAAATACTCCATTATCTATGGCATTGTATATATAATTGCGCCATTTTCTGCAAGGTGTTCGGTGTTCGGTCAGTGTAACGACAGTAGACTGTAACGGGTTCTAACGGACGCTCGTTCTGGAGTAAATTAGCGCATCAAATCTGAGATCTGTTTTATTATAATTGAAGTTATCTAATTATTGATTTACACCGCTAATAGATGAGATCTTATATTTGAAAGCAATCAGATGCTGACCCACTGCACCATGATGGCTTTAATTTATAATAATTATGCTACTTGTTTATTTTTTTTGAAAACTAAATAAAAAAATAAACATATATGATTATTTTATTGCGTTATAGGTATATATGATCTGCAACGGCCAGTGAGCATCTGTACCTCGTTAATGTAACTGTATCAATTACGTACAATCAACGTTTAATTGGGTACAATAGAACGGCTAATTATGGCGTAGCAACGAGCTTTTGTAAAAATAAATATATATTAAGTAGGCATTGTTAGAGTCTCGTTATAATTCAATCTATACAGATATAAAAATGTAGTGTCTGTTCGTAATAACCGGTTTTTACTAAATATTTACATTTATATGTATCTATGGTCCATATATCAAAATAACACTTTTTACAATATTGTCTGTTTATTTGTTTGTTCCGGATAATCTCTATAACGGCTTGACCGAATATGATTGTCAATGGGGAAAAGCTGATTAAATAACAAGTAACTTAGACTACTGTTTTTTTAGAATTACAACTTCAAATTACACGCGGCCGAAGTCGCGGGCACAGCTAGTAGTAAATGCGAACTTTAATTATACCAACTTAATGAAGTTAGTGTGTCTAGATTAATATATCACGTAAATAATACAGAAAAAAAATATTTTTAGAAAGTTTCTTTTATTTGAACATATTAAATAATTTCGCAAACGTTGCAGAGGCATACACATTTCGTAAGATTATTATTGTGCGCTTGACTTATAATGCTATAATGTCATCATTAAACCAAGAAGTTTTGTGAGAAATAAAAAAATTGCAAAAAAATTAAAGCCGTAAAAAAATACTTAATAGATTTGAAGAAGGCATTGTGGCTCAATGGGACACGGTTTGACTATGAACGTGATGGTTGTTAGTTCCGTCCCCATGTCTCCGGGGATTGATTTGACTGCTTTAGTAAGACAATGCGCAGCGTTGAATTACTCTATTCCATACGCAATATGCAAAATTTTGGTGAAAATAGAAGAATAGAGTGTCAAGTTTTATTGACGGAACCTAAGTCTGAATGTTCATAATAAAAAGCTTCACGCTATAGCCGGCACACAGCAGAGTAGGCTGAGGGAGCCTAGTGTTAAGACACTCCATTCTCCATTAAAATATTTAACCAATAATGAAACGATATATGCTTTTATCGAATTTACATAATAAAATTATAATACATGTGCCCATTCACGTGAACCAGTAATGCAAAAGAAAGCGCTTTAAACTCGTTTATTGTTAAAGTAATTATAAACAAGTAAATATTGGAAAGATACCGTTTACCGTAAATAAGAAATTATATTGCATCATAGTTAGTTGTTTTGGAGTTACATAATAATTGTGTCATTTTATTCATATCTCCTAACCTAGTGAGTGATATATCACAGTTATTTACGTTTTTTGGTTATAGAGATTGTATAGAGAATGTCAGAAGTCAAGTGTAACTTGAACTTATGACCGTTACTTCCTGTCAAAGGCATACTAAATGTCGCGTTAACATAAATATTATTTTAGCAATAGTTCTGTTTATATTTTCTTAAACAACGTTATCGTTTTTATTTTAGAAGCCATCATGGCGCAGTGGGACTGTGAGTGATCGTAAACACGATTGCTGCTGGGTTCGATATCGACTTGAGAGAATAATAACTTTTTTTATAACTTCACGTTATATGTCGTCTGCGGATACGACAGGTTAGGCAGAGGTAACCTAATGTTAAGACACCCGTTGCCTATTTTCCGCCGAGGTCTCGAATAGCGTGGCAAGTGGCGGGGCTAACGCCGCGCTTTGCCTCGTTAGCAGAGCGATGAAACTGAAATTATTTCATATTTCTACTCCTTGAGTGGGAATCGAACCCACAACCAGTCGAATAATATAATTAAAATTATTATCGTTTCTGAACTCTGGTAAGACTAGAATAAGGATTAGAGTTCCACTTCTCAGCACGCAATGTCTCAAATTCGGTGTAAGGTAGAAATTGAAGGACGAAGTGTCTTGACACTTAGCCTTCCAGATATACCGGAAAAAATATGAAGCTATTTTTGAGACTATATTTATTTACGTACGCGTTTATATAATTTTTGAACTGGGCAACATTTTATCATCAATCATAGTAAAATTTAAAATAAAATGAGGTCGAAACTTATTATGCAATATAGTATGTGGAAGCGTTAAGCAATTTCGGAAGTAAAATATTTATTTTGGGCCGCTCGAATCGTTTAATTATAAATACCACAAGACTTTCAGCTGAGTCATCCTTTGTCACTTTGTCAAATATTCACATAATTTTCTATTATATAACGTTTCACGTTATATATATACAGTGAATGTGTTTACATAAATCGAATCATTTCTAGTTTTGTGAGTTAGTTCTTTTTTTCTTAGCATAAAATTGTAGGTATACATGTAATGGTAATTTAATAAGAAATCAATAGCCGATTTATTCCGCACACAGCAGGGTAGGCAGAGGGAACTTAGTGTTAAAACACTCCGTTCCCCACTTTCCGCCGAATCCAGAGGCATTGCGTGTTAAATGACGGAACTTAACGCCGCGCTTTGCCTCGACACCAGAGCGAGGAAAATGAAAATATTAAATATTTCCACTCCACGAGTGGAAATCGAACCCACACCCAGTCGCTTTACAGGCACACTCTGTGCCTCTGCGCCACGACTGGTCCCTTACTATATAACTGATACTTATTTTTACAAAATATCAGATAATGTATAAAAATAAATATTAAGTACATCTATGTACATAAATACTTCTAATTACTATAATACATTTTCCCAATTGAAATCCATTAAATTCTCTAAATTAAACATAATTATTATATAAATTATTATATTCAAATATTTTTATGAAGAACTATGCAATTAATCAATACTTTTGACGATTATGCTAAACATATTTTTATTGATCGGTATAACTATGTTTCAAAAGTTGTCATAAAATGAAGTATCTTGCCTCTAATCTAAAAAATGTTTCTAAATCTATATTATTATATAAAGAGGTAACTTTGTTTGTAAGGGATAATCTTCGGAAATACTGAACCGGTCATGAAAATTCTTCCACATTCAGAAAGTTATACTGTTCTGTAGTGCTATAGGCTACATTTTTTTATTTTTCTTTATTATTGAACAAAAAAAATCTGAGAAAAATAAAAATGGGCTAGATGTAATGCTTTGCCGGCGGCCGACTAGACGGTTAATTCTGTTGTAGTTTACGAGATGGTCGTTAGTTAATAATAACTTGACAATACAAACATTTTTCCTATCCTACGTAATAAATCCAGGTGTACACTCTAGCCATTATTCTTATCTATACTAATAAATAATATTGGAGTGTCAGTTCGTAATATTAAAATAACCGTTTTTTACTAAACGCGTATGTATGTAGACACGGTACCTGTATTAAAATAACATTCATTACAATTTTGTCTGTCTGTTCGTCTGTCTGTCTATATTTTCCTGCTTATCTCTAGAACTGCTGAATACAATTAGAAGGGACTGTCTCTGGCCGATAACTGATATAACTTAGTTTACTTTTATTTGTGACTTAAATGAAGCGGTGGTAAATTGTTTGACGTTCAAAAAACGAAGCATGTAACTTCTTGAAAAAGACATTTAAATTTAAAATTTTCCTAAGTGTGGAATAACACTTTAAAAATGTTTAAAAGTATGTAACTTCTTATTTTGAATAAAATTATTTGACTTAACTTTTTTGTTAAAAGTCGGGAGCACAGCACAGTCTCAATCAGTCATACAATAAACAATCAAATCGAACTTACAACTAATCCCAATATCAGCATTAATTCACAAATAATCGAATCTCCACTCACCTGAGAACACTGCAGCGCAAATTCCACAATAACCGCATGCGCGTGGTGAGCTAGCGGCACCTGCAGCGTGAGTGGCGGGTCGCGTCCCGGCGTCAGCTGCAGCGTGGCGGGCGCGGGCGACGACGCGCGCAGCCCCGCTAGCGGTATGGAGCGACGGGTTGTGAGACCGCCTGGGCCTGTTTTGAGTGGGTTTTGTATGAGAAAAGTATTTATTTATTTATTTATATCCTTTATTGTACACAATTTAAAAATAAATATGTACTAAAGACGGGCTTAACGCTAAACAGCATTTTCTACCAGCTCAAAAATTCAATGTGTAGAAAGCATGGCTTAGCGGTCAGAGCGCCTAGACGGTTTCCAGGAGGCGCGGATTCGTATCTCGCTGGTAAGTGTAAAATAACACTTTAAAATGTTAAAAAATGTATATATTTTTTTAAATATATATTTTTTGTTAAATAATATATATTATTTTTTATTAATTTTCTAGATTAGTATTTCAATTTAAGCCACGAAGCCTTTAGAAGTGTTTATTGTGTGAATAATTCAAATGTTGAAATTTAAGAAGTTACTCTGTTTTTTAGTAAACTATAGTTATTAATAATTATAATAGCGAAAACATCAATAAATTATGTTTTAAATTTCTGTTAACATAACTTCATTTCATAGATAATATTCAGGATTAACTATTTTAAATCATTTGTCAACAGTGACAATCACACATTGTGAATATTGAACTTGGCTCTTATTTTTACATTTATATTATAAAAGACGTTATTGTTTGATTATAATTATTTTCATTTTCCGCCCACTAAAAATAAAGCTAGGCGAGGTAAGTTCGGTCTTTTACCACATTCTATATATCTAAATTTTTTGCAGAAAGTGTAGTCTTGACACTACACTTTGTCTACGCTACTTTTGTATGAAAATGATCTGTTTGCAGAACGACAAAAGAAGTTCTGTTTAGCAGTTCCATAACTGTAAAACAGTTTTTTTTTTAATATAAAAACATATATTATAATGTTGTATTTACCTTTAACACCAATAGTAACAGCATTATGGGACACAGCCAACACAGCGTTCTCCCCCGGCGGCATACGCGCAGAGAACAGCCTCGCGAAGTAAAACGGCCATTCTCTGGCCATTTCTACAGCTTGCCGCTTAGTATTTACTCTGGCGGGGCCATTTTGTGAGCGTAACCAAGCGGCGCCCGCGCGTCTCTCGCTTACGCTTATACGTAGAGATGGTGTGTTTGATGTTATGTCGTGGACAATCTAAGGGACAAATTAATTACTTAAAAATATTAGATTAAGGCAAATTATTGGATGCATAATTTATGTTCCGGATTTTTTTTTAGCTTCACTCTGTATCCCGCACACACTTACGAACCCATAACCAGTCGCTTTACAGTCACACTTTCTGCCTCTGTGCTACGACTGGGCCAGTCGTGATTTGTATTTTTTTTTTTTTTATAATTTCCGCTGCTTTTTTTGTAATGTTGTGTATTCTTCAAACACTTGGGCGTGTATCCTTTCATCTTTAATTTTATTTGATTTTAACCGTTAACTTTTACATTAACATACATTATTCCTCAGAACATTTTTTTACTATAATTCTACTTACTAAACACTAGTTTTATCAGACCTAACCGCAAGAACGCTTATATTTAAAATCAAAGTATTGAAATCATATGTTGTAAACAATAGGCATATTACGCTTGTCACGTAGTGTTACTAATAAAAGAATACAATTAATAATTTTTCACTGATAGATCACTCATATTTTAAAATATTCGTTTTATAATTTATATATTTCTTAATTTTTATCAATTAATTACTAAAAAACAGCAATAATAAACACTACAACTTACTTGTGCATAGAGTAAATCAAGTATAGCTGGTTCGTTATAGGTCTCTAGCGGCGTGAACACCTCCTTGCGCACGCGCAGCTTCCACGGCACGCGTGAATACGTTATGAAGGATCGCTCTGATGGAAGCAGTGCTGGTGGTGCTGGTGCGTCACCTGGGAAAATTAGTTTATTTTATTAATAATTTGCGGCGTTTAGCTCCGCTACCTAACACGTAACGTCTTAAATTTGGGGGGAAAGAGGACAACGAAGCGTACAGCTACTATACTGTTACTTTGTTTCTAAATTCAAATTAATTGTAGTTAATTTAGCCTTTAATTGACTTTTCTTTGAATTCCAGTTTTTAAAATATTGGAGTAAGTTGATTCATATTTTTAAATATCATTGCTTAGTTAGCTTAAATAAATTTTCTTTAAATTTCAGTACAGTAGATATATTAACGCTATGCATTAGGGATGAAAACCTTGTTATATATAATTTAAAATTACTTGTTTTAAAAATAAATACAGTCACATTATTTTGTATAAAATGAGTATTACTTGGTTAATAAATCTTCAAAGTATTTACTTACGTTCAATATGTTCCGTTTTATCTGTGACATGGGTCGACACAGATTGACGCCTTTCCGCTTCTAATTTCTTGTCTCTCTCTTTCTGAGCCATATGAGTCTTAAATGTAGGGCGTTCCGTTTTCTTTAAAGTATCAATATTGTCCGGAGGGAACATTATATCAGACCGCGGACTATCCCTCGCTCTACCTACTAACATGTCTCGAGAATTTTTCCTTCCATCATATCGCTCGAAATCATCAAACATAGCTGATGACCGCTTACGTTCAAAGTTTTCTTCCATTTCATTCTCTTCCTTACGTCGTTCCGTCCTAATAGGATGTATTTCATATATTTCCGACGCAGCACGTCCTGAGAAATTATCACGCATATCGCGTCTGTTGTCTAACGTAGACTCTGAATCCCACTCATCTCGACCAGCTTTCTCATCGTAACTCCTACCATCAGATTCATCTCCCCAGTCCTCTTTCATCCTACGTTCTCGCCGATCGGCTGTTAAGAACCGTGATGCTAAATCGTCGCCCTGAGTAGAGTCCGTCTCTTCTTTCCTTCTAGAACTCCAATTTGCAAGGAATGCATGACGATCATCAGCTTCTCTATTTTGATGGACACCAAATGTATCCCGATCACGTCGGAGTTGTGCAAATGTAGAAGAGGAGTCTGCTGGTGGGGGTGGAGCGGGTTTATCAGGAGGCGATGGTGGGGACATCGGAGGTGGGGGAGCCGGTCCGGGAGGAGCTGGAGGCAAGGGAGGAGGTGGTGCATCCCATCTCATACCTCCCCCAAGCTGTCTTTCTAACATTAACTTCCTTGTATCTTCCAATTTATTGATGGTGCGAGGGGTTTCCGCCGCTGATGACGTACTACGCACAGAATGGTTTGCAGTCACTCTTTCTAACCTTTGCCGCATTTCTGAGCTCAGTTTCAGTTTCCCAACACTTCCGGGGGACGGCCTCTGTGCTCCAATTTCAAAACTGCGTCTCGCAGTTCTCTGTGAGGGAGGTTCTCTTGAAGACGGCGAATGGCCATCTACTTCAAACTCCTCCCATTCAATTGCTGGGGAAGCTTCTGATCGCGAGCGTCCTCTTGGTGGTTCGTGTTCCACACCATTAGATTGGGCCTGAGGAGTGATTCTTCTTTGTATTTGACGCATTTTAAATTTTGTAAAATCTTGTGGTGTCTCTTGACCTACAGCATCTTTGGGCGGAGGCCATCTCCATTTTCCTATTCTTACAGTTTTAGCTCGGCCGTAGAGGTCAATAAAGGGACGAGCTTCAGAAGGATCCATAGCGTGGAGTGGAGGCGGCATTGGCGGAGGGGGAGGTGGGGGTGCGCCTGTAGATGTACTCTCATTAGACTCTCTTCTCGATTTAACTGAATTTCTTGGGGGCGAGTGTATCTGAGCATGTACTACGGTAGATGCTCGAACCGGTGACGTGGGAGCTGAATCAGTAGATTCCACTACTTGGCCGGCAAGTAAAGTTTGTAAAGCTTGATTCTGAGCCAAGAGTTGCTGTTGAATTTGAAGATTTTGAGCCATTGCGTTTTGTAAGAACGCTCTTTGTAAATTTTGATGATAGGCGTTTATGTCCACTGTTCCGGGAGGCGGTAGATGTAATCCTAAAGCCGCTGCTAAGGCTTCAGGTGTCGCAGGCATCGCTGGCATAGACGGTGGTAAAGAAATAGCGCCAAAATTAAGCGCAGACGTATTCGCACCACCAGTTCTAGGAGCAGATCCACCACCTTTGATAGCTCCTGTTAACCCTTCCCCATCAGTCAGTCTTTTCAGACTATCGTTCATAAAAATAGGGTCAAACAAGTTAGTGATGTAGTCATCTACTGAATCTACATTTGATTCTTTTCTGCTTGCTTTGCCATTTTCTTCTTGCCCGCCTCCTTTGATAAGACGTGCAATAGATTCTGAATTATTTAGTGTCTCTATTTGTTCATTATAAGAACAGCTTAAAATGTTATCGATAAATTTATTATAGTCTTTGCCGCCTTTAATACTGGCTGCGAGGGACCGAGCGTCAGAGAGTTCATCAATATTTGGGTCAAGTACGGGAGAGAAAAGATCATCCAAGAATTGGTCCACGTCAGACGCTTGACTAGGAACGCGAACGCGACGCACGTGTGACGCCAAACTCGGAGCTTCAGAAGTATCTGACATTGCTGACGATCTGTAAATAAAGTTTCAATTACAATAATTTATTTCCTAAAAGGTGAAGTAGTACAATTCATTATACAAAATATATTCTAAAGATAAAAATATTGTTTATTATTAATTTTACACATTACTTCAAATTTAATATAAATATTAAATACATACCTAACGCCACCAAATTCAGAACTCTTTTCAATGTAGGCGCGACTAGATTGCGAACCCGCCGGTGCTCGTTTGCCTGCGTATTGCGACTTTATATATCTCGAAGCTCCAGCACGACTAGCACCATACTCTGGCTCCATTCCCTTACTACTCGTCACACTAGGGGCACCTCCGAGCCGTTCCACTGAATGGTATCTGTCATTCAATCGTGATTGTGACAACCCTAAATCAGCTAATTTATTCGGTTGAGGCACAGGGTTGTCACCCAATAAGTTATCGAGTGAACGACTTCGAACTTTATCCGACTGTTGGTCGAAATATCGTTCATTCAATGCTGATTCTCGTGATAAAATGTCATGAGATATTTTTCTGGAATAATCTGTAGTGTTTCTAGAATATTCGGAATTCTTTTTGGGATATTCGTTTGTGTTTCTGGAATATTCCGTATTATTTTTAGTGTATTCGTTTGTATTTCTGGAATATTCCGTATTTTTAGTGTATTCGTTTGTATTTCTCGAATATTCCGTATTATTTTTAGTGTATTCGTTTGTATTTCTAGTATAATCTGCATTATTTTTCGTATATTCGTTGGAATTTCTCGAATAATCAACCGCATCTTTTGAATATTCACTATTCTTTCTGGAATATTCACCAGTATTTTTGGAGTAGTCGACACTTATTTTGGGTAATGGCCGTGATTCTTCCTGTTCCATTTTCCAATTGTATTCAGATATGTTTTCGTCTATAGATTCTTGTAACATGCGTTGGATGCTTGGCGACCTCGACTTCGGTGGTTCTGGTGGTGGAACCTGTCAAGAAAATAATTGTATATAATAACTTTTGATGCAATTAATATGTTCCAAAGTACATTCTGTGGTTGTAATTTTGATTCTTAATTCAAAACAACATTATAATGAAAATAAATACATTTTTTTTATTCTTGTTAAGATAAAAATGTGACCAAAAAGAGTTCAATCATATAAAACACATTTAATAAACATATGGTACTAAAACCTAACAAAAGACTAAAACCTAACAAAAGACTAGAAAGCCTTAATGTTAAGCGCAGCGTAGTGGGGTAGCGCCTGTTTTTAAAATAATTAATTTTGTGTACAATTCTCACTCGGAAGAATGGTTATACTCGTATTTAAATTATTTTCATTGTGCTCTGACCGCTAAGCCATGCGTTCTACTTACTACCAGCTGCGTTGAAATTCTTATACGCTTTATTACAACTTATTTTTGTCTTTTTTTTAAAGAACGGAATACAATACTCCGTCACTAAATTCTCTATCTTGATATACAGAAAACGGTGTCAAATCAAATTTTTCAACCAAAATATCACACCTGTAGTCGTGCAGCTCATTCTCTATCAACAGACGAAGCGCATGGCGGCGCTAAGCGAGATTTAACCGCAATCGGTAGTGGGTTATATTTACACTCTATAAAAAAAAATATAATTTAATTATTTTCATTCTTCCATTCTAGCAAACAAGATATGCTGTGGCGTTGAGTTCCACAACAGAGTGTCATAACACTAAATTATCTCTCCTATCGGAAAAGTATAATATGTAAAGCTACTATTTATAATACAAAAATAGTCTAAATCAGCCATACCTGTGGTCGTGCAGCTCGTTCGCTATCAACGGAGGAGGCGCGCGGCGGCGGCGCGGGCGGCGCGGCGCGGGAGCCCGACGCGCGCAGCGGCTCGCTCCTGGCGCTTGCGAGCGCCGACCACGTCTCCACTTCGCCCACCGCGTCTAACGCGTATTCGCATCCCGCCCATTCTGTATAAAATAAATGTGTAAGGAAATTCACTTGAACGTAGTAAAATATATAAGATTGTATTTTAAGTACATGCATTGCAATTCAAATACTTTTGAGAATAAAATATTTTATTTGTATTATTTTATATATTTTATTAGATAGATTTTGGTATTTGAAAATATATTTTAAAAGTGACGTTTGAACACTTTACATTAATCTATGCTTCTCAGTGGACCGTGACTAGACATATACACCATTGATCTGGTTCAAATACTTTAATTAAAAATATATAAGTTACTTATCCCACCCATTTGCAACCCTAAAATAAAATAAATTTTAAATAAAGGTTTATATAGCTCATTGCAAACAAACAAAACCTCTATCATCTGTTTCAATAACTTTATTCCACTGTTAGCCTCTATTTATCACTTATAACTAAATATCCACAAAATGGTAGAAATTTACAAAATAAAACAATATAATTACCAGTAAGCTGTCCATTGTGTTCCAACGTGAGGGACCAACCAGTAGTTCCTCTTGTAACCCCGGCCGCAGCGAGTGCGCTGGCGGCGGCGCGCTCGCACGTCGTCCACGACTCCACGCCCACTGTGTGCGTCGTGTCTGGGAAATGATAATTATATCGTTTTATTCCTTAAATCACGTTTTATTTCTTATAGTAGTTAAAGATAGTATATATTATTTCTATTATATATAGTAGTAATACATATATTAGTTATTGTTTTTCACTCGCCTAATTCGAAACATTTCACAACTATTTGTTAAGTGGCGGAAATCAACGCCGCGATTACAGCTCTTTTTTCATTGTAAGTTACGTAAAAGTTATTGGAGTGTAGTTGCAAAGCATTCAAAGTCAAAATAATTGTGGGGTTGACCCTATATATGATATACTAAGAATATTGCAAAGTATTCACAACGTTTTTTCAGCTTTACGCTTTTTTCGGCATGACGAAATAGATGAAGGAGATAGAGAGAGAACTTAATACAAAAAAAAACCGCCATTTTATACTTTTTGCATTTGTTAATAATAAAATTCTATTCATTCATCTATTTCACTTCAATCACACAACCAATCCGTTCTATCTACAATCAGACAATATTTTACTGTCCGACTAAAGACAATTAAAATAAATATATCTAACATTACATAACAAAGTGGAAAATTAAACCATATATTTCTAATACATGTCTAGTCGTGGCGCAGAAGCATAAAGTGTAACTGTAAATTCAACTGGTAGTGGGTTTGGATTCCCACTTGAATTGAAAATTTAATTATTCATTGCTCTGATGTCGAGGCAAAGCGTGGCGTTAAGTTCCGTCACTTAACACGAAATGCTTCCGGACTCGGAGGTGCGTGTGGAACGGAGTGTCTTAACGCTAGGTTCTCTCTGCTAACCCTGCTGTATGCGGGATACAGCGTGAAGCTAAAAAAATCACACACACACACACACACACACACAAAAAATCTAATATTATACCATAAAGCTACATAATACTAACCATCGTACAAAGTAAGGGGCAAAGCGGGCCTCACGTCGCCCCCCGCCGCCCTCCACTCCAGCAGCGTGGGCGGCGCGCGTCGCGGCACGCCGGCCGACCGCGCCGCAGACGCCTCCGAGCCGCACGCCAGACGCAGCAGGTACGCGCGTTCCGGGCCCGACGCGCGCTCGGAGATTAGGCGGATTAGGTACCTGGGGAGTGGTGGTAATTAGATTTTTGTTTGTGGAGTAAAAACACTATTTTTAATATTCTACGAGAAATCGAGGATTAGTGTGTTAAGTGGAGCTCAACGCGGTGTTTATTGACGAAAATTTAAATATAAGCAATTCCTCCGAGTGAGATCTCGAACCCACATCTAATTGTATTTGCGGTAAGACGTCATCTTATTACGGCGCCCACAAAACTATTATTAATTACATTTATGTAGATTTATAATACATTATATATAGTACATTCTTATTTATCGTATCTATTATCTACATGTAATATTATTAATTTTCTTAAAAACACATAAAATAGGTTAAATTTTAAGGTACAATTAATATACTTTCCGCACATATATTCGTCAAAACAATGAAATGAATGAAAAATAGACAAACAAGATCACCATTCAAAACAAAAATAAACATACTTATGTAAAGCAGGCCCAGGCTGGAACGCAGCAAGGCAGTGTGCCAACAAACGCAGCACGCGCGCCGGAGACCCGCCCACTTGGTTACAAAGTTGAACCAGGATTTCATCACGCAGGCCGCGTGAAGCCAACCCTCGAGCCGCTATATAGTCGGCTAGAACCTGTATGTGTATAAAAAATATTAGACAAATACTTTACAAGGTATATTGTTTTATACTGGTAAACTATTTGACGTTCAAAAAATGAAGCTTGTAACTTCTTATTTTGAATAAAACTATTTGACTTTGAGTTTATACTAATAAAGAGGTGTACTTTGTAACTTGTTTCTAAGGGATAGTCTTCGGAAATAGTAAACCGATTATTAAAATTCTTTGGCCATTAGAAAGCTACACTCTTCAGGAGTGCTATAGGCTATATTTTATTATGATTGAAGAGAAAATTCTACGAATCCAAAAGGGGATGGAATAGGGCTGTTCATTTTTTTATGTGTAATAAATAGAACACATCAGTGAGAGAGTTAGACGTCAGTGAGACGGTTTCCAAAAGACGCAGGTTCATGTGCCGATTTTTTTTTACATCTTCGAAAAAAGTTCTTTTTTTTTGCCAAGTTAATGTTACACATTTGGCTTTAGTTCTTTTTAAAATAGAAATGTTTATCATGTTTTCCTTATTGACTTTGAATGCTTTTATTTACCTTCTGCCTTGTTTCATTTCCAGCAGCAGATTCATCGCACCAACGCAAGATTAACTTGAAAATGGCTACAGCATCATTAAAATCTTGATCCCTAAAATTAATATTGTGAAATTCATTAATACTCTAGTTACACACGCATAGCCCTATAGCATATAAGTTTTCCCCACACAAAAAGGTAATTAAATAAAACCTACTGCCAAGACATTCATCCTCCACTTTAAGTCCGAAATCGAGACTTTTGCATGTTGAATGGCGCAAAACACCAACCCGATTTGTCTTAAACACCAGAGCGAAAAAACGAATATCATTTCAAAATAATAGTTCCCCTGAGTTGGAATAATACCAACCAATCACAGTTTTCACTGAGATACTTCTAAGGCGCCACGATACGAATTTAAAATTCGCAAAATGCAATGTATAATTAAATATGTGTAATTAAAAATATTCAGAGAAATAAAATCATCATGAGGCTAGTCGTGGCGTAGTGGGCACAGTGGTGACTATAATCGCGACTGGTTGTAGGTTCGATTCCCGCTCAAAGTGTGGAGTTTAATATTTCCATTTCCTCCGCTCTGGTGTAGAGACAAAGCGTGGCGTTAAGTTCCGCCACTTAACACATAATGGCTCCTTAATTTGGCGGAAAATGGAGAGCGGAGTGTCTTAACAATAAGTTCCTTTTGCCTACCCTGGTATATACTGGATACAGCGTGAAGCTAAAAAAAAATAAAGTCGTCATTAATACATACCTAACAGCCGCTTTAGACAAGAAGGGCTTTGTGATAGGATGTTTCTTAGGACTCAATTGTCCGCCATCTGCAAAGTACACAGAACTGAACTTTGAAAATGCGAATTGTTGTAAATCACGAGGCAATTGAACTCGTTCCTCTTCGGCGTATACGTCACCGGATACCTGAAATAGTTACAATATGGCTATTAATATTTAAAATGAGAAAAAATATATAATAAGATTTTATTATTATTAACGATTTATTAGTATTTACTGTTACCTATGTTGATATACTATGATTGTAGGCTAAGTTCGAGGTAAGCAAATTATATGTAAATTTAAAATACTTTATGGCTTCAAAAGTGATATGTATTTCCAAATTTAATAAATATTATCTTTTACATTTTTTCCGATAATTAAAGTTGTGACTTTGGTGTAATATTTTATATTTTCTAATTTATTAGTAAACATACTTTAGTAAAGATATATTCGATGTATTAAATTACTTAAATACTCTTTATTTGTCATTCTGTGATTTCGTCATATAGCAGTATTGACGGTGACCGTCAAAATTCGGAACATCACGTGTTAAATGGCAAAGCTTAACGTCGCCTTTGTCTTACCAAAACGTGAAAATGAAAATAATGTTAATACAATTACCTCAAATAGGCAACGAACTCATAACCAACGATGTATAAATGTTTTATATTTATTTTTAAATTTAAAATAATTTAATATAAAAACATAACATACTTTGGATATATTTCGTTCTGTATGTGTAGGTTGCCAGTCGTCAACTTTGGACAGTATAAAGGCGAGCTCCGCTGGTACTTCCAATACTTGCAAGCTCTCTGCTTTAGCTTTCTGTTCGGCAGCTCGCCGTCTGTAAATATTTTTTAAATTATATAATATAAATGTTATGTTTTCTTTTCATTGCAATAAATATATTTGTAAGCATAATTAAAGTTATCTTTATTTAATACGTATTTTTATAGGATCAGATTTTGTCATGTGCACTAATAAAATAAATAAATTAATTGAAAGTATGCATGCATGAAAACGTGGGTTTTAACCTTAAAGGTTCGTTAACTTATAAGTTGATTCATCTCATATTATAATAATATTATACAGCTTAAGTAAAGCTTTAAAGTTTAATAAAGAACTAACTATGAACTCTATTTTCTCTATATTAAAATTTTGCGATTCACTTTCATTATTTTGTGTATATCTTCAATTTAGGGTAGAAAATGAATTTTAAACTAAAATAATAATCACGTCACATTTACTGGGACTACGTTAGCTTTGAGTAAATTCTATTCAAATTCGTTGTGCCGTTTACTTGATTGAGTAAGAAACATGTTAATGGTTATATTAACGTTGGTTATATTATTACAGTATAGATTAGAATTGTAGTTGATTGAAATTGTGAATATGTAAGCTCCGTTCAGCACTTTAACCAGAATCCCGTGTTTTGTATTAGGTATTAGAACGGAAAAATGATTATTAATAACTATAAATTTAATCATTTTTCCGAGTGAGAATCGAACTCATAACCATCGTGTTTACTGTCAGACGCTGGCCTCGAAGACATCAACATATATATAAGTATATAAATTGATTACTAATTAATTCTATTATTTCTAGATTTTAATATCTTTGTGCCTTAATTAGAGCCATCTTATACAATACATCTATATACAATAGCTCTAACTAAGGCACATAAATACATCAAAAATTGAACTCACTTAGCAGCGATCTGTTGCGCTTCTTGCCTCCGTCTCATTTGCTCCTTGAGTGCCTTAGCTCGAGCTCTCGCGCGTTTCCCTCGCACGAGTGCCTGAGCTCGAACAACTCCGCGCCTGATGACGACGTATCTCTGGCGTTCTCGAGAACCTTTCCACCACGATTGGATTTTCACTGCCGAGTATCGCATTTGGTCGTAGTGTTTTCTGGAAAGATTTTTTTTTTAAAGTTTAAAAATTTCTGTCAAGAAAATGTTATATTTTTATTTTTCAAAATGTCTTTACTATAAGTTCATTATTTGATGTCCTTTTGAAAGGTGTATTAAATAGCAGCTGGCTTAACAGATTTAGCCGCTATCATGACAATCAAAAACAACCTAGTGTCAAGGCACTTTCTGCGTGGCAAAGGGAACATTTATAAAGGTTGTAAGGATTTTTTTTCTCAAGGTTTTGAATCCAAAAGATTTCGGCACATCGCCAGTTAATTTACTAAAGCTGATAAAATCAACAGCAATTTTTTCATTAACTTATACACGTGAAATGCACTTTGCTCTACTTAAGTTAGATAAGTGCAATTAGATAAAGGAAAAAACAAATGGCCAATACTCACGTGGAACACAAAATACTGTCAAACGGAGAACTCTAATATCCACGATATAGAATATTGTAATAACAAAAAAATAACCAGGGCTTACTCTTTTAATTTCAAATGCTCTTTAAAATTAACTAACTTTTATCCACCGCAAAAGTTTTGAGAAAACGTATAAGAACTTAAACACAGCTGGATAAGAACCCACATCTCTTAGCAACCTTCCAAGCGCTCTAACTGCTAAGTCATGCGTCTACTTCCAAACCATTAAACATTTCCAAAAAATCTGAATCAATTTCCCAAATATTCACCTTTAAAACCATTAAAAACACATCACTCAACACATTTAACACTAAAAATAACAAACAAACAAACAAACATAAAAAAAAAGTTTCACCTAGCCAAATATCCTCTAATCCTCGCTTGCAATAGCGTAGCAGCGGCACGCAACTTGTCCGCGCGCGCCCTCTCCAAGGCGCGGTGTAACGCCTCGCGTATGAACACCCGCGCCGCTCCCAGCTGGAAGTCTGCGCCCACTGGTAATGAATTATTAATTCAATCATTGTAATTATGCACTATTATATGTACAATAGTTATCGGCTGTTTGTGAGGTAATAAATGATTCATTTTGTTATGAGCAATCAAACAGTGTAAGTGAAAGTAAATATGTAAACAAGTCATTTGTTATCCTTATAGTGAAGCTCCATGTTTCGAAGAATAATTATTACTTTACTGCAGTTTTACGCTTTTACCTCTATCTTCTGCAAAGGTAGTCAGAGAGAATCTAGTGTCAATACACTCCTTTCTCCACTGTCTATAAAACGAACTCAACGCCGCGCTTTGTCTAGGTACCAGTGCAATAAAATGAAAATTAAATGAAATCATTCCCGAAAAATATAATCAGTTCCTTGAGCGCGAATCGATCCCATTATTACTTTACTGTATGTAACAAAACAATATAAATCAAACGTCTTAGTATATAAGATACAAACTGTGCTATAAAATCTGAAAAATATTCCCTTATGTTAGAAGAGTCTAGTTTACCGAACGGAGCAATCAAAAATATATAAATACAATAAACAAATTAAAATAAAAACACTTCAGTTATTTATATCTAATTTATATAGACACATTACATATTAAGTTAAATTCGTCACGCAATTAAAACATTACAACACGAAAAAAAATGGAAATTAAAAGGACATTTTAAATTTAAATAATAAAAAAAACTTACACAATATCATAGCTTTAACACTATAACCTCTTTTTTTAACACTTTTCCAACTAATTTTCTTGCCCATTTTCCACATGTTTGTGTGAGGTTTGCTTCGTGACTGAGGCTTGCGGAACGATAATGACTTTCGATAAAAGATTTGATAAACTTTATCTCAGGAAAGGTAAGATTACTAATTGTTATGGTCATTAAATGGTTAGATTATACAAATGTCCATATAAAATAACGGGGATGAGATAACGAAAATAGGTTTATTTAAAGGTAGTGTTATGAGCCCTTTTATTTTATTATTAATTTCACTGTGGTGGAGTATGAAGGTGTAATGTACTTTAGGTTTGATTCTAGAAGATTTTAATATAAAGTGTGAGTTTGAATACGATTTATTATAATTTTATGTAGTAAAAATAACTAAATAACTATTTAAGCAACGAATAAATTGTAAAAAATAAATATAATAAACTAAACTGTAGATGTTTTAAAATATGAGTTCTACTTGCATCAATTTATAAATCCAAAGGTTTTATTTTAAGAAATAAACGAAACGTCCGCAGTCCAAAGCTTAAATGAAAATGTAGGTAAACAAATACTGGTTGCACTAGCAACCATAAAAGTAACCAATTCTATCAATAAAATAAATGTTTACAATGATTGGTGTTCTATGACGGTTATGTGACTGGTACTATCAAAAGTTTGGGGTAGTCCCTTAACCGTAGGTGAGTCATCACATCAATCATACAATTTTATTTTTAATACTTTTAGAAAGAAAATATAAATAAATTGTTATCATACTTTTTACCACTTCTACGATAATTGACTTTCTTTCTTTTGACATTTACCTGGCATTTTGACATTTATTAAATACTAGCGGCCCGCCCTCGCGGCTTCGCCGCGTGAACTACACGACTGCTTCGTTATATTGCAGCCCTCGAGGGTGGGTTTTTGAAACATAAAGCAGCCTATGTTTAAGCTTAGATTATTAACTATATTTATGCTAAAATTCATTATAATCGGTCAAGCGGTTTAGATTTTTCATATAAACTTTCATCCCGTATTTCAACCCTATAGAGGTTGATTTTTGAAAAAATAAGTAGCCTATGTTAGACCCAGTAACTTTTACTACTTTCATCCTAAATTTAATCTAAATCGGACCGGTAGATTAGCCGTGAAAGCGTGACAGACAAACACACAGACTTTCGCATTTATAATATAAGTATGGAAGTATTTATTCTTACCCATAGGGATGTACAAATATAGTCCGTAGTAGTTAAGAACAAAATATAAGCAAACTTTCTTTTCATAAAAAAAATTAAAGACAATCAATTGATATTTTAGATGTTATTTGATGTACAAAAATATATAGTACTAACAAATAATTACATTTTTATAATGATTAGTAAACATTATTTTGTTATTACCTGCACCTATATAAATACAACTTGGGACCTCTTTTTATAAAAAATGCCGTGCATTTTTACGAAAGAAAATAAAATTTATATTAGTAAACGTAGCTTACATGAAAAAACAGTGTTTGAATAATGCCTACTTTCTTTATAATAATCCATTAGAAATACATTAAATATAACACATACCAACATGTATTTGACATACTTTTCTAAAAAGTACTATGTTGTTGCTAAGACAACACTTATTTTACGCTTCAACGGATCTTCTGGTATGTATTATTAAGTAATATAACGACGATCGTAAACAGTAGGCGTTATTCCTCTGCTTTCTACTACACTATACAATACAATGTACAATACTTGTACGTGGGTGAAGCAATTGTACAAACAACTTAATTACCATAATCTACACTCTACGGTGTGTCATATTTTACATATAACAAATAGACATTTATTTATAATTTATTGTTTAACACTACAAACTTTAACATATACTATTACTTTCTAGTTTACTTATTTACTAGCGGCCCGCTCGCGGCTTCGCCGTTTGAACTATGTGACTGTTCCGTTATATTGCAACTCGGGGGTGGATTTTTGAAAAATAAAATAGCCTATGTTTAACCTTGGATTGTCAACTATATATATTTTAAAATTCATTACAATCGGTCAACTTTCATCAACTATTTAAACCCTTTAGAGGTTGATTTTTGAAAAAATAAGTAGACTATGTTTGACCCCGGGTTATTTATTACTTTCATTCTAAATTTCATTTAAATCGGACCGGTAGATTAACCGTGAAAGCGTGACAGACAAACAGACAGACTTTCGCATTTATAATATACTAGCGGCCCGCTCGCGGCTTCGCCGCGTGAACTATTTCGTTATATTGCAACCCTCGGGGGCGCAATTTTAAAAAATAAAGTAGCCTATATTTAAGTTTAGATTATTAACTATATTTATGCCAAAATTCATTACAATCGGTCAAGCGGTTTAGATTTTGCATATAAACTTTCATCCCCTATTTCAACCCTTTAGAGGTTGATTTTTGAAAAAATAAGTAGCCTATGTTAGACCCAGTCACTTTTACTACTTTCATTCTAAATTTCATCCAAATCGGACCAGTAGATTAGCCGTGAAAGCGTGACAGACAAACACACAGACTTTCGCATTTATAATATAAGTATGGAAGTATGGATTTTATAACATAGTACTAATTTTTAATAATACCATGAACACGTTGCACGACAAGAACCGCATTAGTGTAAAACTGTGTTTAATACATTAAAAAATTAAAGCTTATTTAAATTAAAAATATATACAGCCTCTACTCTTTAGCCTTTACTTTTTATACTCGCAAAGCAGTATAGACACAGATAACCTAGTGTCAAGACCCTTCGAGCACCACTTTCCGTCCCAAATCAAGAACGAGAAGATGGCCGGAATCAAAGCCATACCTTCTTTCACCAGAAGAGGGAAATAAAAATAATTTAAACACAATCAATCATTCCACCGAGCGCAGATCAAACCCACAACGTTTTCAGCCGAAGGCTATCCCATTTTTTATAACAATAATAAAATAAAAACTCTATTGAATCTCGCTATAAGATTAGAACCGTAGCTATCGCAGTTAGTACAACTTAGTTATGTAAATTTGAACTGTTAACGCAACCAATATAGGTTTTTTCAACTTGACTATAGTTTTTCTTCTCTGCTTAAGTAAGTTTTAAGATAAGTTTAAAACACTCTTGCATTACAAGCTTAAACAATGTGCGCTTAGTCGATAAATAATAAGCAAATATTTTGAACTTTAAATAGTACAGGTATTATTATAATTTAAGTAGCTTTACAGTTTATTTGTAAATCAAGTTATTTCAATATACATACCAGCTCCCGTAGGCGGCATTTCTGCGAGAATAGAATTGCAAATCTCTCTATACGGCGTGGAACGTGGAGGCAACGCTTTCAATAAGTACCTGAAAGTATAATAAAAGAATTTCGAATTTATTGTACATCCACATATAGCTATGCCCGTTATTTCTGCGGAATTTAATAAAAGACTTATAAATTTAATAAAATGAGCCTAAGTTACTCCTTAGTACATCAGATATTTGCAAGTGAATAGCTCCGTCAAAATCGGTCCAGCCGTTTCATAGATAAGTCAGAACAAACAAACAGACAGACAAAAAATGTAAAAAAAAGAGATTTGGTATATGTGCTGTGTAAAACATACATATACATATGAATTTAGTCAAAAGTTGTTATTTTAATATTATAAACACTCTAATATCATTTATTTATTTCATAATTTTATTTTATAAATAAACTTAGCAACTACCATCATGGCGAGAAATATAAAAAAATATATACTTAAATTTAAATTGATAAATAATTCAATTTGACCTTACCTATACCTATCAACGAAGTTCTGGAAAGGAATTCTTATAGGATATCCCATTTGTCTAATCTTGATAGTATCTAACATGCCGGTATAGCGAAGCTGCGCGAGAACACACGGCATGTCGAACTTCATCGGCGATTTATCCGTATTAGGCTTTATACAACGCACGAACCATGGGTTGCAGCGAGACATGGATTCCAAAAGCTGGTGTAGACTGTCAGAAAACCTGTGGGGAAATGGTTGTTTTTATTAATTGTTGTGTAATTTTTAATATTTTATTTGTAAAAGAGAATTTAAAAAGAAAGATTTTTGTGGCCAGTTGTGGCCCAGTGGCACAAGTTTGGGACTGTAAACGACTGGTTGTGGGTTCGATTTCCACTCGAGGAGTGGAAATTATATTTCCATTTTCTTCGCTCTGGTGTCGAGGTAAAGCGCGGCGTCAAGTTCCGCCACTTAACACGCAAGCCTCCGGATTCGGCGGAAAGTGGGAAATGGAGTAACACTAGGTTCCCTCTGCCTATCCTGCTGTGTGCGGGATACAGCGTGAAGCTATAAAAAAAAAAAGAAAGATTTTTTTAGTATATCCAAAATTTATTAAGCTAGTGATCATCATGGCGCAGTGTGACAGCATTTGACTGTAAACGCGATTGGTTGAGGGTTCGATAACATACAAGCAATGACAAGCTCTTACAAGACAATGTGAGGGGAAGAGTTTCGCCACTTAACATACAATGTCTCCAATTCATGTGGAAAGAGGAGAAAGAAGTATCTAGACACAAGATTCTCTTGACTTTTCTATGCGTCAAGAATTGTAAACTTTAAAAAAAAATTAGCACTGTTATGATTGTCACTGACCTTGAAACATTTATATTTTTTCCACACTAAATATATATTCTATAAATAAAATGAAAAAAAAAACACGTAAACATTTATCCACATCTCGTACGAGTGTTATAAGAAAGACTAGTCTATTTGAATTAAATGAAACCTTTTAAAAGTAAGAAGTTGTACTTTGGATTAGTAGTGTTTAAAAATATTACATACATTTAAACTACTTCAACTATAGATGTATATAAAGTTTGCATATTCGGTTTTTTCTATAATTTTTTCTGTATATACATTTTTAATTGTTAGTACATATTGTAATATGCTAATAGTACACAATGGTGGTAATAAAACAATATGACATATGTATATTTATAGTCAAGAACAGAGATGAATATGTCGTGAAATGCATCTTAAAACGTCAAAATTGACATATTTATCAAAAATGAAGGACCAGTTTAGAAATTGTTATAAATTAAATACGTTAAAACCTTAAATCAATCGTAACTTTACGGGACGCAAAATTGTAGTCGTCATTTGTATTTTATAATTTTTTAATCATTTTTTTTCACTTTTTTCCAACATATGTCGATCCAGTCAGAGAAAACCTAATGTCAAGACTCTCCGTTCTGCACTTTCCACAATGAAAGACTACGGTGTTGTAGTGTCAGCTTTGTCTTATTTACCATAGATGACGAATAAAACTAATTTAAATCCCACGAAATCGAATCCCCATCCAATTGCGATTACTGTCAGACTGCTATCCCACTGCACCACGATGCTTTACTAAAAATAATTATCCTCTTTTAAGCTTAAATTTAAAAACCCAATATACATGTACAGATGATGTGGTAGAATTCAAAGTCCACTTACTTGTGTTATAATGTATATTTTCAACACCACTTTTAATATGTACAATTACAGGTTTAATATTGCACAATAGTTAATACAATAGTTATATACACCACGAAATAATAATACAATAAATAATTAAGCACAAATAAAAACTGATAATAAGCGGAGAACAAAGAAATAACAGTGAGCGTATCGAAAGCAAAGTAACGACTGTTTTGTCTTAAATATTAGCCGCTACGCCGGTGAAAGGATTTGCAACTACCGGCGGCTTCCGAATATTATTTATATATTAAATGCTAATACGTACGTAAATATGATATTGTAATATGTGTAGTATATTATATAATAAGTAAATAATAAAATGTAAACGATAAATATATAAGGTATTATAATTTGTAGTAAATAAATAAACGTACAAATAAAATATACTAAATAAACAATAATTAAATAGTTCCCTACATCACTCCCCTTCAGAGGCCGTGTCTACGGACGATAATAGTCTGGGAATCGAACCTGTCTACCTGACCGAGTAGTGAGTTTGATGGGCGAGTGATATAGGTGTGTGTCTGTGTGTATGTCAGTGTGTGTGTCAGGAGATGAGATGTGTGTATGGAGGGACGTGTCGGAGTCGCACAATAAATAGGCTGGTTTAAGGCGGTCTATAGATACTGTTACTACTTTGTTGTTTACGTCAATTTTAAAATATTTTTTTTCTCTTGACAATACTTTGTATGGACCAGTGTACGCAGCTTGTAACGAACCCCGTAGTGCGTCTTCGCGGAGGAAAACGTGACTACAGGATTCGAGGTTCTTAAAAACAAATGTCTTGCGGTTTGAGTGATGGTGCTGCGTAGGGACTGGTCGAAGCTTTTGGACAAAATGCTTCATCCGCGCCGAGAAATCGGTTAAGTCTGTCGTGTGACTAGCAACATAGTGCCCGAAAAATTCTCCTGGTAGTCTTAGAGGCTCACCATACACGAGGTCTGCGGATGAAGCTTGTAAGTCCTCTTTAAATGCGCTTCTTATGCCAAGGAGAACGAACGGAAGTGATTCGGTCCAATTGCTGTCACCGTGGCATATTATAGCAGCTTTCAACTGTCTGTGAAATCGCTCCACTAAGCCGTTGCATTGTGGGTGATAAGCGGTTGTCCTACGATGTTCGAACCCGATGGTTTTTGAGAGTTGTTGGAACAGGGCCGACTCAAATTGCCGACGCCTGTCGGTAACGATGTCGGTAGGACAACCAAACCTGGACACCCAGCAGGAAATAAATGCTTTGGCCACCGTCTCAGCTGTGATATCGGTTAAGGCGACAGCTTCTGGCCATCGCGTAAAGCGATCGACGGCTGTCAAGCAGTACCGATATCCATTTGACGGTGGTAATGGGCCGATCAGGTCTATATGGACGTGTTTGAACCGCGCCGAAGGTAATGTGTGAGTACCTAAAGGTGAAGTCACATGTCGGTGTACCTTCGAGCGCTGGCAAGCCAAACACGCCTTAGCCCATTCACGGCAGTTCTTTCGCATTAGTGGCCAAACGAAGCGTTGTGCTACGAGCTTAGTGGTAGCGTTTGCGCCAGGGTGACTGAGCGAGTGCAAGGAGTCAAACACTTGTCGGCGAAGATTGGCTGGTACGTAAGGCCTGGGAGTCGGTGTACTGACGTCGCAGTACAATTCTATACGACTTCCAGGTATTACCAGCTTTTTCAAGCGCAAAGATGTTTCGCCTTGAAGTATGTTTGCGAGGTCCGCGTCGGTCGTCTGGGACTTGGCCAGTACCTCTAAATTGACAGGCGTCTGCAATTCATCGACACGGGAAAGTGTGTCGGCCACGACGTTGTCCTGGCCGGATATATGCCGTATGTCTGTCGTGAATTGCGAGATGAAGTCCAGGTGTCTATACTGACGTGGGGAGCAGTTACTTTTCCTTTCGTGGAAAGCGTAACATAACGGCTTGTGGTCAGTATAGACGGTGAAGTGGCTGGCCTCTAGCATGTGGCGAAAATAGCGTATGCTCTCGTATATCGCTAGGAGCTCCCGATCGTATGGTGAATATTTCACCTGCGATGGGCTCAACTTGCGAGAGAAGAATGCTAGAGGCTGCCAGGCTCCATCTTGTAGTTGTTGAAGGACTCCACCTATCGCCGTGTCAGAGGCGTCAGTGACCAGTCCTAGTGTAGCCTTGGGATCGGGATGAGCTAAGAGTGCGGCCTCGCAGAGACTCTTCTTGCAGTGCTCGAATGCCTGTAAAGAATTTCCCTTTATGTCGATCGGATGAGACGCTTTTACTGAGCCAGTTAACAAGGCATTGAGAGGGGCTTGGATCTCAGCAGCTTTGGGCATGAAGCGCCTATAAAAGTTTACCATTCCCAGAAACCTTCTTAGTTCTTTGACAGTTTTGGGAATGGGAAAATCTGAAATGGCCTTGACCTTTGCATCCAGTGGTTTGGTACCCTTCTCAGAGATGTGGTACCCCAGAAATGTGACCTCAGGAACACCGAAGACGCATTTATTGGTATTTACCAGTACGCCGTAGTCTTTCATACGGGTAAAGAGTTGGCGTAAATGGTCTTCGTGCTCCTCCTGTGTTCTGGAGTACACTAAAAAATCGTCCAAGTATGGATAACAAAAGTCAAGTCCACGAGTCATTTCGTCAACGAACCGTTGAAATGTTTGCCCGGCGTTTCTCAACCCAAACGTCATGAAAGGAAATTCATATAGGCCGAAGGGAGTTGTAATTGCCGTTTTCGGTATGTCCTCCTCAGCGACGGGGATTTGGTTGTAAGCCTTAACTAAATCAATAACTGAAAAGTACTTACAACCAAATAAACTATTTGAGTAGTCCTGGATGTGACGAATGGGGTATTGGTCCGGTATGGTTCTAGCGTTCAGGAGTCTATAGTCTCCGCAGGGACGCCAGCCATTGTCCTTCTTAGACGCTAGATGTAACGGCGACGACCATGGGCTGTCAGAAGGACGAGCTGTGCCGTTAGCTAGCATTGTGTCGAATTCCTGCCTAGCAATTTTAAGTTTCTCGGGCGCTAACCTCCTTGGTGAACAGGCGACTGGTGGTCCTGGTGTAGTGCGTATGTGGTGTACAGTGTGATGTTTGACAAGTATAGGTGTGCCGGCCGGTCGTGTTATTTCTGGAAATTCAGAAAGAATATTATTATATTTACTGTTACTACCAGTCGATACTTTTACGCTCGTAATTATACAGTTAGAATTAACAATAGTGGCTACTGTACTAATATTAGTCAAGCTATCTATTAATTTTCGATTGCTGACGTCGACAATAAGCTTGTAGTGAGACAAAAAATCTACACCTATAATTGGTTTGGTTACGTCAGCAACGACAAAACGCCATGGAAAATTACGACGTAATCCAATATTTAATGTTAGATTTATATAACCATAAGTATCGATAGCAGAACCGTTCGCAGCTCTGAGTTGGTAGAAAGTCTTATGTCTATCACTTGTATCACTGACTGGGTATACACAAATATCACTACCAGTGTCTACTAAAAATTGTCTTTTAGTGTTGCAGTCTGATATGAAGAGGCGACCCGAGGAGTTGGAGCAATCATTGGTTGCCATCACTGATTGCTTGAGGCGAGCGTCAGCGCGCGGGTCGCACGGCTTAACGCAATTGCTGTCGTTATTTGGGTACAGTCGATGGTTGGAGGCTGACCGATCAGACCTTGATCGGCTGCGGTGTCGGCTGTGACTTCTATCCCGTGGTTGTGGCTTATCGTGTATAAAAGTAGTAAGCGCACTCACCTGTCTGGTCAGTTCTGCGACTTGTTGGGTCAACAAGTCAATACCTGGCGCTGATGATGACGTGGCAGCTACTACCTGCTGTGGGGGAGCTGCTATGTCGTGTATGCGGTCGGCGAGCTCTGCCAACGCGTCCAGGGGAAGCGTTGACTGCGATGCGATGATGGGCTGGAGTTCCGCTGGCAAGCGGCTGGTCCATATGGTTTGGAGAAACTCTCCGGGTATGTCGGGTCCAGCCAAATGTTGCAGGTGACGCAGGAATTGGGATGGCTTTCGGCTTCCTAGCTGCTCGTGAGTCAGCAGCTGTTTCACGTTGTTCTCGCGAGATACTGATAAACGCTTAATTAATTCCGTTTTGACGCGTTTGTAATCTGGTGGGCCAGTGATGACGTCTTCTAATTCTGCCGCGCATTGACGGTCTAATGTTGCCAACACGTGGTAAAATTTGGTCGCGTCGTCAGTTATTCCATATAAATTGAACTGACCTTCAACTTGTGCGAACCAAATTGCAGGTTTTTCTGGCCAAAAAGGTGGTATGCGGATCTGTCCCGCAGGTGAAAAAGTAGGTAGCTCACCAGCGCGTGATTCTACCCGTTTCATTTTTCTCGCAGAATGTGCTCGAATAGTGACGTTAGATTGAGAATGAGATGAGTCACTATCACTATTCATCGTAGTGCAGATAGTCTCCGGCGTGTGGTATCGGGGTCACCAATGTAGTGTTGATGTGGTAGAATTCAAAGTCCACTTACTTGTGTTATAATGTATATTTTCAACACCACTTTAAATATGTACAATTAAAGGTTTAATATTGCACAATAGTTAATACAATAGTTTAATACACCACGAAATAATATTACAATAAATAATTAAGCACAAATAAAAACTGATAATAAACGGAGAACAAAGAAATAACAGTGAGCGTATCGAAAGCAAAGTAACGACTGTTTTGTCTTAAATATTAGCCGCTACGCCGGTGAAAGGATTTGTAACTACCGGCGGCTTCCGAATATTATTTATATATTAAATGCTAATACGTACGTAAATATGATATTGTAATATGTGTAGTATATTATATAATAAGTAAATAATAAAATGTAAACGATAAATATATAAGGTATTATAATTTGTAGTAAATAAATAAACGTACAAATATACTAAATAAACAATAATTAAATAGTTCCCAATATACATGTACAGATGATCATTCTTAATTCCAAATAACATATTAAATAAATACTCAAGACTCAAAGACCCTCACCGGGCAGCAACAGTGGGCGTCCTCGGTTTCATAGTAACGAATCGTCCATTAGCTCCTCTCGGCAGTGTTTTGTTGGCGTCGTGCTGTGCGCGTAATTGCGTCGACATTTCCGCTACGAGAGGCACTTCACTGCTGCACAATAGCTCTAACACATCAGCCCGTAATGCGTCCCGGTTCTTGTCCAAGAAACCTTCTACGTTGTACCACACTTGACCGGCGTAGTGTTTGATCTGGGGGTTCAAGTGTAAGTTATATTAGAGGTACCTACTACATTTTTTTTAGCTTCACGCTGTATCCCGCACACAGCAGGGTAGGCAGAGGGAACCTAGTGATGAGACACTCCGTTCCTCACTTTCTCCTGAATTCGGAGGCATTGCGTGTTAAGTGGCGGAACTTAACGTCGCGCTTTGCCTCTGATACCAGAGCGAAAGAAATGGAAATATTAAATATTTCCACTACTCGAGTGGGAATCTTTCTTGTGGGGTTCTTACTAAATTGTTAGTTATATTTGTATACTAATAGTAATGACATGAAATTGATTTTTAGATTTTTCTTATATTTACAGTAATTTATAAGTTAATTGTTATTAGATTGATCTTATTTTACGCTTGAGTTGGTCTTCACAACGAAAATTATTATTAATTTTATTTTGATTGGTAGAATTATACGTTTCAAATATATATTCTTAGAAATATACAACTAACGGTTTGTGGAATTAAAGAAACGTTTTAATGATACTCACTCCAAATTCGTTTGCCCCTAATCTCGGTCTAGAATATAGCTCGTTTAAAGCATGATTGTAATGGCACTTTTCTAGGAACGAGGCGTCAGAAGCTCTCGGGAAGTTACTTTCGTCGTCTAACAAGTGTAATATACCCACAGGTTTCTTACTAAGCAGTTGTATCACTGAAACATTAAATATATATAAAACTTGCAAATTAAAGGAATATTAGCAAAAATAAACACAATATCTACCTGGAGAGTTATCATTCCACGTAAGGTTCGACCATTCTAACCTTTCTTTTTGGTATTCTTGCTGTTCAAGTTTAAAAATATGTTTATTGAAATAATGTTGTAGAGTTTCGTTAGCAAAGTTTATACAAAGTTGTTCGAAAGAATTCTCTTCCAAGTCTTCGAATCCGAAGATATCGAGGAGAGATATTCTGTGAGCATCGTGTAGTCCAGCGCGGTGGACTATCGAGTTGATTCGGAGCACAAGCCAGTTGAATAATGATGAATACAGTGCTTTTGCAAAAGCATCTCTTGCGTCTAACGCCTGGTCTATAGGTAGAGGTGATCGCATACGCTCAGCACGAGCGGCAGTAACTCTCGTTGTGAGCGCCCTCGCTAACTCCTCGGCTGGCACTTTGAGCAAATGGGCTGCCCAGCGGACTTCTGCCCCGCCACCTAATTGCACGCCCTCTTGCCCATGCCTTAATTGACGTCTATGAAAATAAACGTTTCCTAAATGCAGGACTGCAGCTAAAACTTTTATTATATCTTCCCTTTCAGAATCCCCGATCCCGAGCACTTGCATCGCTCCACATAATGCCGTCCAGTCAGCGCCCGCACCCGCACCTCCCGAGTCACCTCCTTGATTCAGATAAAAGTAATGTTCTGCTGTCAACAAGCCCCTTGACTTCCTTTGTTCTTCGTCAAGACCGGCCAGTAATTCATAGAAAACGTGATAGTTTCTCTCGCCAGGCGACTGCGTAACAATACGCGATTTCTCTAACAAATAGTGAGCAACTCTTGCACCGGCTAAAGCGCCGTCTTTAAAATATAATTCCAATAATTTACCAAAACGACTAGAGTTATGATTTTTTGGTGTTCTTGCATTACCGAACGCTTCAAGCAACGGTGCTGCTTCAAGTATTTGTTCGGACACAGGAGCTCTACCTAGCGGCGTGGGAGCCACTGCAGCTAAGAATTGAACTGCTAATTTAGTGGATTCTGTTTTCCCAGCACCTGACTCCCCGGAAATTAGAATGGCTTGAGGGTGAGGTAGAGAAGAGCGAGCAGCCGCTGCTATTGCAAAGAGATGAGGTGGCAGGTCTCCTAAAGCTTCTGCCGCATGGTACCTACGAAAGTAAAATATGTGTTAACGTACCGATATTCTAATACCACCATTTTAGGATTGGAGCAAATATCTACATTTATTATAATAAAACAATCAAAAGAAAATGTTACGAACATGTCCTTTCGTCCTTGTTTTTGGAAGTACTGATCAATTTTAAATAGATTTTCCCGTGGGGGGACGGGTTAAGAATACAATTCCCCCCCGCCGCTGGGTAGCGTCCCGTAAAAGGCGGGTAACCCAGTAGTTTGGTGGTAGGAGATTCGTTCTCCGACTGGCTCGCGACCACTATCATGTCAAAGACGAACCGCCAAATATCTTATGATGTGTTCCGGTTCGATGGCATGTAAGCCAGCTCTCCCTATTCCTACCATTCCCATCCTTCCTCCCTCCTTCTGTCCTACATTCCCAAGGCTGGCAACGCATCCATAACTTTAATGTTGTGGATGTTCATGGGCGAAGGTAACCACTTAACACCAGGTGGGCCTTCAGCTCGTTTGCCTCCTTTATACCATAAAAAAAAAATAAAAAATTAAATTCCCTGTGTTATACAGACTTTAAAGCCTGGGCAGAACTTAAATACACTTGATTTCGAGGAATGAAACACTAAGCATAATTTGTTCTGCATAATGATATTTTAGTAAAGAGATAAGGGAGAGGGATAAAGTGCCACGCAAACAAAGCCGCGAAATGTTAAGTGTTATGTAAAAAGTAAAAAAATAAATTAACAATCTTAAATGATTTTTAAATGAATCCCTATAAAAAGAATATTTTATTGCATTTAATATATTTACCTCCTGGCAGTTTGCAATCCGTACAAGGAGTCCACAGGTCTGTACGGGTTAACGGCTACCAATATTGAACCAGCATACGTATAAATAAGACCCTGTTCGTATCTTAGTTTCAGATTCCAAAGCAAAGCCGCCTCGTGTAGATCGTGGAGGCGCGTCATGTCCTCCACGCCGGTGGGTCCGAGTTCCTCGCGAGGCCATACTGGGTCACCTTCCTCCTCGCCATTGCCCATTTGAAGGGCGAAGGTTTGGGGCTGGTGAGAAAGAAAGATTTGATTACATTTTTATGACTTACAGTAGATATTATTCTTATTTATATGTTTTTTTAGGTAATAAAAAGTATCAATGTTATTAAAATCGATATTTAATCGATCAATAATATCGATATCCTGTTAACGAAAGGTCTAATATATGATGATATTAGACACTCCCTTAACAGGATGAACTACGTAGATGTATGAAAATTGCAAGTTGTTATTTTTTTTATTTCTCTTTTATATTAAATACGTTTTTCAATAGGTTAAAAATACGTTATTTAGGAAAACTTTTTATTATTATGTGCTCTCTGTAAATAATCATTGTTACCGTAAAAAACAAACACAAATACACATTATTAAAGTACAATTCAAGGTTATCTACAATATAAATTGTAAATAAAAATATAACTTTATGTAAATAATAAGGAAATAACTTTGGTTTAACAAATAAATAATTTACTTAAAAATAGATTACCACATGGTAATCTCTGTAACAGTCTCCTACTGGAAACATGATTGGATTGAGTTTATTCGGTACAGGTAAATTCAAATCCCACTCAGGGGAACGATTATTTATATTTAAAATATTTTTATTTGTTCAATCAGGTACTTAAGACAATTTACGGTGCTGAGTTCTCACATTCAACACAAAACCGTTTTGATTTTCGGCGGGAATTGGTGAACAGTCATCTCTCTATAGCTGCATGCCAAAATCAGTGCAAAAGATAATAACAGCGAAGGATTTAATTGTTACTAATTATTATAAAAAGTGAAAAAAGTGATAAATTGTAATTAATTACATAAAATAAAAATATTATATGTAATACCCACTGACTCACTTAAAGTAATAACGAAACACTAGCACGGAACTTCAGCCAGATGGAAAATTATTACGCCCCGTACCTGCATGACATAATGTAATGACTACAATAGTATCAGACCATCAAGCTTTCAGCCTCGAAACCATTCTAATTTTACAATCCAACGCTCACTGCCTTCCTCAATAACATGATTTGTATGTTAAAAAAAGTAATGGATATATTACAAATGAAAACTGCCACATATAATTTGCAGACATCGCGTGATACGAAGTGAAGTGAATCAGTATGCAATGCTAGTTCATTATCTATACTGTTAAGTGACCCTTATTTGTTGCGTATATATATGTGTATACAAAATTGTATATATGTATCTAACTCCTAGCGTTTAGTAAATATGACTAATAATATCTTTTCTAAATAAATTTGTCTACATATGTAAAAACTAGAACTAACTCATCTCACTCATGTTGAAATATTGAAAAGCATTAGAGGAACATATACGGAAGGTAGTATATAATTAATAGACGTCCACTAGGACTTGCGACAGGACCGGATTAAGGTCTAAGGGCTCTTGTAAGTTGTACGCAATACCTTCATGTTTTTTTATCTGTCTGACTTGTTATTTGTTAGAGAGATCTCCAATACTACGTGGATGAAGACGCGAGATGAAAAAATAAATGCATATTTTTAAGTACTAGTGTAAATCAAATACCGGCTACATGTGTAATATTTACTTTATTAACCTATTTTCATATTAAATTAATTGTATTTAAAATACTGGCTCTAATTAAACTTAAAATGTAAAATTGATGAGGTGATTTTTTCATATTAACCCGTGAAATATTTCGCATATAAATTATAAATATAAATAAATAAGAATATAATTTATTAAATCAATCCTTTCGAAATATTTGAATATTTTTTTTCCATATTTTAACTTATTCATTAAACAATACATCACTATACTAGCATGTGTCAAAAAAATATTGAAGTGTTTTCAATTTTGTTATTAAAATAAAGTATGTTATAATTAATAGAAAGAACATTAGATATCAATATAGTTAAATTTAATTTTCTTTACCTTTTTAACAAAAAATTGAAGGTTATGTATTTTTTTCTACCAAAAGAAAATAAATAGAACTACAATTAAAATTGTATTTAAATAATTATACAAACAACTTTAACATACATTCCTAATAAGCACATCCATGCATAAATTCCGCAAAAGTGGAACTGTTACAGGCCGTCTATTTTTGGTTGCATATTTGAAGCTTGATTTCTTCAAAATTGGATTCAACATGTTTTCTCCTTTTTGCCGTTTTACTTCACATGGCAAGACGTAGTCTAAAAGCGGCTCAAATATCCAAGGCTCAGGCGTATCACGCGGTGTAGGTGCGAAGTGTACACGCATCGACTAGGAATTCGGTAATCGAGTGAGAAGATCTCTATTTCACAGAATGCCAATCCGTTGGTTACGCTGTAATTCATTGCTTTCCTTTTGTTTCTCTTGCTATTAACACTGTCACTTTTTCATATCAGCCGGTAAGTTACGTTAATTTGTTCTGCTGTAATGTTTACGAGACCATTTCACTGTCAAATACATAATTCATCATCATTATATTCGCGTATTATTTGAAAAATAAAGATGCAATTTTCTTAATTTGTTAACTTAAAACATCACTAGAAACTTATCTAGAATCACTGTATAAGTTAAACCTTAAATTTACACCTAAATATAAACATGTAACTGCGTATTCCACGAACTACACGAACTGCTTCTCACTAACTGAACCAAGAGCTAGGTGAAATGGTTACGGGATCAGGATAACGGCACCCGTCCTGACCAGGGATTAAGTGTTACGAGAGGTAAATGACGGAGTCGAAATAATTAGCGTACGCTAGCGGAGTTCGCCTCAAGCGTGATGCACCGGACTGACTTACATAAAATATGCATGTTTTGGTTGCTAAGAGTATATGAGTTAACATTATATAAGTCTAACTGAAATCTAGTAAAAGTAAATGCAGTATAAATGAATTGCTTGGGAGCGTTTACAGCTACAAGAATTTTTGTGAAATAAGTTGTTAAAAATCAAAAAATCTAGGTTATATTTCAAATATGTGTCTCTATTTTAAAAACAGAATTAATAGAATAATGCTTTGGCTAATTAGTGACTATAACCTTTTAGGCTCTAGTATGTTATATATAAAATATTTATTACTTAATTTTATATTGTAATGCAGAATTCACTCTAAATATTTATATTTTACTATTAAAATTATATAATATAGCAATTTCCATATATTTAATAAAAAATAAAACATAGGTAAAGATAAATGCTAGCCTAGTATGTATAAATGTGTTACTTCATCAGTCAAAAGTAGTTTGATACAGTCAAAGAACTAGAAAAAAGTAAAGACAAGCAAGCGGCTACGCGTAGAATATGTCAGTCAACTCTCTATCGACATTCCGACGCACGGCCTTGCGTTACGCGCCCGAATGCTTGCGCTTAGGCCGTTCTTAAACTGGACGTGCTAAAGAATTTTAGTGTAACATGTCGTTAGATTGTGAGAAAGACATATAGATTTTAAATTTACTATTTAGTTGTGTGAGTTGTGAGGCTGTTATGGTTCATGGATAGCGTTTGATCGTAAGCTTCATGATTGTGGGTTCGATTTTGTTCGATAATTATATTACTATTTTCATTTGGTAGCTCCGCTAAGACACCTACAACAAAGCGTGGCGTTGAGCTCCGCCACTTAACATAGTGTCTCTATTTCGAGCAGGAAGTGGAGAACGGAGTGTCTTGACACCAGATTCTGACTGATCCTGTCGTGGAGAAAAATGCGTATTTTTAACTTGTGAAAAAGTACTTAACTTGTGAGAAATATACCTATAGTAAGTAAGCTGTGGTTTTCAAGGAATTTATATGTCCAATTTCAGCGTTCTATGCCTATTAGTTTTGGCTGTGTGTTATCTCTCCGTTACTTAGGGAGTAACGGAAGAAAACTATTTATAAGCAGTGATCATATACTTATAACATAAAAAATATAATTAATCTTAGTTAAAATTATTTTTTGATTAAATTTGGGTCTAGTTTTAATTCAGCAATTAAATATTTATTTCTAAATATGCGGTTTTGTTTTTCTTTTGATACTAATTTTCAATTTAAAGTGAAGACAGTGTAAGCAGTTTAGAATATTTAGCGGACGTTACATCACTATTTAATATTGAGATGAGATGGCTTTCTTAAAATTACGGTGACTAAGCTGTTTTGTTACGGATATTTTCCATTAAGTAATAACAAATATTTAAGTATTTTACATAGCTTTTTTCTTTTTCAAGCGTTTTCTATGGGGCCGTTCAAGTATTACGTAAACAGATTTATTACATTTATTTATCCCCCATCCCCGTTGTCAGCAATACTTGGACTATACTTGAACTATAATAGGGGCACCTATTACGAGACACATCTAGGTCTACTTTCCGTCTGAATTCCAGACATTGCGCTTCACATGGCGGTACTCAACGCCGCCTTTGTAGCATGACAACGTCTTTTATAAAAAATAAATTTCAAAATCTTTGGAAATGGTTGTTTTTTTAACAAAATGAAAATCAAAAACGGTACACACAACTCACTACAAGTAACTTTAACGAATGTTTTAAGTTATTAAAAAGTTTTTTTCAACGATTGCTGATGTTTTCTACATACCTAGGCATACATGTATTTTATAAATCCATATTAAGGAAAAATATTACGAGAACTTTAAAGTACTATAAATAAGTTTAAACCAGATACATAGTAGTTATGTAGTAAACACTAAGAACTTGTAATTGGTCCATTCATTGACTCTCAACTCTTACGTCTTGAGACACTTATAGTACGTACAAATAGTGAGCGCGGGAGATTTTCTCTCTAATCACCTTAATTGCATGTGTTACATGTTTGTACATGTTGCAGTAGCTTTGAGATTATGTTTAATATATCACAATATGTAAAAAAATGCTCAAGTATAGGAGTAAGGTTACCTTTTTTAGCAACGGGCCTATCCAAATTTTTGTGGGCCAAAATCAAACTTTTTGATAGTGCTTAAAAAATTGATAATACTCAAAACTACATTCATATTATTTAAACATTACATTACAAAAATAAGAAATGTGAATTAAAAGTGATTATATACATACATTGAATTCTATTTTTAATATTTCGCAATTTAAAAGTTGCATTAATTTAGTAGAACTAATATATTGGTAGGACAATACCTGTAATATAAAACGTATAAACGTTTACATCCATATATTATAAATGCGAATGTCTGTGTGTTTGTCTGTCACGCTTTCACGGCTAATCTACTGGTCCAATTTGGATGAAATTTAGAATGAAAGTAGATAAAATGGCTGGGTCTAACATAGGCTACTTATTTTTTAAAAATCAACCTCTAAAGGGTTGAAATAGGGGATAAAAATTTATATGAAAAATTTAAACCGCTTAACAAATTGTAACGAATTTTGGCATATATATAGTTGATAGTGCAAGGTTAAGCATAGGCTACTTAAATTTCCACCATCGAGGGTTGCTATATACCGAAACAGTTACGTATAAAACGCCGCGAGCGGGCCGGTAGTCAAACTATAAAGCGGGCTGCGATTTACTCCTGATCTAGCGCCATCCGTTAATCGAACGGAATGTTATAACACATAACACATATTAGGTATATTTATATTGCAAATAAATATTTTTCTTGATTGCAGTGTTGCGTTTGTAACTCATCCAGCAATTTCCGTGAGAGGATAATGTACAATGTACACTCAAGACTAATATGTCACGGCATTCTTTATTTTTTGGCTATATATTACTTCATCATCAAGAAATACAGCTTAAAAAGCTGAATGACTTTCGACTCAATAGATAGTGTGTAGAGAGTAAAATGCGAAAAAAATACAAAATATTAATATGTAATAAATTATGCGAATATTTTTTTTATTATTTTTTCTAAATAATTATATACTTTATGTTAGCTTTACGCTGTTTCCCGCACACAGCAACACAGACAAAGGAAACCTAGTGGTAAGACACTTCGTTTCTCATTTTCCGTCGAATACTGGTCGCATTGCGCGTTAAGTGGCGGAACTTAACGCCGCACTTTGCTTCAACACCAGAGCGAAGAATTTCTCGAGTGGGAATTGAACCCATAACCAATCACCTATACAATTACACTTTGTGCCCTTGCGCCACGACTGGCCACAATTTAATTATATAAAATACTAAAAACAATAATTTACCTGTCCATTAACTACGGCGCTAACTAGCAATACCCTCGCAGCCCGGTGTACCTCCACCAGCTCGCCGGGCAGAGGGGCGGGGGCGCCGGCCGGCTGGAACCACACCGACGCGCCCTCCGACCATTCCACGAGCCCCCCGGAACCCGCCATGCTGCACAGATAAAAAATATATAAATAAGTAATAGTAGAAACATAATGCAAAAAATATTATAACTGTCTTAATTTAAACGACTTTATTTTATAGCAATAACATTCTTAGTTGTAAAAAACAGAAAGACAATTTTACACTTTTCAGGGTAGTCAGAGATTACGTATTGACATAATACTTCATTTCGCACTTTCCGCCTGAAATTGAGACATTGCATGTAGTGAAGCTCAATGTCGCCCTTTGTTTATCTTAGGTACTAAAGCGAAGAAGATATAATCATTATTTCGCGACGGAATCGAACCCACAACCAACGCATCAGCATTGAGTCAATCAGACGCTATACCATTGTGCCACGATGTCCTCTAGTCTTGTTTATTATAATAATTAAAAAAAAATGGTTCATGTATATTATGAATACTTAAAAAATACCTTTAATTTTATCGCAAGTATACACACATACATGGACGTTAGATTAAATAATAAGATACGGCAAATTAAGTAACAATGTTTTTTTTTTCTAAAAAAATACTTAACAATTATATTTTAATAACGATAATCGATTTTCATAATAATTGCAAAGCGATTATGTTTTTGCTGTGTTTATAACTATTTATATTACAAAACATTAATTTATTGACATAAATGAATTAACATGATTAATTAACAATTGTGATTTGAAAACACGAATAAAATTAACGTCATAAATAATAAAATAATTTTTTTTAGCTTCATGCTGTATTCCGCATACAGCATTGTAGACAGAGATAATAAAATATATTTAAAAAAATAATTTGTTTATGTTACATCTATATCTATATGTAATGTATGTTTGTCCATGGAAGATATATGAAAAGAAATATTAATTTATCAATGGGATGAAATCCAAAACAATGATTTTTAAATTTCTTTTCTGTTTGTCTGTTTGTTTGTACAAGCTAATCTCAGTTATGAAAATTGTATTTTAGTAGTCTTCCTTTAACATTTATTGTTTATTTTATTTCAGTCTGTTTATGAATAAAAAAACGTACAATAATTTAATTTTTATTTAACAAAATTGCTATAATATAATGTTAATAACTGTTTTTTTGTAACTTAGCTAATATGAAATTAGCTTCTATTAAATATTTTATATGTGATTCATTGTTTTACAATCGTGATCGTAACAATAAAGGTATTCATTACGTAACTAGAAGTATGCAATATGCATAATCACGTCGAGATGATTAATTTGTGTGCGTGACAAGTTGTGGATATATTGCCATATGCTATATGTTTACGAACGTTTAATACCATAAGTACAATACATAAGTACAAATAAAGTCATTTTAGACTTTCATGTATTTTTTGTTATATTTTTTCAATACTTTCTTTTCTCTATCTAGTCTCTAATTTTTTTGTTTAAAAGTCTTTTCATCAAATGAAAACATTCAGTTTAACATCTACAAGAAAGAAAAGCTAGGCCAGCTTTTCTTTCTTGAAGATGTTTTAAAAACACTAGATCATCCTTGTGCCTGAATTCAATTTGTGTTTATGACACAGAGTAAGTATACCTTTTTAGCGTAATATATCTTAGCAGGTATATCATAATATCAGTCCTACATTTAATTTATGATTCTTAAGTATCTTTACAATAAAAATAGAATATTCACATGTATAAAATGAAAGGAAAAAAAAAATGTTTTTAAAAATATAAAAAACAAAATATCAGTAACGAGGCTTTATTTATATCATTACAATGTTTATGTTATCATAACAAAAATATTCACTAAAATAAGTGTCGAAATTCGAAATTATATTTTGTATAACTACAAATATATAGGCGCAGCCAACGCGGTCGGTGGCAAGCCGCACCCACACCCGCAAGTGGGAGCTGCACAGCAAGGAGACGCAGGCAGCGGGGAGAAACATATAGGTGGCGGAGGCGGGGGCTGGAGGCAGAACGGCTCTGGTGCCGGGGGTTGAACACATAGAGGAGGTGAGGGAGGAGGTTGAACACAAATAGGAGGCAACGGAGGTGGTTGTATACTAATAGGCATAGGAGGAGGCGGTTGGACATAAATCGGCTCCGGGCACGGAGGCTGGATTGTCATAGGGCACGGCTGCGGTGGTTGTATATACATTGGAGGCGGCGGCGGTGGCTGAATCATTAGCGGAGGCGAGGGTGGCGGCTGCACGGGCAGAGGAGGCAACGCAGGCGGTTGCACCATCACAGGAGGCAGAGGCGGCGGTTGAACCATAATCGGAGGCAGCTCAATCATAATAGGAGGTGGGGGTGGCAGCTCTATCAAAATAGGAGACGGTGGGGGAGGATTGACGTACATAGGCGGAGGCGGAGGTGGCGTTACACACATTGGAGGCAGAGGAGGCGGGTTCACACACATAGGAGGTAAGGGTGGTGGGGTCACTGTTATTGGAGGTAACGGTGGCGGAGTAACGCACATTGGTGGCAGCGCAGGTGGAGAGATGGTAATAGGTGGTGGCAAAGGCACCTCTATAAGCATTGGTGGTAGAGGCGGCGGGGTTATGTACATAGGGGGTGGTGACGGTAGAGATACATATATAGGAGGCGACGGTGGTGCTGAAAGAGCTATCGGTTGTGAAGGACATCCGCAAGATGGGGCGAGGAGGAGTGATGACGAGTACGGAGAAACATAGTACTGGCTCGTAACTGTCGACGACTGCAAGTAAAAATGATTTAAAAATAAGTGGAAAAATGACAATAACTTGCAATATCTTTTAAAATAATCTTACCAGAATGCTAATGGACATTAACAATATTTAATTAATTACATAAATAATACCTATATGCCAAGAAATTTTTATCATCAAAGCTTTTATAGATCTATTTATTCGTTTCAGAAATTTCTAATTTTCAATTTATTTACATACATACATAGATTTTTTATAATTAAAAAATACTTACGCAAATTAGAGCCGCCACAAATACAGTTGTTGCCACCTCCATTGGTGACCAATTAATTATTAAACTTTCTTAACAAATGATTATTATATACTTACACATTGCATTGCTTCGTATGAAATACGAAAGAATGCTTTACAAATAATTATCGGAAAACAGTGGATCAGTTTAAAGTTGCATACTTTATCGAAATTGCAAGTAAGCAAAACAAGATAAACCACGTACCTATAGCTGAGTATGTGATAATGAGTAGACCAAAGAGAACTATGATAACACAGTAAATTATATCGCTGTTCAGTAGAAAAATTATGTAATTATTTGAAATATTAATTTAAAATAGTTTAATATTACTTAATTCATACTAAAGCTAAGTTAAAATTTTTATTAAATTTTGGTAAAATGCTAAAATAATCAAAAACAGAATTATAATAGTTATAATAATAATGCAACTCGGTAGTTGTATTTAATATTTTGTTAATCGGTGATTAATCGATCTTTGCATCGGTAAATTTCGATTTTAAATTAAGAGCAAGTAGTTTTCAAATTTTCTTACACTGTCGTGTATAATTCAAATTTGACTAGACCAGAGCTTCTTAAACCCCAAATCGGGTCGCATAGCACGTTTCCGGAGTCGAGAGATCTTAATATCAAATATTTATATATACCATTTTATAGCTTCACTAGAGATGGCATTTTAAAACGAATTCTAAAACTATTTTTTTTCGTATGTATATGTATGTATATTGTTAACTAATAAATAAATCATCAAAAAATACTAATTTATTTATATTTTATATTTATATGGGGTCATCCAGAAACTCGCAGTCATAAATGGGGCCGTGAATGACAAAAGTTTAAGAAGCTCTGGACTAGACTGATATGTAGGTCACATCATCTTTGAATCTTAGTTTGCGACTCTAGGACAAACATAATTATTACAGCGATTAACGATGCGAGGACTTGTTTATAGTATTTATAATTATTATTAACATATTCAACCTGTTTTAAGACCACACTGAGAATATGTTTACATAATTACAAAATACAAAAAATCGTGCAAATGCATAATGTATTACATACGAAATCGATTTTGACATATAAATATTAAGCACAAATTATGTTTAACATCAAAATCATTCGATTTTTATATATAACTTACTTAATGATTTTTTTTAACCTTCACGCTGTATCCCGCTCGTAGCAGGGTAGGCAGAGGAAACCTAGTGTTAAGACTCCCCGTTCCCTACTTTCCGCCGAATTCGGAGGCATTGCGTGTTAAATCGTGGAAGTGAACGCCGCGCTTTGCCTCGGCACCAGAGCGAAGAAAATGGAAATATTAAATATTTCCACTCCTCGAGTGGGAATCGAACCCACAACCTGTCGCTTTACTCACACTTTGTGCCACTGCACTACGACTGGCTCCAACTTACTTAATTATATATTTTTCATTTCATAATCTCTCGAGTAATTAAGAACAAACAAGCACTGAAAGTGAAATCTGCAGTGTAATGCTCAGTCTCTGTCAATTATGTGATGAGTTCGAGTATTTTAACTTTAATACTTTTAGCTATACTTAGAGACGTAAATTATAATTTAACTAATACTTTATCAATATTAACTAATAATTAATTAATTACTAAGTAAAACAAAATATATGTACCGATTTAATATAATTTAAACTCTCTTTTACATAAAGACATTTAAAGAAAACGTATAAAAATTTGAACGCAGCGGGATTCGAACCCGCGCCTCCTGAAACCGTTCAGGCGCTCTCACCACTGAGCCATGCGTTCTACTAGCCGCTGCGTCGAAATTCTTATACGCTTTATTACAACTTATTTATGTTGTTAGCATCTCTGTAGAGAGATTTTTACAAATTTCTGCTACCCAAAGATTATTCTACGAACAATCATTTGGCAAGAGAGAATGCTGTTTATTAAATACTTTTAAACATTTTTAAAGTGTTATTCCACACTTAGGAAAATTGAAAAAGACATTTAAAGAAAACGTATAAAAATTTGACTCTTTGACATATCTGAATACGTGTACCTATAGATACCTACCTACCTATATACTGTGAGTGCAGAAGTCCTAGAAACAGAAAAGTTTTTATATTGAAAGTACAACATAAATCCCTTTTGTGCAACCAGAGCAACTGAAATGGTTTTTTTCTTTTAGTCTATGCCTTTGTGCACGTTAATTTCAGAAAGGGCTTAACCGATTTAAATGCTGCTTTGACTATTATATTCTGGTATCCTTCCCTTAACATTTAGTATTTATTTTATTTCAATCAGTTCATAATTAAATTACAACCATTTAAATTTTGTTCAACCAATTGCTATAAAATAACTGTTTTATTAAATTAGCTGAAACATTAATTTACGCAGACGAAGCCGCAAATGAGGCACCAGTTCCATAATAAACTGGATAATCCACACAACTAACTACAGTATGCAAATACAAATAGTAAAAAAATGTGCGCCGCTTTCAAATTTACGTAAGATTTTTTAAAAGCAAGCAATATTTTAGTATATTTATGAGAATGCCTGTATGGTTGACCTTAGCATCGTTAATAATATAAAATAATCTTCGTGCTTAACTCTAAAACGACCCAAAAAGAGTTCATTGAATCCGGTAAACAATCGTGCGGAGACGCTTCCGTCCGGGCAAGTGGAACTGACCGCGCTTTTGATGAATACCAATAACTATTGCACTGTGAATACAATTGTCATATCTTTACTTTAGTTTAAATACAACTGTGTGTCGTTTCAGTTTGGACGGGTTATAATTGCATTTGTATGCGACGCGAGTGAAAAAAAGAAGGCTTTCTAAACGCACGTACGCAGCGTTCAGAATGTGTTTTCGCTCAAGCTGTTTCTATTACTTCCAATGTAAATAATATTAAAATGTAATCTTGTACATTTCTATTACTTTATAAATGCATGTATCTTTTTAATAGAGTACATTTTTTACCTTACCTTTTGAGACGAAAAGCAATTATTTAAAGTTGGCTCTAAACTGTTGAAAATATAATTTCTGAAGTTTCCTTTGGTGCGCAGTGGAACAGCACCATCAGAAAATGACATTTGATTGTGTTCGATCCTCACTCGGGAAAGTCATTATGGTTAAATTATCTGTTTCTCTGTTCTATAAGGAAGCCTGACGTTGAGTTTATCCACTCAATGTCCCGATCTCAGGCGAAAAGTGGAGAAATGTTTTGACTACTGTCAAGTCTTAGCTAACAACGGTAACATGGTACGTGCGGGGGAAAATTTAAATTATATAATATGTTTATTCATTTTAACATATTAAAATGTATTAAAATCTAAATAACTCTTGATAGCACACTAGAATATTTAAGGAAATGGCACTTTGACCTTACCTGGTTGATACCAACCAGGGAGGTCAGTAAAAGCCATTTGATCAAAGATCAAGCTGTGATTTATTTACTCGCCAGATTCATCATAATATTTATTTACATAATTATTTAATGTTTAGCGTTTTTTCTCTAATTTCGTCATTTGTATGATACTTAAATATACACAGATTTTATCAGCAGGAAGGCTTTTTGTTATATCTTGAATTTGATGTCAAAATAATTAAATACAGCCTCGAGTCCTTATAAAAAATTTAAAATACTTTTTACATGGACTCGCACTCGAGGCTGTATAATAAAGCAAAACTAGATTAGATATCTCGGCGTTAAGTTCCGCCACTTAACACGCAAGCCTCCGAATTCGGCGGAAAGTGGGGAACGGAGTGTCTTAACACTAGGTTCCCTCTGCCTACCCTGCTGTGTGCGGGATATAGCGTGAAGCTATTTAATTTAATTTAGATTAGATATCTGTGTATTTTTTTTTTTTTTTGTTATAACTAAGTTGGAAAAGATGGTGTGATTGATATAAATGTGAAATATATACACTTATTAAGTACATAATGAAAATTAAACATATTTATACAGTTCGTTAATAAAGAGTTTAATGTAGACAAAGTACGGTGTTGACTTTCGCAACTCAAGAATCAATCTTGAACGGAAAGAATAGGATAAGTCCGAAAGCCTGAGCCTGGTATGCGGAAAAAAGAATAAAGCTGAAAATAAATTCATTTAGATATAGCTAGTATATCGTAATGCTGAATTATTAAGCATATATAAGTGTACGCGAGTATAATGGTTGCATAAGTGAATCTTCAGTGTGGGATCGGGGGCAGAGAGTTTGAATCCGTGTCAGCGGAACAATGCCTGTACTGTAGGCGACTAATTCATGTAACCTCTTTCACTATTAACGCCTTTAATTTCTGCACAATAAAGTATCATATATTGGTGTTTAATTTGACCTTTATTATACGTAAGAGTAAGCCTCGAGTTCTTCTAGCTCCGTACGATAATTAACTTAGGTTTTGTAAATCTAGTGTATAAAGACTATGTGATAGTCTTTCTTACAAGTTTGTGTAAAGATTTCACAATTTTAAGTAAGTATTTTATTTTTTGTATATAAGTATATTTGCTTAAAAGTAGGAGATATATAAGTAGGGAATATATTGTTAAAACATTTTATTTGTGACTCGTAGAATTATAAGGCTCAATCATCTGTGGTCTGTGCTTAGGTTAAGAAAAAAATATTAACACATTAAAATTAAAATATAAAGCTGTATAAGATACTATAGCAGAACACACATAAAAAATTAAAAATAAATTTTGTTTACTTAAGCACAAAAAGAAAAACTGCGTTTAAATATTAACTTTTCATTAAAAAAATCAAACCTGTAACCATCACGGCTTATATACGTATGTTTGTTTATCTCATAAATAATTTTTATTACTTCTCAGCTGTGAGGATAAATCATATTTCAAGCATAGCTAAGCGTATCTCTCATCTTTTCACACGTAACCAAGGTTGCTTGCCAACTCACAATATACCTGTATGTATAATATTACTACTGTATTATAATAATATGTAATATAAATAAATACGTACGCTGGCCAGTCGTGGCCCAGTGGCGCAAGCATGTGGCTGTAAACGACTGGTTGTGGGTTCGATTCCCACTCGAGGAGTGGAAATATTTAATATTTCCATTTTCTTCGCTCTGGTATCGAGAAAAATATCTATATCTTATTTTTTTATAAAATATGGTTATTTTTTTATATAATATTTATTTATTTTTTATAATTGTTTTATATAATATAGTACAATAAATACATAACAAAAGTTACCATGGCGTAATATACACATTACAGCGCCATGGTAACTCAAATCAAAACATAATAAAGATGAAAAGAAAGTGAAAATGGAGAATTAGTCTCTCATTATACATATTTTTTTCCCTTTTTTTTAACTTTACGCTATATCCCGCACACATCAGGGTACGCAGAGGGAACCTAGTGTTAAGGCACTCCGTTCCCCACTTTATACATACGCATACACATATAAATTAAAAAATATATATATAAAAATAGATATATTATGTATAGTAAAGTAAAGTAGTACAAAAGTATTAACAGTAAACATTTTAAACTAATTACGAAACGAAGTCAATCTTACAATTTTAGTGCAAGGAAGTAAAATTTTTGGATATACGCAATTTTTTCGTCACGTCCACTTTTGAGTGGCATTGGGCAACTTGATTTAAGCTTGACGTTATGTAAGATCATATTTTTGCGCAAACACAGTTATAACCGAACCTTGACTTTAGGTGATTGTAAAATGATATTCATATTTATAGATCATATATTATTTAAATGTAAAATCTTTAATTTATATTTTAGTAGGTATATGAGAATATTAGTCATAATTTGAACAGGATTTGGATATTTTTAAATTCCGAATACATTGGTTTTTTGGTACCATCACGCGTATTGTCGCATAGCAGTATAGTCAGAGAGAACCCAGACACTCCGTTTTTCACCTTTCGCTCGACATCGGGACATCGCATGTTAAGTGGCGGAACTCATCGCCGAGCTTTAGCTTTAGCATAGCTTAGGTATCAGAGCGCAGAAATGGGAATAATTTAAACATAATCCGTCCTCTGATGACATCAATTTTATTTTTCTGGTATTTTTAATATGAAATAAGTTGTGAGAAACTTTAATGGTCCTTAATGTAGTCATACCAGAAGATCAAATTACCTGGTAAAACAGACATTTGGCATTTAGACACTAATTATGATTAAGTATACCTAAGTATAAGTGCATGTTACAGTAATGATTAAGTATAGCTATACAACCTCAAAACGTCATTTAAAAATTCAAAAATTATAAGCACACGATACTTCATTTATACGATAATCAGAGTCAGTTACCGGCTGTTTACAAATCTTGTTTCTGATATTCTTATTAGGACCACCCTTTTTATTTTTTATTTATATTTAACCTCACGCTGTATCCCGCACACAGCAGGGCAGGCAGATGGAACCTAGTAAAAAGATACTCCGCTCCCCACTTTCCACCGAATTCGGAAGCATGGCGTGTTAAGTGGCGGAACTTAACGCCGCGCTTTGCCTCAGTACCAGGCGAGGAAAATGGAAATATCAAATATTTCCACTCCTCGAGAGGGAATCGAACCCACAACCAGTCGTTTACAGTCACACGCTTGTGCCACTGGGCCACGACTGGCCTCGCTGGGCCACGACTGGCCAACCTCTTTTTCTTCTTCCTAATAATACTCTTAGTAAATGCTACTTACTTACATGTATCTAAATTTTCTTAAAATAATTCAAAAATATTTCAATTTCTCTAAATTAAAAATACGTATTTGGTATAATTATATAATATCATTTACAGTTATAATATGTATACGCAAGTAAAGGTTTCAGTTACAACAGTTTATTTCGGAAGTTGCGACGTTCAGTCAAGCTTGAACTTATTGGTCAATGACCATTAAATATTATATCATACTGCCTTATTTGTATTTAAGACTGTTACACCATTTTTGTTATTAAAATTATAATTAATTTATTAATTAGAGTGTGTGCCAAATATAATCAGGTACATTTTTTACCTATATAGGTACACTAGCTACCTGACGCAGTTTTTTTGATTTTCAACGGCCCTGTCGACAATGGTCATCATATATTTTAGTCCCTTAAGGGTTGGTATTAAAAAAAAGTAGCCTATGTTTGAGCTTGCTTCACCTATCTGCTATCTTCCTTAGGAAATTTCTCGAAATCGGCTAAGTGGTTTAGGTTTTTCATAAACCCTTTCATTTTTCCTCCAACACTTTAATTTAAATCTTTAGTCTTTGATTTTTGATTTTATTATAGCCTGTGTGTGTTTAATTATTTTCATTTCCAATTTCGTCGAAATCTGTAGAGTGGGTCAGCCGTAAACATAAAAACAGATTTTTTCCTTTATAATATTAGTATGTATACATATTGTTGTAAAAAAATTACAATATACGATACATGATAATTTGTATATTAAATTTATAAAGTAATTTTTAACAATAGTAAGTTAATGCGGCATAAAATCGTCACCTGATGAACAATAGCTTGTCACAAACAGGAAAGTAGCTGCTTTCCGCACCGTTACCTCAATATGCCATAGAGTAAATGTGATAGATTTAGTTTTAATTTATGACCAATTACAAGATCTGGTCGCTTATTGTTTATGGTATAATAAAATTGTATTATAATGAAGTTAGTTATAGGTATTAAATAATTTGTTGAACAAAACCTTGCTTATGATATTAAGTAATCATAAAATTTGGGGCCAGTCGCTTTACAGCCACACAAAGTGTGGGTTCGATTCCCATTCGAGGAGTGGATATTTAATATTTCTATGTTTTTCGGTCTGATGTCTGGTAAAACGTGGCGTTAAGTTCCGCCACTTAACATGCAATGCCTTCGAATTCGGTGGAAATTGGGAAACGGAATGTCTTAACACTAGGTTCCCTCTGCCTACCCTGCTGTGTGCGGGATTAAAGCAATATAATAAACAAATAAATAAATAAAAGAATACAATTCCCCCCCGCCGCTGGGTAGCGTCCCGTAAAAGGCGGGTAACCCAGTAGCTTGGTGGTAGGAGATTCGCTCTCCGACTGGCTCGCGACCACTATCGTGTCAAAGACGAACCGCCAAACATCTTATGATGTGTTCCGGTTCGATGGCATGTAAGCCAGTTCTCCCTATTCCCACCATTCCCATCCTTCCTCCTTCCTTTTTGTCCTACATCCCCGAGGCTGGCAACGCATCCACAACTTTTATGTTGTGGATGTCTATGGGCGAAGGTGACCACTCAACACCAGGTGGACCTTCTGCTCGTTTGCCTCCTTTATTCCATAAAAAAAAAAAAAAAAAAAAAAATAAATAAATAAAATTTGGAATAAGGTGAAGGATAGCATAAAATATTTTTATTGGATTTTTTTATGAACAAAAATGATCAATAATCATTTCTTAGAGTAAATAATCATTTTTTTAATAAAATTTATAATAATTGTTGTGATTCGTTCAAATAGAACTAACTCATAGGTAGGTATATCAATATAGTTCGAGTTTTTTTTAATTAATGCGCTTTAAACGTTTTTATCAGTTTATTCGTTTATGCAATTTAAATAATAATAGATAATCTAAAAAAAAATTATAACAATCATCTTTTCAGTAGAAGACAGCGCCGCCTTAACTTAAAAGTTAATTGAAAAAAGTTCTAGGCCTTCCCATTTAGGGAATTAAATCTAGCAGAACATCAGTTTTTGTGATTAAGCAAAAAATGTTAGTCTCCATTGCGTTGTCTAAGTCAAATTCAATTTTTCCAACGATAAAATATATTTTTTGCGAGTCCCAACCGCTGTGCCGCGCTGAGCCGTTACGTTATTACATGCACAACATTATGACAGACAACTGGGGCGATAATAAAAAAACCTAGCTTCTCTAAGATATATCTAATAGATGTACTTACCAAAAGACGTTTAAATAACTCCATAAAAAGATTCATCTTGGAAATTCGATACAGAAGTAAGACAGCTATGAAGTTCTAATAAATCAAATTCGTTTTACTTTCGCAGTACAAAAAGTAATAAAAAACCTGTCGCTGTGATTGTCCCAAGCTCCCATATAATGAACATAAAAACTTTTGGTAGGAGAATTATTTTTTACAATCGACTTCGTGCTTGAAAGTAATTAAATAAAAAATATATATGTATTAAAATTTTTAAATTAAATATAACGTATTCAATAGAGTTCTGTTATGAAAAAAGTATACGATTTCAGCATTACTTGTGAACTTGATGAACAGTATCTAAGAAGTAGTAAAAAGTAAAAAAGTCGCCGACACTCCCTAATTGTGCTTATATTTCATAAGACGTCAGTAATGTCAATGATACAACCAGTTTGTGCCCGCATCTGTTGCAAGAGCATTGCGAAATGATGTAAATTAATCATTTTACTATGTGATTGCGAGTTACCGTGTACTGCGAGTGCCCAGCGACGAATGCGTGCGAATTTTTCTTTGAATCCAATCATTAATTATGATGAAACAAAGTAGTTTAGTTTTTATTAATTACTACGCCCTATTAAAAAAAGGAAATATGGGAGATGTTCTTTTATTACGTGAAAAAAATATTATTTACAATGATATTTTAATTATATGTGTATTCTAGATCCTCATAATCGTAAATCTTTATGTTAATACGTAAAGGAAATCTTTGGCCCTCTTTTTGAGAAAATGATGTGGATGGACAAGTATGTATAATAATATCGCATACTTAAAGTTTATATACAGAACAAGTGCATAAAGTCAATATATTGAATAGATTATAATGGGTATAATCTATTCAATATATAGACTTTATTCCATTATAATCTATTAGAAATACATTAAAGTAATAAAATAAATATGACATACATATATTTAACACATACCTTTGTATAATGTGGCATAAACAATGGTAATTTAAGAGTATCTTATGAGTCAACGTGGACAACAGATATATATTTTTTTCTTTTTTTTTAGCTTCACGCTGTATCCCGCTCAGAGCAGGGTAGGAGGGGGAACCTAGTGTTAAAACACTCCGTTTCCCACTTTCCGCCGAATTCAGAGGCATTGCGTGTTAAGTAGCGGAACTTAACGCCGCGCTTTGCCTGGACACTAGAGCGAAGGAAATGGAAATATTAAATATTTCCACTCCTCGAGTGGGAATCAAACCCATAACCAGTCGTTTACAGTCGCACGCTTGTGCCACTGCGCCACGACTGACCCCATATAATAGTTTATATCTGCAAAATGATATTTAATGAAAATAAGTGTGTCAAAATCATCTATTGTATCTTATCTTAATTATTCTATTGAATCTTTCCATTCTATTAAAAATTTAAAAGGTATGTTTGTAATAAATTTTCAATGAGACAAGACGTTTAATTATTTTCGGCTTTTCTCTGACTGCGTAGGTTCGAGGTTTTTCGAACAATGGTCGTGGGAGTCGTATTAATTTACACCATCGTCCGTGAAACAATAGTCCATCAACAATCGAATACTAACATTGCGACGTGAGGTGACCTTTATTAATTGCTAATAATAATTATCGACCTTATGACTTTATGTAACTTAACAGGTTAATGAGGTCAAAGTGGCGCTGAGGGGTAACGTCTGATACACTACGAGCTAAGCACGATGATTCTCAATTGAGAGAATTGATTATATTTTAAGTCTTTTTATTTTCTTGCTCTATTAAGACAAAGTGAGGCGTTGAGTCCCACCACTCAACATATACTCAAACATGTGTGAAAAGCTGTGTGTTTACGGAATAAAACGTAAATCTGAAAAGGTAGATTAATAATTATTAAAAAATAATAATTAAAATAATATGTAATAGTATAGTTTACACTGTTACATGTAAGTTGTCAGAACCACTGTTACTTTTTAATTGGTATTTGTATTTTTATTAAAAATTGTCCATTCTTCCATTCGCTCGTAAATTAAATTTTATTATTAGCAAAACAAATTTACTTCAATTATCAATTTTAATTTATTAAAAGAATTAATGTTTCATGTTAAATTAAAGAATTTATCTTTCATGTAAAATGGTGGAATGTTGTGAGTGATTCAGCATGCTCTTCTTCACAGTAAATTCTTAAATAAATGTATTCAGCGTCACGTTATCACGATTTAAAATAAATTATTAATTTCCAAAGATTTTTATTCATTAAATATTTTTTTTGCTAAAACAAGTGAAAAATGAAACAACGGATCGTTATAACACTTCGTTAGAATTTTAACACTTCGTTAGAAAAAAAATCTGTTATATGGGACACGGTCAAAAGTGTGAGAACATGATAATACAAAAAAAATTCAAAGGTTAACCAATTCGATCTTGGCAACCATAAACCTTGAATACACAATGCTTAGTAAAAGTTACTTGGCGGACCGCGATAACTGACGTGACTTTGATAATATTACTTTCCTTTAAGCCATTTTATATCTTTACATAAAATAAAACTGATCGCTGTCTGTAAATGGAAAATATATGAGACAAAATATTATTGATCATATTAATCAATGTAATAGAACATATTTTTTTTGTATAGGCCATCGAGCATCCTAATCTCAGAAACGGTTGAACCGATTTGAATGCAGTTTTCACTTATTGTATTTTGATAAGCCGTTTTGGTTTCTTAAAAGTTTAGTGTTTATTTTTTTTATATTTTTTTAGCTTCACGCTGTTTCTCTCACGCAGCAGGGTAGGAGGGGGAACCTCGTGTTAAAACACTCCGCTCCCCACTTTCCGCCGAATTCGAAGGCATTGCGTATTAAGTGGCGGAACTTAACGCCGCGCTTTGCCTCGACACCAGAGCGAAGGAAATGGAAATAATAAATATTTCCACACCCCGAATGGGAATCGAACCCACGACCAGCCGCTTTTCAGGCACACTCTGTGCTTCTGCGCCACGACTGGCCGAAAATTTAAATTGCTAAAATTATTTCAAATGGATTCATAAATATTACAACAATTTAAACTATAAATTAAAGCAAAGTTTTATGATTAATTGACATCGCAGGCGGCCGATAAAACTAAATAGTTATAGTCGTGTAATTTACCCAGGTCAAGTCGCGTCTCGAATAAATGAAAGAAAAATAACGGGGACGTAACGTTCAGTACATAATTATAATATTTTCATAGTATATTGAAAAAAATGTCGACATCATTTTCTATTGTTTAACAGATAATTTATCGAACCTTATAATCACTGTCGAGTTTTGACATCCATTTGCCCAATCAATTCAATCGAATACTCGTTATACAGTTTTATAATTCCATATTATTAAAAAATCTTTAATTAGAGTATTGATCTAATAAATAATTGTCCTCTGTTCATATAATATTGCAAGAGTGGGTGATGAAATGATCTAAGTGATCCGTTAACCTAAAAATGTGAAGACAAAAATGCAATCATGCTTTTTGCTACATAAAAAGAAGCCTAACTGTGTTACCATAATATTTTCTTTTACCCATTTAAAATATTAGTTTAAAACATTACTTTTAAAATATATATTTTAGAAAAAATGTTTTAACTAATATTTTAAATAGGAAGACATGTAAACTATGACGTAGTTATGATTACACTTTGTAAGCATCGGTCATAATCATTCATGGTCGTCCTTTGGCGACAGAAAGAACCTACACTTGACTGGCTCTACTCATATAAGTTGTTGTGTCTGGATCTAAAAAAACTATTATAGGTGTGAAGTCTGTCTGTTGAAATAGGGCATAAAAGCTTGTATGAAAAATCTAAATCGCGACCGATTTCGATGATTATAGGACAGGGACATAGTTAATGGCGGAAAGTCAAACTTAAGCTACCTATTTTTTTCATAGGCCAAGTGCGATATATCTCAAGTAATCGTAGACGACGTAAATATATTGTACAAGTAAATAAATAATACAACCGGAAAGACAGTTGCGTAAAGAATACAAAACGCTCAGATAATAGGATCTTATTGTTCACGTTGAAAGTTCCCTTAGAAAAGTTGACACACGTGTGTTATATTTGTTGAGATGGAAACTTTTATGACCAAGTACTTACTAAGTGTTGGTATACAAATTCTATGCACGTAGCGCTTTGTCTTATTTGACATTACTTTATTTAGTATTGGCTTCCATAGGAGCCATCATTATTGCACATCGAGTGACAATAATATATCAATGGGATTTTTAGCTTGTATTTTAATATTTTTTGATCATATTCTTGTGTTATTAGCTTTAAGTAGGTGTTAAATATAGGTATACTTTTTAATGTTGAAAATTACGTGAAAATGATTTTTTTTTTAATTTCAGCGCCCACGCCATGCGGCATAGGCGCAGAGATAATTTAGTGAAAACACATTTGAATAGTGGCTAAATCTCTTCCGTGAAATCCAATATCACTAACTGCATCACAATAAGCTTTGTTACCCGCTATTTTCATTTATATTTTTCGTAGTTTTGATTACAAGATGTGAAATTCATTTTTTTCTTTACTGTAAGGGATTATCTCCATTTGTCAAATTTCAAAGTTGTACTCGTACGTACAAACGCTTAAGCTATCCGTTGTCTAACCTTCACACTGACTAACTAAAATTTTATATTATTAATATTCGGCTACACTATATATCCATACATTTTCTATATGCATATAATATTGGTAAAGTTATTGCATAATAAATTATATTATAAAACCTCATCTATTCAAAACATCCATCTGTCAACAACACAACAGTCATGTCGATTATCATAGTACTTCCTACGTCATAGAAGAAACATATAGATATATGCGAGGCAATTTCTAAGTTTTCCGCGAACAACGTACGTGTATGTTGACATACATATATGTCAGTGAAAGAAAGTTTATTCGTCTTTCATCACACATCTCGAATAGTGACTTCTTATAGCGGTGTAATGATCTTAGTAGCTTCGATTATATTTAAGTCTTTTGTATTTTAATAATTTAAATTAAGATTATATTATATTGGAGATGTCGTGGCACAGTCACTATAAACGCAATGGTTGTGGGTTCGATTCTCAATTGAGGCAATGATTATAATTAAACTATGTTCGCTTCGCTTTTGTACTGTTCGGCTTACAGTTCGGCTATGCAATACGCAATGTTTTCAGGCGGAAAAGGGAGAATGGAGTGTCTACACTATATTAGGTTCTCCCTAACTATCCTGCCGAAACAAAGCGTGAAGCTGTTTTCTGAATTTATAAACTTACAATTTCAATAAATTTATACTTTGTGTAATATGTACAGTTATATTTTACGACAAAAGTAAAAACTTGTAGTCAAAGTTCTGTTAAAACCTCTAAAAGTAAAAAGCTCTTTGAAAGTCACACAAACCACACAATAACCTAATAAAATCATATTATTTCATTATATTACTTTAAAGTACGTAATGACCATTACTTCGTTAAACAAATTATTCTTCCGAAACTGCGTTAAAATTAGAAAATTGGCGATGTTCTCGCACTTTCTATTGTGTCGTTATAGCGTAACAGTTTTTCTATTATATTATAACGACTTCATTACGTGTCGGTATATACAATATACATACATACATAGGCAGTAAGAGTATGGTGTGTGAACATTGTTATCAAGTTATGTAATTGAAACGGTCTTTAAAGAGCCCGTAAAGGTGCACAATTTTAATGAAAGTTGCAAACATCGTGATAGTTGATCGGCTTTAAACGTCCATGCATTTGTATTATATAATTATTTTACTTTGAATCGAGCCCTATAATAAAATATGTAGTTGGTATGGTGCTTATTTCTCATAATTGTTTTTCTGTTATACTATATAGCTTCGTGCTTGTCTGATAATAAAAATTTGAAATGGAAGATTATTTAACATTGCCATTTATTTAAATTATTTTGATTTTAATGTAGTTTAAAACAGATTTTAAATATTAATTACAACATTGATTGTATTTTACTAACTAGAGTACACAATACAGATTTCTTACTAAAGTTAAATGTTAAATAATTTTCATCATTTTTAGCTTGACATTGTACATATGTTTGGTTTTAATCAATTTAAAATAAGCGAACAAGGCAAATAAATAACAACAGAACTTACAAATATTTTTATTTCATAGATATCACAAAAAAACTTGACAGCATTGATTTATGTTATATCCATTATATGTATAACGTATTTTCTATATTTTAAGGTTATTATCAGTTTTCTAACAATCTGCCGGCCATGCCGACCAGGGTTGTGCGTGCGCAATACAATTATCGATAGGAACTCTCGACACGCGATCGTTTCCGAACAGATATTAGTCTTGGAACATAACTTTGCTAATCATCATCATTTATTTTCCTTTTGATCTCTACCTGTTATACTAAAATGTTCAATCAAGCATAAATTCTAAATTAATAGGAAAGACCTTGTTTTGTGACAGAAAAACTTCCTTAATCTTACCTTTCAATATTTTTTAAATGTTTCAAATTAAAATGTACAAAACAAATTGTAATATTTCTTACATAGTTGGTAAAATTATTATTTCTGAAAATATATGAGAACTTTTTTCTGCTGTCGCAGTAACACAGTGCCTTTTCTGAATAGAAAATATCTTAGCCAATATGACTGTACTACAGCTCTACTATTATATAGACAACAAGCAGTATATCTATTATAGTCTCTACTTATAATTGATTTGATTTATTACTTTCATCATAATAAATAGTGAGATCGGAGTATCCTTACACTAGATTTTCTCTGACTAACCTATGCGGGAAAAAGCGTGTAGCTAATGATAAAAAATTTGCCATACAAACTACTTGTTACAAGTAGTGTGTGCTCACCTTTATAACCATCCTCTAAATGTATTCTGCGAAACGCGGACTCGAATTATTCAGTTATACTTTCTTTAAGACTTTTTCTAAAAAAATATTTAAGTTGCTGCTTAGCCTTGATTTCTATATCCTTTAAAATCGCTTTATTTTTAAATAAAAAAAATTGTAATATAACATAATAAATAATATGCCTTTTTTAAATAACAAAAAATCGCTTTATATTAATTCCTTAAGTTTTTATCTCTTATTCCTTCTATATAAGATAACTACCAGTCACAGGTTCAAATTTAACTCGTGGGAATCTTTAATATTTAAATAACATCTAAGGAATTAAGCTTGAGCTACACTCAACGTGCTCATTACACACTGAGTGTAAAGAGGGAGTAAATAAATCGATTTTTAAAGCGATATATGACTTTTTTCATATGTACTTCAAAAATTGAACAAGTTAAGATTTATTAACAATCCCTAGAAATCCAATACCAACTTTATACTTTTAAAATAATAAAACCTTTGCAACATAAATATAGAAGTAAAAATGAAACACGTATTAACATTTAAAGTACATTTTACATACGAAACTGTATATTAATCGGTAATAAATCACAACAAAATAAAACTCGTTTACTTTTCCAGTTATCGAGTTTTGCATTAAACAGCGATTTCGATTCCAAAAAGCGGCCCTTTATTCGAATGAAAGTGGTCTGTAAATATTTGACCTTTTATGTTCAAAATTATGAGTCTTCAAGATTAAATTACTTTAATATATACATGTGTATATGTTATTTTGAATAAAAAAAAAAGAAATTTAAATCTATTGACCTCTTATTACATACTTCTTTAGTTTATTTTTTTTATTTCTGTTCCTTTAAATCGATGAAATATTACATTTTTTTCCTGGATAACAGCGAAGTCAGATAGGACCTATTAAGACACTGTGTTTCCTATTTTTCGTCCGAAATCAAGACTACATACATGTTGAGTGGCGGAATGGATATTTTTGGTTTTTAACTTCACGCTGTATCCTGCACACATCAGGATAGACAGAGGGATCCTAGTGTTAAGACACTTCTTTCCCCACTTTCCACCAATTCGGAGGCATTGCGTGTTAAGTGGCCTTAGAACTTGACGCCGCGTTTTGCCTCGACACCAGAGCGAAGAAAATGGAAATGTTAAATATTTTCACTCCTCGAGGGGGAATCGAACCCACGACCAGTCGTTTACAGTCACACGCTTGTGCCACTGGGTCACGACTGGCCCCATGGATAAATGAAAATAATTTAAATATTCTTCGGAGTAGAAATCGATCCCACAATCATCGCAGTTAAAGCCTTCAAATTTGACGATTCTTTTCTTGAAATGGCTAAGATTTTACTGAATGATACATAATTATTTACAATATATCGACATATGTATATAAAAACGTATCGAGATTACGAAAGCAGCGCCTTGACCGCTCTTGCGGTCACCTGTTTCGTATCACTGCCCGCTATCCAACAGCTACCCTACCGTGACGTGTGAACGAGGAACTAAGGCATAGCCCTATTATATCAATGCTATGTTAGACTACCTTTTACATTTGATTTTGTCTGCAAAGTATTATTTTTTAAATGTCATATATTTAGAATGATTTCAACATAAATCTTTACATAGTATAAATCAAAATCACTTCGCGCGTCTGTCTGTATGTAGGTACATGTACATATATGCTTAGATCTTAAAAACTTCATAACGGATTCTGATGCGGTTTCTTTTAGTACATAGAATGATTCAAAAGGAATGTTTATATGTATATTATATATAAAAACTGATGATTTTAGAAGTTTCTAACGTAAAATAGTTGCGTAGTTCCCGCAGACTAAGCCGCGAGTGAGCCCCTAGTAATATCTAATATATAAAACTGGAGGAACAGGTCAATGTTAATAAAACCTTAAAAAAGCCTTAGAATATTTTAATAACTTCACTTAAATCATATTTTAAAAATTAATAAGTTACCAAAGCAGTGAATAGTTCCTCCTATTACAACTCTTGTCGTATTGAAAAAGACATTTAGAAAACGTATAAAAATATCATATTCCCTCAAAAAGATTGAACGCAAAACCATCACAAACAGCGTTATTCTTTCCCACTGAGCTTAAACATCCATTTATTAGCCCAAATAAGATATTTAAAGACACCATTCGTCATAGATTCTTTGTGTCACACATAACCAGCGACATCCTATCTCATTACAATGTGGCCCACGCCCAGCGCATCTGGGCCGCTTCGCGAGAAAGCCGGCTTTCGTCTGACATTTCGTATGTGACGGAGTAGGTGCGGCTTCGCGTTAAAGGGAAAAGTTGTTTATTGGCCCGAATTTTGTGTCTAACAATGTTTTATTTACTACATTCAGGTAGTTTCAGTTTGTATCTGTGCTTATTTGCTTATTAATAGTAATACAGTATGTGAAAACCGCGTTGATAGCTTATCAATGTTATCTGTATACCTTAAAAGTTGTTATAAGAATATATTTAAGTATTAAACGTTTTTGAAATTGTTATTTTATAATAAAATATGAATTTAATAATGTAACTATTCTTTTTTTCCAAAAAATAGGATATATTGTTATAACAAGATTTATTAAAAGACAAGTTCTTAAGGATCAGAAGGAGAATATGGACACTAAAATTATAATAGGTATAGTACAAATTAACATCGATTAAAATTTTTATTTAATAAAACGTGACTGAAGGTTAAAATAAAACTATTAGTTCAAGATTACTAGTTAAAGATCACATATGTAAGATAAGTTCAATTCTACGATTATCATCATCATTAGTATCTAAAGACAACTAGTGGCCTCACTGATGTGTAAAATACGTGTTGCATTAGCTACGTACATAATACATACGTTTTTTTTCAGCTTCACGCTTTTTCTTGCATAGCAGGTTTAGTTTGAGTCAGAGAAACTAGTATCAAGACTTAAGTGTGTGGATAACAGTTTAAAATACTATAAGTAAAAACACTCTCATCAATTCATACACTTGTAAATTGAAAAAGACGTTTCTAAAAAACGTATTAAAATTTAGATGCAGCAGGATTCGAATCCACGGTTCTCGGAAACCATACAAGTTTACTAATTAACTTGGACGGTTTCCAAGAGAGTCGCGAGGCTATGATCAAAACTTTAATACGTTTCCTAAAAAATCTAATCTAAAATGTCTTTATCAAGACACTCTATTCTTCTATTTTCGTAGTAAATCGATACATTACATGTTGAATTACTTTTACAAAATTGTATTTCAAATGTACCTTACATTTTAATTATAATTTTACGTTAATTACTAATTTCTAATTTTAGTAATATTTATTCTAAGTACTCAAACAACATAACATTATGTAACATTTATATATCTTAACGCGCATAATTACATTATTATGAAAAATATTAACTTTTCTACACTTCTTCTCCGAATAAACATTAACATTGGTATTGACAAAACGCACAGCAATAAGACATATAGCTAAGTAGTTCTCTAGTGGAAATCTAGGCTGCGGAGCAGGAACAGAAGAAACGCATTACAATTCAAGCTGCCCATCCGAGAAAGTGTAGACTACTAATCGATATATCGAATAACAACAACTGTAACGTCAAACACAAAACACTATTTAGTTTTTTTTGTATTTGGCTTTATTTCTAACAACTGCCTAACATCAAAATGTATTTAATAAAAATTGAATAATATTTTGGCCAGTCGTGGCGCAAAGGTCACATAGTGTGACTGTTTTTCCATTTTCTTCGCTCTGGTCTCGAGGTATAGCACGGCGTTAAGTTCCGCCACTTAACATGCAATGCCTCCAGTAATCGACGGAAAGTGGGGAACGGAGTGTCTACCACTAGGTTCCATTTGTGTGTGTGTGGGAGCTAAAAAATATATATAATTATCCGTCATCACATTTTAATTAAATATAATGGAAATATTAATTGTTATTAATAAAAATAAACATTATAAATTAAACATAATAAGAGAGAGGAGAAAGTAAAACAATAAGCAAACTGTACTGGGGCAATTGCATTTGCTTACTTTTTAACGAAGTAACGCGGTGCAAGAATTATATTATAATTTTTCACTTCGAAATAGAAATAAAGCACGTCACACTCAATATAATGCCACTGTCTAATGAAAACTGTTCCTTATACGTTAGAATATACTTAATAATTAATTACTTAAATAAATATGCTTGTATTGACTTTTTCTGTATTTATCTCTATCATGTCTTTTAATAAATGAATCTAAGTAACTATTGCTGTATTATTGTAGCTCTTGCCGGCGAATTTAAAAATACACTCGTGTCCGGATTTGGATCCATTACAATATTTTCAAAGCATATACCTGATATCCTTACCAACACGAATAAAATATACTTTTTTTTTCTGCATATAATTTGAGAGTAAATTATTTAAAATGGGTCTTCTCGTTATTTCGTTTTATTAAAAATGTTTATTAGATTTGTTATTAGATATTTAAACTTGCTAGAACCTATAAGATTTTGTTTATTCTAATTCAATATCATTAAAAAGCTATCTACATATAACTAACAAAGTCTCTAGGTAATAAATGTATACAAATTCGCTGCAAACAGTACGGTGTACCTCTGCGAATACAATAGCGGTCACTTCCGACGTGTGCGGGCCTACTTTTATACCAACACTTCATTTAGAATTAAAACGTGAAGGAATCTCTTGCCACACTTTGCAGCTATTTAAATAACAGTGAATTTTTGTATTCATTTCCTTACTACATATTATAAACATATTATATAATTACTCAAAATCAACTTAATTACCGCTTGAAAATTTTGTATTAAACAAAGTTTGTTTCAAATATTCAACGTAGAAATAATTGTCCTCTTTATTTTTGTATAGGTTTTGTCAAAGACTTTGTACATTTGTTAATGAACGAAAATGGCAGTTCATAATGTTTAGTATGAATACTGCTTTAAAATATTGTAATTTGTAAATGACTATTCGTAGAACTTATAACGAAACAATTAGAATGCATTTAACAATACAATTTTTTGTGTTGCACATTTTATATATTGTATTATTCATTATATATTAAATGTACTTATTTAAAATCAATTGATTGATTTATATAATATAATCTCGTATAATAATATCTTACTTCTAAATATACATACATATGCACTTCTGTATAGAAGTGCGAAGATATTAGTAGTACTTCAAGAAACAAGTTATTAAATCGATGACTTATTCGTAAGTCCCAGTTTCATCTCTAATTCAATGAAATTAATAAATACATAATATATGGACAAGTTAAGTTATTTTGAAACCATTTCTATTGCAAAATGTTACCACTGACAGCTCTATAATAAATCTTTCATTGGTTAGAATGAAAATACGATTGAAGAAGATATTTAAATCATTATATTTCAACGATTGCAAGATTAATGGTGCCTTTCTAGTTGTTTAATCTGAAAGTAAATGAACATTATATTTATGTTTATTATAATGTCATTTTATTAAGAAATGAATAAGTCCAGTCATCGTAGCGCAGTGGGACAGCATCAGCCTTAGCGTCAATCAGCGTCGTTGTGGGTTCGATTTTCATGATTATATTTAGTTTATTTTCATTGCTCTGCTCTGGTAACAAAGCAAGGCACGGCGTTGATTACCGCCAGAGTGTCTTAACACTAAGTTCCCTCTGATATGCGGAAAAAATTGTAAGATATAGACTTGCTGTCTTTCACTACACGATACCCATTTTGTTATTTTGTTATGACACTTCCTTGCCCACTTTTATATGGTTAATACTAGACATGTGTAAGTAATGCGAGTGATGTATTACATGTAATATCACTCGACCGCGTACTGTAACATCACATATCACTCGGCTGAACTAAACATCACATATTACTTCTAAGTTCTAAACATCACAATTACACTGCTCGGACCGCTGTCGGCCGAGCGTCGTGCATCGTGCGCTGTGTGAAGAGGACGACATGACGTGCGTCTCATGTCGCGACGCGACACTTCGCGATCGAGGGTGGCTTAATGTTTATTTAGAACTGTATTATTATACACATAAGGTTTATATTTGTGCCTGCACATTTCTTAGAATGCGAAGCAAGAAAGCGCTCAGTTAAATGATAACAATTAGTTTATTTATTTGCGGAATGCTACAATTAATAAATTCATATATATTTTTTTGCAAAATCATGAGATAGCTACAAATACTCGCGGTATAATTTATGTTGTTGCGACTATTACCGTACTATGAAACCTGTATTACGGTACCTATATAAAATTCAGAATTGGTATCAAAAGTAATTATTATTTTTTATAATATTGTGGGACCTACATTACCTACCACACGCAGCGTTCATACATAACATGAAGCATATGACCGTCGCGAGCCGAAGGCGCGCGGTTACTAAAGCGTAGGAGCACATACGCCGAGTTTTGTATGGACGCAGCCAGGCGCATATTTATATGGCACCCCCCGCGGTGACGGGGCGCCCCTCACCTCTTGTACATAAATAATCATTGTTCTTACATACTCACTTGCTATTGGTAGAAAAGCCAATGTTTTGATTTGTACATAATTTTACTAAAGATTTTTATTTTTAATATAGCCCTTCCGATTGGTAAATCAGTAATTAAATTATAACTCTCATTATAATCCAATTTCATTGGTTATAATGTGAAAGTTTTTATTGGAGACGAATTTCTGTAAATATTGTTTATTGGTTATTTATAATTGTCATTTTTGTATGTATACCAGTGTAATTTTCAAATAAAATCATTCCACCTGAAGCATCAACAAGTGTATTACTATACCTCCAAGAAACCTCCGAAATAGTTAGGGAAGTAATAATCCCCTACAATATAAAAGTAAAACACTGTTTTACTGTTTAGATAGCTAATTTTAATATAAATATCAATACCGCAGGAGTGATAGTAATGTATGGCATTACGTGCAATTGCGTGTTATGTTTGAAATAATGGTAAAACCATACGACATTTCGAAAAATCAAGAGTTAGCTACTATTCAATCAACTTTAGTTCATTGTACAAATAGCGGTGCGATGGGCATGCCGTATTACTTATTACATTTCATATTACATGTCATCAGTATCTCAGTAATATCACTTCACGCGCTGCCATGTGTGATATTAGTGTAATGCCATTACGCGACATTACGCGTGATGTTTAAAGTAATGCTAAAATGTAATATCACGCGGCACGAAATGTAATGCCATATCACATCACTTCATGGCGCACTGTTTTGCGCATGTCTAGTAGATAGATGTAGCAAACCCAGAAGTACGATACTATATTCTTCAATTTCCTTATAATCATTGGCGGAACTGAACGTCTGGATTCGTATAGCCAGACGGGGAAAATTACTTTTTTTTATATATAAACATTCCTGCAGGTGTGAATTGGCCACGCCACGAGGGAACCGCAATAAAATAATGTAATATCGCAATCACCTTGAAACTCACAAATCGTACTAAAAGGTTTAAAGTTAAAAAAGCAAATATCGACTTACCAATCTCCATTTTTAAATTTAGTGCTAAGTATAGTTATTATTTTATTTTAAATCCGCATTCATATAAGATTAACTTATGTACTGCCGTATACATGACATCATACAGAACTTCGCGAAGGATCTGCTATATAAAAGTAATTAGGTACTAATGTTTGTAGGTAATTTAAATTAAATTGTTTATATGATTCTTGGTTTTTATTGTAAGTAAATTAATTCATAATTCAGTTTAAGTTTTAGTTTATTTTCAAAGATAAAGCGCCGCGGAAAATGGAGAACGGAGTATCTTGTCACTAGCTCCTCTGATGAAGTTACATTTAATCATTAAAACTACAAAAATAAAAAGAATAACTAATATTACACTTGTATCAGCAAGTATATAGCTGTATATAAATGAAAAAAAAGGAAAATTAATTAAAAATTTGATTGAATGGTCATCATTCATTGATAAACGCTTAGAAATTATATAGTAAATTAAATAAGAATATTTAAATGTACCTTGATAATTGCCAGAATACGATTTTATCATTTCAAATTTACGTTTTTGGAGCGGAAAGAGCTAATATATTCTATATCAACGAGATAAAAAGGTAAAAGTTTATTTAATAAAGAACATTATATATATATGTACATATTAGATTGAAAGGAAACGTTACTAAGCAGCTTCACACTTTGTCTCGCTTAATTGGAGAGAATCTAGTGCGAAGACACTCCGTATTCAACTGGCCTCAGTAATTATATGTATGTTTTGAGATGAGAATAATAGAAACTGCTAATGTCAAAGTAGATACATTTGTTATATCAATTTAGAATTTAGATTTTTCTTATCTATAAACACGCAAATAAATGGCATATAAGCTTTAAAAAAGTATGTATAATTGTAGTATTCGGACATGAGTACAATTTCTCAAGTAAACCACGGCAAGCAGTGATTGGAAATTGCTAGAAATAGCTACTACATATTTTATATATATTATAAATGAGAATTGAGAATGTCTGTCTGTCTGTCTGTCACACTTTCACGGCTAATCTACCAGTCCTATTTGGATGAAATTTAGAATAAAAGTAGTAAAAGTTACTGGGTCAAACATTTTTTCTAAAGGGCTGAAATAGGGGATGAAAGTTTTTATGAAAAATCTACACCGCTTGACCGATTGCAATTAATTTTGGCATAAATATAGTTTATAATGCAAAGTTAAATGTAGGCTACTTTATTATTTGAAAATCCACCCTCAGGTTGCAGTTTACCGAAATAGCTGTGTACTTCAAGCGACGAAACCGCGAGCGTGCCGCTAGTATTTTATATTAATAGATCGATAGTAGTTAAGGTCATAAAAGCATGTTAAAAATAATGATATTTATCATTATCTGATGGAAGCGCAATGACGGCTTTGTAAGAGTGGAGATGACCATTAATGCGAGTCTTAATGATTCTTAAACCTACACTTGGGTCGCAAGCCCCAGGCATTGCTCCAAGCTTCACACCGCGATAGGGCCGGAACAGGAGGTTCATTAATGGAATATTATATGGCTGGTGTGGTTCATCTTATTATTTTAAATGGCTTTGAACTCCGTCACTTAACACGGAATGTCTCGATTCTGACGGAAAATGGAGAACGGAGTGTTTCAACACTAGATTCTATCTACCTACATTGGTATGCGGGAAAAAGCCTAAAGCTGCTAAACATCAATAAGCCTAGTGATTTTTCTTTTTTATATAAAACGCAGAAATATCTTTGACAAATGAAATAAAATGAAAAGAAATTTCTATAGAACAAAGCAGTAATAGTGTTATCAAAAAGCAATTTACAACAAATGCGTGTACGCAACAGTTTCGCAATGCATTGGAGAAATTCGTTAAAAACACTTTTCCATTATCGGCTATATCGCGGCTTTCTACTAGATTCATCATGTTAAAACGGTTAGTTTATTTTTCAATAGAATTTTAATACATTTTTTTATGTTATATATGAATTTGATTCCTAATATATATTTTTGTTTATTTTTATGTGTCTCGAATATTACGGAAAGGGAGGAAGGACAAGCACGCGAGACGTTTTGTATTAGAAGGAAGTTCTATGCCGAACTTTATTTTAACTGAAAATTGATTATTTCCAGTAATGAACGGTTGGAAACATCTTGACTTAAATTTAAAGTTTTTAATATTTATCGTGATCTAATTTGTATTTTGTTCATTTACAATACAATCCAAATTATAATTAAATTTGATAATGAATGCAGATAATAATTTTGGAGATAAAGCCCATCCCATGATGCGTCATCTCTACATATTATTCAAGCTTCAAATTAAAGCTTGTCCTTTTTAAGCGAAATATGCTGTTATAATTGGTGTTCGAAAGCGAACTTGCAAGGGAATTTTTGTGGACGTTTAATTTTTCTTTGTATGAGGTATTATCTATCTTAATGGTAAACATTTTCAAGTATTCCAGAATTTCTGCTAAATGCACATAATCGTTTATATATTTTTTTTGTTTTTTATAGTTTCATGCTGTATCCCGCACACATCAGGGCAGAGGGAACCTAGTGTTAAGACACATACTCCGTTCCTCACTTTCCGCCGAATTCGGAGGCATTACGTGTTAAGTGGTGAAACTTAACGCCGCGCTTTGCCTCGACACCAGAGCGAAGAAAAAGGAAATGTTAAATATTTCCACCCCCTCGAGTGGGAATCGAACAAACAACCAGTCGTTTAGTCACACGCTTGTGCCACTGCGCCACGACTGGATTTCATATTTATCGATAAATCGTTTCACAATATAATATAAACGTATCAGCTACATATAAATTATATTATTGCCCTTCAAAGTGAAACGCTGTTATACTCGATGGCAAAACATCATCGAGTTGGTTCGGACAAGTTCTACAATAAAAAAGTTTCTATCACCCAGTAAAACTCATCTTGATTAATGGAACTTTGATATGCCGTAACAAATTTATTTATTAAAGTGTAATTTTATAGTAGTTACCTATATTAAGACTAAACAGCTTTTGTTACGACTTTTCGTTCAATTATATAGATAGCTTTCCGAATAAATAAAAGCTTTAAAGTATTTTTTTGATGCCATATCGTCCTAACAAGAACAGAAGAATCCGGCTCATGCTGATGTCTTTTAAACTTATAATCTATAATAGTGTAAATTACTCTCTTTTTTGTCCATCAATTTCTTTCGAGTTTTTCCACGTTATTACAACGTGACATTGGCCTAGTGATAAGTACTCATATTACAACTCAGATTCATCATGTGAACATACATATAAGATCGGATTCGGACACGAGTACAAGTTTCTTAGCAAATCGGATATCAGGAGTGGGTTAAAATATCGTTGTAAGTTTTTCTTAAGACTCATATAAGTGAAGCTAATACAGCGTGTTAAAAAATAACTATTGTCTAACAAATATGTAGGACAACAGTTAGTTTCATCAAGCAATATAATTTTAAGATTGTTAAACAAATAATAGAAGTATTCATCAATTTCATTCACAGCTCATCTATTAGGCGTGCGAGCCGTGACCTTTGCGTAGCCGTCAGGAAAGGTCACAGTGGAAGATGATTCATTATCTACGCTTCAAGTTTTTTTTTTTTATTAAAAAAACCTAAATATTTGCCAGTTCATTAATGTTTTTTTAAGAAAGTATGTGAAGTTATCAAATATGTACTTAAAACATACATATATAAATTTGCCTCACTTATGTATGTAAGTATAGCGAAAAAAAAACAACGTAATTTACGTTAGCAGTTTCGCCAAAAGATTATTTTCTATGAAATAAATTATTACTTTTAAATGATATAATAGAAATATATCATTTTATAAATATTTAAATAAAAATTACTTGTACATATATTGCAAAAACACCTAAAATTCAAAATTGACTATAATTGTACTATTATATTCACTTTATACGAATATATCTGCGATATTTTTTTTAATTATTATGAAATGTCGTTGAATTCTTTTATAGGTGCTAATGAAAGATTCAGAGGAATCGTTAGACGTCTATTAGCAGCCATTAATTACAGGAAAGTAAATTAGGTTAATTAAATATATGTATTTAATTTGATACTTTTTTGACACGAGTCGAATACTGACGTTACAAGTTTTTTTTTCTGAATTATGCTTTTACTTCATACGTAGACTTCCGCATATATTTTTTTGCGTAGGACCAGTAAATATATAGAATAAGTAAATTTAATATTTTTTAAGTTATATTGAATAACTAAAAGTTTTTACAAAGTAAAATAATTTAAATTTAAAAATTAGCTCAACTAAATATTTTATAACAGATTGCCACATTGTGACACGACTTAGTTAAAATTAGCAATGAATGAAAATCGTGAGCGGATGTCGTGTTTCTGTTTACTTTATACATATTCTATCATTAAAAGTAGTATTACATTTTATTTATAACTATATCACATTTTTAAACAGACTAAAATGTACAATATACACCCAATCATATTTAAAAAATACAGCTAACAAACATTTAAAGCAAAACTATTCCGCTTTACTAATCATTTACAACTATTATACCTACTACATTTTTTTATATCATAATCCGACCTCTGAGTTCGAGCGAAATAAATATAGCTATTGAAGTTCATATTACCGTGGCTGTGGTTTTTCATGATTTGTGCAGATTCGCAAATTGATTTCCAGTCAGTCAATAATGTGAGTAAATGTTAATTAAATTATTTTATTGATAGCTGTATGTAGGTCATTGTATATAGCACCTTGAATTGTTAATATAATCGATCGTTTAATTTATTATATTATGATTATATTAATTTCATCATAATCATAAATCTTCAAGACCAGAGAATAATACGTGTTAAAATTCATAAACAGGTATGCAATAAATACGTGTGTGCGTCTGTCTACTATAAACAATTGAAAAGTATCATTTACTCCACCATGTTGTTACACAGTAAATCGTTCTCAATTTTTTTGTTGCGTACATTGCAGACATCTTAATAGAATTTGCAAATTAAAAACTAGTCTGAAGACAAGGACCTCCAGGAGTAAAAAGCAACGTCACCAACACGCAAATACGACTTACAGGTAAATAAACCGGTGTCGCTCGGCCCTCCGTCAGCTAAGCTTCATAACACACACTTTGGACACTATCGTCACTTGAACACTTATCAACATACACTGTTGCAACTAATTTCACACATATTTTCGTAATTTGGCGCAATGCGTACGACTCGGCGCAGTCGCGGGCGGACGAAAGACTGGTTGTGTTGAGACTTGAGGTTGCGCGAACGCACCGCATTCCAACTTCCAACAGTCAACGCTGTAGTGTTGTTGTGTTACTATTCCTCTCTCTTTCAATCATTATGCACACGCCTAAGTAAGAATGAGACAAACCATACATTGCTATAGGTAGGTAGCCCCGTTATTCATACACACTACAGGTAAAATGTTATGACGGTCATTGAAAACTATAGTTTAATATTCGCCAATCGATTGAGTCAAAATTATGGAATGCCGCTATTGTAGAGAATGTTTTATTTATTTATTTAATATTAAGTATAGGTTTGTTACGTCGATCCCATTGTGGCTGGCTTAATATCTCATACTATACTATGTGCGACTTACTATCTATGTCTGTAGGTAGAACACTTTCCCTGACTTGCGTACGCTTTTTAAAAATACGTGAAATTAAAATGCATTTGTAAATGTATTAGAGTTACGTGACTTGTCATAGATTTAAACTGGAATTTACCTGTTCCGTATATTGCAAGAAAATATTTAATTAAGTTGCTTAATTAGTAAATGATGTGCATAATCCATTGCGGTGTTATTAGATATTTGTAAATGACACTTTAATTTTGTTACACTCGGAAAAAGATACAAAACTTTCTGTTACTTTCTCATAGTCTTTAAGGGTTCAAAAACGCTAGTTCCAGAGTGCTAGACGTAGCATAGCAAGAATTTAATATAAAGAGTGGTAATTTTTAAGGATCATCTTGAAATCCTTATTGTAAAATGGCTAAGGAATCTAATTAAAAGTTTGTGAGGCCTTTCAAATGTTGGTGTTCAGTGGTCTTTGATATAGATTTTATTTGCAGCTTTACTTTTGCTTTTTGAAGCATAGAAGAACAATCAGAGAGATCCTAGTTTCAAGATACTATGTTTTCCAAAGTGAACATTTGTTTCGAGGGATCAGAGAAAACCTAGTGTCAAAACACTCCACTTACCGCCCGAAAATTGAATCATGTCGTCGTGTCGAGTGGCGAAACTCAATGCTCGCTTCGTCTTTGGTACTAAAACGGTAATAAACATTTTAAATAATAATTTTCTCGATTCGCCACTACAGTTAAAAAAACTTGACGTAGTAATATAATTTTTGAAATTCAGACCTAGAATTACCATCTCGATTAACATTGCAATCCATGGTTCAATGATGATGTGTTAAGCATTATTTGGTCAATTATATTATTTCAGAAAATTTTAATTTTATAAGAATCTATGTATATGTTATATATCTATATATCGAGCACAATATATCAAACAATAATGTATAAAGTTAGTCCTTAATGGCAAGATTTAATTAAGTCTTTTTATACGTTATATTTTATTTTGTTATATTGTGACGATATTTATAATCTTATATTTATTTTATTACATATTTTCCAGATTTGCACACATTACAGTGCTGGATTTTACCATTCAAAATAAAATGTTTCTCAGTTTGGTAGAAAATGTAGTTCGAGTTTCCAATTTACTTTATAATAGCTATTATAGTATTTTTAATTTTTATTATTTATGTTGTTACCAGGAAGAGAGGCCGTCGTGGCACACTGGGTCAGCCTCTGGGTGCAACTGGTTATAGGTTCGTCCCCACTAAGAGGAATGATGATAATTTAATTACTTTCATTTCATTACAACGTTGAGCTCGCAATTTCATACGCAGAGCTTAGATTTCGGCCGGAAAGAGGGAGAACAGAGTGTCTTGACACTACACTGGCTTTTTTCCCTAATTAGAGATAACAGACTGAAAGGGTGAAGCTGAATGTGTTAGTTAATACCCGTAAAACTTTAAACCGAATCATAAGTGGTCATTTTCGCTTTTACAACTACTTAGAAATTGTCAATTAATATAAATATTTTTATACTAAAATATAAATATTTTCTTATTTATTTCTTTATATTTGAAAAATAAATTAAAGAGAGCTACAACCTAATCGTTATTCGTTAGCTACGTTTCAATTTTTTTTTTATTATCTATGTAATGTAATAGCATTTGACAGTTTACAATATTTAGTTAATCTGTTGTTTGTCAAGCGGTGAATGGTGATTTGTTGTAGATGTTTCAAGTTTGTTTATTTCTTATAATATAAACTTAAAAGTTTTCAGTAAAGTATTGTAAAAGGGTATTGTAATCCATACAATAACAATATTTATTTAAATCGAGTATGTTTCAATAAGATATTATATTTTAACAAAAGTTTAGCTTAAGTTTTTTCACATAAATTTGTTTTCACTTTTCAGTAAGGAACTACTGAAGTCATGCCGAAAGTACGCCGTAGCCGTAAGCCACCACCAGATGGATGGGAACTGATCGAACCAACCCTCGAGGAATTAGAACAAAAAATGCGAGAAGGTATATAACCTACAATTTGTATATAGTTTCTTATTCTAACAATAGAAGAAGCCTAAACCATTAAATTGTTGACATTAAATTTTACTCTCAATAAATGTATTAATTTAAAAATTTACACTTTTACATATGTAAAATGTTTAGTTTAACATATTCAAATTGCAGATTAAATTACTTTTACAGATGCAAAATATTACCTGGGTATCAAACTTGGATGCTGGGACTTGGACGGATGTTAACCCAAATTAATTACGTTTAATTGGGAAATTAGCTATAAATTATGTCAAGTTTAATAGCACTAATATTTTGCATATTGATTGTATCACTTATATTTTTTTAGTTCTTAAATTATATTGTATTTTATATTTTTTATTACTTACTAAGTTAAATTTATTTAACTACTATAAGATCATTTATTTAAATTTTAAATCTTTCTAAATACTCTCCAACAGTGACTTATTTATACTCCTTGATTTATTTCAGCCGAGACAGAACCTCACGAAGGAAAAAGGAAACAAGAATCTTTATGGCCAATATTCAAGATACATCATCAGAAATCTCGATACATATATGATTTATTCTATAGAAGAAAAGCAATTAGCAGAGAATTGTACCAATATTGCTTAAATGAAAAAATAGCCGATGCTAACCTTATAGCAAAGTGGAAAAAGACAGGATATGAAAATTTATGCTGTTTAAGATGTATTCAAACGAGGGACACTAACTTTGCTACTAATTGCATTTGCCGAGTGCCTAAAAGTAAATTGGAAGAGGGAAGGATTGTTGAATGTGTTCATTGTGGTTGTAGAGGTTGTTCTGGATAGTGATCAATGCCCGACCAAAATGTTGACTCTGTAAAGATATAACACTTTGGTTCGGACTTATAGCTAAATGTCATATATTTTAAAGTGCCTGTGTTGAGCAAATCAATAGATATTCATAAATGTTTAAATTAGAAATTGTGTTCTTATGCAATGAATGATTATTCTAAAGATATTGATAACAAGTAAGGATTCAATAAAAGTTTGTAAACGTTTTTGATAACATGTCTTTAATTTTCGGTGGTTTAGCCTACATTATATACATTTTTTGTACTTACTGGTAATACAATCAACTTTTTTGCTGATTATTTATTAGGACCTTACTCTAAAAATTAATATTTAATGAGGAAAAGATAATTTGAAACAGAACTATGTAAAATTTTCTAAATATGAGAAAATTTAATAGTTTTGGTTAGATAATGTACATGTATACAAAAGGTTAAAACAGTTTTTACCTAGAAGGGTTTGCTAATCAGCAATTCAAACTTAAATAGTAACAATAACATAATGAAATAAAGACTATAACCTGTCAATTATTTAACAATAATTTTATAAACAAAAATAAAATACTACTCTTCTGTAGAATACAAATCAACAAGTAACTAAAGTGTTTATTGATTTATATTTTTAATTTTAATAATCATTTTTTAAAAAATAATGTAACAAAAGAATTTAAACTGCATAAGGTTTCTCACTTAATTCTTTAGACAGTTGTATTATAAGATCTTTATAAACTACTGGATTCACATTCTCGCCCAGCAAGTGTAAAATGAACCAGCCACCGATACCAAAATGCTTTGTTATCTTAGAAACCATACTTCTTTTCACACATCTAATCTGACGCATAATCATATATGTGCGAAGAGCAGGTATTGAAAATACTAGAATTCTAAAGCAAACGGCTAATGCTGATAAAATTATTAGAAAAATAAGCCAGAACCATAGAATAACAAATATTTTCTCGTTTACTATATTCAGAGATAATACACAAAGCTTATCTTGTAGTTGAATTGAACCTGATGGGCCATATGTTCTATACCAGCATTTTGTGAGTTTCGGAAAGTATTGATCCATAGGGTTGACTGAGTTATGGCTTACATCTTGAAATGGCACTTTGGGCATGTAGGAAAAAGCTGCCACTGCTGCTCCATAGTTGCGGAAGGAGCCACCTAAGAATATATCTAGAAGAAATATTTGACCAGCCTGCAAATAATAAGTCTTTATAACTACCTAGAATATTAACTTTTAGAAATCATCATTTAAACACATTGTAATTATTAATGAATAACATTAGTTAATATAATTATTATTTATGCCTATACCTAAGAATTGTAGTAAAATTGTCATTTAAAAGTATACCAATATCAGTTAGATTATAGATGTATATATAAATAGGTTAACATTTCTTACCACATTAATTAAATTGAGAAGCTCACAAAAAGCAAAATGTAAGGCATACATTTTATGTGTATAAAAATCTGTATATTTGAGATAAGCAACCAGCTCTTCACGTTTAATCTCCAGCCAATCTTTTGTGACCATTGGACTAGCTGTAAAAAATATACATGCACATATTACATGTAATAAACAAAATTAAAAATAATAATACCATAAAATGTCAGTTTAATTTAGTTTAATTAAAATAAATACCTAGGTCTGATACTAGTGCCTTCAGTCTGCCACCTTCCCAGATTTTCCAGAGGTAATGTGGAATATAAAACATAATGGCTTGACCCAAAAGCATGAAGCACACCCATTGGTAATAAGTATGTTTAATTTGTTCATCATTTTCAGAATCATGAGGTCCTACTCCAGCATATATATTGTGTTTCCCTTCTATACCTTAAAGGAAAGCAATACAAATTTTACATTTAGATAGATTTATACTTAATTAGGCACTTTCTAGATTGATTTTAATAACTTACTAAATTTAAATGATATCACTTAATCATAAGCTAACACACCTTAAACTTTCAATGTTCATTGTGAATTTTAAAACATAACACATGGAAAAAAATATATAAAATCAATATAATATTGTGTAAAGTAACAAATAAATTAGTAAACTTACCATGTAGCCTACTTTTTAACGTATATGTTCCATAGATCCAACAATAACTGTTAATTGCATTTTTATTACCGCCATCACCCATACAATGTATGGGTTCACCAAAAAATTGTTTACACGTTACTAGCAAAGTGAATATAAGCAACATTAACACAGTTAATTTATAATGCATCCTAAATATATTATTGTCAGTGTACACATTGTTGAATTTTATAAAAGGTTGCAATGGCAGTAGTAAATCTATCATTTTGAAACGTAATTTTACACTGGAATGTAGGAATAAAGTAACTACCGATTAGCAAAGTTTAAAGTAAAAGTTATTAGTCTACCCACAAAATATAAATATATACTTTTAAAAACAACTTAAACGCTTACAACTAGTTCGCTAGACGCCAAACGGTGCACCTTAAAAACTTTAAAGGCGGCAAAACGGAAGTCAATATTTTTTTGTGTAAAATATATATTTGACTGCTGATTATTAAAATCATATTAAAAAATTAAACAATTAATAAACATAATAATCAGTAATATTTCATATGTTAGGCAGTTATATGAAAATGGTTTAAGTTAAAAGTTAGTTTAATGTTTGTAAGTGTATTTCCAGAATAACTGTCCATTTAATAAAATAAAATATTAATTAAGTGAAAGTTTACATGCTTTTGTTTGTAGTTATAATTAAATAAAACAACAGCCTAATTAAAAATAAATTAGGTTAAAATAACGTTTTAGAATATTTTTATTTTTGTCAGGCTCATTTTTTGAAAGTATTGTGTGAGTATGATAAAGAACGTGCAAAAATTTTTAAAACAATTCGGATAGCAAAAAGTACGTTAAAACAGCAATAAAAGGTGTTATATAAAGGTTAAGCTTTATATATTAATCGATCCAATTGAAGATAAAAGGCGTGTTTAAAAGAACAAAAAAGGTAATTATTTTCGTTCTCGAGGGTTATATAACGATACTTGCAGCCCGCTCTCGGCTTCGCCGCGTGATCTACGCTACTGTTTCGGTATATTGCAACCCTTGGGTGGATTTCTGAAATACATATTTAAGCAAGTCTATATTTAACCTTGGATTATCAACTATATATATGCCGAAATTCGGTACAATCGGTCAAGCGGTTTAGATTTTTCATATAAATTGTCATCCCCTATTTTTTTTTTTTTTTTTTTCTCGCTGGGTAATGCTTTTACGCAGATCAACCGTTCGCAAGGTAGGCAGAACTGCCCTGCGAACGGATGATACTGTGGGACTTACCAATGAGCTCGGGCTCATTGGTGAGTCCCACAGTATCATCCGTACTACCCACTAAAACCCTACTACCCACTAAAACCCAGCGGAAACCCTCTCCACCATCAGGAGACGCCGCAGGCTCGCTTGCGCATTCTTCTACGACGTCTCGGTGGACGGCCCGCCTAGTGCAGGCCACCGTCGCCTTCAGGGTGCTCCGGGGTTTCTTCCAGAGCACCCGCAGCCTCGATGACTTGCGGGAGGATCGGTGTGATCCTCCTGCAGTAGCTCCTCTAGGGTAGGGGGAGTTGGAGATGCGCGTACCGCCTTCTCCTACTCCCTGGCCTCCGACGGCGGAGCGCATTTTGCCAGTTTGCATTGACGTCAGTCTCGCGCACCCGCTCCGCGGCCTCCTTTAATGCAATATAAATTGTCATCCCCTATTTCAACCATTTATAGGTTGATTTTTGAAAAAATAAGTAGCCTATGTTAGACCCAGGGTTATTAACTATTTTCATTCTAAATTTCATCCAAATCGGACCGGTAGATTAGACGTGAAAGCGTGACAGACAAACACACAGACTTTCACCTTTCTAATATAAGTATGGATATGGTTTGGTTTTAATAAAACCAATAAATTGTATAAATTTGTATGGTTTTTGCCGTGCAATTTATCTGTACATTTTCTATACTATAATTAATTGTTAATATTTAACAAAAGTCTAAGGTTACAGCGTTTTCATTTAGAATTTATTTGTGGTATTTATTTCTGTCGTGGAGAATAGTTGGCAAATACAACGGAAAATACAGAAAGAAGTAAATAATCTCGATTGTTCGACATTTTGTCCATACTTTTGTAAAATAGTAAAAAGAAAGGTATTACTTAACATGCAATGCCTCCAAAGTGCGGCGGATATTGAGGAATGGAGTGTCTTAACACTTGGTTCCCTGTGCATGCCCTGCTGTGTGCGGTTTATGGCGTGAAATTAAAAAATACATATACATATTTTATTAAAGTGTTCCAAAAGATACCATAAGTACTGTTCGTATATTATTATTAAAAATCACATTTGTTAACCCTTGTCTAATATGTAATTAGGATTTACTTTGTTGGAGCCGATGGCCGCAAAATCCAGGTCCGGAATTTTGCCTTAAAGTGCAGCTTCACGCTTTTTCCCGCATAGTGGGGAGGAACCTAGTGTCAAGACACTCCGTTCTCCACTTTTCACCTGAAATCGACACGTTGTGTGTTGAGTGTCGGGACTTAACGCCATGTTACGTACCAGAGCGAAGAAATAAAAATTTAAAATATAATAATTCCCCCGATTGGGAATCAAACCCACTACCGTTGCGTTTAAGTCCGACATTAACCTACTGCGCCACAACGACCACACATTATCCAGTTATTTCACTTTTCTTTTCAGAAATATATAAATGCGAGGAGATCGTTAGTTTTCTAGGATTATAAACTGGAGATGGCCTCATGGCCCCATAAATGACCAAAAATTATAAGCATGTGTCTAGCAACTAATTTTATTTTAAGGAAAATTTAGTTTTGCGAACAAAATTGAATTAGACCGGCATTTACGTCAGTCATATGCATAAATCACATAACTAAATAACTTAAAATAACAAGTTTGTTGATATTATAAACAAATTTTGTACTTTTACATACGAAACTGTGTCAAAAATATATAGGAATCGAACCCGCAACCTTATTGGTGCGTTGAAGTGACGTCGTTTTTTCGCCTATTTATGATTTACACGTGAACCGAGCGATAGCTTGAATTATTTCGTTGCAGCGCCATCTATGAAGTGCTTTAGGTAACTTAATGTTATGTGTACTTTAAAAGTATTTGATGGCTTAACAAAATACTTATTTCAGTATTTTAAATAATAATAATAGTTTTTTGAACAAAAATATAAAATATATGATATATAAACTAACAAATATTCATTGACAATTTTGTTTTATTAGAAGAATTAAGTGTTGGCAGCCGTACTAGTATGAACTGTGTCACAGCCGCTAGCATCTTTTCCCCTTTAAAATGCTATATTAATCATAATATAATCATATTACAGTGTTTTAAGTACAATGTGATAAGGAAAAACCTATTGTTGAATTAAGAATATTTCGAATTTGTTTATGCATCCCACATAGACCTCCGCATCGAGAGCCTGGAAGCAGTCGTCCGCCTACAGTCCGCCATCCCCCCGTCCCCCAGACGCGCGTCGACACCCGCGAGACATCCTCTCCCTATCCGATTACTGAGCCACTGCTTTTGTCGCTGGGCTGGCTGAGCTGGGCCTCCCCTCAGTAATCAGTGGTGTTACCTGGCTGGGACGACCGCCCAGGTAGCAATAGGCTCTCCTCCTCCCCCTTTTTTTTTTTTTTTAACGTCAGGAAATCCGTTACGGATACCCGCCCGGGGTGGGATCTCGGGCGCGGTTATGTGGGACTCCGGTTTGGCAAGATGGTAACGCCACCGTTTACCCATTAAACGGGCACTGGTCCCAATCGTCCGTGGACCTGGGCGGGCTCCTCCTCCCCCTGCATACTTCCCTTCCTCCCAATATTGTTGACGAGATGTAGTGCCACAGTCAGAATCATCATTATGGCCCCCCCAGGGACCTATCCATATTTGTGGATAGCGCAAACTCTCATGGACAAAGGGCTCGGCCCTGGATCCATTTCCCCTCTCCCCGCCGCGCGATGAGAGAACAAGCCAGTGTATATGCTTCATAAAACTTTGTAAGCTAAGGGCGGACAGCATAGAAGCTATAATTAGGGACTGATGTTTGGTTAAAAACCTGTTTTACAGATCACTAGGCACTTCTTATATATAAAAATTATATATGATATAATGACGAATTAGTTCCGCCACTTAACTCCTAATTCGGCTAAAAGTACGGAACGGAGTTTCTTAACACTAGGTTCCCTCTGCCTACCCTGCTGTGTGCGGGATACAGCGTGAAGCTACAAAAAAAATAATGGCGAAAATATACAAGAGTCAAAAATAGATTCCCTTGTAGCACAGTAACTGTAAAACGATGGTTGGTAAATGGGTTCGATTTCTACTTGGGGAAATTATTATACTCAAACTTTTGTTTATTCGCTCTGGTACCTAAGACAAAGTGCGTTGTAGATGTACACACAAGGATAAAATAAAAGCAATATCACAATTAAGAAAATTTATTCAATAATTATTTTAGGTGTCGACATATAAAATTTTATAATAGAGACCTACTTACAAATTGTGTAAAAAACCTTCACTATTTAACTAAATTATATTAATTTACGTAGATATTATTATAAAGACTAGACATTTAAGTCCTTATTCATAACTTATAATGTAATAACACAATATGAGTACTTTTATATATAAAAAAACCGTTTTCTGTTAAGGCGACTGACAGACAGACAACACACAACTTAAATTACAGGGCAAAAAAATCTAAAATGTTTATAGGATCCTTGAGGACTGTAGATGAACATTAAGAATAGATTTTCTAAAAATCCTTATTAACAAAGATTTACATGAATGAGTGTGTTTCCTCTATATTCATTATACATATTTTATATAATTATATGTATGTCGTGGTTATAATGTAGAATTGACGATTTCGTAAAATGGTTGCAAAAAAGCGTTCCTAGCCATAAAAAACGGCAAAATGAACGATAATTAAAGTAAATATTTCCAGGTTTTTTTCAACTAAGATAGTTTATTTTGTGAAGTAGCCACGCGTTTAGTCGACGATATCAATAAAAGATAGATTATGATCTGACCAAACGATAAATTGAGCATTTGAATAAATATGAACATTTTATGAAATCGTCAATTTTACGATATGATGGTGATATAAACATAATAACAAATTTAATTATATCTTTCAAATTAACAAATGTTAAAAAATACAAAAAAGAACTTGAAAATACAAAAAAAAAATAATATCATTAGGTCAGTTATCAAAATAATAAAAAAAATAAAATGTTAATAAAACCACGCCTTTCACAAGAATTTGTTTGGAATTTGAAATTTCTAATTGCATATTTAAATACATATATAATGAAGGTAATAATTAAGGGAAAAAGAGAAATTTTTATTTAAAGCAATCTTAAAAGTTGTGTGGAAAATGGTAAATAATTTTATAATAAGTGAGGAAGTTATTAATAAAGCAACTTCATCCATTTTTCGCGTATCATGGTAGTCACAGTGAATCTAGTGTTAAGACACTCCGCTTTACACTTTTCTACATTGAGACATGACACTAGGTTGCCTAGGGACCTTACCATGCGAGATATAACGTGAAGCTGCGTGAAAGAGTGAAGTAAAAATATAAGAAAAATTTATATGCCCTTAAAACTGTCTCCGAAAATGCTACACATCACCTTCGCCCAAACATGACATTGACTCCTCGTTTAAAACATGTCTTAAGTATTTAAAAATGACTTAAATTAATCTATATCACGTTATTTAGTGATAACTTAATATACTAGATTGTCATCAAATTTCATTAAAATAGAAACGCTTTGGAATGTATATTAATTAAATATAACTTAAGTTAAAATATTTATAAATAAAATAATATCCAACACGGCCGTAAGTTATTAACATTATGTATAGAACATGTTCTATGACAGGGGTAGCCAACTTGCAGGTCGCAAGTCACGTGGCTCTTTGAAAGATTATTTGCGGCCCTCAATTAATATATCCAATTTCCCTGTTCATTTTTGTGTTATTAAATACTTATTAACTTTAATTTTTTTTTTTTTTTTAGCTTCACGCTGTATCCCGCACACAGCAGGGTAGGCAGAGGGAACCTAGTGTTAAGACTCTCTGTTCCCCACTTTCCGCCGAAATCGGAGGCACGCAAGTGCTAAGTGGCGGAACTTAACGCCGCGCTTTTACCTCGACACCAGAGCGAAGAAAATGGAAATATAATATCCAGTCCTCGAGTGGGGATCGAACCCACAGCCAGTCGTTTACAGTCACACGCTTGTGCCACTGGGCCACGACTGGCCACACTTTAATTAACTTTAATTGTTTCGAAAAAACGAATAGTTTGCAAAAGGACTTGAATTATAACGTTGGCTACCCCTGGCCATATTAATATTGAATTAACCATCTTCATTTTACACAAACCATTCTTTTAATATGCTTAAATAAAAAGAAATTATGAAATATTTTTCATTACATATTCATTTAAGTAAGTCCAACAAAAGTGCAACTAAAGCTAAGTCACACAAAAAGGTCCGTATATACAAAAAAATCGTACAAATATCTAATTCTAAATTATATATTGCGTCCATATAAAGTAACTGACTTAACTCAATTTTCTTATAATTTTTGGTTTTGCTGAAAAGTGGCAGTTAAAAGCTATAATATAATTATATATCATACAATTTTGTAAAAGAATACTTAGAACATTTCAGAGAGAACCTAGAGTCAATACACTCCATCTTGTTCACCACAGGGGAGAAATAAAAAGAATTATGTTCAATTTATCAAGAAAATCGAAAAAAATATACAAAAATGTCGACCGAATAAAGTATTTAAACCACACATGCTCATAGATTTAAAATTCTATTAAGAAATGTCATTTTGTCTTGTCAAAAAAAAACAAAATTTAGATAAACCAACTGCTAAAAAAAAGGTTACTCACTCCTGACTTAACAATATAAAACCAACCATATAATTAAGTTAAATCATTTCCAATCTTTAAAATATATAAAAAAAATACTAACATATAAATACAGACCACAGATAATAAATATATTACAATTTACTCTTAACCGGCACATATTTATCGAAGGCCATATTGGATAGGGCGAATATATTATCAGGATCTAGTGCTTGTTTTGCAGCGACTAGCAAACTCTCTCCAGCCGGGCTCACTGTATCCGTGTACCATTTCTTGCGGAGTTTACCCACGCCGTGGTGATGGGATATTGAGCCTGGAATGAAATAGTTTTCATTGAATAAATAAATGTGGAAGTGGGGAACGAAGTGTCTTAACACTAGGTTCCCTCTGCCTACACTGCTGTTTGCGGGATACAGCGTGAAGCTAAAAAATAAATAAAAAGCAATATAGCACTCGAAAAAATGATTATATGAAAACAAAATAAGTATTATATATTATACCAACCCCCACAAGCAATGATCTCGTCTCGCGCCGCCTCCTCGATCTCCTCGTACACGCGCACGGGGTCACTGAACCCCACCGTCTTGAACCCGAAATAGAAGTAAATGCAGCATCCCGCGTCGTATCTATTATGTGTTATTAATGTTATATAAATAATCGAATATAAAAATAAAATAACTTAGGGCATTTTCCCACATAGAAAGGTAAGGGAGAACCCAGTTAGTATTAAGGCTCTCTTTGTATATTTGCTTCACGTGTCTCTTAGAGGTAAAACCTACTTTTTATTAATAATTTTTGGAAATTAATCATTATAATTACGTATATTACGTATATGATATACCAGATGGATATGCGAAGAGTCTACATTCAGAATAAAATTATGATGTATTATTCGTTAGTTTAATTTTAACGTCGCTTGTTTAAAATTTGTGAGAAATTTAAATATATTTCATAAATTCATTACGTTTATCAATTATGTTTTTAGTTAACTATCTCAGAAATAATCTGTTACTGTTAGACCTTAATTGGACTCCGGTCATATTTGAAACTATTAAAAAAAATATTTCAGTTACGCTTACGAATAGAATGAATGAATAGCTTCACGCTATATCCCGCACACAGCAGGGTAGGCAGAGGGAACTTAGTGTTAAGACACTCCGTTCCCCACTTTCCGCCGAATTCGGAGGCTTGCGTGTTTAGTGGCGGAACTTAACGCCGCGCTTTACCTCGACACCAGAGCGAAGAAAATGGAAATATAATTTCCACTCCTCGAGTGGGAATCGTACCCACAACCAGTCGTTTACAGTCACACTCTTGTGCCACTGGGCCACGACTGGCCACCCACTGGGCCACGACTGGCCACCCACTGGGCCACGACTGGCCGCTTACGAATAGTCTTTTATATATCGAATGTCCTATAGTTTCGGTTATGCTTACGGAGTCTTATTACAGGTCCGATTATAAACAGTAAATAGCGCATACTTTTCCACAAAAGTTGGAAAATTTCATGATACTTTTATAAACATTTTTAAGTGTAAGTGTTACTCCACACTTAGGAAAATTGAAAAAGTCATTTAGAAAACGTATAAATCTTTTTTGAATGCAGCGGGATTCGAACCCGCGCCTCCTGAATACCGTTCAGGCGCTCTAACCACTGAGCCATGCGTTCTACTACACGCCGCGTCGAAATTCTTATACGCTTTATTACAATTTATTGGTATTCAGAAGGCGCGGATTCGAATCTCGCTGCGTTCAAATTTTTATACGTTTTCTAAATGTCTTTTACAAATTTCATGATTTTCTGTTGTGCTTGGGTTTTTAACACACAACAAAAACAAAACCAGAATGTATATGGTTATAATATAATATACCATAAATATAAACACATACGTCTGCGTAAGCCTGCACGATATGAGAAAATGTCGTATATTTCTTGCATCGCATTCCTTCCTTACGCGCGCCTTCGTCGACGAGCATAGCACTAACGCGCGCTCCCACGATACTGATGTCTCAAAAGATTCAGCTACCACATCGCATTCTAGCGCTAAATCCTGATGGAGAATAATAGGTATTATTTTATTAGATTAAATATTTTTTTTACCGGCCTCATACTTTTTCCCTCGTAGCGGGATAGTCAGAGACGACGTGGGAAGTCTACTAGGACTTCCCACTACACCACTTTGATTGTATATAAAGATTTCCATTATGGTTTTTCAAATACATAGAACAATTATTTAAAAAAATAATAAAAAAAAACGCCCTACATTCAAAGCATCCAGAACCAAAAAATCACAATCACCAAAATTACATTAATAAATTTAAAAAAAGAACACTCACCCTGACATAAGCGATAACAAACGTCAAAGTGTAGCCCATTTCACCGTTGTTCGCCCCACCGGGGATTCCCCCATACATTGCCGCTATAGCATTCAGCCTCTTCTCACTGTCATTGACACTGGCAACACTACCTTCCATTAGGAGGGTAACCACACATAGTTTCAAAGGATCGAAACCCTTGATTTTCGTTATGTAGAAACGTTTCAAGCCATCTAGGAACACTCCGCCCCAAGATTGTTCCATTTTGAGTGCGTGGCCGAAGCGAAACTGTAGAAAAGAGAAGTTATTATTTATTATGTTATTTATGTCTTAACCATTTAAATGAGAGGTAAATAGCCTGTTTTGAACAATGGGCATATTAAAATATGGTTTTTTTGTCTGACAATAATTACACTTATAAGCTTCACGCTGTAACCCGCACACAGTAATGTAGAATGAGGGGACCTAGTGTAAAACCCTTCATACTCCATTTCCGCTGAATTCTGGAGGCATTGTGTGTCAAGTGGTGGAACTCAACGCCGCGCTTTGCCTCGACATGAGAGCAAAGAAAATGGAAACGTTAAATATTTTCATTCCTCGATTGGGAATCGAACCCATAACCAATCGCGTTTAGAGTCAAACGTTATGCCCTTGCGCCACACATCTATTAAATCAGAATGCCAAAGTGCAATGGAAGCCATCGAAGGCTTCCAACAGGTACTGGCTCGAATCCCGCTTCGTTTTCCAAAAATGTCTTTTTTATACAAATACAAATTGACTTATCAACAATACATAAACTAAAAAATAAAACAAACCTGTTCATTATCCATAAGCCGTATACTAGAGGGCTGCAACCTCTGACGGGCGACTTCCCTCTCGAATTTGAACCCGCACTCCCAGTCGGGGAACACTAGCGAGCCGTAGCGCACTACGGGGGGTAGTGGACGGATTTTTAATGTTACCTGGAAAATATTTTAATTATTTTTAGAATTTTTATTTAATTTTATGTTTTTATTGTACTGGAGAGTAGTTAGAGATAACCTAGTGTCATGGAACTCCACTTATCCCCTGAATAAGAGACGTTGCGTGTTGAGTGACGGAACTTAACGCCGCGCTTTGTTTTGTTCACCAAAGTGAAAAAAATATAAATATGATCTCAGTGTGAAATTGACATAGCAACCAATTGAAAAGGACATTTAAAGAAAACGTATAAAAAAACAAAAATTATACGTTTTCTTTAAATGTCTTTTTCAATTTTCCTAAGTGTGGAATAACACTTTAAAAATGTTTAAAAGTATTTAATAAATAGCATTCTCTCTTGTTAAATGATTGTTCGTAGTAATCTTTGGGTAGCAGAAATTTGTAAAAATCTCTCTACAGAGATGCTAACAACATAAATAAGTTGTAATAAAGCGTATAAGAATTTCGACGCAGCGGCTAGTAGAACGCATGGCTCAGTGGTGAGAGCGCCTGAACGGTATTCAGGAGGCGCGGGTTCGAATTCCGCTGCGTTCAAATTTTTATACGTTTTCTTTAAATGTCTTTTTCAATTTTCCTAAGTGTGGAATAACACTTTAAACGTTTTCTTTAAATGTCTTTTTCAATTTTCCTAAGTGTGGAATAACACTTTAAAAATGTTTAAAAATAGCAACCAATGTTTATTACAGGGGCCATCTGCCCCACGATAGCCTCTATATTGTATGAAGAAGGCAAACGAGCAGAACGACCACCACCACTAACGTAAAATGTTGAAATTTTGAAGAGAAGTAGTGTACAGTTGGCAGATTTCTGATAATCTAGTTTAACAGAAAAAGAGCTCTTATTATATTATATAATATTTATAATGAAAATATTTTTTTGCTATAAAATTGAAATTTGGCATAGAGATGACTATGCGGGTGAAGTCGAGGGCAACAGCTAGTATTGGACAAATCTATTTGTGTCTATCAATCTAATTAAACGCTAAATGATATATCCGAGCGGAATTAATAATCTACAAACAAACAATAATTCTATTTAATATAGCTTCTCGCTATATCCCGCACACAGCAGGGTAGGCAGAGGGAACCTAGTGTTAAGACACTCCGTTCCCCACTTTCCGCCGAATTCGGAGGCTTGCGTGATAAGTGGCGGAACTTAACGCCGCGCTTTACCTCGACACCAGAGCGAAGAAAATGGAAATATAATTTCCACTCCTCGAGTAGGAATCGAACCCACAACCAGTCGCTTACAGTCACACTCTTGTGCCACTAGACCACGACTGGCCAATAATTCTATTTAATATAAAACAATATATAAATAAATAAATAAGCATAAACCAATATTACAATATTACCAAGTGGGGAACGGAGTGTCTTAACACTAGGTTCCCTCTGCCTACCCTGCTGTGTGCGGGATATAGCGTGAAGCTATTTTTTTTTTTTTTCAATATTACCTCAGTCACAACCCCGAGACACCCCTCCGACCCCATGACGACGTGCTCCCACTCGGGCCCGCACGATATCCGCGGCACGCGACAACTCTTCTCTATGACCCCACGTGGGGTTACCACCTGGAAAATAGATATTTTTCGTGTTCATTTCGTCATTTAAAGAAAACGTACCACCACTGAGCTCAGTGATGACAGCGCCTGAACGGTATTCAGGCGTTGCGGGTTCGAATCCCGTTGCGTTCAAATTTTTATACGTTTTCTTAAAATGTCTTCAATTTTCCTATGTGTGGAATAACAGTAATAAAAGGTATCTAGTATAAAAGGTATGAGAGAAAATGAACTGAAGGAGAAACTGCGCCACGTAGCAATGGCTTCAAACAGAAATACATAATTATAGACAGTCTTAAAAAATGACGTACAATATGGCCTTTTTTATACTTGTAATAATAAGTACACAATGAAAAGTAATCAAGTATATCTTATGCATCAATATGGAAAAGTCCAGTAAGTTGCCAGTAGTGGACCAGTGGCACAAGTGTGTGACTGTAAACGACTGGTTGTGGGTTCGATTCCCACTCGAGGAGTGGAAATATTTAATATTTCCATTTTCATCGCTCTGGTGTCGAGGTAAAGCGCGACATTAAGTTCCGCCACTTAACACGCAATGCCTCCGAATTCGGCGGAAAGTGGGGAACGGAGTATTTTAATACTAGATTCCCTCTGCCTACCCTGCTGTGTGCGGGATACAGTGTGAAACTAAAAAAAAAAAACAAAATGTTAAATTACTTTCCTACACATATAAATATTACCTTTAAGCACTTTACTATACATATAAACATTAACTTTAATTATTCCACATTTTTTAAGTATTTAGTAGTTTACACACTATGTAACCATTTTTTTTAGAAAATCTGACTTTAAAACCCGCGCTTCTTAGAAAGCCTCCAAGCCTCGGACCGCTAAGGATGATTTTAAAGAGGCGTGGATTCGAATCTCGTTACGTTCAAATGTAGACATTTTCTAAAAAAATATACATTCTCCTATCAACTTGCCTTAGTCTGTACAACGAGATCTTCAATATTTCCATACGTGTTTTTCTTCATACCGCTGGCTCTGGTCGCGACCCACCCGCCTAGTGTAGAGAATTCGTAGGAATCTGGTTCGTGGCCTACTGTGAACCCTCTCGTTCTCATTTCTCTTTCTAAATCCTGCCCTACTATACCAGCCTGAAATGATTATTAATAGTACTGTTAGTTAATAATAATAATAATATAATAATATAGCTTCACGCTATATCCCGCACACAGCAGGGTAGGCAGAGGGAACCTAGTGTTAAGACACTCCGTTCCCCACTTTCCGCCGAATTCGGAGGCTTGCGTGTTAAGTGGCGGAACTTAACGCCGCGCTTTACCTCGACACCAGAGCGAAGAAAATGGAAATATAATTTCCACTCCTCGAGTGGGAATCGAACCCACAACCAGTCGTTTACAGTCACACGCTTGTGCCACTGGGCCACGACTGGCCACGAAGTACTGTTAGTTGCCTTATTAATAGTATCTGTGACAACAAACTACTGCTAAGTGTTCGACATGTCGCGTTTTCTAAAACGTATTTTCCAATATTAAAACATATGCAATTAATCCGGTTAAAAGGGTGTTATAAAGATGTAAAAATCGCGAAAGCCCAAGACTAATAAATTACTACTACTTATTAAGTTAAGAAAATAATTTAAAAATGCAAGTTGCACAGATAATTACTGTAAGTTTATTTTTTATCTGTTGAAAATTATATTATAAATATCCATACTTATATTATAAATGCGAATGTCTGTGTGTTTGTCTGTCACGCTTTCACGGCCAATCTACCGGTCCGATTTGGATGAAATTTAGAATGAGAGTAGTAAAAACTACTGGGTCTAACATAGGCTACTTAGTTTTTCAAAAACCTATCTCTAAAGGGTTGAAATAGGGGACGAAAGTTCATATAAAAATCTACACCTCTTGACCGATTGTAATGAATCTTGGCATAAATATAGTTGATAATCTATGGTTAAACATAGGCTACTTTATTTCTCAAAAATCCACCCCCGAGGGTTACAATATACCGAAACAGCTATGTAGTTCACGTGGCGAAGCCGCGAGCGGGCCGCTAGTAGTATATGTATCACATAGACAAAATTAGTTGTAAATAATATTCATCTCTACCTTCTTTTAATATAAAAAAAAACATCTTAAATATTGCGTTTTCATTTTAAAAATCTTAGAATATATGTACATATTATATACACATACAGTTTCAAGCGTTTTGGGGCATAGCAAAACATACTCTATTCTCCACATTACGTCCAAAATAGGGACATTGTTTTTGTAGAGAAACTCAACAACGCGTCTTAGGTACCAGCATAGGAATTAATATAAATTAAATATCATCATTACCCCGACTGGGAATCGAACCCACGACAGCCTCCATATAATAAATAATACTATACATAACAACACTACAGAACATAAAAATTTCGAAATGATTTGCCAAAAACTATTATAGAAAAATTTCAAACAAAAATAAATAAAAAAAGGAAACACACATACCTGTACTCTAGCCAACAGCTGATCTTTATCCAACCACAGTATAGAATTCATATCGCTAGTATCCAATACTAGAATAGGCCGCGGTTCGTCCTCGGGACACGTTACTGCGCCGGACACGGAAGTACCGCCGCCGAATGGAATGATCACGAAGTTGTGTTTAGATGCACATTTTACTATTTGTTCTACCTAAAAAAAGGCAAATAATCACGCTTTAAACTATGAAATTGGGTAGTCAGAGAGAACATAGCGTAGCTTTCTAATTGTGAAAGAATTTTCATGATCAGTTTAATATTTCCTTTTTTTATATAAGGGGGGCAAATAGGGCTAGTCGTGGCCCAGTGGCACAAGCGTGTGACTGTAAACGACTGGTTGTGGGTTCGATTCCCACTCGAGGAGTGGAAATATACTATTTCCATTTTCTTCGCTCTGGTGTCCAGGTAAAGCGCGGCGTTAAGTTTCGCCACTTAACACGCAATGCCTCCGAATTCGGCGGAAAGTGGGGAACAGAGTGTCTTAACACTAGGTTCCCTCCCTACTCCACCCTGCTGTGTGCGGGATATAGCGTGAAGCTATTTTTTTTTATATAAGGGGGGCAAATGAGCATAAGGACCACCTGATGGTAAGTAGTTACCTTCGCCCGTGGACATGCACAACATTAGAAAAGTTGTGAATGCGATGCCGACCTTAAGGAGGGAGGAGGAAGGAAGGTAAGAAGGATGGGGATGGTAGGAATAGGGAGAGCTGGCTAACATGCCATCGAACCGGAACACATCATCAGATGTTTGGCGGTTCGTCTTTGATACGCTATGGGTTACCCGCCTTTAACGGCACGCAGCCCAGTGACGGAGGGGAATTGTATTCTAACCCAGGACAGGTTTGAATATGTGATAAATAATTGATTCCCCCCTTAAAAAGTTACAAACTTTACCTTATTATGGGAATAGATTACAATGTCAATCGCTCACAATCGCCTATGCCTTTTTTCATCACATTGCATATATTATTAATTATTATTTATAAACAAAGAGGTTATGCCCATGTCCTGAAGTATTTTTTTTATTATTATTTTTCCAGAAAACAGTTAACAGTTAAGAAAACAGCTACAAGCATTCTTGTTTTAAAAATATAAATTATTCAGAGATCGTGTACATGATTAATAAAAATATGTAGTAAACATCCTGAAGGTAAATAAAAAACATTATAAAATGTAAATTGTTTGTTATGTTTTTGCTGAATCTTTGAAATTTTGCAGATATGTAAAAAAAAACAACAATATTTTTAAGTCCATTTTTACTGTTTTGAAAGAAGTATTAATATACTTAAATAATTATATATTTACTTCGATGTTAATTTATAGTGTAAATAAAATGTTCTCGAGACACGAGATATTATAATATTTTTATACCAGTTTATAGCTATTGAATTCCAATTCGCGTATTTTAGTTTTTAGTTGCTTCTTAAGTCTAATAAGTCTTTAGTCGCATTTGTTCTAGCCAGGCCTTATATAAATGTACTAATGTGTTTTCCCGCGTAGCCGGGTAGCCAGACAGAATCTAGTGTCAATACACTCCGTTCACCACTTTTCTGGAATTGCGTGGCGGAAATAAACGCTGCACTTTTTATTATGTACCAGAACGTAGAAAAGAAAATCATATTTAATCATTCTCCCGGGTTACAGTCAGACACTGTCCACCATCGACGATGTCCCCATAACAAATTAATGACAACTTATAAAATTTATAATAGACAATGTTTATAATGAACATAAAACGAATAATAACAATATTTAAATAAAACAAAATCCTACCTCATCATGGCTCGCCGGCCATATAACACCATCAGGTATCCTAGGAAAGCTGTTCTGCCGTAAATGATATATATCTTTCAACGTCTGTCCATGTGCTCGTATCAGTCTATCCATACCCTCTGTACTGACAGGGGCTATGCTCTCTAACTCTAATTTAATACTATCTGGTAATCGACTGTTTGGGAATGACGTCGGTAAAGTAGGAATTCTTGGTTCCTTCCCTATTTCTACGTCGAAATGCTCCTTTATCCATTGTTGAGCGTGCGGCAAGAATTTGCCTGACAGTAAATATCTGAAAATAAACATTTTAACATTATTTTTATATATATTTTTTTGAGGCATTTGACTGGAAACGGGATGGTTGTTGGGTCGATTTCCATTCGGAGTAATATACCATTTTCATTATACATTATTTTCCTTACTCCGGTCTGATAGCTAAGAAAAAGTGCAGCGATAAGTTACGCTACTTAGCAATCTTTCGGTTTCGGGTGAAAAGTGGAGAACAAAGTATTTTGATTAGGTAATCTCTGGCTACATTTTTTTCATTTTTTATACCTTTAGTTAACGCATTTGTCAACAAGATTGAGGTGATAATGGAATTTAGTCTTATACAATTAGCATAGTCTAACTACTTATACAATGCTAATTATTTAGATTTTTTATTGACAAAGATAGGTTAGTGTTTTAGGAGGATCTAGCGTCCTAGTATAATATAACAAACTAATACTAATAACTAGTACCAAAAAAATAATTATTCTTTAACAAAAACAGAATACGATACCTATAATTTGAATTGTGAAATATCAAATAGTACAATTTCAATATTTAAAATATTATTCACACACTTAGAACAAAAGAAATGTTTTAAAAACCCCTACAAAACTTTACGTAGCGGGATTTGACTCCTTATGGACGCCACTTGAAGACCACTTAAACTCTCTAGTGAATTATGCTATAGGTATATTCTTATCGAGCTAACAATGAATGTAAGTAATGCATGCATTGAAACCGTCGTAGCGTAATGTAACAGCGTCTTACTGTAAGCGCAATGGTTTCGGGTCGCTTCCACTCGGGGTTTTTTTTTCTCTTTTTTTAGCTTCACGCTCTATCCCGCACACAGCAGGGTAGGCAGAGGGAACCTAGTGTTAAGACACTCCGTTCCCCACCACCTGATGGTAAGTGGTTACTTTCGCCCATACACATCCACAACATTGGGAAGGAGGAGTTATGGATCTGTTGTCGGCCTTGAGGGTGAAGAAGGAAAGGAGGATGAGAGGATGTGGATACATGACATCGAACCGGAACACATCATCAGATATTTGGAGGTTCGTCTTTGATATGAAAGGAGTCGTGAGCCAGTCGGAGAACGAACCGCTTACCACCAATTTACTGAGTTACCCGCCTCTTACAGGAGGGTTAAGAATACAATTATAATTATATTATACATAAATTTTAGAAAACGGAGGTCAGAGTGTCTTGACACTACTTCCCCCTTATTACCTCGCTGTACGAAACTAGAGTGATTTTTTTGTTCATATTTACATTCAAATCTTTGTTCATATTTTAAAAATTTTAGTCAATTTTGTTGCCAATAGTAAACAAGTCTTTAGATAGACAGCAGAAAATCTCTTCAACAATATGTAAAATTGAAACTGGGTTACTGTTATACTCTTAATTTGAAACGCTTGACTTGAGAGAACATTTAAATAATAACAGGCTAAGTCTACACGTCTATATAATATCTAGAAGTTTTTGAAACCAAAATTACCATTTATAAGATTTGAGTTCTTGAAGGCGTTCACAGCGCAGTGGGACTGCGTCTCAGTGTACACAAAATTGATTGCGAGTTCGATTCCCGTTCGGGTGAATTACAATAAAAATATATACATACTAGCGGCCCGCTCGCGGCTTCGCCGTGTGACCTACATAAGTGTTTCGTCATATTATAACCATCGGGAGTGGATTTTTGAAAAACAAAGTAGCTTATGTTAATTGCTTTGATTATCAACTATATTTTTGCCAAAATTCATTACAATCGGTCAAGCAGTTTAGATCTTCCATATACACTTTCAACCCCTATTTCAACTCTATAGAGGTTGATTTTTGAAAAAATAAGTAAACTATGTTTGCCCCTGGATTATTTGCTACTTTCATTCAAAATTTAATCTAAGTCGGACTCGTAGATTAGCCGTGAAAGCGTGACAGACAAACAGACAGATTTTCCCATTTATAATATAAGTATGGATATCTGCCCATTTTAGTTAGAAAAGCGCGGCGTTATGTTACGCCATCGGATAGAAAGTGAAGAACGGAGTGTCTTGGCACTAAGATCTCTATGACTACCTTACTATGCTATGAAATAATACTTATGTATTTTTAAACATTAGTCGTAGCACATATTTTATTCAATTTAACTGTAATCGATAAAGAAACAGGTGTTTTAAGTTAGTAACATCAAAGTGAAATTCTCATAGCTAATAGGTAATCTTTTTATTTTTAGCATAATAAAAAATATTTGTTGTATTATAGTTTCTTAGACTGTTATAATTTTCAAAGTTAATAATTAACAATTAAGCAATATTAATATTCAAATACTAACTTAATAATGTTTTCCTTAATGTAAACTGAGCTATAAATTTTCACATAAAAGTTTTTAGGTTACCACTGTTTTTTATGCTTCACGCTGTATCCCGCACAAAGCAAGGTAGGCAAAGGGAATCTAGTGTTATGACACTCCGTTCTCCACTTTCCGCTGAATTCGGAGGCATTGCGTGTTAAGTGGCGGAACTTAACGTCGCGCTTTGCCTCGACGCTTTACCACGAAAATGGAAATATCAATTACTTTCACTCCTCGAGTGGGAATCGAATCGACAACCAGTCGCTTTACAGGCATACTCTGTGCCTCTGCGCCACGACTGGCCCTACTACCACTGTTGACGTGTTATTAATTATAATCATAATCAACTTTAAATGATTATGATGATTACGACTATAATATTTACATTTGATAATATCATAACATGATGTTATCAGATATAAATACTATTTTTTTATTATTTACTACAATATACCGCTGATTAATATTACTTTGCTAATCTACTTTGTACTTCTAGCCATTTTTTTATTATTTTTAATGCACCAATTTATGTAAAGTGCTATATAATAAATCATATATATAATATTGTATATATTTTAAGTAAACTCCATCCAAAGAACGATGGCCCGGAGAGGAAGTTGCTACTTAGTATGACCGCCTACGACGCACGTAGAGATCCAGTCATATCTCGTTGACTCCACTTTCTTGTGACCCGCCTGATTATTGCCTCGCAAATTGGTCATGAATAGACTATTATAATATGGCGAATTTGAAGAATGCGCTAAATTAGAACTGCAAAGTAGCTTATTGTAGTAGTACTTATAGCATAAATTATACTGGTTTGAAAAGAAAAAAACTATGGCAAAGAAGTCAATTTTTCACCATTATGGTTCAGGTATGGATGGATGGACTATACGTGGTGGGCGCAGGTTCAAATTTCACTCGTTTCAATGTTTATGCTTTCTTTTGCTTCGATTAGACAAAATATGGCGATAGATATAAAATCACTCACTCTCTGTAATTTTTTCGTTTGAAACGTGAAGAAAAGAAGATTTCTTATTTTATTCGCTCTTTTGGTGTATTTTTTTTCTATTGCATAAGATGTTTTATCAACAGGAAGTAACAAAAAAATATTTAAGGAACACTCTATATAACTATTTCAGTGTGTTTGTGATGCTCACATGTTACTTTTATAATAATTATATAACAACATAATAAAAATAAATGTTTGAAAAACACCACGCGACTTGTTTTATCTTATCAATATTTACAAGACTTTACCTGATAAATGTGCAATCGTGCCATTTAAAATCAGTCGAGATTGTATGGTGTGAATTTTATTAAATATATAATAAAATTGATAAAGTCCGCTACTTAATATGCAATAATTTAAGGCGGAAAATGCATAACGGAGTGACTTGACACTAAGTTCGACTATTATGCATTATGCATGAAAAAGCGTGAAGCCGCTAACAACAATAATTTATATACCTTATAAGCCTTACTTTTAAGCGCTGAATTTGTTGAGAAAAAATATAATTAATAAAAAAAAGAACAATATTTTTAAAAAATGGTACAGAGACAGACTATACGTAGTAAATAACAATATGAATGACGTAAACAAAAGTAGGTTAAGGCTTTAAATTTGTGACCAGTATTTATGCACTTGCAGTTCAAAATATAATATAATATTAAAATGAAGTGAAGAAGCTGATTTAAAAATTAAATTTCTCTACAAAATATAAAAATTAAGAAATACGTTTTTATTTGCGGAAATTAAAAATATAAAAATTGTAGATTCTTAACTTTTATCACTTTTTATTTATTTAAGGTAATAATTAAAATATCATAAGTTTGTAAACAAATTTCACATTTTAATTATAAATGAATAAATATATTATAAATTATTCAATTTTGCGAATTTTTGCAATTTTTAATAATGAGATGGAGAGATATAGCAATGTTTAATAAGGGAAATAGTACCAATGTTAATTAATTGCTACTTTCTTTAAAAAATACGACGATTGTCTTGATAGTATATTAGTCAATAGTAAAGAGACAAATTTTAAAATTTTATTTGTCGTGTGGCCAGTCGTGGCCCAGTGGCACAAGAGTGTGGCTGTAAGCGACTGGTTGTGGGTTCGATTCCCACTCGAGGAGTGGAAATTATATTTACATTTTCTCCGCTCTGGTGTCGAGGTAAAGCGCGGCGTTAAGTTCCGCCACTTAACACGCAATGCCTCCGAATTCGGCGGAAAGTGGGGAACGGAGTGTCTTAACACTAGGTTCCCTCTGCCTACCCTGCTGTGTGCGGGATATAGCGTGAAGCTATATTTAATTTATTTTATTACTCTATGGTCTATATATGTACTTTTTTTATAATTATGCAAAATTTTACACTTCTACGTTCATTATATTTTCACAAAAAAGGGATAAATTTTTCACTTCTCAGCTTTAAACTTCTCCTAGCATATGTGGTTTAATGCGAGCCATTGTATATTAAGAGGTGTCCATTCTATCGAGTGGGAATTGAATCCTTAGTTATCGCGTTTATAAGAAGACACTGTCTTACTGGGCTATGAGGAATTTAAATCATTTTTTAATAAATGATGGATATTTAAAATAAATGATGGCTATATAAAACTGTATTTGACTTACCTATCTCCTGTAAAGCTAATTTTGTTGTCTATTCTTCTAAACATGGAATCCTTGTAGCCCCATCCATACCATTTGAGCAATTCTTGTCTGTAAAAATCAATAAGAACGCGTGAATAATATATTACTTAATAAGAGTTCTTGTTTTTACATATATGAAGTAATATAAATTCAAAGATATTGACGACTGAAAATTATTACAATTTCTTTAAAGTGTTTTTAGATGCTATATTTTTTCATGTTTTATTCTTACCAAGGTAGTCCAAAAGCGGGTGTGTGTCTAAATTGTTAACTTCGAAAATAAAAATATTTAAAATATGCTTTCTCATAATCATTATTGACATGTATAATGTATGTATAATATATAATATGCACTCGATTACATCAATACTTCTTTCAAGTAATATTTCTTTATATGCTCTACATTTCTAAAAGGCTTTGTTTGTAACATAAAGTGAAAAAAAATCACTTATACATTAAATTCACACAATAATTAATTGATTTGAATAACGTAAACAACAATTTACGTTTTGATATAAGACTTGTTGTTTGTACTAAAGAAAAAAAATGCTTTAATTTTTAGAAGCTTTACATATCTTTTATAATTTCAATCAATGTGCTGTTATTACCTGGCGACATGAAAAACGCATTTATTTTTAATATTTCACTGAGTCTAATTTAAATACAACAACTGCTATAGGTCACTCATGCCCTAGTTATGCTACGAATAGGTTGCGAGGTTTTACTAAAGCTATTTAATACTTACACTAGTTATTCGTCATTGATAAGTAAGTGTTCCAGATATTGAAAGGCTTATTATAAGTTTTCTATGTTTTATATAAAATCATATTCACAAATGAAAACAAGGACAGGAGAATGTAATATGTGGCTAAAATGAAATTTCAAAGATAGGAGTTTTAAGTTTTTTTTTTTCAAAATCTTATAGTTAATATTGTTATGTTAATAGTGATGAGATTCGATATTTATTATGAGAATTTCCGCAAACAACTTCACTTATGCAATTTTCAAATATTTATTAAAATCTACAACTAAAGTAGTCCAAAGAACTTTGGACTAATTCAGTTATAGACTTTTCAAAAAAAATGCCATTATTTATATTTACTTGCGTAAAGCACATAAATTTGTTAGTGAGGAAGGCAATGGCGATAAAAATTCAATATACCTATTATTTACACCATTTAACTTTGGCAAGCACTAGAACAGTCAAAGTTAAAGACTATGAAATTATCACCCGAACAGCAGCCTACTGACTCTGGTAAATTGCTCTTTTTTTAAAATAAAAGTTAAGTTTTTAATGCATAATACTAGCATGATATTTAGAGACATGACATTTCTCAGCAGTCTATGGACTCACCGTGAGGATGTCCGTCCATTCCATTTTTTTTATTGAGTAAAGGAGGCAAACGAGCAGAAGGAACACCTGATGGTAAGTGGTAACCTTCGCCCATAGACATCCATCGGCAGTCTCTACGTACGTAAGAATGTGGTTGACGAACGACTCATCACGTGCTATATGTTTTTCAAAATGAACTCCAAAAATAATTAAGTTTATATAGTATAATTATTGCACCGCGAAAATATTAAATATATTATTTTTAGCTTCACGCTGTATCCCGCACACAGCAGAGTAGGCAGAGGGAAACTAGTGTTAGACACTCCGTTCCCCACTTTCCGCCGAATTCTGAGGCATTGCGTGTTAAGTGGCGAAACTTGACTTATAAATATTTATTATACCTTTAATATAAACAATATAAAAATATATATTTAAAACATTATTTTATATTTATTACTTAAGCAAAATTAAATAGCGGTGAAACATTCGTCCAAATGTTCACGGAAATATGGGTCACACTAGATATTACGATAAGGTGGTGTGTAAGTGACTGATAGGCCATCTATTTGTTGCGATAACACGTGTTATCGAAAGGAACTAAAGTAAAAATATTTAAATTGTTAGTGTTAGACTACATTGCTAACATCTATTTACTTAATAAAAATTTATAAAATTTAAATTGGTTAACGATCTTGTAAGACGTTATGATTAAATATTTGGTAGTCACGAGTAAAATTAATTGTTTTATATTCAATCATCAAAGTTATTTTTTATTAGTTTTCCCTCATAGGAGAGTAAATCGAGGCTTAACGCCACCTTATATTAGCTACCAGCGCTAAGAAATGAAAATATAATCTTTATCATATAATCATTCCCCCCGAATGGGAATCATACACTACTTCACCACGACGACCTCAAAGCTGATTTAATATATATTTGAAGGATATCAAATAAAATGAAAATTTCGTCGAACTAAGCGGACTATACGACAGTTCCACCCCCTCTTCCCGAAAACTTTAGCGTTTAATAAATACTAGCGGCTCGCTCGCGGCTTCGCTGCGTAAACTACATAACTGCTTCGTTATATTGCAACCCTCAGGGGCAGGTTTTTGAAAAATAAAGTAGCCAATATTTAAGTTTAGATTATCAACTATATTTATGCCAAAATTCATTATAATCAGTCAAGCTGTTTAGATTTTTCATATAAACTTTCATCCCCTATTTCAACCCTTTAGCGGTTGATTTTTGAAAAAATAAGTAGCCTATGTTAGATCCAGTAACTTTTACTACTTTCATTCTAAATTTCATCTAAATCGGATTGGTAGATTAGCCGTGAAAGCATGACAGACAAACACACAGACTTTCGCATTTATAATATAAGTATGGATATTGTCATTCCCTCAGTCTGAAAGAGGTAAAATCCATCCAGGTAAAATAACAAAGTGTCTTAGAACCCATTAAAGTTCCCATCTGCCTTAGTCCATCCCTGTATTACTATTTAATTAATAAACAATAATATTTACATTGTGTGTAAACATGTGCATTGCTACAATACGAGGTGTTTGTTAAATATTTAGTTTTATCATTATAGGATATGCAAAGTATAAATATTGAAATACATTAACATAACGGTATTAATTCGTTGTGGTATGATATAGCAAAGTACGTAAGTCATACAGTTAAAAACTACTGTGTTCCATTAAAATTTTGGGGCCAGTCGTAGCGCAATGGCGCGAACGTGTGACTGTAAACGACTGGTTTGAGTTGGGTTCGATTCCCACACGAGGAGTGGAAATATTTAGTTCCATTTAGTTCCATTTCCTATCAGAGGCTAAACACTTAATGCCTCCGAATTTGGCGGAAAGTGGAGACGGAGTGTCTTAACACTAGGTTCCCTCTGCCTACCCAGCTGTGTGCGGGATACACCGTGACTCTAAAAAAATATATAATAATTAAGATTTTTAACTCTCAATCGGGTGGGTGTCCGTAACGCGTTTCCTCTATCCTCTATATATCTTTTATAAAAAAGTAAAGATATTTTTATAGTAATTATATATTATTTATCAAGCATATTTTACCGTTACCTACCATGATGTATTGTAGCGAGCAAAATGGAAAACGCGGGGAATGTATAAACATAATGTCATGTTCATTATTTCATATTATTTTTTTTTTAAATATTATTTTTTATATTTTATAATGTTTTTATATTTTATTATTTTAATAAATATTTAATGTATATATTTATGTTTAAATGATTATTTCAACATACATATATATTAATATATATATATATATATATATATATATATATATATATATATATATATATATATATATATATATATATATGTATATATTTATGTTTAAATGATTATTTCAACATACATATATATTAAAATAATAAAATACAAAAACCATATAAATCAAAAAATAAAATATTTAATTTTTATAACGAAAGATTGAAGAATATAATTTTACTTAAGATAGTAATAACATTAAACAGGTGGCAGATATTAGCAACCGAGATACATAAACAATAAACAATATTTAGAAACTAACATATGATATACCACTACCGTTGTTTTTAATTTTAGCTACGTTTTGTTATTTTTTTTTTTTTTTTTTTAGCTTCATGCTGTATCCCGCACACGGCAGGGTAGACAGGGAACCTAGTGTTAAGACACTCCGTTCCCCGCTTTCCGTCGAATTCGGAGGCATTGGGTGTTAAGAACCTACAACCAGTCGCTTTACAGTCACGTTTTCTGCCACTGTGCTACGACTGGCCACCGGTGGCAGGTGACCGGTGGTTTTGCTTTCCTGACAAAAGATTTACGTTTGTTTTTTTATATTTATGGGAATCACAAATACACATACACGTATCACAATACACGTGAAAAAACAACGTAGAGTCTATCAACTCTTTATACTAGATATTTGTATAATAATGATATATTATTTATCACACCTAATATACCTAGCGTACGTAACGTGGAAAATGCATGAACATAATTATTCAAACAATAACCATTTATATTAAAAAAAACAACATTTATTTATAATTAAAATAATAATATACAGTCACAAAGTAAATTTATTAAAAAATAAAATATATAATAAGGAAAGTTTAAACAATATAATTTCACAAGATAATAACAACAACACCAACAAACATGTGGCAAACAATATTTGGAAACTTTTTAGTTTTAGCTACGTTTTGTTTTCCTCATATGAGTTTAACGTTTATTTTTTCGTAATACAAATAAAAATAAAATTTTTTTTTTGGCTTCACGCTGTGTCCCGCACACAGCAGGTTAGACAGAGTGAACCTAGTGTTAAGACACTCCGTTCCTCACAAATTATATTTTTATTATATTTATTTGAATAAAGGTATTTTTATATATATATATATATATATATATATATATATATATATATATATATATATATATATATATATATATATATATATATATATATATATATATATATATATATATCTATATATATATATATATATATATATATATATATATATATATATATATATATATATATATAAATACTTTATATAGCTTATGATATTCTATATTATATTTTTTATGTATGCTCATGAAATAACGAAGACCGCTTTATATAGAAAGACGATATTGGACAGAGAGCCAGTTTACACTTAGAAGGTTAATAACAAACATTAAGGAGATTTCTCGAGAGTTTTTTATGAAATCCCTTCATTTTTTCAACGTACTTGAAATTTGGTAGAGACGTACTTAGCAGATTGACGAATGGATTTTGCGATAGGGAATACACTCCTCATAATCCATACTTATATTATAAATGCGAAAATCTGTGTGTTTGTCTGTCACGCTTTCACGGCTAATCTACCTTTCCGATTTGGATGAAATTTAGAATGAAAATAGTAAAAGTGACTGAGTCTAACATAGGCTACTTATTTTTTCAAAAATCAACCTCTAAAGGGTTGAAATAGGGGATGAAAGTTTATATGAAAAATCTAAACCGCTTGACCGATTGTAATGAATTTTGGCATAGATATAGTTGATAATCTAAGATTAAATATAGGCTACTTTATTTATAAAAAATGCGCCCCAGAGGGTTGCAATGTAACGAAACAGTTAACGCGGCGAAGCCGCGAGCGGGCCGCTAGAACTTTATAACTTCACTAGCGGTCCGCTTGCGGAACACTTCGCCGCGTTAACTACATAGTTGTTTCGTTAAATTGCCACTCTTGGGTGTGGAATTTCGAAAAATAAAGTAGCCTATGTTTAATCTTGGATTATCAACTACATTTATGCCAAAATTCATTACAATCGGTCAAGCGGTGTAGATTTTTCATATAAACTTACATCCCCTATTGCAACCCTTTAGAGGTCAATTTTGAAAAAAAATAAGTAGCCTAAGTTTGACCCAGTAATTTTTACTATTTTCGTTCTAGATTTTAACCAAATCGGACTGGTAGATTAGTCGTGAAAGCGTGACAGACAAACAGACAGACATTCGCAATCATAATATAAGTATGGGTTACTCACTAATATATAAATAATCTCAATATAAATAATCACTCGGACAAAGCCAGGGGTAATAACTGTTGGACCTATATGACAATGGTTTGTTTCAAAATTCCATTTAATTAAATAAATTTTAATTAAATAAATTTCTTTTGCTCTATTAAAATTAGGTTCACTTTAGAACGCTGTTTTTTACGCTTTTTCCATCTAGAATGGTAGGCAGAGGATAAGCAATGATAATTCATTAATCACTTTTCGCCCGATTTTTAGTCATGAGCACTTTGTACTAGGAGAGATGACGGATGTGTACTCAAGAAAATAAAGCTGCAATATCTAATTAGTTATTTAATTTCTTTCGTTGAATTATTTTGTGTTTCAAAAATTAAGAAACCGACACATATGACTATTGACACACTAGGGACAATGGGCCACGGGTTTAGCTAAAAATTGTGCCCGTGGCGCAGAGGCACAAAGTGTAACTGTAAACACAACTAGTTGTGGGTTCGATTCCCATTCGAGGAATTGAAATATTTAATATTTCATTTTCTTCGCTCTTGTGTCAAGCAAAGCACGACGTTGAGTTCCGACACTCAACACGTAATGCCTTCAGAATTCGGCGGAAATTAGGGAATGGAATGTCCTAACATTAGGTTCAATCTGTCTATCCTGCTGTGCGAGATATAGCGTGAAGCTATAATTTAGATTTAAAGAGAGATTATGAGCAGATTTATATATATATCTCTACGTTAATTCAAAAAAGTAGGTATATTGTAATTGCGTGGGGTCATTTAGGTCTCCTCGATAAACTTAATCTGCCTAATGAAATTTAACAAGGCCTAATTACTAATTCCTATGAAATTTGGGCTATTTAACAGGAATACCTTTAATAAATTTGGAACCATCGCGTGGATGACAATTAACATTTGTCACGTTATGAAATGAATAAAAAAAAATTAAATTAATATTTTTTCTGATATAAATGCCTTTAGTTAACATAGAAATATTGTGTGGGTAATAATTACTATTTGTAACGTTAAAAAATAAATTTATAAAAGTTTGAGTTTGTTAAAATTGATTCTGAACATAGATTTGATTTTGAACACAGATTTGTATTTTAAATAAACTAATATATATTTTTTTATATTACAAAGGAGTTTCCAAGCGGCTGAATGTTTACTCGTAATGTAAATGTAAACTTACCAGTTGAAAATCACCCGTTTAAAAATAAGGCTAAGAATAAGGAGATTATATTTAATAAAAATATAGCTGATAGCTATCTCTGCCTGGCAGATTTAGGCACTCATAAAAAAAACCCGAAACAATGATTTTTATTTTTTTTTACTGTTTGTCTGTGCGTTTGAATACGAAACTAATCTAAGTGGCAACGAGTTAAATGCAGTTTTATAGTATTTTGTTAATTTTCCCTTGGCATTTTGTGTTGACTGTTTTTGAAACGGTTCATAAATATAAAAGTTTATTTTATGAACCGATTAAATAACAGGTTATTTAGTTCCGCAAAATTTCTATAAAATAACTGTGGGGTCGCTCTCCCTATATGAAATTGCAATTTTTCCAAATTGCAAGGCAGTCAGAGGCAACTCAGTGTCAAGACACTCTGTTCTCGACTTTCCGTTGGAAATAAAACTGTTGCGTATTGAGGACTATTGCGGAACATAAAACAATGTATATATTTATATATTCACATTTTAAGATATATGCTCACTTGTTAATCATACAGTTTTCTTTTTTAAAAATTTTATTGATATAAGTATCGTTTCTCGTTTCTGCAAGTGGAGTGCAATGAAGGGGTAGAATGACCCTATCAATGTAGCACCCCTTATCAACCCCAAAAAAATGCGGCCGTGTTCTAAGGAAATTTTGTTAATATAGAGTTCTAGGAGTTTAGAAAAAATCATTGATTCTTTTTTTTTGTAAAAATAACAGGTCTAAAAATCATGAGCGCCTTTTTGTTGTATATTGTATGAATATTTTTTTTCCAAATTTGATTAAGAAATTCAATTCAAAAAGGATGTAGATATATAACTTTCAATATTTTTATTTTTCCATTCTAGTAATATCAATATGCCCGTTGTCTCGGATTCGGCCAGTCAGTGGAGTACGGAGTGTTTTGACACTAGTTTCTCTCCGACTAGCCGTCTGCGGGAAAAACGTTAAACTGTGCAACTAAATAATTGAATTATGTGTGAATATTTAAATTTAATTACATTAGCTATTTCTACTTTTTTGATAAAAATTACTAGCATGATCCAAAAATAATTATTCCAAATATGTAATTATATGAATTATTGATAAGCACGGTTTTATTATTAAACATATATCAGTATATAAATTTAATAAGTGTAAACCATTTTACCTTCCTGCAGTGATAAGAAATATAAAATTAAATATTATCTGTAACGTAGAGTATGATTAGGATTAACGGCAAGCAAGAGACGTTTTGGTTCCCTTAATTTTAATTTCATTTTGATAACATCATTATTTAATTAGCACTACAATCGCACCGAAATACTATTTGTATAGTTTATTTTTTTTTTAGCTTCACGCTGTATCCCGCACACAGCAGGGTAGGCAGAGGGAACCTAGTGTTAAGACACTCCGTTCCCCACTTTCCGCCGAATTCGGAGGCTTGCGTGTTAAGTGGCGGAACTTAACGCCGCGCTTTACCTCGACACAAGAGCGAAGAAAATGGAAATATAATTTCCACTCCTCGAGTGGGAATCGTACCCACAACCAGTCGTTTACAGTCACACGCTTGTGCCACTGGGCCACGACGAAATATAAATTTAGTTGTACTACTTATACACCACATTCATTTCTAAATTAATTATAGAAACATATTTCTAACGTCCTTATGTAAAAACGCTTAGAATATCACTTTAAATAAAAAAAAACATTTGGCGGGAAAGTCAATAAAAATATATTTAATAATTTCTATAATAGCGCTGTTTGTTCTCCTATATAACACTTGGTATTTTTAGAAGAGCGCCTAGTTAATTATATCCTGAAAACTGGGACGGGTCAACCGGCATCGGATGTTAGTAATTAAATAACATGCACGATACTTCCCTCGCACTAAACAAATAATATTTGCAAATATGTCCCTTATTTTTTTTTAATATTGCAATGATTACGTTTATTTAATAATTATTTAATATTTACATGAAATAAAGAATAACCAACCTTCGTCTAGGGATTGCACTTTTAACTTTAATAACTGTTTCACTTCCTTCAGCATTTTTTTTAATTCTATCACTGAAAGTATTTGTATTATCGCTCATGTTTTCTTTATTTACTTTATTATTGTCTTCTTTTATTTCTATTATGCTATTCGACTTTGTTGTTACACCGTGTGACATTTTTACTTGAAGTCACGATTATAGATTTGTGTTCACTAACATTTGCTGTGAATTTTATAAATCGCGCAGCTCGCCGCGCATGTCCTGAAATATTACGTCGATAAAGCAGCTTCGCGACATACAAGACAACGCCATCTGTTGATAAATTTCTAAACTAGTAAAAATTCTAACAATTGGGCTACATCGTAGTTCCTTTAAAAATGGATAGATGGAGCAGCCATATTAAGCAAATAAAAATCAAACGTGTATTTTTTTAATTTTATTTATTCGTACGTTACACTTGATATTCAAAATTAAATGAATTACATTATAATATTTAAAGTACAATTTAATGACTATAAATTACAATTCGTTTATAAGTGGTTGTTTTAAGCACCAAAGCTTACATTCTATATGAAAATACAATCAGCGTTGTCAAATTTGAAGCCTCTGTCGACACAAACAGAGACGAATTATTTAATAGTACATTAACTGGATTATTATGGCTACACAGAGTGTATTTTAAATTGTCCTTATTCACGAGTAGAAGCTCACAACTTGCGTATACATCTAACCTATTTGTGGCATCGTATTCTTAAACTATAATAATTTAAATTCGTGTCGCAGTCTTAATAAAACACCTGAGCACCTAAATGTTACTTACATTTCTAGCATATGTCTATTTACAGGAGTAAATCCTCTAAGATACATATAGGATATTATATTGTTAGCAGTGGAATTATAAAAAAATCTTATTACATAGTTAGGCATACTTACAATTCAAAAGCTATAATTAAATTTAAAATTTTAATAATTTTCAAATGTAATGATAAAAGTAGTATATATCATTTGATCTTGTAAAACTTAATTTAATTCATTATTTAGACATTTCGCTGGCCTCTTTTTTAGCTTAAGCTTTTTTCAGCATACGTCAGCACACGTCCAAGTTCTGCACTTTCTATCCAAACTGAAATTTGCATTGCGTGTTGAATGGTGGAAATCAATGCCGCTCTTTGTCTTGTCATTAGAGCGGAAAATGAAAATAATTTAAATATAATAATTCTTCCGTCTGGGAGTCGAACCCAAAATTCTTGCATATTACATGCATTCAGACCCTGTCACACTGAAATGTCAAGTGTCAAGTGAAATTGTAATATTTTACATAATAAGGATTTAATTTTTTAAAGTTACATTTAAACTGTTCAAAATCGTTAAGTAATATTATAAAAGAATAAGCTCATCTTAAGCATATGTACTTAAACAATTTTAGTAGAATACATAATATATTGATTAAATGCAAAATTGATTGTTATTGAAATGTTATTGCATTAATTATGGCCTTTTATATGTTTGATAATACAATTATTATATAATGTTAGAAAAAAATATTTGGATGGATAACATGCGTTGCTGAGACATTGGTATGTTTGTTCCGCGATGAAAGGTTGATTAATATTATTATAATATCAACCAAGGCTTAACTAAGAAATGCAATAACATTACTTCTATCTACATGTTATAGAGAACATTTAAATATTAAAATAATTAAGGCAGTAATCTATGATACTCCGCTGAGTTCTTATCTTTGTCGATCACGTAGAAGGATTTGGGCTTTCCATTACCAGAGAAATATTTTCTGAAAGACGATTTCTTCGAAGGCACGTAATATGCCAAAGCGTCTATCGAGTTGGGATGGTTGATTTTGGGCCAAGTTGGCGTGCTCTCAACATTTACCACATCGTCATCAAATCTTGCCTGTGGGCGGTTTTTGGCGAGTTTTTGTAAAACTGGTAAATTCCAATGGTAAACTCTAGCTGGTTTACCGTTGCTCGTCATTTGTAGTGGTAAGGTTCTTGCGGACGCTGGAGCTGGGTCAACGTGGGTATAGTAACTTGTGTTTGGTGGCAGCTTTATAACGTACATTCTGGAGTCACCAGTAGCATGCCGCCTGCCTTGTTCAGCTAGACGTTTTCTGTGGTGTGCAGCTGGAATCCTCAACTTCTTCAGCCCCAAGGAACTGAGAAGCTCATGTGTGGTTGGATCTTTCTTATCTAACGTTAGATTGTCGGTATTAGACGACGCTGCTGCGGCATAAGTTACTGCTACCGCGAGTAGCAGTGCTGCCAATCTGTAACAAGAGAAAAAAAAATTAATATGTTTCTATTTGATACAAATACACGATACATAGGCTCGTATTGAGCCAATACAAATATACACACTATGCGTTAAAATTGAACGCATAGAAGGGTAAATAAAGGCGCTGTTAGAAGCTTTTATCTCAGTAACAAGAACAATAGGTCACTTTACGATAGGTATATTTGTTGTATTTTCACCTTTTTACTTAATGACATAGGAACTATGGCTGTGTACAGTGTGAGTTCTCATACATTGACTATCTTTTCAAGTTGTTTACAAAGTTCTCTTAGAGAAGTCTCTCGAGAAGTTAAACTGACGGCCTGAGTCGTGTCCCCGTTGTACGGTCGTTCTCATGTCTTCAAAGCAATTAGCATACTCTATGAAGTTATGTTAATAAAGCATCAGCCACAATAATTGTTTTTAAGTTTTAGCCTTTGTAATCTTCTTTTTTAATAAATATATATTAAGAATTTCTTTTAAAAAAATCCTTAGAAGAAGTCTATTAAAATATGTGCGCTGTAACTAACTTGTAAATGTCCACAAAAAACTATATATTTTTCGCATACTTGACTAATTATGACTATTGTTTTTAGAATTTTGAATTGAAATGAATTAAAATTACCGAAGTCAATGCACGAGTATATGTCATGCTTGTACATGATGCTACAAATATAACTAGCAGGATGCGTAGCCTTAGCAAAACATACAAGAGGCGCGGATTCGATACGTTAAATTTTTTAACGTTTTCTGAAATGGTTTTCAAATCTTAAATATGTAAATAGCTCCTTAAAATATTAAAGCATCTATGTCACTTAATAAAAAAGCCTACATACGACATGTGAGAGTGTTAATTTTCTTTCAATTAATAGAATGTTATGCATTATTCTAATTCTAAAAGTATTATGTATATGAAGTACTAGCGGCCCGCTCGCGGCTTTGCCGCGTGATCTACGTGGCTGTTTCGGTATATTGCAACTCTCGGTGGTGGATTTTTGAAAAATAAAGTAGCCTATGTTTAACCTTGGATTATCAACTATATATATGCCAAAATTCGTTACAATTGGTCAAGCGGTGTAGATTTTTCATATAAACTTTCATCCCCTATTTCAACCCTTTAGAGGTTGATTTTTGAAAAACTAAGTTGCCTATGTTAGACCCAGTCATTTTTACTACTTTCATTCTAAATTTCATCCAAATCGGACCAGTAGATTAGCCGTGAAAGCGTGACAGACAAACACACAGACATTCGCATTTATAATATAAGTATGGATATATGAAATGTGCAGACACTACTCTATATAAGCTATAACTGTGCCATAATATTTCTCTGAGCTGGGTAGTAAGAGAGAACCTAGTGTTAGGTCACTTCGTTCTCCACTTTTCGCCCGAGATCAATACATTTCTTTTTACGTAGCGGAACTCAGACCTGCACTATATAAATAAAGAACACTATATAAATAAACTTGACAACACATTCCACCAACATGCTCAACCCCTTATTATTACGTCCACAAGTCCATAAAACGTAAGTTACGAGCACCTTTAAACATGTACATAAAGTTGGCATATTAACAGAGCTTTGCCATCATAAAATATGAATAATAATAAGAAAAAAATACACGAATAAATAATGGAAGAAAATTAAAAATCTTGTCGCCAAAGGTACCACTCAGTTAATTATGCTGACTTACGTCTCAATCAACGCTAGTTTTGAGTTACACCAAAGACATGAGAAGATTAAATATAATAGCCGTATCTGTTACGTTACATTGATAAATTTTTTACGTATTTACACTCCAAATTTGCCGCCATGTAAGAAATTGGTAGGATAACTTTTGACTTTAAATGAGATGATTGTGAGCTCTATCTCTACTTAAGGGAATTATTAAATCTATTTTTTCTCCTTTATATATTTTTTTCTTCTATTCTGGTAGAGCACGCGCGGTATTAAGCCACTTAATATATAATATATATCGAAATCGGTTGGAAAGCGGAGAATAGAGTATCATAAGACGTAAACGTTTCTTTTCCAATCCTACTTAGCGGAAGAAAGCGTGAAGCTGAATAAAAATAAATTCCTTAATTTATGCAATACAGTTAGATAAGAGGAAGCTTTGCTCTATACTCGGGAATTCATTTGAATAATAAAATGCCTGTCTTAATTGACGGTTTTAATAAACCGTTAAGTTAATACTTAATTAAAACTTAACACTAAACAGCTATAAGACGAAAGTAAAACCTAATAATTATGTACGTTAAATGTACCTACTTACAAAGTATTTAGAACTTAAATAATGTCATTAAGTTGGGACTCAATAGTAATGGTCAATGTTTGGACAATAACATTGAAGAGAAAAATAATTACGTTTAAAAATATAGTTCATTTATAGAGAAGATTTAGGTTAAAGGCTGTGGCAGAGCAGTGGGACATTTTTTTTTGGTGCTGGGAAATGCGTTTACGCAGACCATCCGTACACAAAGCAGACCTACCTTATGTACGGATGATACTGTGGGACTTACTGGAGAGTCCGATACTACCCACTAAAACCCAGCGGAAACCCTCGCCATCGTCTTGAGACGTCGCACGTTCATATACATTAGATAGGCATATTAGGTTATTTCTGTTTCAATGTCGATTTTGGCGAAAAATGGAGAAAAACTGGACAAGTGTACTTAATTAAAAATGCTACATAATAATTATTATTAGAAACGAGTATCTGATAGTAACCTGACAAACAAGATATATAAAAAATCACTTTGACAGCTCGAATATTTTATGCATGTTATTATTTTTGTACGGAATGTAATATTAAGTGGATATTTTATTAACATAAACTTACAAACAGTAAAGAGTAGTTGAATTCAGTCACTTGTTAATGATAAACGATACTTATATCAATACGAGACTTTAGGGACTTTGTAGAGCCAACAGTGATATCAAATTAGGCTGTATTCAATTAGGTAAAAAAGTAAGATAAAAAAGTATAAACTTTTTTTAAATTAGACTTTTGTTTTGTTAGTCCAGTCTGTCAGTCAGTCAGTCCATAAGGAAACACTTATTTGAAAACCCCTTCTTGATAACAAGCCAAGCTAAGGATATCCGTGTATCGTTAAATATTTTAAATTTATTATATTTACCTAATCTGCTTTATTTTTCACATATTTGTAAATCAATTATATCAAAAAAATAAACATATATCAACATAAATATTGCAATACTCATTATTAAGACATAACCACTACATTAAATACTTGTATAGCGCTAAGCGTAGCAGAGTACTTAAAAAACCCATGCGCTTTTATAGTACGCATTTCAATACAGGTTCCACATAAATAAATTTTAATTTTAGCATGTTGCTTTTTATTCTCTTTCCTCTGTTATTATAATTGCTTCCTGCGAGCGTAAGTAAAACTGTTGACTATTAAACGATAAAAAAGCAGCTTCAAGCTTTTTGCCCTATAACGGAGTAGACAGTGTGGACTTACTATCGAAATACTATTAATATTCTTGAGTTTTCGCCTATATTTGTGTTACTAAAGTGAAGAAATGAAAATAATTACATTATGGTATAGACGTGGCGTAGTAGCACAAGCATTTGACTGTAAGCGGCTGTGGGTTCGATTCCTACTCGAGGAGAGGAAATATTTAATATTCCTATTTTCTTCGCTCTAATATCGATTCAAAGTGCGGCGTTAAGTTCCGCTGCTTAACACACAATGCCTCCTAATTACGTGGAAAGTGGGGAACGAAGTATCTTAAGAGTAGGTTCCCTCTGCCTGTGTATGCGGGATATAGCGTGAAACCAAAAAAATGAGATTATTCGACTGAGTGTTAATTGAACGCACAACCTATTGCATTTACAGTAAGGCACTAACCTACTGGGCTATTGCGGCTTCATATTAAAAGATAAAAATATTATGAATTCTCTACCCGAGCATACAAATTGTAATGAATACCATCACACAATAACAATGTGGTAAATAGTTGAGAGGCATGTTTGTTACATTTTCTTATACTAAATTCTTTATTGCTTGATGATAAATGCTTTAAGGTATGCTTCTTCAATTTAAAAACAATTTACGCAATAAAATACCTGTCATACTTTGTCGCGACAACGCTTACTAACTTAATAATAGTAAATTAGTGCAAAAACGTAACTAAAAGACCTAGGTAGGACCTAGCAAGGATATCCAGTCCATGCAAAGAATACATTGTATTGTCATCAAATTGTTTTTTTTTTTTATGGAATGAAGGAGGCAAACGAGCTTAAGGCCCAACCTGGTGTTAAGTGGTAACCTTCGCCCATAGACATCCACAACATTCAAGTTATGGATGCGTTGCCAGCCTTGGGAATGTAGGACAGAAAGAGGGAGGAAGGATGGGAATGGTGGGAATAGGGAGAGCTGGCTTACATGCCATCGAACCGGAACACATCATAAGATATTTGGCGGTTCGTCTTTGACATGATAGTGGTCGCGAGCCAGTCGGAGAACGAATCTCCTACCACCAAACTACTGGGTTACCCGCCTTTTACGGGACGCTACCCAGCGGCGGGGGGGAATTGTATTCTTAACCCGTCCCCCCACGGGTAAAAAACTTGGGAAAGGTGGGAAAACTTTCTGGAAAATCGGCAAAAAGTAGGTCTATTTTGATTATTATATTGACTATATTGAAGATTTTTTTGTTATTTTTTTGATATAGATTTTTTTAATATTACAGGGGCAAAGTGCAACGTACAATGTGCAAGATAAAAGATAATAAAAGTATGAAACAGTTATTAATGAATGTTATGAAAAGTGTGAGGCGTAGAGGTAGCCATAGTGTTTCATTGTGCCTAATAATGGATTCAATTTGTATTTAAAATACGTTAAAGTTTTCTTGGTCTTAATTCAATTAATAGATAATATGTAGCGTATGTCCGGTCTATTAATACATCAAATTGGTTTATTAAGTTGAGTTTGGGCAGTTTTATGACAGGCTTTGTCGTAGTCGATAGGTCAAAGCGTTAGTAAGTAGTAAAGTAATAAAATATATTTGCATATTAGCTTAAAGTAATATTATATTTATGCATATATTGTATTTTATTATAGTATAAATGAGCTTATGATTATGTATTATAACGACGACGCTATTTCCCATTATTAATTATAATTAGTCCTTTCGTCACCAAAGCTTGTCTGTAAAAGATTGCTTAAAGCAATAAGATCGCTTTTGAATACATTTTAAATTTATCATCTGTCTTGTGTGTTGTGTTTTATGTCGATGTGTGCAATAAAGTATTACTCTATTCTATTCCATGTTTGATATTTCTGAAGTATTATTAAAAATCCTTCAATAAAGCAAGAAAACCACCAGCTCAATTACCATGTTTCAACATTTTACTATGATGCGGAGATTTTACTAAGAGATTATTCTGAACCTGTTAAGAATCTGCGTGCATAATCTGTTATAGCTCTATAATTATAGTTTACATACGGCCGACGAGTAACCTACATAGTAAGTGAAAAATATAAAAAAAATAAAAATATGCTTCTTTTAAAAAATAAATAATTAATTTGAATTGTAGGCTTAATCTTATCTTATATATTTAAACGAGCAATTCTCGTATATATATAAATATATAGATTTTTATGTTAAATATATAATTCAGATCTCGGAAACGGCTCCAACGATTTTTATGAAATTTGGTATGTAGGAGGTTTCGGAAGAGAGAAATCGATTTCGTTAGGTTTCATTTTCAAAAAATGTCTTCTTTTCCATATTTTTAGGGAATAAAAAATACGGCTAAAATATGTTTAGTATACAACTGTCAATTTCGTATGATTTAATAACGTAGTAATAGCTCAGTTTTTTTTTACCTCAGCTTTCAGCAATTTACAAACAAGAAATCCACGGTTGAATCCTGACATCCGGACTATTCTTTTTTTTTGTTTTAATTTATTATATTTATTTCGTTTATTTTTTTTGTTTTGACGTCCAATTTTATAATTTTTTCTCACGTTCACGATTTATCCCAAATAGAAGGATAGACAGAGAGAAACTTGTGTCATGACACGCCGTTCTCCTCTTGATGTTCAAATTCAAGATAAATCATGTTAAACGGCAGAACTCAACGTCACGTTTAGGATAGCAAACAAATGAAATCATTTAAATCATTCCTCCAAGTAGGAATCAACCCCACACCATAGCACCTGAGGTCCTTATGTCTGAGGAATTAATTTTAGTGAAAAAATGAGGCATGTATCTTCTTCTCTTATTTTGAATAAAATTAGTTTACTTTGGCTTTGACTTTAGACGCTATTCTACTATCCCACGATGGCCTCGGTGTGTTGAGTAATTGAATATATGTTCAAATTATTTTATACTAGCGGCCCGCTCGCGGCTTCGCCGCGTAAGCTATATAACTGTTTCATTGTAGCAACCCTCAGGGGTGGTTTTTTAAAAATAAAGTATAGCCTATGTTTAAGCTTGGATTATCAACTATATTTATACCAAAATTCAATACAATCGGTCAAGCGGTTTAGATTTTTCATATAAAATTTCATCCCCTATTTCAACCCTTTAGAGGTTGGTTTTTAAAAAAATAAATAGCCTATGTTAGACCCAGTAACATTTACTAATTTCATTCTAAATTTCATCCAAATCCGACCGGTAGATTAGCCGTGAAAGCGTGACAGACAAACACACAGACTTTCGCATTTATAATATAAGTATGGATTCCATTTGTATTTTGTTATTATCTTTAAACATCTAAATAAGTAAAGCTCTACAAAATGTATTTAATCTTTATATAAGAGTTTTATTTATTTATAACTTATTAGAGATAGATATATAAATAATTTATTAATTAAAAAGTTAATTACATCAAGTGTAAAAGAAGAACTGTCATTGTCAAACGTATGTCTACCTAAATATAATACTATACTTTTTCATAATAGCTAGTCTTTTGTAGGATTTACCTAGTAGTCAGCCTTTTTAAAAATGTTTCATTAAACTGTAGTAGCTCTCACAAACATGAAGATAGTATAATAAACATAATTCCATTCAAAATCTGATCGGTGTTTGGAACGTGAGAAAATTCTTTAACCCCAATTATTGAATGAAAGAAAACTTAAACGAATTTCATCAACAAAATGAGGTTAATTTTTCTTCGTATATGTAAAGTTTTATGATGCGTTTAGAGATAATTAAGAGTCTATTTCCGACTGATTAAAAGTAGAGCATCTTAATCTCTAGCACAAGCCATTGCTTTTATTACAAATCAATGTTTGATGCAAAAGGGAAAACTATATTATGAAATTTAGTGTTAAAATATCTTAATTTAATATCTTAAGTCAGTCTTGGGGCCAGTTGTGGCGCAGAGGCACAAAGTGTGACTGTAAAACGACTGGTTGTGGGTTCGATTCCTAATATTTCCACTCCTCGGAGTGGGATTCGGCGGAAAGCGGGAAACGGAGTGTCTTAACACTATGTTCCCTCTGCCTACCCTGCTGTGTGCGGAATACAGCGTGAAGCTAAAAAAAATCATAAACTACCGACAAAAAGCTCACATACTTACTCAATGAAGTAGTTTAATCATGACGCTCATATTTTATAACACTTAAAGTGTCTCTATTATTTGAAATACTAAGTAAATAGTTAAAAAGAATTTCTTTCAGCTAATAAAGCGTCATTACGTCTATAAATACTGACTTTATAATTAGAATAGATTAAGAGCGGTTATTACAACTAGACACGCGAACTTATTGATTCCCAGACGTACATTACACTTTTGTTGTAAACTGTTCTGTCTTACGGAACTTTTTATATCCCTGTTGCAATTATTCTCACATGCTTAACTTAATATGGAATTCTTGTTTTATAATGCTTGCGAGTTTTTGTTGGTAAGCTTTTAGTATATATTTTATGCACTGTGATAGTTTTATATATAATAGACTAAAGAGATGAATAAATTTATTTATCCGTTCAATGATCTATTCTATACGTTTAATATTTTCAAATATAAAAAAAAAGCTAGGTCTGTCGTAGCAAAATATTAAAGATAATTTTTGATAAAGCGTCATTCACACCGTGGTTCCAATATCTACTCAATAATTTTGCAATAATTAAAATGTAAATTATACACATGAATTGTTTTGTAAATAATAAATAGATTAGATTAACACAACATAACATTTTGTTACGCGAAAATATATTTTAAGAAACCGAAGTTCCAAGCACTAAAGTTGTCTATGGTCTACCAAAATATACACAAATAATCCGGTTAAATAGTTTCACTTAAAATGTATAAAAAGTATAAAAATTAAAGATCTAACAACAATACCAAATTAAAATATTTCTAAGGTTCTCAATGAGTATGTAACATAAAATTTGAGACCTTATTATAAAAAATATTGTACAAAGCAATTTTTATGTATTCTTCAAGAGGACAAATCTTGGCACGTCTGACATTTTTATACGAAACTTCATAAAATGCACGTATTTATTTGACACGTTTGTAATAAACTAAACAATTCGAAGTCCCTTAGAAATTACATACGCATACATAATTTTAATATCGTTTTAAGCTTAGTTAAGAAACAAAAAATCAATAACAAATATTAAACATAGTCAAAAGAAGTTAATGGTTACGAACGTGTCCAAACTATTTAAATAAAACAATAAAAAACGTAACTAAATATATCAACATACGTAAATATTCAATCAACTTTCGAGATATAAACAGCAAATTGAAATATTCATTATTTAATAAACAGTAGTACGCAGTTCTTGAAAAGAACATTGAAATATTCATTATTATATCAGTCATATCAGTCATTGAAATATTCATTATTTGCAGTAGCAGTGTAGTATGCAGTTCGTTGGACGGAAGATGTAATCACTAGCTATCCCACTTCACATGTGATTAGCGTGCCTATAAACAAAATAATGTTGTTCGAACTAACAATTTTATTCATATTGACATGTAATTTTTTTTAGCTTCACGCTGTATCCCGCACACAGCAGGGTACGTAAGAGGGAACCTAGTGTTAAGACACTCCGTTCCCCACTTTCCGCCGAATTAGGAGCTATTGCGTGTTAAGTGGCGGAACTTAACACCGCGCTTTGCCTCTAATACCAGAGTGAAGGAAATGGAAATATTAAATATTTTCACTCCTCGAGTGGGAATCGAACCCACAACCAGTCGTTTACAGTCACAAGTTCGTGGCACTGCGCCACGACTGGCCCCACCTGGTACATGTAATATAGAACATAATATCGACGCATTAATCGTTCAGCATGTACCTCATTTAGCTGCAGGGCGGGATCCATTGACTAATCTGGCATCAATTGCATAGAAAGTCCCGTTTTGTAGAATCATTCCCACAGTAACTAGTTAAATGAGACTAAAATCTTATGAAGAATAAATAAAAAAATATATTGTTAAAGGCAGTCATTTATATTAATTCCTTAGCTTCGGAGGTTTTCTTTTTCAATGCTAAAAACATATTCTTAAAAGCAACATGCCATGTCTGCTTACATACTTTTAAATCTAAAAATAAACTTTAAGTAGCCATCGGTAATAACGTTTACCTGTTCTTTCGTTGTATTGTCACAGTATTTATGAACTAAGCTTTTTCATGAAACGTAATACTTTTTATATTTTTATGTAGGTATATTTTCTTGTTTTGCTGCTTAGCGCTTTTTGCTGTCTAGCAGGTCTCCTGAGTGACAAGCAAGACATCCCATTCTCTATTTTTTGCCCGAAATAGAGACATTGAATGTTCATTTTTAATTTCCATCATACTCTATCCTAGATAAGTCAATAAGTGCTTAAAAATATAAGCTTCTAGCTTTCTCTCGTATGCCAGAATAGTCTGAGAGAACAAAATGTCTTTACATTCCGTTCCCATCTTATTAATTCGTAATTAAATTGCTTTAAGCCCATATATTCATATAAATCATCATAATTTAACGTTAGTTAAACACTAATTGACATCTTGAACGTGGTTGTTAAAGTAAGATAAGTAAATACTTATTTATGTCCACATATTTGTTAGCTTGAACTGGGGGTCCACGCGTGGGCGTTGCAGTGACCGCGTGACCTCCTCGCAGGTCAGATTGCGGTCAACGCACTTGCGTGAGATGTCGCGGGTTTTGCTACGAGACGTGACTTGTTGTTTAGGTACACAACTAATATTAAATAAACGAACAAAAGAGTAAAAAGAAAGAAAAGGAAAAGAAAGATATAAACGATTTTTTCATCGCTCTTTTTTAGGCTAAAAATCGTATCGTATCATATCGTATCGTAATTGTTAGTATAACGTTTTTTGATTAGAACATCTTCATTACTCTTAAAATATTCAGCTCCATAAAAAAGTTAAATAATTTAAAGTATAAAAATGAGCTAGCTTTAAGTTTCTTGTTGAAATAAACACATTCACATATACAAATAATTGTGAAGAAACAAATAAAATACAGGCCATACCTGAACTGCATCATGACTGGATTATAAGTGATATAAACTGGCCATTAAATACAAAGCTTGCCTTTTGTGCCTATTAATATAAGAAACATTGTTAAAAGATAGAATCAATTTATTCCAGTCAATTAAATAACTATAGACGCCATCGTGGTAGAGTTGGAGCATACTTAATTAAATTCGTTAAGGGTTTAAAATCACTCGGTACAATATTTTTTTCATTTATTTACATTATTAATTCTATATCATTAGATATAGACGCAGTGAAACAACGTCTGACTGTAATCGGATATAGTTGTGGGTTCGGTTCTTACTCGGTGGAATAATAACAATTTAATTATTTTGATTTCTCCACTCTGGGATCTGAGACAAATAGCAGACGTGGAATCCTAAAGTCAAAATCACATAATTTTATTCAAAATAAGAAGTTACATGCTTCATTTTTTGATTGTCAAATAGTTTACCACCGGTTCACTAAAGTTATTGCCTCAGACCTGAGAAGAACTCAGCGGGACTTCTTTTTTTTTAAACCAATTGTGATATTCCGTCACTCAGTATACAATGTCATTATTTTGAGCGAAAAGTGGAGAACGGAGACTATGTTTTCTCTGATTATCTTGTTGTACGGTAAAAAACATGAAATTAACTATTAAATATTTTTAGTACTCAACTCCTAAGTAAGAGAAAGTACAGTGGTGGTTTCCACCATAAACGAAACAATGTTACTAAATTAATGAATAGTCCTTAACGAGTATTTTCCATTTCGATGAACGGAAATTAAAAAAAATAACACTTAAATATGCCTGCCTTTCTTTAATATTCTGCAATTGCATTTGTTTACGTTTTACGAGTTTATTTATAGTTAAGAGGTTTTTACTCTTTAGTTTTTATTCCGCAACGGCGGTCAACGTTCGTCGCACAACCGCAGCTTCTTAATTTACTATCCTCGACTATTTCAGCGTAAGCACTTTGACTACATTAGTTAGTTTTTCAAATTATCATTTTTCAATGTAATAGTTTTAGCAGTAATAAAATTATATTTCTTAATAAAACCTTTGGTATTCGAGGTTCTAACATATTTTAAATAAACATTTTAACCGGACTGGTCGCGTCTTTATTGGTATTCGAAAATACAGATTAGAGAACCTGACATTTCGAATATTTTACACTACATATTTTATAATTTGAATCCTATAAAAAATTACTTCTTTTAACCATCCCATTAATAACGATTATCAATTAAGCTTTTTCTTCTTATTAAATGTAAGCTTTCTACGTAATATGTGTTAATACGGGTATAATATTTATTTTTCAAATCAACATTTATTACGGTCTATAAAACAGATCAACTTTCACTTTTCACTTTTCTTGTTCTCTAACTGCTGCATTGGGATTTACGGGCAATTAACAACATGTTTTTTCATGCGATAATTCAAGTCCAGAGTAATGATTATTATCTTTACTTTCTTTCAGGTAGCGTTGAATAGTGACGTAGGAGTGACATATAATTGATACCTATCAGTTTTATTGCATGCGATAGTAGTGGGCTTAAATATTACAATTATATATTATTATTATTTTTAGCTTCACGCTGTATCCCGCATACAGCAGGGTAGGCAGAGGGAAACTAGTGTTAAAGTACTCCGTTCCTGACTTTCCGCCGAATTTTGGCTATATTATAATGTCAATAAATAGTTACAATAAAGGTCTGATATGGACAATGGAGTGTGTTGACACTACATTTTCTCTGACAACCCTTCTAAGTGGAAAAGCGTGAAAAGGAATATATGTTTTATTAATTAAAAGGTTATCTTAGAAGAATTTAACTAAATGTGATTATATATAAATAAAAATTGGAATGGAAAAGGAATTGCTCCTTACAAACTCGACATTTTTGATTTTTTTTTAAGATTTACGTGAAGTTTTTTTTTAACTTAACTAACATAAACACAGCAATGACCAATAAAAAATGCACATGTTAAATATTCATCGAAACAAGATTAAAACGTTAGCACAAAACGATACTGTAATTATAATAATTAACTAAAACGAAATGCTTCTTAAAACGCTTCTTCTTCAGGCTTGAGTAAATTTAAAAGATCTTGCGTGCTCTTTTTTCTTTTTTTTTTAACAGATACTATTTTACGTTTTGTTTCCCACAATAATCGATCATTTTAGAGATGATACTACGTGATATTATGTTTTCTTAAAACTACATTAATCATTAGCGTTTAATTTTTAAAAATAATCATAATTTTTAGTCTTTAGACACACATAAAAAATCGAATAATGGTTTCGTGATAATTTACGTATATTTCTTATGTACAATTGAACATTTATATAATTGTGATTTGTACGCTGTATCCCGCACACAGCAGGGTAGGCAGAGGGAACCTAATGTTTAGACACTCCGTTCCCCACTTTTCGTCGAATTCGGAGGTATTGCGTGTTAAGTGGCGGAACTTAACGCCGCGCTTTGCCTCGACACCAGAGCGAAAATGAAAATATTAAATATTTCCCACGAGTGGGAATCTCACCCACAACCAGTCGTTTACAGTCACACGCTTGTGCCACTGCGCCACGACTGGCCCCGACATTTATATAATTGTGATTTATACATCAAATTGTTAACAACTAACTACCACTAACCAACTATTTTAACCTGAGCCTAATGATGGACTTAAGACTATTTACTATTTGACCATTTTTTATAAACAAAATTATTAAGAAAAAATTAAAATACACTCTATAAATTATTTTCATGGTGCATTGTGACAGATTCTATGCGTTCGATTCCCACACAGGATAATGATTATAGAATTCTTACTGCCTACCACGCTATACAGGAAAAGCGTAAGGCTGATTTTAAATCTAAGAATCTTTTTATACCTAAATTATTCAAGTGCGTTAAAAGTTTTAAGGAAAATAATTTGGCCTAAAAGTGAAATTTTAAAAATTAAGATATGTAAGATTTCGAATGCCAGTACATTTCTCTTTGTTAAAAATATAATTCATACGAATTTCGTTTTGGCGACGTCACGCGAGACATCACCGACACGCGTGGTAAGCAGTTGTTGACGTTATTACCGACTTAAGACGCGTGTTAAATCATTATATAGAGCAAAGACAACTTGAGAGTACTGTTAAACGAACGATTTCTCAGTAACCTATTATAGCGATTGAAGTGAGCGATAATTTATAAATGTGGATTTCTAAGTTACTTCTACGAGATATACATATTTCTAATTTGTTTTCTTATTACAATATATTTTTCGTAGCTTTACGCGTTATCCCGCTTAGCAGAATAATTATAACGAACTCCAGTATCAAGACCGGTGGGGGGACGGGTTAAGAATACAATTCCCCTCCGCCGCTGGGTAGCGTCCCGTAAAAGGCGGGTTAACCCAGTAGCTTGCTGGTAGGAGATTCGTTCTCCGACTGGCTCGCGGCCACTATCGTGTCCAAGACGAACCGCCAAATATCTGACGATGTGTTCCGGTTCGATTACATTTAAGCCAGCTTTCCCTATTCCGACCATTCCCATCCTATCTCCCTCCTTCTGTCCTACATCCCCGAGGCTGGCAACGCATCCACAACTCTAATGTAGTGAATGTCTATGGGTGTAAGTAACCACTTAGAACCAGGTTTTTATTCCATAAAAGAAATTCAGTTCTCGACTTTTCGTCCGGAGTCGAGACATTGTGTGTTGAGTGACGGAACTCAGTGTCGATATAACTTCGATATTGATTTAAATGTTTTTTTTTTATAATATATTCACCATATTTCGCAGACATTAACAGTTTTCGAAACAACATGTCTTATTTGTATTTAAGTATATTATTATATGATTTTCATCTCATTTATATAATACGTATAAATTAAATTTCATTTTTTTCCCTGTATAGAATTTAAACCAAAGTCAAAGAAGATTATAATCAAAACATTTTTACATTACATATATCTATCCACGATATGTCTGTGTTTTTATAAACAAACAGTATATGGCATACTTATAGTAGTAGAATGCATGGCTCAGCGGTAAGAGCGCCTGGACGGAATTCAGGAGTTCGAATCCCGCTGCGTTCAAATTTTTATACGTTTTTTTTTTATATTTTTTATATTTTAACAATTTATAAATACAATCAAAAGTTAAATTATTTGCAGGTAGTTAATAAGACCATATGTTAGGTTCATTATTTGTCTACTCTACGAACAACAACCGTCACGAGCTATTAAGTTTATATTTAGAGTAAAGTAATAGGACAAAACTACTGGTTGACTTCATGTCACTTAATATCATGTTATTATTTTGATGCTGTGGCATTAACTCTATATTTGATTATACAGGAGGTATTCATTATTAAATTGGTTATAATAGTAACATGGCTGTCGTAGTTTATAATTTATTGCGTTTTATCGCTTAAATCTTAAAGACCTTCATTTTTAAGATGCCTGTTAGATGTGGATAAGACTTTTTAGTTGTGTTGTTATTTAAAAAACGTATAAAAAATTGAACGCAGCGGGATTCGAACCCGCGACTCCTGAAACCATTTAGGCGCTCTCACCACTGAGCCATTGAACGCATTGCTCAATTCGTATACGTTTTCTAAATGTCTTTTTCAATTTTCCTAAGTGTGGAATAACACTTTAAAAATGTTTTAAGGTGTGTTGTTATATAATGTTAAAAAAAGAATATGTTTCCTCAATTCAAATTAATTCATACTTGACACGTAGATCTTTTGCTCATTATTAAGACAAGGCGCTGTGGTTCTTTAAGGATATGTTTAAAATCAGTACATGCATAGACGTGTTGCGGATTTGAGATATCGGCTGCATAGCATATATTCGAGATATCATATGCATTGGAATTTCGAGAAAAAAAAAGACATTAACGTTTTAAAAAGAATATCTAATGGCTTAATTCATAATTTTTTAAGTATAAAGTTATAGTATAAAGAAATTGAATTCGTATTTTTTTACACCTCCACGCTTCTCTTATTCACGTTTTTCATCTTCGCGCTTTTCTGCACCTTTTTTCACACGCTTAGACACGATGACCAATGTAAATATTCTTATAATGTCTTTATTAAATCATTTAATAAATTACTTTTAACAGGAAAGAGTTCCTATCTATACATATACAAGTACATTTAAAATTTTAATGCATTTGTTATCACCAGGCGAAATCACCGTGAAACAAACGTCGAACTAGTCTCGTCACCTGGTTTACATAAAGTAATAATAAACTTCTCAAGCTGTTTTAAAGAATAGTTGCTTCCGTAATTATATGATAGACCGGGACTGACTTTTATAGACACTGTAATGGACACGAAATTATAGAGAGCTTGTACTTTTTTCAATAATTTATTTACTTAACAGACTGGTTCGGTTCTTACTGTTGTTTTGTAGATTTATTTAGTAGGTAATTGAAATATAGGTATGTGCACGTGTCTTTTACTGGTATGTAGTTTTAACGAAACGAAAGTTTCGTTTTTCTATATTTATACATTAAACCTGATTAAATAAATAAATGATGACACTAATCATATTTTTTTTATTGAGTTATCTTTCGGAAAAATACGTTTAATTACGTTTACTTTACTATAAAACATATATAGGTTTCACTGCGTGTCTCAGTCAATATTATACGTTAGATTAGTTGAATAATTTGGCTTGGCGAAGTACAGCTCGAAAGAAGGAAAAAGTGACTTTCATTAAACTATTTCTGCCTTGTTTAAAAGTTTGAAACAATTGATATCCTCTTGCTAATGAAATTGTAATATGTGATAAATTTGAATTGGCATAAGATAAAAATAAGAGTTGATCTCCAGTTTATTTTTTATAATAGCGAAATAAATGATATTTTAGTGATGGTAAATTTACGTGCTAATTTGCCACCCCAAAAACTAAAAAGAAATTTCCAAAAAAAAAAAAATAATTTAAAAATAGGCTAACGACATCCCAATTGCTGCTGTATCAGGTACCTGACCTTCAGAGTCCGTTAAGGGCGATCCAACTACAGTACTAGGTAATCAGGTAATACAGGTAATGTAGGTAATCATCATATGTTTGCGGTTAGCACACTGACTGCTGGAGGAATGTTTATTAAGACCGACGACTAACGGTGGAGCTTTACAAGGCATCACGTCAACAAAATGACTACTTTAGCTTAACCTTTAATCTTAGAGAGTAATCAAAATGGAATGATGCAATACTTAACAACGGTTTTAAATGAATTGTCGTTTCATATTATATGCTATTCAGCCTTAATGATGCTTTCTTTAGAATTAAAGCTTTCATTATCTGTCAAATGTTTTGACATGTTTGTTTTAGACAGCGTTTGTTGTGTGTAAGAGAAAAAGTTATTGAATTTTTATCAATTATTGAAATCTGTGTGAAGAAGATATATTTATTAATTATTGCTAAGCTTTTATTAAGATTCATATGCGATATCGTATGCGAGGACTTTTTGATCCATTTAATTATGTATTATGTAGGTATTTCCATTTCTATCTTCCTCTGTGAAACGTATATCTATCTAATCAAACATATTCAAAATCATACATAAAATTGAAAACATTATCAAATGCCACTAGCCAATTATATGAAATAAGCATGAAAGTAAAGATTTCACCAAATCTTTCCAATTAGAGAGACAATTTTAATTACCAAAGTATATCTACAGTAACCCATTAAAACTAATGATTAAGTGGAAAAATAGTACAAGCACATTAATGTTGTTGTGAAAGCGTTTCTATTAGCTTTTAGTAGTTGTCATGCTAATTGCTCGTTAGTGGGTCGCTAACGGATCACAAGGGCTCAATCAATGTACTTATGTAAGGATGTAATGTAGGCACTAATAGATTTCAATCTTAAACAGACCTACATTTGAGAAAAGTTTCATTAATTAATTATGGCTTTGATTTTGCTTCACAATTCCGCTGTTTTTAGTGTAAATGATAAGGAGCATATGGCCTTTTAACGATGACAACCTGACATCACGTAAAAATATTTGAAATCGCAGTGAGTGATCTTCTTCAAAAACACACCTCGACCATGAATATTAAGAAAAAAACTTATCATAGCAAATTGTGAATTGCGGTATCATTGCAATTGTGGAAAATATAATCTACCTGTATTTTCATTTTTTCATGTTAGTAATTTTATATTTAAATAAAGCTTAGTGAGATCATTTACATTTTTTGTTATACTCATTTTAAGTAAGATGTAAAATGCTGTACTGTTTCATAAAATACCTTTTTAAAGTGCTTTTGTAATGAATAATTTTCGCGGCTAAAACTTATCACTTCTCTATTTTTATGATTAATAATTGCCCTTTTTATGAAAGCTACAATTTAAAATTAACAGAACTTATATTACTTTCATATCTTGTTATTAAACAGTTTTAAAATATCACAGAATTTAAATTGTTTATATTACAAAGTAACCCTTCAAACTTTCTAACTGGAAATATTTATGTGTGCCTTGCTAGATGTTTCCGTTACCAGGAAACGTTAGGTGCAACCAATATTTGTCACATATGAACACACAATAGTTAAGTCATTGACCTCAAGCCTGAGACTAGCGGGAAATGCGAAATGGCCTAACACCTACTATTTAAAGCTTATCCACGAAATAGTGTCATGACGCTGAGTTAACTACACAAAGGGACTATTGATGACTGCGATCGCTTGTTTGTTAGGTTTTAATGTGAATCTTTAGTTAGACTATGTATGTTTCTTTAGATTGTAACTTTATATACATTAGATATTATTATTATAAAGAAAAATATAATATTTAGGTACAACATTTAACTTTTAATTTGAAAAAAAAAAACTTATAAACATTTCGTGTATGTAATTATCAACACTTTTATTGTTTACGTTAGGATAGATAGAGCGAAGCTAGTGTTTAGACTCCGTTTTTCACTTTGCGCTCGAAATCGAGACAACGACAAGGAGTCTTGCTGTCATCAAAAAAAAAAATTAAATATAATCGTTTCACTGACTTGAAATCGAACCCACAATCAGTAATAGCATATACAATTATACATACATAGTTACTTAAGTTATATTTAAATTTTGACATCCTGTAACACATTCTTGTATACAATGGTTCACTTTGCACGTTACATTGAATAATTGAATATAAGGACTAACAGAGAAACCTATAACGTCGACTGGCTTTAGTAATGAAGGAAATAATATGTTATGGTGTTTACCTGTTACAGCTATTTGTCGCTACGTCTTATCGTCGAGGGAAATTGTAAGGATATTTTACATTTATAAAGCCATATGCTTACTTAGTTTAATAGATATTATTTTAAACTTATTTATGAGAAGTACCTTCACGCTGTCTCCCGCACACAGCAGGGTAGGCAGAGGGAACCTAGTGTTAAGACACTCTGTTCCCCACTTTCCACCGAATTCAGAGGCATTGCGTGTTAAGTGGCGGAACTTAACGCTGCGCTTTACCTCGGCACCAGAGCGAAGAAAATGGAAATATTAAATATTTCCGAGTGGGAATCGAACCCACAACCAGTCGTTTACAGTCACACGCTTGTGCCACTGGGCCACGACTGGCCCATTTCGTATATACATTTAATACAGATTCTTGATATTCTTGCAAAACGTTTTATTTCAAATTACTACGGCTTCATGGTGGCTATAATATTTTACTGCAATCCGTTCGTTGTCAGGTAAGCTACTATCTTACCAAGATGTTGAAGATAAAGCTTCCGAGTGCAATAATGTTCTTTGGACTGATCAAAGGATATTGCTTTGAATATTTATTTTATACATCTTATAATGTTTCAATATAATTATTTTATTTTTATCACTTTAATCTATATTATTAATACAACAAAGAGGTAACGTTTGTAACTTTGTTTGGGGTAATCTTCGGAAATACTGAGCCGATCATGAAAATTCGTTCACAATTAGTAAGGTACACTATTCAGGAGTACTACAGGCTATGCATTTTTAAAATTGAGCAGATAGTTTAGAGAATCTTAAAGGGGCTAGAGTAGGGAATAAATGGTGAAGATCACGCGGCGAAGTCGGTTTTGTAATAAACTATAATTTTTTTGTCATATTCTCATATGCCCCAATATTCTGGTACCATCACGGTTTTTAGTATGTAGCTATAGAGAGCCTAGTGTTAATGTTTTTAGTATTGTTCCACTCAAATTTGGAGATATGGCGGCGTTGAGGTCCAGAGCGGGGAAATGAAAATAGTTTAAATATAATGATTTTCTCGTATGTGTGTCAAACTCACAATAATATTTTCACAATTGTGCCATGTCCACCTATTTTTATTTTTATGAAAAGTAGCGTAGTCATAAGATATCGTAATACAACAAAATATCAATTGAACACGTTCAATACAGCCAAGGTTAAGATAATGGTATTGAATGTATACATACAACTTATAATACTAATTTAAAACATAACTTTTATAACAATTACTAGAGGGTTTTATTAACTTAATAATAATAAAGGTTTATGTCTTTTATACTTGCACTAATGTAAGAAATAAGTATAAAATCTTATTTTAATTCCCTTCTGTAGAAATACCATGGCAATATCAAAATCTTTACGCTTAACGATATTATATTAATTTTATTAGAAATTAAAGTGTCCATCTGGCCGAGATGTCAGAGATATGGCTTCTAGCGTCAATAATGCTTGTTCGACTTGTCTAGTAAGAACAGATTACTTAAAGGAGCGTTTACACTGTATGAATTGTAGCGAGTATTTTTTAATTTATACTTTATAGTTAAAAACAAGTGTATACTGTCTAAAGAATAGGTTCAAACTGTACCAAGTTCGGTTGTGAGTTCGTTTCCCACTCGGGGGCTATAATTTTTTTTTTCAGTTTATGTCATATGCGTATTTCACCAGTCAATATGCAGATTCGTTTTTCTTTTTCGACCTAGTAGAGTAGTTAGACAAAAGCTATTGTCAAGACATTCGTATCTTCACTTACCGTTACAATTCGAGGCAGAGTGAATGAATGAAAATAAATAAAATATGTTATGTTACATTTAGCAAATCATCGAACCCCCACCAATGGTGCTTACGGTTAGAATTAGGACACCGTACAACTGTACCATTTAACAGATATTACCTAGCACACAATATCTGTAAACAGCCAAAAAGTGAATAACGGTGAATATTATATCTCTTCTCCGTTTAAAACAGAAAATATATAAAGATAAAAAAATAATAATGTGTATTGTATGTATGCACCCTAATGAAGGTTATCGAGCAAAGACGTGCTCCAGCACGCCTACATCCAACGAGCACTTGTTTGTGTAAGAAATGTCGCTAATGATATTAGACCGTGAATTAGAAGCATATTATTCAAATCATTAACTTGAACCGCTTTGAGATTCTTTATCTTAAATCTTGATAAAAATATTACAATTTGTAAAAATTAAAATAATATTTTGTATAGTTGTTTAGAGCCGAACTATGGATATGATTATAATTAAATTACATGAGATAAGTGCAGCCTCTTTAAACGCAATATATTAGATAATTTACGTGAAAATCGGAGAACAGAGAGTTTTGACACTAAAGCTAACGAAGCTAAATATCGATTACACGAAAATTTAAGTGCAAACAACCTTCCGTCGGACGATAAAGTCGCACGTTTCGTAAAAATCACATGCCAATTTGCATTAAGAAAACTTTAAATATAGAATAGTATATTAAGCCGCCATATGACCTGAGCTTTTATACTTTATCGTTATCGCATTAAACGTGCTGTGTGTCACAAACACCCAATTTACTTTCCGTGCAGGCATTTTGATCGAATTCAGATTGAAAAGCGTCGTATTTCTAAGGAAATTTACTGCAAATTTATGGTGTCGTTAACACTGGTGTGTGTGAAGTGAAACACTAATACTCTTTCAACTGATTTGAATAAATGAAATAGTATAAATCGTAGGTTATCGTAGTTGTAAGAAAGTATCTAACTTTAGACATGAGGATTGTTTATTCTATTCTCGTTCGTTAGAAATTATAGCTTCACGCTATATCCCGCACACAGCAGGGTAGGCAGAGGGAACTTAGTGTTAAGACACTCCGTTCCCCATTTTCCGCCGAATTCGGAGGCTTGCGTGTTAAGTGGCGGAACTTAACGCCGCCCTTTACCTCGACACCAGAGCGAAGAAAATGGAAATATAATTTCCACTCCTCGAGTGGGAATCGAACCCACAACCAGTCGTTTACAGTCACACTCTTGTGCCACTGGGCCACGACTGTCCGCAAATTTTAATTTTTTCAAATTCGTCAGAAATTGAATTTGAAAAAAATATATATTTAAGGTTCCTATCTAAGTGCGGCGTTGAGTTTCACCATTTAACGCGCATTGATTCCTCGCATTCGCCTCCAGAATACGGCCGAAAATGGGGAATGGAGTGTCTTATCACTAAGTTCCCTCTGTCTACCATGCTGTGTGCGGGATACATATGAAGCTTAAAATTACAAACTTACTTGATTTCAGTACTTGTTATTCATACTCTAAAAAGCCAAAATGCATCATCAAGGAAACAAGGTAAAACTTGTCTCACTTCTTAATTTACAATTCAGAATTTTTGCCTATGGTTCAACTTTAATTGTTTGTTACTTCAATCTCCTTGAACGGTAACGAACGTATGGACTAACGCCGTGGTGTTTACAATCTTCGTAAAACGTAGAAGACAAAGCTATATGTTTTTGTTTTATTTATTTTTTATAATTTCAAAACAGGCTGAAGACACCTAACCTACTGTTAATATAAAAAAAAAAACGTGTACGGTTTATTTTTTAAATCTGCGATAATACGCCTGGTGATTAAATTTAGTAAAAGTTATATTTACATTTTAAAAATTTAAACAAGTAAAATAATTTTACAGAAAGCTGTACGAATAGGTACAAATAGATTTAAATTAATTGTGCTTTAACAGTAAAGAAACAAAGAAAGTTTAACGAAGATAGATATGACAGGTTGTGTTGAACTTTTCAAAGACTAGTTATCCATACTTATATTATAAATGCGAAAGTCTGTGTGTTTGTCTGTCATGCTTTCACGGCTAATCCACCGGTCCGATTTGGATGAAATTTAGAATGAAAGTAGTAAAAGTTACTGGGTCTAACATAGGCTACTTATTTTTTCAAAAATCAACCGCTAAAGGGTTGAAATAGGGGATGAAAGTTTATATGAAAAATCTAAACCGCTTGACCGATTGTAATGAATTTTGGCATAAATATAGTTGATTATTATCTAAACTTAAACATAGGCTACTTTATTTTTCAAAATCCCACTCCCGAGGGTTGCAATATAACGCAGAAGCAGTTATGTAGTTCACGGGGCGAAGCAGCGAGCGGGCCGCTAGTAATATAATAATAATAAATTTTATTTAATAACCTAGTTACTGCAAGCTATTTTTTTTCATTTAAATAAGTTTCTTGTGCATCTGATAAAAACCTATACGTCTGTTTGAATACCCGTTTGGATTTCTTGCAACTTCTATATATAAACCATGGGAACGCGTTTTACAATTCAAGTCATCACGACTTCATGTAATATTCAGGAGATGAGAAAAAATAAAAATAACAACCGATTTAGGTAAACCTATTATTAGTTGGTCACTGATCTTGTTTTTTTTGTTTCAATATTATTTACTAGCGACCCGCTCGCGGCTTCGCCACGTGAACTACCACTTTCATCCACTATTGCCTCTTTGGGATTGGTTTTTTTTTTATAAAAGGGGGTTGGTCTAAATTTAACCTTGCGTCACTAATTATATTGCATATGCATCTAGTACAATGTCTATACTGTTTGATAACGTATAGTGATAACTGATCTAGTAAGAAAACGTACGAAATCTGCTATCATATATCTATATGATAGCAGATTTCGTACATATATACCATCAGGTATATAGTATTATAAACTGGTCATAATATCTTAAATAAATTTTAAACTTTTTATTTTACAATTGTGTTACTTACTGGTATTAAAAAAATACTTTTACTTGCAAATAATCAATATAACTTGACTTTGGTACTTTTTATTTTTCTGCGGGAACTATAATGAATACCAGGGTAAACTAACGCTCGCGGCGTCGCTGGGTGAACTACTACTTTCATACCCTATTTTAGCACCTCTGGAATTATTTTTAAAAAAGAGAGGTAGCCTATATTTGACTTTAATTAATCGAAATCAGTCAAGGAGTTTAGATCTTTTATTCTCACTATATTCTTAACATACATAAGTTTCGTCCACTGTTTCAACCTCCTAGGGTTTGATTTTTTTTTAAAAGTAGCCTATATTTGACCCTACGACTTCTTCTTTTCGAATTTCATCTAAAGCGAGCTAGTAGATTACCCGTGAAAACAAAACCTATAGAAGAGATACAGATTTTTGCATTTTGATAATAATATTAATGAGTACGAATATATCTAGTACAATGTCAACTATATAATAACAGATGGTGACAGAAAACGTAGTGACATTTGTTGTCATATAGATAATATAAAGTTTTGTATACCGGTCAAATGTATTTTTAATAGCAAATTATCTTCAATAAATATTGTGCTCAATTTATTTTATAATTATTTTAAGTAATATTAGTGATATTAAAACAAATTTAGTTTCACTCGTGAACTATCAACACAATTTAAATGTTTTTTTTAATTTTATTTTTCTTCCGCAGTTGTATAGAATACCAGGATGAAAACTATCCCATATGTTGCTCTAACCTTTAAGCTAACTCCATACAAAAATTCATAAATTTCTACCCGGCAGATATCAGTATATAAATGATTTACTTATATCGGTTTTTTATTTTTTTCCAAAAAAACTACATGGAAAACCGAGATAAAAAGTATCCTATATGTACCTTTGGACTATAAGCTATCACTATACCAAAATTCATTCATTTCTGTCCAGTAGTTTTTGCGTGATTGGCGAACAAATTAACAGACAGACAGACAGACAGACAGACAGACAGACAGACAGACAAAAATTCTACTGAGTGGATTTTGGCCTCTGTTATCGATATATTAACGCACCCAATTAAAATTTTTCTGAAATTTTTCATGTACAGAATTGACTTTTCTACTCTTTTATTATATATAGAGATGAATATAATAAAAGCTATTAATTTCTGCATAGCAGATAAGTCAGAGGGATCTAGTGTCTCAAGACACTCCACCCTCCATTTTTGATTTGAATTTGAGACATTGCGTTTTAAGTAGCAGCCCTCAACACCGTCTTTCTTACCAAAACAGATTAATGAAAATAATAATTAAATTGTAAACATTGTTCCGGAATCGATTTTGTAACAAATTGCGATTAAAGTCAGAAGCGTTGCGTTATCTTACTGCCCCACGATGGCGTCACGTAAAAAGCTATTTTAATAGATAATATCTAAGTAACAAAAAAAACATTATTTTGAAACTCTTGCACTTAAGTTTCTGACTCTCATGTAATTAATAGTTCCATGCGTCGCCGCCATAAATACTATGTATAAATAAAAGAGTATGTCAAATACTTTGTAGTGGATGTAATATTATATTCTTTGTATTTAAAAAAATACAATTATTTAATTGTACAATTTTAATTAAATTGTGTTTATATATTTATATAAATCAAATAATGTAATATTTATTTTATTAATTGAATGTATTTTCTAATACGTCATTATAAAACTATTTGTATATAATATTTGTCGTACATCTGCATATAGACTTTAACCATATACGTCAATTTTATTGAGATCTGCTGAATTTTATAAATACCATCAAAAGATTTTCTTTCACATACTAACACACTTATAGTTTTAGTTCTGTCCATCTGTACTATAATGTGAGACGCTGTAATTTAGTTATGTATACAATAGAGTGATCTATGACTAACCTACGTTTCCTTAAATTAAACAATATACATGAGATAATAAATAATAATAAAATAAAAAGCCTTTTATTTCCTGTATTATCCAATTTACAGAGTTGTTTACATATTCACAGTTTAAATGTTGCTATACTTTCATATAAATTTCCTTATTTATTTATTTTTTTAATTTATTTGTTACATAATTGTTTGTTTGTTTGTATGCTCATATTATTATAATGTTAGTACTGTACTTTATCTTAAAAAAACAATTGTTAGTATGATATATTATCTATTGTATTATAACTTATTTAGTATAATTATTTACTTATTTTTACTCTACAGGAACCCCCTGACGGGTAAAGGCCTCCTCCAAACACATGAGATAAGAGAATATATAAATATGGTAATCCAAGTATCAAAACTTGCTATTTCCATTTCAAAATCTATTCCCCGCTATCCTTTTAACGTCCAAAGTCAAAAGAAGTAAAAATATTACCGTCTACAGGTTAACTTTTAAGTGAAGTTGAAGTGAAATGCGATAGTAGTCGAGATATGGCTGTTTTATGAAGTCTAGCTTATTATTGCCCTGTCTAGATGTCTGTTGGATAACAGATAATAGTATAGGGTTTACACAAAGGCGGCGGAGATGGATTAAGTATAAAATTAGAGTGAACTTTAATGGAGAATCCGTATGTTTATGAGAACGTTTACTTTTGTAATAAAAGGGGGCGAGAAATGAATGCGCAATAAAATGTCTTTCCTTCGAGTATTATTATTGGTTTTTAATTGTTTAAAATTTTATTTTTATTGGATTTAGGGTAAAAGAACGCTTATTTTGATGTGATTATTATATTTTCTCGCTGTCTCTTGCACACCAGGGTTAGCAGAGGGAACCTAATGTTAAGTCACTCCGTTCCCTACTTTCCGCCAAATTTTCGAGGCATTTCGTGTTAAGTGGCCGAACTCAATGCCGTGCTATATTTCAATTTCTCGAGTGGAAATCGAACCCACAGCAATATTTTCAATTTATTAAAGCTAATGTCATTTTTAAAAAGCTCGGCAACTAAGAACCTCTTTTCTTATGTAGGCGTATATTATTTTTCATTTTTTATTCTGGATAGTAAACAAGCCTTGCGCTAGCATGACACCTATTATTTATAACTTTTATAAAAGACTTATAAGACTTTAAAAACATTTATCTATCTGTAACACACATTTATTATGTAAGGCATTTATTATGTGTGACATTGTACATTTGTATTAAGTTCAACCAATTATCACGCAATTTTTTGAATTTTAACGGAATACGGAGAGCAGAGTGTCTTGATATTTAATTGTTTTTCGTAAAATTAGTGATAAAGTGTAAAGCTGACAAAAATATACTAATAGCTTCTTAATTAATTACATTTGCGTATAATCCATACTTATATTATAAATTCGAAAGTCTGTCTGTTTGTCTGTCACAGCTAAACCGGTCCGATTTGGATAAAATTTAGAATGAAAGTAGTAAATAATCCAGGGTCAAATATAAGCTACTTATTTTATCAAAAATCAACCTCTAAAGGGTTGAAAGAGGGTTGAAAGTTCATATGAAAAATTTAAACCGCTTGACGGATTGTAATGAATATAGGAATTTTGAATATAGTAGATATAGTTGATAATCCAAGGCTAAACATAAGCTACTTTATTTTTTAAAAACCCAACCTCGAGGGTTGCAATATAAAGAAACAGTTATGCAGTTTACGCGGCGAAGCCGCGAGCGGGCCACTTGTATTTTATATAAATCACATTACAATACACTGTACATTGACAAATGTATTTGCTAGTTTTTGTAATTCTTTCGTTTCGCAACAACGAAATGGCAAAAGATTTATATCCGTAAGTCTAAGAATAGTACAGTCGTGTTATGCAGACGGATCCTGAGTCCTTCTTTCTGAGGGACTCTAGTCATGAATAATGTAAATAACTTTTAGCGGCCACGAATGATTCATTAAACTTGAATGCAATGTCGGACACTTGCATTTTTTCGTTTTATTTTCAGCCTAAGGTATTGTAAAGAATTATCTGACATAAACATTTTTCTTTTTAACAAATGAGGTATGACTAATAGAGAAGGACGAGCTGTTTTGCTATTTTTTTTTACTTTTTTGTTAATTGGACATGGTATTGTTTATAGATACAATGTTGCAAAAATATTGGATTTGAAATTTCATAGACACATAAATATGTAGAAAAACTATAATTAATAATATGGAGGCTATCGTGGCGCAGTGGGACAGCGTCTTATTATAATCGCGATTGGTTGTGGGTTCGAGTCCAACGCGGGATAATAATTAAATTACTTTCATTTATCCTTACTGGTGGACAAAGCAAAGCGCGGTACCTAAATACGCATTTCATAGATTAGTTAAAATTTAAACACCTACCGTACTTTGTAGACTAGGGACGATCTAATCAATGACATAATGTTCTATTTTCTTTTATCCACTCACTCAATAACTTACATAACCAGACAGGTTAAACGTCAAGTTTATAATAAATATAAATATTTTCCCTAGTGAAATTTGAAACCATAACCACCGTGTTCAATCAGTCGTCACAACTGCACCACGACGGTGTACTATAGCTATTATTTCTTTTTTACTTTCAAACTTTATTCCGTTTAAGCAAATCTGAGTGTCATGACACTACATTCTGGGCTTTTCTTCGGAAATTCGAGACATATCCGTTGAGTGATGGAACTTGTGTTAAGTTATCGCACATTGTTTTAAGGAAGCAGGCAAATGACAATAATTCATATATAATAACTCTTACCAATTGGATTGGAACCTACAATAATCACGATTAGAAACCAACACTGTCCCACTATGTGTATATATAAATAGTTGTTATGATTAATAGCCTAGCGTTGGTCAAATTGCAAGAATGTAATAAAATTGCGTTCTCAAGTAGCTTCCCTTCTCCCTTATTAAACAAGTTTATAGATGGCTAACCAACGAGTACCGGGTATTTTATTCCAATTAATAATCTGGAAGCTACACATTATAAGAGCTAGTCATTCTTACGAGGCGCTGCGGGAATGCGGTGTATCATAGTTTCGTTACCTGCAAAGAAAATAACAGAATTATTAATAGCTATGTCAAATATTTGTTAATTAATAAAGAAGTTTCTCATAAGTACGTGAGTATCTTACAAAGTAACATTTGGATGACTGTTAATATCAAATAATGGTTAGTAGTAGTTGCCATTTTATTGTACCCGGAGGTAGTGGATTTGTTTGCCAAATAGTATATTATACTATTTTTTATGATAAGATAAGTTTTTTTAACTTCTCAATCTATCAATTTATATTTGTACTATCCGCTTGCGGCATCGCCGCGTGAACTACCTATCTGTTTCGTTATATTTCAACCCTCGGGGGTGGGTTGTTGAAAAATAAAGTAGTTTGTATGTTAAACCTTGGATTATCAATATCAACTATATTTATGCCAAATTCATTACAATCGGTCAGGCGGCTTAGATTTTTCATATAAAATGTCATCCATAGGGGATTCAACTCAAGGTCGATATCTGAGAAAATAAGCACCGTATGGTTGACTCTGGGTCTTTTACTACTTTCATTCTAAATTTCATCGAAATTGGACCGGTAGATTAGCCGTGAAAGCTTGACAGACAAACAGACCGACTTTCGCATTTATAATATAAGTATGGATTTATATTAAATTTTTTTTACAGCTTCCCGATTTATGCCGCAGTGCAGTGAGAATCTGGTAAAGAATTACGTGTTAAATGACGGAATTTAATGCCACCCTTTGTAGTAGAGCGCAAAAACCAAAATAACATATAATCGTTCCCCCCTTATAGGAATTGAACAAACGAAAACCCAGTTACAGGCCGAAGCCGAAGGCCTCACTAAATCTTCCTAGCTTGAAATCAGTTAGCTGAATATAAACTGTCTAAAAATAACCTTACAGTTATTATTACATTTATCTTCCGTCAAATAAAAAACTCACAATTTGTTTGGCGCCTGTATCTCCCTTTTTTATACGTACAAGCATTTCTCAACAAATCGCTTCGATAAAATTAATGCAGCGGATATTAAACGGACATCGACTTAAAAATTATAAATGCAAGTAAATGTTGAATTTACATGTTTTCGAATTTTTGTTTTTATTACGTTTTTTTTTTCAAACCATATATACTTATATTATAAATGCGAAAGTCTGTCTGTTCGTCTGTCATGCTTTCACGGCTAATCTACCGGTGCGATTTGAATTAGTAAAGGGTCTAACATAGGCTACTTATTTTCTCAAAAATCAATTTCTAAAGGGTTGAAATAGGGGATGAAAGTTTATATGAAAAATCTAAATCGCTTGACCGATTGTAATAAATTTTGGCATAAGTATAATTGAATCTAAGCTTAAACATAGGCTATTTATTTTTTAAAAATCCTTTCCCGAGTGTTGCAAATGACGAAAAACTTATGCAGTTCACGCGGCGAAGTCGCGAGCAAGCCGCTATATAGTTTTATTATAAATATCAGTTAATTTGTATTTTTTTTAAAAATAAGATGAAAAATAAAACTATAAAACTGATTAAAGCGGTAGAGTGTACATAATCTTAGAGTCATTTATTCCAATTTAGTTAATTAGGCTACTCCGATTTGGTTGCAATAATTATAAGATTTTTTTTTGTTTTTAGCTTCATCCCGCACACAACAGGGTAGGCAGAGGTGCCTAGTATTAAGAAACTCCGTTCGACACTTATTAAGTCACTTTTCGCCTAATTCAGAGGCATTGCATGTTAAGTAGCGGAACTTAACGCCACGCTTTGCCTCAATACCAAAGCGAAGAAAATGGAAATATTTCCACTCTCCGGTTGGGAATCAAACCCACAACCAATTGTTTACAGTGACACGCTTGCGCCACTGCGACTGGCTAATAATTATTAGATATAGTCATATATTAGGTTTTCTAATTCCATACAAAGTAATAATGTCATTTCCGCACTTAGTCGGTAGTTAATGTATTGGTCCACATGTACATAAGTGTATAATCAAATAAACATGCATTTAATTCAACGGTAAAAAACTAACAAGAGTCGTCTCTCAGACAGGCCAGTTAAGTAACAAAGTAACAAATAAACTGTTTTTAATATATAGTGGTAACGTGTTCGTCTATTTTACAGTGAAAAAATACAGTCAAAAAAAATACATCAAATGTGGCCAGTCGTGGCCCAGTGGCACAAGAGTGTGACTGTAAACGACTGGTTGTGGGTTCGATTCCCACTCGAGGATTGGAAATTATATTTCCATTTTCTTCGCTCTGGTGTCGAGGTAAAGCGCGGCGTTAAGTTCCGACCGGCGTTAGTTGACACTAGGTTCCCTCTGCCTACCCTGCTGTGTGCGGGATATAGCGTGAAGCTAAAAAAAAAAAAAAAAAAAAAAAAAAAAATAAAAAAAAAAAAAAAAAAAAAATACAACTTCATGCTTTCATCCGCATAGAGGGGAAAATAAGAGAGATTTGGATGAAATTTAGAATGAAAGTAGTAAAAGTTACTGGGTCTAACATAGGCTACTTATTTTTTCAAAAATCAACCTCCAAAGGGTTGTAATAGGGGATGAAAGTTTATATAAAAAATCTAATACACTTGATAATCTAAGCTTAAACATAGGCTACTTTATTTTATAAAAATCCACCCCCGAGGGTTGCAATATAACGAAATAGTTCATGCGGTGAAGCCGCGAGCGGGCCGCTGGTAATAAATAAACAGCCAGAAGCTGTCCCACTGAGCCACGATGGCTTCTCAATGATTCATATTTTTTATGGAACGGAATAAAGGAGGCAAACGAGCTGAAGGCCCACCTGGTGTTAAGTGGTTACCTTCGCCCATAGACATCCACAACATTAGAGTTATGGATGCGTTGCCAACCTCGGGGATGTAGGACAGAAGGAGAGAGGAAGGATGCGAATGGTGGGAATAGGAAGATAATGATTTAAAGAGTTTCTTATTCAAACCATTCTTAAGTATATTATTATAAACAAGCTTTATAGCAATTTTGTAGTGATATAGTTTGTAACTAACAAAATTTTCAAAATTAATTCCTGTTCATAGTTGTGTTATTGTAGTTAACGTAAAAGTTGTATGGTTAACATGATCCTGGCACAATATGAAAGTGCTACCTGTGATTATTGTGGAGTTAATTACAATTTGAGTACATATTAATTTTACCACGATCAGATAAAACAATAAGCAACAATAATAATAACATAGGTTTTGTACTTTGTACCTACCCTAAAATGAAATCATGAAATTTGTCATAAAGATCAAAAGCAATAGCGAAATTTCTGAAAGAGTGAAATCATAAAAGAAATTACGAGAGAAATGCAAAGTTCAATGACTGGTGAATCGATAAGATTTCAAATTTAACAAAAACTATTAGCATTTGTATAGTCATGAAATTTGTATGTTACGTTATTCTTAGCGTTTACTCGATAGTTATATAACATTACGTACAAAAAATCGTTAAAAATCAATTATACAAGGAAAAAAAACTGTTTGCATTTTTAACAAGAACTTAGAAATCGATATTTGCTCCTTTTCTATTATTTTATTTAAATCGATTAAATTTAAATAGCGTTGAATAGAACGCGATTGACTTTCATTTCTAAAGCACGCGAGATGAAAAGAGTTTATATAGGTAAATAGAATTATACTTAGAGATGGTATTGATGATATTAATTTTTGCTCGTGAGTCTTTAGCTCGAGTATTTGCATTCACGCTGAAATAGGTCAATTAATCCAAATATATTGGTATATTTTTTTTTTCGTTTTTTATTATCTTAGCTTCACGCTGTATCCCGCACTCGTAGGGTAGTAGGGTAGGTAGAGGGAACGTAGTGTTAAGACACTCTGTTCCCCACATTCCGCCGAATTATGAAGGCATTGCGAGTTAAGTGGCGGAACTTAACGCCACGCTTTGCCTCGGTACCAGAGCGAAGAAAATGGAAATATTAAATATTTCCACTCCTCGAGTGGGAATCGAACTCACAACCAGTCGTTTGAAGTCACACGTCTGTGTCCCTGGCCCACGACTGGCCCCTATTGGTCCCGCCTCTATTGGTTTCTTCGCGTAATGTACAATTTAGAATCAATAATGTACTGGACTCTTCTAAGAGCTTTTATGATCTATTTATGTAGTCATATAAGTTGAGTTCTAATTTCAAAGATCGTGTAAAATGACAAATAAATGTATTAAACAACAAAACCATAAGTCTGTAGTTAATTTTTGTTTAAAAAATATTTATAAAAATATGTATATGTTATAGTGATAGATAAAATTAATGTATATTTAAAATATTTTAAATAACAATTTATTTAACATGTGATACAGAAAATACTCAGCTCTTCATTTGATCATTCTTAAAAAGATCATTTTGTTTCCACTTGTCTTAAAGAATAGACAAAACGACTTATAGTATTTTTTATAGTAAAGTTAACACCCAATGTCAAAAACTTTTAAAAACGTAAAACCAAATCAAATGTTAAATATTTTTAAAAACGGGACACAGCCCACGACTATCACCGTTCACCTGTAGATATTTGACAATTGCACTAATATATAAAGTTAATGTTTAATTCTGCTCATACTTATTTAACTTAATAAAATTCTACGGTCGGCAAGAAAGTTCATTTTTAAACTCTTAGGTGTCTAAAAGAATCTCTAAATATATGTAGAGTGTACTTAATATAAAACTGAAATTATCTGAATATCATTAATGGGAATGAATTAACGCATTAACTAACGCATGGGAATTATACTATTTCAAATATTGTTTTTTGTACGGATATTTTATATAATGAAATAGCACGAATAACACCTTAAACATTATAAAATGACCTTTTACAGTTAAATATCTTTGCTCCATACCAAAAAAACTTAATTAAACCATTAACAAAGCAAGTAACAATTCGTACACAATAACCTAACTACCATAATAACTTAAGAAGCCAAACTGTAATTTCTCACACTTGATTCTAAATTGTACCTCAAATATAAGCAAATATTGACTCATACGCAAACGTACGTCACATCGCGAGAAAAATGTGAGTAACCGGAGTAGGGTCACCCACGCCATGTGTGGTCATTCAACTTTGTTTTTCTAGTTAGACAATACACGAACAAAGCCCTGTATTTTGCTTCAGCGCATTTCTTCACTTTTATTATTTATGTATTGTTGTTTTTTATTATAACTTATTCGTTATTTAACGGAAGTAATTCTTTTAGCTTCGTCTGTATGTTATATATAATATGTATATTTTCGCGTTAAGGTGCATGCTATGTTATTCAACCTTCAAATGTTTGCTGTTGAAAATATAGCGGAAAAATTCTTTCACATAAGTTAGTCGTTATAGTGTATATTATAAGAAATAGAATAATTTATTGTGTGATTTAAGTATACTGACATTTTCTATAGAATATATACTTACATATCCGCACAGTTGTTATTTATTTTGCAATAATTTTAAATTAGTGTAGTTAGTTCGGAAAAAGACTATATCTCCGTAACAGGTAAATATCGTATTTGTCAAAAAAATCTATCACAAACATAAGAAATAATGTATAATCTAATATTTATAAGAAAAAAAAGTATTTATTTATAAAGAAAAATGAAAAGCAAAACGTTTAACTTTAGAGTTTAGTTTCATGGTCTGTCTGGATCTTAGTACGCGCATCACGAACGAACAACTGCGAAATTTAATGCGGTTAATGCCAGAAACCAAGCGAGTCGCTTATCAGGATAATAAAATATCAATAATCTATTCCAAAAAAAAGAAAGTTGTGCCTAATATTGGTGTATGGAGTAATTTATATGTATATGTTTATAAAACATCTTAAGTGTTTAAGAACTCGTCTAACTGTTTCCGCTTTAAAAAATAGTCGCATCGTATCTATTTTTAATCAATACTTCGATTTCTACTTTCGTTATATTCGAGTCACTGCTGTTTATTAGTAATTTATGAATAATTTGACAATTATAACCGTTTTAAATTCATATCAGTTGAGTTTAAACTAACACTAAGATAAAACTTGCAATCAGTTTAAAATGTAAATAATATTATGTAGGTTACTTTCACACAGAAAAAATTTAGCCATATGTTTTTAACACGCTTTTAGTATATTTACCTGTACCTATCTGTCTATCTATTAATCGATCAATCAATGTAAGAAAATCGTGCATCGCTATTTTAATTCCTTTTTTTGTCGTTCGGTTACCTGCAAAATTTGCATATGTATCTGAATCCAGTCACATTATAATATTTTCTTAATATGAATGTGAGGTTCTTGCCATAACTAACTAGGTTCTCTAGAAAATACCTCAAAACTTGTTCCTTTTAGTTCCTCTTTTTCTGATTTGCTATGCAGATGTTATACAGAGTGAGAACTTCAGGTGTCTATTCTGGAGGTCGAAATAATTTCAAAAAACTCATATGTTGTTATCCGATTTTAACCCTCGGGGGTGGTATTTTGAAAAATAAAGTAGCCTATGTTTAACCTTGGATTATCAACTATATATACGCCACAAATCGTTACAATCGGTCAAGCGGTGTAGATTTTTCATATAAACTTTCGTACCCTATAAAGTGTCCCCTAAAAATCAACCTCTAAAGGATTGCCTTTAGAGGTTGATTTTTAAAAAAGTAAGTAGCGTATGTTATTACCGTACGTACGCGTACCCAGTCATTTTTAATACTTTCATTCTAAATTTATCTAAATCGAACCAGTAGATTAGCCGTGAAAGCGTGACAGACAAACACACAGACATTCGCATTTATTATAAAAGTATGGATTTATGTATGGTGCTGGCTTAAACTTTTCTCGAAATTGAATTAAGATACAATAATTACCGTTATAGATACATATATTAATAGTTCAAATAATTTGGAAAATGCTAATTATATTTTATCTCGCCATATCTGACATGAACATGATTGATTATATTTATCTATAAAGTCCAATGAAACAGTAAAATCCACTCTAATATTTTTAATTTAGATATATCTATGTATTTTTTAATTTATATAGAATGCAAATGTTTTTTATATAAGCTATAATTTATGTACAAAGTAATCTAAAACAGGGATGATCAACCCACGACCAGTTTCATTTTTAAGGGACCAACAAGCGTTTTTTATTTTACAAATATTCCAAATTCTTCGAAATGTGACTTGTTCTAAAATACTATATGATAGCGAATTACTATTTTTTATGTCATATTTCGTGTTATGCAATCTTATATAATACAATTTTAAGAAGTGTGACTCTCGCCCGCCTAAAGTATCAAAAATTGGATAGCCTTGTTACTAAATTATATATAGTATAATAAATACTGATTTTTTTTTTTATGGAATAAAGGAGGCAAACGAGCTGAAGGCCCACCTGGTGTTAAGTGGTTACCTTCGCCCATAGACATCCATAACATTCAAGTTATGGATGCGTTGCCAGCCTTGGGAATATAGGACAGAAGGAGGGAGGAAGGATGGGAATGGTGGGAATAGAGAGAGCTGGCTTACATGCCATCGAACCGGAACACATCATAAGATATTTGGCGGTTCGTCTTTGACATGATAGTGGTCGCGAGCCTGTTTTACGGGACGCTACCCAGCGGCGGGGGGGAAATGTATTCTTAACCCGTCCCCCCACGGGAAAAATTATTAAGGGATTAAGTTCAGTAACAACTAAAACAGCGTTTTCAACATATATTTATTAGTTTAAACTGTGTTTATTTATAAATGTAAATGCTTTAATAAATTTCTAATTTAATAATATCACTTTAACGAATCGACAAAATATTATCTCAATTTATATTCAATATTTCTTCTTGTGATTTTTCAAAAAAATGCCTCAATTCGAAGTTTTATTAACCCCTGTCTATTTTTAAATCGCCGTTGTGTGATGACACGGCTTGTTTGTCAATTTAACGCTATACCTATTGTAGAACTAACTAATGTTGCAAAATCTATTCAAAGTAGATTGCTTCTTTGATTTAACGTTTCTTTATGTAGCTCCATGACCGTCGAAAATCAACAGATGAGTGCGTAAAGAGTTTTTTGACCATATCGAATTTAGCTAGGATTAATATTCTTTTATTTTTACATATGTTTTTTTTTGTACATTTTGTCCGTTTTTAATTTGCTTGAAGGCTTTCATAATTGTAATGGAAGTGTAACAACCTATAATAATCATTGTGCAAGAGAAAATTTTGTGATAACTAAAAAAAAATATTATACACCATATAAATAATAGTGTAGCAAATTATAAAAGACAAGAAAACAATGTAAAATAGGCGGGCTTATAACCAAATCGTTCTTCTAGGCAACTGTAAGAGATAAGTAATATTTAAATGGCTGCTCTAAGCTATAGTTTGATTTTAATGATTTTTCCGTTATGAATAAGATGAAAATCGATGTCGATTTCTTCTTGTCAGTAAATGTACTTTATTTTTCCGCCAGCATTTGAGGCTGTCGTGACGCAGTATGAAAGCGTCTGACTATAAACACAATGGTTGTGGATTCGATTCCTACCTATTCCTAATGAATATTTATTATTCTTATTTCTCCGCTCTGGTTCCTAAGAAGACATTGAGTTATGCCACTACACACGCAATATACCGCAGAGTGCGGAGTGTCTTGACACTAGATTCATCCTGTCTACTTTGTTTTGAGAAAAAAAGTGTGAACTGCTAAGAAATGTACTTCATTTTTCCCATCAAGGCGCCTTGAAATACAAAAACACCATGCCATGCATTCAACTCCTATTCAGGAGTACAAATAAAATCCAGCATATTAGGTCACTCGTGTAATGTGCAGTATTTATAACTGTCGTATACGCCGTCGAAGTCATGGCATGAAATATATAATAAAGATATATAAAGATGATTTAAGGACAATCAAGTTTTTACGAGATGAGTGCCGTTAAACACAAAGTATCTGTTAAAGACACACTTAACTACGTCTAACTTATAATGTTGTAGCGATTATTATAAGGTGTAAATAAATTTAACCATCATCTGATGATGATAATCTGAGTTAATACTTAGTGGGACAGTTTTTATGTAAAAGTTTTTGTAGGTTTTGGATGCGATACCTTCTTGGTAGAATGATAATATTTAAATTATTTTCGCGGCGTATAACTCCGTTACCCAATACGTAATGTTTTAAATTCATATGGAAAGTGCAGAACGAGTGTCTAAACTTAATACATGTACGACTAACTAAATATAAGGAACATAATTTATAAGGAAATATTGTTACTAACACACTAACACTTTCTATGGATCAATCGTCCCCAATAAATTATTTTTATTTATTTTATTTTATTTTTTAAACACTGAGTTCTTTCTGCCTACCTGCATACGGGAAAGAAACGAAAAGCTGTATTTGTTGTATTCGTGTAGCTGTGTGTTTTTGGGTATAGGTATTGCATTTATGTAATTGTCGAATTGCACAACATTTTATCATCACAGTATTATTCCCACTTTCAATTATTTAAAGTAATTACATAACTTTACTTGATCTGGCAAAACAAAAACCGGCTTTAAGTGTCCCCAATCAACTCACAATATCTTTGTTATGAGCAGAACACAAAGAGCGGAGTGTCTTGACACTAGATTTTCTCTTATTAAGCCCATGTCAGAAACAACATAAAGCTAGAAAATATCTTTATCGCATAGTAAAAAGTGTGAACAACTGTTAACATTACTTGCATTGGAATGCAAGCAATTTCCCTAGTTTTTCAAGGCCGATTAAGTGGTTTCCATCCGTTCGTCTATCCGCTTTTCTTGTAATGCCTTTTAGGAAAATATATGTAGGTGAAGACTACGCTACGTAATCGATTGCAGAGAAGTAATGTCAACTATATACAGTAGATTTTAATCCGTGTGTTCCATTATTTGTTTATCACAGAATTCACATGCGACTTCGCATGATTTAGACTCTTTTTTACCCGCGACGGAACGGCGACTGTATATGTGTTTGGGGTGAGAGGTTGTTTGTTTGTTTGTTTGTTTGTTTGTTTGTTTGTTTGTGTGTTTGTGCAAATTACTATGTCAATTATTTCCAAAAGTATAAGTCCGATTTTGATACGGTTTTCTATGATAGGTTCAGGTTCAATTGGCGTATGTTCTTAGATATATTTTATCGTCCCAACTCACCAGGGGGCGCTGCAGTAAGCATTTTACGTGAAAACGAATGTTTTCAATTATCTCAAAAAATAGTAATCTGATTTCGATACGATTTTCAGTGATAGATTCAAGTTTAATTAGCGGATGTTCTTAGATATGTTTTATCGTATCAAACCACCAGGTGGCGCTGCGGTAAGCATTTGTTTGTACTTTTTTTGTATTTATTTGTCTAAAACCGAAACTACTGATCCGATTAAAAAGATTTTTCAGAAAAAGATTTAGCTTTGCTTGGCGCATATTTTAAGTTTTTTCTTTTTTTGATACGGGGAAAACTCACTAGGGGGCGCTGCAGTAAGCATTTGTTTATGCAAATCAAAAACTACTAGTCCAATTTAGATTAAACTTTCAAGGATAGGTTCAGGCTTAAATGGTGCATCTTTTCATATATATGTTATGGTGACCACTCATCAGGGGGCGCTGTAGTAAGCATTTGTTTGAGTATTTTTGTGTAAAACCAAAATTTTTCTTGTATTTATTTGTCTAAAACCGAAATTACTTATCCGATTGGCTAGAATTTTCAGAACTAGATTCAGCTTTGCTTTATGCATATTTTAAGATTTTTGTTTTTTTGTTACGATGGAAATTCACCAGGGGGCGCTGCAGTGAACATTTGTTTATGCAGAGCAAAAACTACTAGTCCGATTTAAATGAAACTTTCAACGATAGGTTTAGGTTTAAATGGTGCATCTTTTTGTATATGTGTTACGTTGACCACTCACCAGGGGGCGCTGCAGTAAGTACATTTGTTTGTGCAAAACTAAAACTACGAGTCCGATTTAAATGCAGTTTTCAATGATAGATTCAAGTTTACTTAGTGCATATTTTCATATATGTGTCATGTATGTTTGCTTAGTGCATATTTTCATGTATGTGTCAACTCTCTAGGGGGCGCTGCAGTAAGTAGCTACTGTAAGTAGCGACTAGTACGATTGGAAAGAGTTTTCAGTATTAGATTCCGCTTTGCTTAGAGCATGTTTTTAAATTTATATTACGGTGACAAATCACCAGGGGGCGCTGCAGTAAAATAAGGTAAGTGCAAAGCTAAAATGACGAATTCGATTTGGATGCAGTTTCAATGATAAGTTCAAGTTTAATTAGTGCATGTTCTTGGATATGTTTTATCGTGTTAACTCACCAGGGGGCGCTGCAGTAAACCCGATTGGGCAAAGTTTTTAGTATTAGATTTACCTTTACTTGGTGTATGTTTTTAGGTTTCTCTAACGTTAAGAACTCACCAGGGGGCGCTGCATTAAACATTTAATTATGCAAAGCTAAAACTACAAGTCCGATTTGGATGCAGTTATCAAAGATAGGATCAGGCTTAATTAGCGCGTGTTCTCGTATATGTGTCATGGTGACACCTCATCAGGGGGCGCTGCAGTAAGCATTTGCTTGTGTTTTTTGTGTGAAACCTATTTAGATGCGGTTTCTGTGATAGGTTCAGGTTTAATTGCTGCGTGTTTTTATATGCCATGTCACGAAATAAATTAGTTTGTTCAAAATCAAAAGTACCAGTGGGTTTTGTGATTTTCACTGATTTGGTTAGACTTAAGTGTCCTGAAAATGTTACGGTGACAATCTGCCAGGCGCTGTAATAAGCATTTTATAACCAGAATGCATTGGGTTTATAATTTCTTTTGGATTTGCATGAAGATTATTATAAAGTATTTCGATATTATGTAATAATATATAATGTGTATCTATTCACTTTAAAAAGGTTAAAATAAAAAGCAAAATTAAAAATTTTGAAAAAACCCACGACGGTTTAATTGTAATTGAAAAAGGATAAAATAACTAGAAATCCCCCGCCTAAAAAAATATATGTTACGAGATGATGGGGACAACTTCGTCGGGGGCTGCCAGTTGCAACTTCTATTTTAAATACAGTAGCTAACAGTATAAATTTCGTTCTTAAAGTTTTTAAAAGGAATACCAGTTATTAAAACTGTAAATTCATATTAATATTTTAATTTTTTGCTAAACCTGTTTTAATAGCATGAAAACCTATGAGAAGGTTTGTGCAAACTTAAAGTAATGACAAACAACTTTTAAGGTACTTCTTTGAATGTGAACGGAGATAAGATTAGTTAAAAATATTTTAATAGATTACCACTGCTATTTTAATAGTAGCTGTAATGTGTTCCTTGCAATATTTTTACAATTTAAGAGAATATTTTGTATTGTAGTTCTCTTGCCTTACGGTCCTTGGAGGTATACTGTTTTTGTATGTAAATCAACATTGCTCTACTGCGTTATTACAAAAAAAAAGACAACAATTGAAAATCTGAGGGTCTTATTCCGCAATATATCTATGAAATTATAAATTTATTTGTATATATCTTTATTTCTAAAACTAAATTACGTATTAATATATTACTAAGTTGTACTCAAATAAAATCTTGATATTCTGATTGCTAAATTTTTACTTTTTTTTATTGTAGAAAGGGAAACGAGCAGAAGGACTACCTAATGATAAGTAGTTACCTTCGCCCATGGACATCCACAAGATTAGAAAGGTTGTGGATGCGTTGCCGACCTTAAGGGGGTGGAGTAAAGGAGGGAAGAAGAATAGGGATGGTGGGAGTAAGGAAAGAGAGCTGGCTTTCATGCCATCGAACCGGAACACATCTCCAGATGTTTGGCGGTTCGTCTTTGACATGATAGTGGTCGCGAGCCAGTCGGAGAACAAATCTCCTACCACCAAGCTTCTGGGTTACCCGTCTTTAACGGGACGGGCTGCCCAGCGATGGAGGGGAATTGTATCCTAATCCGTTTCCTCACGGCTAATACAACGGGTAAATAAAACAACTACAATTTAAATAAAATACTTTCAGTTTAAAAAACTTTTTGTGACCACTAACTAGCAAGAGATAACTTAAAATTTATAACTCTACGTAAATTCTGCATAGTGTTTTTTACATAAAAAACACTTAATAGTATACTATCATCTATTTTAACCTCGTAAGAACAGAAGCTACTATTTAAAAGGCCGACTTAACTATAATACGTGTTGCGTGAACACAAAATCACGTCGAAGCGTCTCGGAACGGAAACGGATAATTTGTGGGAACATCTGCTTTTAATACTAGTGGCAAACAATTAGTCACATTATTTTACTGAATTCACACTAACTGCTTGGAACTAGGACAAAAATTGTGTTTCTATAAATTCATACTTATTGACTGTGTTAAGTTAATATATGTGGATTTATAATTTACGATTTTAAAAATATCAATATTCTTACATATTTTTAAAGGATTTAGTGTCAAAACCGCTTGAAGTGACAGAACCCAACCACGCGCTATGGCTTAGGTATTACAGCGAAGTATATAAATAACATAAAATCATTCAGAAGGAATCGAACCCACAATAATCACGCTGACAGTCAGACGCTATGTCACTGCGCCTCACTTAAACAACAAAAATGACAATTAAAAGTTTTTTTTTGTAAATTTTTATTTTTATAATAAATATCCGTCCATACATATGTGTGTATCTAAACGTTATTATACTGCTACTACTAAAACTACTACTTCTAATATTACCTACTACTGTGTACTGATTATTCGCTAGCAATAAAGTCTATTATTAAAACAATTTTTCGTTTTTTTATATTTTACTATTCTAGATTTTTTAAAATCTAGAGCTTAGTAAAGAAGCTCAACACTATATGTATATTGGACATTACCATAAATTATTCTGGCAGCAAATTCCTAGCTGTTTTCAAACATCGCAATAAATATTTGAGTAACGGTAACCTTGTGGTTAAGTTTTAGGTAATATCAAACGGTTAACAGTTGAAAACAAAATCGCGAATCTACGTAACGATTTGCATTCACATATAAACATTATTTTAGTTCTTTATTATTTAGTTAAAAATTGTAATATTTAATTTAAAATGTTCTTTTTTAGTAAAACAATTTATTTTTTGGAGATATGAGTTTTTATGTAAATTAAACTAAGTATTATAAAATTATAAACGCTATTTTTAATTTTTTTATGACGCCATGTTGGTGTAATGCAGGGGTTCCCCACCTTTTTTTGATCAAGGACCACTTTTACATGAATCTTGCTAGTACCACTATGTATGTAATCCTTGCAGTTTCTGTCATTTTGTAGATCTTTTTTTTAATTTAATTTTTTAATAGCTTCACGCTATATCCCGCACACAGCAGGGTAGGCAGAGGGAACCTAGTGTTAAGACACTCCGTTCCCCACTTTCCGCCGAATTCGGAGGCTTGCATGTTAAGTGGCGGAACTTAACGCCGCGCTTTACCTCGACACCAGAGCGAAGAAAATGGAAATATAATTTCCACTCCTCGAGTGGGAATCGAACCCACAACCAGTCGTTTACAGTCACACTCTTGTGCCACTGGGCCACGACTGGCCACATTTTGTAGATCGATGAGTTGTATAACTTTGAGTAGGGCTGAGTACAACACCCGCTAAATTTAAAATTGTTCGCGGACCAGTTAATCCCTTCTGCGGACCACTGGTTGGGAACCAGTGGTATAATGGGACAGCGTCTGACTGTAAATGCTATTGGTTTGATTCCCAGTTTGTAATATGACGAAATTATTATATTTAAATTATTTTCATTTCTACATTCTGGTACCTGTGATAAAGAGCGTTAAGTTCCGCCGAAGAAGGAAAACGGAGTGTATTTGACAGTATGTTCTCTCTGACTACCTTGTTATGCGGGACAAACGTGAAGCTGTAAAAAATTAAAACTTTATTTATATTAATTTATGTTTTCTTAATAAGTTGCAAATGATTTTTTGACTTATCTATGTAAATGCACAAATTAAAACATATCGGGCGTATTTGAACGAACGGTATTTTCGAATAACTTCCTATGTTGACATTCTAAGTAAGCCTATATATAGTCAATTATTAATGGTTGACGCCACTTGGTTCATAGAAATAATGTATTCAATTTTATACTGAAGCTCAATGACCTGAGTTATAAATAACATACCTTGGCGACGAAGTCGTCTATTGTATATAGTCATTTTACTTGAGACAGTAAATGGACTATATTACTGAATGATCATGAAAATTGTTTAATAAAATAACATAATATGTATCGATAATGGAGCTGAAGTTATTTAAGCAAATGTAGATTTTTTATAATTTAACAATCTGTCTATTTTAAACAAACCTCATTTGTCTATTTTAAATAATTATCTATAATAACTTTTATTATTTGTATATGTTAGTACAATAATATATTATTTTTAGATAATCTGTGACTTTAAAAAAATCTTTCACTCGGTAATTTTGATAAATAACATTTCTAGAAACTGACAGCATTATAAATCAATTTATAATAAGACGAATAAGGATAATGTTATTTTGCCTAGTTCTGCCGCTACAGTTGACACAGTGTTTGCCTTATATATACCGCACTTGATACCTGTCCAATGAATATCAAGTTGGTATAGGTAGGTATTTATTATTATATATAGAAATGTTGAACTTTTTAAAATTAAAAATTAAAAAAAAACTTAGATAATATAATTTGTATAAACTAATTACTTACCAATATTATTTTTGATTATATATACCTGTTTACTTAAATGAAATGTATTATTTTTAGATAATCTGTGGCTGTAAAATTACATTCACGCGGTAAATATGATAAATAGCAATTTTCGAAGTTTAGACTTCTAAATATCTAAGATAAAGCACAGCTTTTAAGTTCCGCCATTTTACACGCAACGTTATGATTTCTGGCTGAAAGTAGAGAACGGAGAATCTTGACACTACGTTCTCTATGACTACCGGCGACTATGCGGGAAAAAGAACCTGTTTTTTTTAGAAAATGACCGCAATCCAAATCCGATTTATAATACAACGAATAAGGATAATAATATTCTGCCTAGTTCTGCCACTACAGTTGACACGGTGTTTGCCTTATACATACATCGGCACTTTATACCTGTCCAATAAATATTGATACTAGTGTTGTACAAGCTTTTAAATTTCTCAAGACGTTCCGGCAATGTAATTTATTTCTGTTCAAGTAAATAAATATATTTTATTGTAAAAGCTAGTTAATTTTGATTTCTTAGCTAATAATCATTTATTAAATTTGAAAGTTTTATTACTTGTAATTTATTATTACTACGTTTTATAATTAATGAAAAGAATACACATACATATAATAGTATATTTTTATATGAATGAACAGAGGAGTAATCGATAACTTCATTTGATTGATTTGTTGTAAAGAAAAAAATAAAAATATACGGTGTAAACGGATAGTTGAAAGTTTGCAGATATAGTTTGGAACATAAATTGTATATTTCAACTTCACGCTTTATTCCAACAACAACAAGGTAGGCAGAGAGGTGTCAAAACACTCTGTTCTCCACTTTCCACCCAAGATACGTATTCGCTTCTACTATCGTTATTCAGTAGCAAAACCTAACGCCGCTCTTTATTTTTCACCAAAGCAGAGAAATGAAAATGATTTTAATACAATGATTCTCCTGTAAGGAAAGTGAACCCAGTACCATTGCGTCATACAGTCAGTCAGTTGAGTCAGTCAGTTGGAAAACATATACGTACATATGTATTTTATAAATTTAAAAATTGTTTTTTTTATGCGGTTTTGATAATTTTGTACACAAATTCCCTGAAAAATAATTTATCACAGTCAATTTCTCGTAAGTGGCAGATGAATAAAGAACATCACTGTTCATGACCTATATAACGACATTAATATTAAACTGTCCGGTTCATAACGGTGGATGATGACAAAATAAAATATTTTTTACTTAATATTTTTTTTATTACAGATATTCTCTTCTGCTCATCGCCTAGCAGAGTATACAGAGAGTCTTGATACTAAATGCATCAAGACCCCCCCAGTCTTTACTTTTCGCCTGAATTAAAGAATTTGCCTTTTAAATGGCGGAACACAACGCCGCGCTTTGCCTCGTTATCAGAGTAAAGAAATGAAAATAATGTAAATATAATTCTCCCGAGTGGGAATCGAATCCACAACCATCGCGCATTTAATCATACATTATCACACTGTGCCACGATGCCCTTTATCTTCTATCATATTGTAACAATAAGCATCTTATATATTACGTTTAATTTGTATCTTATATCCTTTACTGACCGGCCGATCGGACAAAGATGGAGTATGTATTGGTACTTTTAAAATTTTACAATGTTATTCACATACTAAGCATATTGAAAAAGGTAATTTTTGTGTAGGATAAAAATTTAAACGCAGCAGGATTCACCTTGCCGCGCCTCTTAAAAAACATCCAAGCGCTGCTCACTTAACTTTTTGCTAACAACAAGAATTAGTTGTAAACGACAGTTAAAAGACGCTTACAGTCAGACACTGCCCAAATGTATATAAGATACAAATTATATGTTAAGCGCACTGTATTTATGTGAAAATCTTTCATCTACAGTAAATTAAAAATGACTTATACGTACATTAAACAAAGAAATAAAAAAAGATTCACGCAGTTTTCCTTTTGAAGCGTTAAGTGAGAGCGTAGCGGCTCGTGTATCTGTTATTACGATGAAATAACAGCTTATTTAAAGCTCCTGTATGTCTCATACAAAGTCAACGTAGTAATCTTTTATTATATATATCATTAATGTTTATTTAAAAATATATATGAATTTAAGAATTTTCTGTTAAAGTAGAGTGTTAAACACTCCATTCTTTATTTTTTAAATTGTGCCCATTTTAAATATTGCAAATGTGAAACCTTATGCTTCCATTCGTGCTGTCAATTCGAGGACAAAAAATTGGTTGAAAATAACAATTCTTCTAACAAGGAATCGAATCCAAAACCACAATGCTAGGTAGGGAGGTTTTATTCAATATCAAATATATAAATAAGATATCCTAAAGAATCATTAGCAGCAGTAACCCCAGCAGCTGAGTGCGTCATCAGTAATTTAACGTGACGTCAAGACTCTATACGACGATATTTCAAACATAAACTCTGAGAGTCTAAGATTAACTAATTAATAATATGATATGGCACATTTTTCCCGCATAAGGCAGAGAGAACTTAGTGTCACTCTCCGCCAGAAGTCGACACTTGCATGCCGAAAGGTGGAACTCAACTCTATATATATTACATAAATAAGATATCCTAGAAGAATAATCGTCAGCATTAACTTCCAGCAGCTAAGTGCGCTATCAGTGATTTATCGTAAACCTCCGCTACGACTTGCGCAGACTACGATTTTATAATCGATCATGCTTAACGCTTTTTCTATAGCTGTCAGATTTTATTTAATTGCATATCAATGTCCATTTTGTTGTTGTTTGGTTATCAATTATACTTAACAGGTTATATTGTAATGTATTTTTAAGTACTTATAGGTATACCAATTTAAATTACTGTATAACGTTATATGCTACAAATAGCCATTGTAGCTCAGTGGGACAGTCTAATTATAAACGCTAATGGTTAGAAGAGATTTTCACAAAGGAAATGATTGTATTATTTTTTTTTCATATTTCCGTTCTGCTGAGTGAAATGCGTGTTAATTTCCACTAATCAACACGCAAAGTTTTCATTTCGGGGAGAAAGTAGAGACCGGAGTGTCTTAACACTAGCTAAATAAAGCTTATCCTGTTGCTACAGCGGGGAGAAAACGTGAAGCTACTAATTTTTTACTCTTTGTTTTACTTCATGCTGTATCCCGCATACAGCAGGGTAGTCAGAGGGAACCTAGTGTTAAGACACTTCGTTCCCAACATTCCATTAAATTTTGGGGCCATTGAGTGTCCAGTGGCGGAAAACAAACTCAAACCTGCGGTTTGCCTCGACACCAGAGCGTAGAAATTGGAAAAATGGAAATAATATATATTTCCACTTCTCTTCAGGAAATCCAACCCACGACCAGTCACGTTTACAGTCACACTTACGTGCCCCTGCGCTACGACAGGCCTCAACTCCTTTTTTACATTTTAATAATTACCTCATTATGGCATTGAAAGTTTTAATTGAACTGTAATATGTCAATCTGAAAGCCATAGTTATAGTTCGCCTATAGTTGCCTAATGATCATTGCCCACAATATCAGGGAAATGTACAAAGACAATAAAAAATACTATTAAAGTCATTTTTAATATCTCTCCTTACTTTTAATGAAGATTTATCACTCATTGAAAATAAGCCGATAGCGCCGATAGCATCTTCACTTCCGTCTTCGGAGCTTTTCCAAATAAACACAATACGGTGCTATGGCGCAATATAATACCGTCTGCGTCGCTCGGCGCCAAGTTATTAGAAAAACAAATCTTAATTGTGGAATACTCATAGGTATAAGGTTTATATGAAATATTTCTAGTTTTAAAGTTAATTTATTAGTCTTATTTTTATTTTCCGCTTCACGCTCTTTTGCATACCATGGTAGTAGGCACAAGAAAAATTTAGTCTAAAAATTCAACTTTTTGCCTGAAGTCGCCATTTCTCGTTGAGTGGCGGAACTTAACGCCGCGCTTTATCTTACTGGTCTGAAAAAATGAAAATAATTTAAATATAATCATTACTTCGAGTTGGAATCGAACCCACAAAAATAGTTAAAAATGTAGTCACGTTTACAGTCTGTCTCACTCGCGTTACGAAAGCATCATATATTATGAATATACTCGTATTATTCCAATATGTTAAGCTTATCTTAATTTTGATCGGATCCCTTAACGGAATTATTCTCGTTTCTTATGAGGATGTAACAGAACTGTTACAGCTCAATCGTAATAACCTTTAGTACGCAATAGTCATAAACAATGCTTACGCTTATACCGAGTAATGGTAGGGTAATTTATTGATTCCATTCTTGATATCTGTATAGCGGTGAATTAAATGCATTTGTTTTTGACCTTTTATTGTTTAATAAATTGTGTTAGAAAGAAATCTTAATAATTTCATGTTTTTATATCTAAATATCGACGGGTCCTGAGCAGACTAGTGCAAGCGGAAAGAAAAATAACTTTGCAATTTTATCAAGTGTGCGCAACCCGAAGCCCTTAGGTCATATATGGCCCGCAAAGCGTTTATTTATTTATATTACAGATATTTTCCCGCTACTTTTTACAAATTATATAAAAATGTCATTTCGTCTCGCTAATTTCAAAGGACAGGCCCGTTGCTAAAAAGATGAACGCCAAATAATTGTACCGAATCATAGTTATGTAGTGGATCAGTGATTGAATGAGAATATATAACTTCTTATATTTTCTCCCAGCCAAAGAGAGATGTTTTAAATTCAGACGGAAAGCGGATATTAGGGTGTGTTGACACCAAGTTTTCCCTGCCTACACTACTATTCGTAAAAATGCTTAAATTAAAAAAAAAAGGAAAAGCATTACCGTTATAAAAATGATACAAGGAAAAATAGATACTAGGTTTATATTATAAAATGTGTTGCAATTAAACAATGAATAATATATATTTCTACGTACTCAAGATATTTATTTATTCGAAATTTGCGGTCGGTACTAAAAATCCCATCATTATTTCCTTATACATTATCCGACGCCATCATGGCGTGGCGTGGCGTGGTGAGACAGTGCCTGACTATAAACGCAATTATAATTGAATTGTTATCACTTTTGCTGCGGTAAAACAAGGCAAGGATTTCAGTTTTAATACATAGAAGCAAGCGAAAAGAATAAATAGAGTGATCGTAGGTCACATTTTCTGTTTTTCTTTTATCTTCACGCTTTTTCTAGAAGGGTGGGGTAGACAGATAGAACCTAAGTCAAGATTGCGAGTCACCTTTCCATTTTTCGCCCAAATCTGAGACATTGCGTATTGATTGGCGGAACTTAGCACTGTACTTTATCTTGTCACCAGTACAGTGGCAAGTAACAAAAAATCATTTAAAATATAATCGTTACCACGAGTGGTAATCGACTCCACACCCATCATGTCAGACGCTGTTACAATGAGCAACGATGGCCTCTTAACATTTTCTGTATCATACAAAAACACAATTAATTGTAATACAAAATAAATCAAGGAAATCCACTAATAAATAATAGATAAAAATATGAGAATTCACAAAGCTAGCCGAAGGTAAGATAAAAGTCCCGTTTTACACCGTAGCGTAGCTGTGTTATCTGCAACAACATATTAATTTAATTTATCTCAAAGTCGAACTACATCTAAATTACTCTATTAGTCGTGGGATCAATTAGTACTTTATTGAGCATGTACTTAGAGCCTTAATTGTTTCTCTAGACGTAAGACGCTTGCGTTTCTGTCCCGCAAAGCTGCTTTGTAACTTTATTCAGATTGTGAGACGCACATCTTGGTCTTATTTACTCGGGATTTATCGTCGTAAGAGTCTTAGACACTTATGATAAATGATTACAGTATAAAGTGGCTTAAGAACGAGTAAAATATACTTTAAATAACATATATTTTCAGAGAAAGAATAAAAATTTATATTTATAATATTTTTTTTGGTTCAAGTAGTTATACTTGATATATAATATAAAAATAAGATCAAATTCAAATCCATAAAATTAATGCTCTTATGGCGAGGCGCAAAAATTTTTGCACTAAATGTTATATAACTTAAAAGGTTATTTAAAGATTTTTAAATAAAAGATTGTTTTGGAAGCTTAGCTTACTTGAAATGTCGTATGTTACCGTAAGCAGGTTTTTTTTTTAAATACTTTTCTCAATTTTTTTGTCAACTTTTCGCTTTTGCTATCTTTGACCGGTTAGCAGAGTAGTCAGAAATAACCTAATTTATTACTCCTACACTGTTCCTCCACTTTGCGCCCAAATTCAAGATATGGCCTGTTTAGTGACCAACCATGTCCTGATTTGATAACCAGAATGGCGAAAGAAAATGATTATTTTTTTTTATTAGCTTCACGCGGTTTCCCGCACACAACAGGGTAGACAGAGGGAATCTAGTGTTAAGACACTCCGTTCCTCACTTTCCGCCAAATTCAGAGGCATTGCGTGTTAAGTGGCGGAACTTAACGCCGCGCTTAGCCTCGACACCACAGCGAAGAAAATGGAAATATTAAATATATCCAGTCCTCGAGTGGGAATCGAACCCACAACCAGTCGTATACAGTCACACGCGTGTGCCACTGTGCAACGACTGGCCCCATTAAATTATCATAATTATGATAAAACCTGAGTAAGAATCGAAGCCTCAATCCACCGAGATAGCCACTGCGCTACGAGATCCACTTTTCAATTTTTCAAAGTTCAAAGACATCTCATTGTTTCATAAATTATCGCTATTTGAATCAATTAAAATATTTAACTAGGCGCACAGCGTAATGAATGCCCATTCAATATGTTTTTAATCAATGAGATATTTTATTTCTTACATGCTTACGTTTATCTATTTTGAAGTTTAATTAAAACTGCATTAACGTTTAATTACAACAATTCTACTATGTATATATAAAAAAATAAATAAAACAAGTATTAAATTAGAAAAGGCATTGCGTATTATAGAGGTATTATTTCATGTCTTGTCCCTAATTATATTCTAGTTATACTACTTATTAGTATTGATTCCAGTCGTGGCGCAGTGGTACAAAGTGTGACTGTAAACGACTGGCTGTGGGTTCGAATCCCACGCGAGGGGTGGAAATATTCAATGTTTCCATTTTGTTCGCTCTGGTGCCGAGGCACGCAAATAGAAAGACACGCAATGCCTCCGAATCTGGCGGAAAGTGAGGAACGGAGTGTCTTAACACTAGGTTTTCTGCCTACCCTGCAATGCGCGGGGTACAGACTGAAGCTAAAAAAAAAAGAAAAAAAAAAAGTATGCCTAAGTGAAGTATTGAGATACAGATAATAACAACGGGCATTACGTGAACTAGTACTTGTATACCGAATAAACTTTGCAAATGTAAACCAACACTTACAGGTTTGACATTCTTTATAACGTAAAGAATTTCTCAAGTTTATAGAAAAATATTAATAATAATTTTAATAAAGATGTTAATAGAAAAAAAAAAATACGATTGTAAACTAGTATATCCAAAACGATGAAAGTGAACTATCAAGATATTTTTTTGGATTATATTTTAAATTGTTTTTTTGAAAGACTGCACACTCACTTATATTGTACTACTTTTTTGTTTATATATAATACTTATATCTCTGCTTTATTAAACCAATAGTATTATACGGCAGGATAGTAAAAAAGAGCATTAGGTTCTAAGTTAGTTCGCAATATTGTCATTAATGATGCGTGTCAACACATCCTGTATAAACGTCGCGCAATTGAATCCCGGGATTCGCAGAATCGTGCCCACACGCGAATCTATTAAGGAGTTCTCTTCCATGCTTCCTTACCCTGTCATTATTTAATTGTGCCTTTCGAAAATAGGTAATTAAAACCGAATATTTAACAAATTTGACATTGTGTCACATTCAAAATTATAAATAAATTTCTAAGGCACCAAAAGTTAATTACAATATACTTAAACGGAACATAAACAAGTAGAAATCATTGTAAATATAAATGACTGCGCTTAGTTTCGCCACTCAACGCGCAAAGTATAACGCAGAGATTGTCTTGACGTTATGCTTTTTTTGACTATCATATTATGTTGAAAAAATCGTGAATCCTTAATTCCGTAAAAATACACCAAGTTAACAATAATAAAGAATAACTTTATATATGCGTATAAAAAATGTATGTTTTTTGTAGCTTCACGCTTTATTACACAGCAGGGTAGGCAAAGGTCCGCCCAGGCCCGCGGACGATTGGGGCAGTGCCCGAGACCTGGGCTAGTGGTGGCTAAGGAGCACCGTCAAGTTTTTAGTGGGTAAACGGAGGAACGAACCGGAGTCCCACATAACCGCGTCCGGGTCCCCACCCCGGGCGGGTATCCGTAACGGATTTTCCTGACGATAAAAAAAAAAGGGTAGGCAAAGGAAACCTAGCGTTAACACACTCCGTTTCCCACTTTCTGCCGAATTCGGACGCATTGTGTGTTAAGTGACGAAACTTAACACCGCGCTTTGCCTCCACACCAGAGCGGAGAAAATGGAAATATTAAATATTGACTATCTTCGAGTCGACCCCACAACCAGTCTCTTTACTGTCACATTTTGTACCACCACTGCGCCACGACTGGCCTTAAATGTATAAAAAATATAAAATAATACTATATCAAATTAATTGTGCACAGATGAGAGTTTAACAGTCTAGAAATAAAGAAAATTATCTGCCGCATCTATTATTCAGGAGCGTAAACTTAATGCCTGCAATTCGCTGCGGCGGTTGGCTTACATCCAGGACGACTCATAAAATATTACCGCTCTTGCAGGGCCACTGTCGACGCAAATTGCACTTTTGGCAAATTTACACTTGGATTAATTCTTATTTCTTTTTAAATAATGATTTTAACGTCTATAATGTTTAATTGTAAATGCGATCGGTTGTGGGTTCGATTGTTACTCGGGGGAATGATTTTTTTTAGCTTAACGCTGTATCTTGCACACATAGTAAGGTAGGCAGAAGGAACCTAGTGTTAAGACACTCCGTTCCCCACTTTCCGATAAATTTGGAGGCATTGGGTGTGAAGAGGCGGAACTTAACGCCGTGCTCTGACTCGGCACCGGAGCGAAGAACATGGAAATATTAAATATTTATACCCCTCGAGTGAGAATCGAACAAACGTGCCACGGCTGGCCCCAATTGGAATGACTGTATTGGAATTATTTTTGTTTCTCCACTTTGACTAGACAAAGCGCAGTGTTAAGTTTCGCTACAATGTCTGTTTTAGGAGGAAAGTGGAGAACGGCAGGTCTTCACAGTAAAATCTCTCTAAATATCCTGCTGTGCGGGAAAGAGCGTGAAGCTACATTTAAGGTCTAAGTATTTTTAAAGATATTGTTGACTCGATCTCATCTAAATGTAATGTTAAAGCAAGGTAGTGCTTCAATATTTAGGTTAGCCTTTAGTTAACTTTGCGCTAAAAATGAAAAAAAAAACCTGGAAAATATCAAAAGCAGCAACGCAGCTATTCAACGCAACCCTACTCTATTGACCAATGGGATTTTATTCGATAATTGGATAGAAAGCTTGAAACACGTAGAAAAGAACCAAAAAAAAAATAACACGCAGGCATTTTCAAAGAGCACGTCGGTTAATCGGTGAACAAACCGTGAATTTTGCATTCATAATTTACTAATTAAATTGAATTACCTACTAGCGATAATATACATTAAAGTTTTATAGCGTTTAGCATAACGTAACTAATGGTGTTTACTCACATCGAACAAATAACTATTATCTCGAAATTAAATACACAGTGACTTAAAGCCTTGATGTCTGGTTTAAAAAGACACTTCATAGTTAAATAATATTTAATTATTTTAAAATTTTTTTTTTTAGCTTCACACTGTGTCCCGCACACAGCAGGGTAGGCAGAGGGAACCTTGTGTTAAGACACTCCGTTCCCCACTTTCGGCCGAATTCGGAGGCTTGCGTGTTAAGTGGTGGAGCATAACGCCGCGCTTTACCTCTGATACCAAAGCGAAGGAAATGGAAATATTAAATATTTCCACTCCTCGAGTGGAAATCGAACACACAACCAGTCGTTTACACGTTCACGTTAGTCACACGTTCGTGCCACTGCGCCACGACTGGCCCCTATTTATATATACAGGTGAAAGAAAAATATATATTGACTCATGTCTTCTTTTGAAACAAAGCTATTATTTTCATCATCTATAATTTATATGAAAATCCTCGCGTCGTCGCGTCGTGTTTAGACGTTTAGACGTTATCTCTTTCAGTAATCGGATATCCACAAAAAGGCCTATACAAAGTCTATTACAAAATTACACTTTAATTTCAAAATGGCTATTTATATTGAGTTAAAAGGTAATTTAATACGCTGAAAGGGTTCCAGACTGATAATAATCTGGTTCTAATTGCATAAAAATATTTTGTATGGGAAAGTAGCCTTTCTTTTATGGCAATACAGGACAAAACAGTTTGTGAGTAATGTAGATTGTAATTTTTCAATTTTAGCCTTCCCTTAATTAGGGGAAGTGGTGGTAAATTACTATTCTACACTTCGGTCATTTTTGTTTTGTCTTTCTTATCCACATAGTGATATAAAATGAATATGGTATAAAATGTTAATTAATACTGGTTACTTGTAATTTACATAAATTGCACTGAATATTTATAACTTTAGAATTATGCATATTGAGGTCGGGGTTGATGGTTGTGGGTTTGATTCCCATCCAGTGGAATTATGTTATAATATAAATGACTTTCATGTCTGCTCTGGTACGGCAAAGTGAGGGTTTAAGTCTTGGTACACAGCTTGGTGGTGGTATACAGTCACGGAATAGAGAAAAAAGTAAAGAACGGAATGTCTTAACATTAAGTTACCTCTGCGTACTGTGCTATGCGGGAACAAGCATGAAACTGTTTTCTATATAGACATATGCAGACTGCTGGAAAACAAAACTATTTATAACAAAAAAAAGTGTTGGCAGTCAGTGAACTGAGTCGTGGTGCAGGGGCACAAAGTGTGACTGTAAACGCGACTGGTTGTGGGTTCGATTCTCACTCGAGGGAATGAATTATTTATTTTTTAGCTTTCATTACTTTGTCGAAGCAAAACACGGTGTTGAGTTCCGCCACTTAACGCGTAATATCTCCAAAATTCGGCGGAAAGTGGGAAACAGAGTGTCTTAACACTAAGTTTCCTCTGTCTACCATGTTGTCTGCGGGGGATACAGCGTGAAGCTAAAAAAATAAAAACAAAATCTTACAAAACTATAAAAGATACTATTATTTGTACTTGATATTTTCATTAATTTATGATAAAATACTTTTATTAGCAAATCCATGCGTATTTCTAAACGCTTATGTAAGTACATTTGCTGGCTGAATGGACGCCGTAATAAGCTCAAGCAAAAGGGAAACCTGTAAATTAATTATTAATATGTTATTTCTCTTTCAAGTTCTAGACCCTAGAGTAAACTTGTTCAGGCGTGGAGCTCAAAGCGGGAGCTCAGAACTTGTAGAAACAACTCGCAAGGTAGAGTCGGCGAATAGAATCAAATTTCCAGATCGAATTACTAAAAGCCAGAAGTTAGGATGTTTTGCTTTAATATGGCTTTGCTGTAGTTGCGTTTTCTATTGTATTTCGTGTATAATTTGATACCTGTAAAGCATAATTGAAACATCGATCGTTGTGGGCTTCTAGGTTATGAAGGAGCTTACTATAAACGCGAAAGCTTTTGCGGTCTTATTAGACTTGTTTTGAAATGTTTAATTTTGAAATATTACTAACTAAGCAAAAACTGAAGAATAATCTTTGATTGACATCTTTACTTTATTTTTTTATTTTAAAAGCTGATTTTAAATGAACTGTTACTACGCGAAATTTATTCAAGTCTGGGAACTCTGATCGGTGTTACGACTACTCTATGTTACACGCTTTGCTCTACAACAAAAATAGGATATGTAAAACAAAAAAATAGAATAAAATACATTCTAGTTGGTGAAATATATTCTTGTCGCCATTAAAGGAGCTTTAATGGCTCAATAGTTAAATACCCCATGCATTTCAAGTCGAAACAGTCACAGTAATATGAGACGCTATCCCCGGGGGCTATTGGCGAGACCACTCTTAGAACAAGTATACGAGTACACTTGGTTGGGAAGAAAAAGATCTATAAAAGCAATGCTTGGGTTGCAGATTCGAAAATGTCTTGCAATCTATTTTTTCTTGGTATGAAGTTATTTTAAAAGTTAAGGAAGTTTTTTTAAAAAGATACGATACGACTTAATTAATATATTTTTGTATTGTCGGTTCTAGCTTCAATTTTTTGTTTGTTCTTATTTTTTTTTTAGCTTCACGCTGTATCCCGCACACAGCATGGTAGGCAGAGCGAACCTAGTGTTAAGACACTCCGTTCCCCACTTTCCGCCGAATTCGGAGGGTTGCGTGTTAAGTGGCGGAACTTAACGCCGCGTTTTACCTCGACACCAGAGCGAAGAAAATGGAAATATTAAATATTTCCACTCCTCGAGTGGGAATCGAACCCACAATCAGTCGTTTACAGTCACACGCTTGTGCCACTGGGCCACGACTGGTCACATTTCTATTATTTTGGTATTTGTAGGTTTAAATCTTCTTTATAATAGTAATTATACCTATGTATATTGAAATATAAAAGTATCATCGGAGTAGCTGAGTAAATCGTTGTTCAAGCAAGCACTCAGTCTATCAAAAAACATGAAAAACTTTTAAATCGTGAAGATTAAAAATTATCATATATTTGAAATTAAGCGTAATAAATATAACCAAATTATACATATATAGGAAATATACAGCACACATTACAACTTTAATTATTATATAAATTAACATATTAAATAGCTTATATACTAAATCGTAAATTCTATGATAATCTTCAACATAAGTTGCCCTTTATAAACAATTTTCATAGAGATTAACACTTAAGTCGTGTTATACTCGTACACGGCATTACTGTTCTACACCTGTTAATAAATCACTTTGACGTATCATTACAAGCTGTTCCCTTCACACCTTCGCCCAATCAATTTTGAGTGCCTCAAAAATTATAACTGTCATATATTATTCAAATTACTATGCGCTGTAACTGTTTTCCATTTATATTAAAATTTTAATTACTCGAATACATTAATCTCTGTTAGTACCTAAGTTGTACGGAAATCACAAGAATAATTGTGATTTGACGTTTTTTAAGTTGGAATAATATGGACGGTGTTAAGATATTCCGCAATTATGCATATTTTATACTAATACTTGGTATGATTGGTATGGTTTCACGGTCAATGTATAAGTAATTTGTGAAAATAACTGTAGAAGTATTCTACTTTTTATTTATTTAATTATTTCGAATGAGATAAACAATACACTTGACAGGGGTTGTATTTTATGATTGTATTTATCTGAAGCCATCGTGGTGCAGTGAGATTAAGTTTGAGTATAAATATAGTTAGTTTGAGTTCGATTCCGAATTGGGGATGATATTATATTTAAATTGTTTTCGTTTGTCCGCTTTGGTGCGTAATACAGACTCCATTTCAGGAGAAAAACGCTGTTATGTGAAAAAATGCTACTTTATCAATAATTATTCGATAACGACTATCATTTATTTTAAAAAAAACTTACTTTAAAAATATCTTGAAAACTCAAGAAGTTGTTATAATTTGAGTTTATGTAATAAGATATTCAAATACATTTTATATTTTTTTATTTATAAATTTATTTTACTATAGTAATACATGGTAGTAATAGCTTACTACTTGCACAGTTTACGCGATACGAATACGAAATATTTTTAGTAAATATTACTTAAACATATATTTTTTATGATTATTATAAATTCTTATAAACTCGAATATATCAAATGTTATTTTAGGTTTATTTTGTAAATTATTTCTGAATAATAATGCCACCAATTAAAATAAATATACGATATACTAAGATTGTTTTAGTTTTTAAAAATAATTTGACGGTAAACTATTTTTTATAAAACTAACAATTAAATTATAGTTTTCCTTATTTTATAATAATATGAAATTCTTAGTATTATTTTATTTTTTGACTTACTGCGTGGAATGTATGCTTTTGTTTTCCCACACTTCGCATATTAATATGAGAAATGAACGTCGTGAGGCTATTGTTTTGGCGCGGCTGACCACAGTTCATGGTAAAATATAATCGCAATTTATTATTCCGGCCGCAATACAAAATATGTCACTATAATAAAAAAAAAAACATTAAAAATTTGAAACCCGTAACAGTAAAATAATAACTATTAAATTCTGACGCCTGTAATAGTAAAAATAATGTAATTTTCCCCTAACTTTTATAAAATATTATGTGAGAAACTGACCTTATGTAGTTCTGCATCGTTGACTCTAACGATTGAGCAAAAAAGCCCTATGATGTGGTGAAGAAGCACTAAAAATTTAAATTAAAATTACGTTTTCACGGCCCGATCGTGGACGTAAACGTGCGTTCTACTTGAAAGCCGCGGTATATCTGATAGTCGCCGGCTCGCGCGGCTGCTCTTGAACTTGTGTTCAGTCTTGACAGGTTGCATTGGTCTGCACACCGTTGCATTTACGACAGAATGGAACTAACCGTGTTGTCGCATAGTGTTAGGTTAAAATTTAAGTGCAATTAACGATTAAATATTAAGAATTCTTTATTTTGTAATAATATAAAAGTATTTTTTATCTATGGTTATTGGATAGATATGTGGATCTAATTGTGACCACGGACTACTGTAAGCTTTCTAAAAAAATTAATCCAATTAAAAGTAATTTTATTTCTAAATGTGTAATAAACGGCAAATACAAAAAATCTTATTATATCTTTTTAAATCTTATGTGAATTCCCGACAAACATTTGTTTGTCACATAAAAATCAAAATAAAAAAAATAGTTGTTAATTTTAATACTACGTTACAATAAGTAAAGAATTAATCGTTAATTGCTATTTTCGCTCAAACAAATGATCAATTGTCATGATTACAATTAAATTTTGACTAGCACTGGTCCACCCTGACGTCTGGAAGTCGAAAACTCGAAAGAGATGCGGTCTCTACATTTCTCTTTATTATTTATAATGAAACTTTTGAAATATGGTGCGGCGTACGCGTACCACTTTAACTTTGAAACTGAAAAAGTCTACTGCCTCATAGAAATAAATTTTAAAATTGTCAAAATTAAAATTATTCAAAAGTGTCGGCCATTTTCTTAAATAAAAAAATAGAACCTATAACCTTTTATATTATATTTAAATTATTCTTATTTCTCCGCTCTAGTACTTAAGACGTTAAACATTGAGTTCAGCCACTTAACACGCAATATCTCCGATTTCGGGCGAGTTTTCCCTGACTATCCGACTATGTAGGATACGTGAGGCTGCAAAGAACCTATAAAAATTGACCCTATACAGGGAAAGCGTATAGCGTGTCACGTACAAAGTCGTTTGAAATCACAGTAGCATAATTTAGCGTGGTGGTAGCTTTTATTTGCGGTGCAATTAAATGAATGCGCTCATTAGTGCATTGGAGCGAACTAGACGCTGCACTGGTCAGAAGTGATTACGTGAAGTTATTTGGGGTTATTTTATTTGAACATGTTCAGCGTAATCGTTTTTTTTTCTTTCTTGTAAGTAATGCTGGCTAGCAAAAAATACGTTGAGATTTTTATTTACTGTGGATTCTCTATATTGAAAAATGTAAACTGTTATTATAATTACACAAACAGTATTTTTTTAGCTTCACGCTGTATACCTCAGCAGGGTAGGCAGAGGGAAGCTAGATTTAAGACACTCCGTTTCCCACTTTTCGCCGAATTCTGCAGACATTGAGTGTTAATTGGCGGAACTTAACACCGCCTTTGCGTCGACACCAGAGCGAAGAAAATGGAAATATTAAATATTTCCACTCCTCGAGTGGGAATCGAACCCACAACCAGTCGCTTTACACTTTTTGCTTCTGCGCCACGAATTGCTCCAACCAATATTTATAATAATAAACAGTATTTATTATTATCAATATTATCATAATATATAAATTAATAAACATTGTGCCAATGTTTAAAAAAAACTACTAAACTTTGAAAATGTGCCTTCATCCTTAGGCTTCACAATGAAGTACTGTACCGGTTCATAATAATCAGCGACGCACTGGTATTTAGGTCAAAGGTATTGGACGCGCCTTAACTTAAAATGACAACTGGCAATACTTTGTATAGGAAAAAATGTTGCCATGATTTGAAACTTTTTCATAGCTTTTAAGTTAATATAATGAAAAAAATGATTTTATTTATTTATTAAGTTAATACAATTTAACATGTTTTTAAATTAACCAACTACTTGTTACATTTTATATACGATTAATTATTTACCAACCATTTCATGTATTTGCAATTAAATTTACGTTCAGTAACACAGACAGGATGACCTCTGCATGACCACATTAATTACAAATACGATAAATTATTTAAATTAGGTATATGGTTGCCATTGACAGGAAGTAGGAGCTTTTTCTTTTTTAGAGTACAGAAGTTATACCTATCCAAGTGACTATTTAGAGACTGCCATATATAAGATTATTGCCATATATACGATTAGCTTTTATCTCCTATTGGCCTTTTAGGACTTTTTGAACTCTACATAATAAAATATACTATAACTAAAACATAATAAAATATAGCCTATAGCACTCCTATATAGTGTAGCTTTCTAACTGTGAAACAACTTTTATGATCGTTTCAGTATTTTTGAAGATTAGCCCTTACAAACAAAGTTACAAACTTTACCTCTTTATTATATTAAATAATAAGTAAAGTAATATGAAAATTACGTATTATTGTAACAGAACAAGTACAAAAGTAATCTTATATAAAACTTTACTATTATCTAGAAAATAAAATTTTCTATTTAATTTGTAACTCTATATATGTACATATATGTGAGTGCACTATAATATATCATAGCACAGTGTGACAGCATCTGACTGTAAGTCTGTGTGGCTTAAGTTCGATTTCTACTCAGGGAATTGATTATATTTAAATTATTTTCATGCCCTGGTAATGATGTCAATGATGAATGGCAGAAAGAATGGAGTGTCTTGACTCTGTATTCTCTCTGCCTACCCTGTCAAGCGGAAGAAAACGTCAAGCTAAAGAATGAACATATTTTCTTATATAGCAATGAGCATGGAGTCGTTGCGCAGAGGCACAAACTGTGAGTGTAAAGCGACTGGTTGTAGATTCGATTCCCACTCGAGGAGTGGAAATATTTATTTCCATTTTCTTCGCTCTGGTTTAAAGGCAAAGTGCGGCGTTAAGTTCCGCCACTTAACACACAATGCCTCCGAATTAAGCGGAAGTGAGGAACGGAGTGTCTCAACACTAGGTTCCCTCTGGCGGCAGTGTGCGGGATTCAGCGTGAAGCTAAAAAAAAGAATGAACATATTTTTTTATTTTCTTCTGCATAAATCGAATAGTGAGTGACTACCTTAAAATATAATTAACCGTTCATTTCCCATTTGGGATAAAGTGTAATTTAACACCATATAATTCACAGGTATTAATACAATTTGACCAACAGCATTAAAGCCAAAGAAAATTATAGCAATTTAATAAAAAATGTATACTACGAGTAGCCATCATGATATTTAAGCTAAACGATTTATTTCGGCTATTATATGAGCATTAGCACAGTTTAAAACACTTACATATATAGTTAGAGAGCAAAAGTGTGGCTTTGAAACAATTTTTTCATTTGGAATAAATGGGGCAAGATAAGAGCTATCTTAGTAAGGTAGTTAAAGAGGACCTAGGGCCAAGACACTCCCGACTTCTAGTTTCCTCCCGAAATGGTAATATTGCTTGTTGAGATGCGGCGTGCTTTATTTTAGGTAACACAGTGGAGAACTGGAAAAACATTATCATTCCCCCGAATCGAGCCCACAGTCATTGCTTTTATAGTCAGACGGTTTCCCACTGCACCACGACTTTTTTTTTGTCGCTGGGAAATGCGTTAACGCAGATAATCCGTACGCAAAGCCGGCAGACCTACCTTACGTCTTGATTTTAAAATAAACAATTAAAGGTAGAATTCGCTGTCATCATACTGTGCAATATTCAATCAACTTTGAATGTGCTATTACACAACAAGATCAACTGTGAAAAAGTTAATATTATCGAGGAAGATGGTCAGGGGAATACACAAAGCAGGATATTTCGATCCCGCGTATACTGATGATTCCAACGGACTTACCATTAATTCCGTGCTCTTGCGATGACGATATACAAATCGCAGGCGTATATCGTTGGAAGTTTGTGGAATTAAGTTTCCTTGTATGTCACTCACCAACCATCATTAAAATTATATGTTTTTTTTTAGCTTCACGCTGTATCCCTTGCGGGGTAGTCAGAGAGAACGGAGCGCCAAGCGCTACCGTCCCTGCATACTTCTTTCGCCTCGTCTAAAATTATATGTATAAATATTTTTTCCTAGAACATTTCTTTGCGTAATCTTTAAAGCTTTCTGTTAATTATTGTTGAGTACCGTCGGTTCGCCGGGTCTGCGGGCACAGTATGTGTAAGACTCATATACTGGCTAAATGACAGACAATGAACAGTCGAAGCTACGTGGTCATAAAAAGTAAAAAATTGACATGCGAGTACTTATTGGAGTGTGTAAGTAAGCACTAGAAGAATTTTCGATTTTCCAAAATTTGAACGGGAGCGGAATAGACGAGGTTTTACGTTTCATTGTCCACGCAAATAAAGTTACCGGCTGAGTTGTAACTCATATATATGTAATATAAATTAAAAACTTTCTCACTAACTAACTTAATTATATAGTTTTCTATCACAAACCTTATAAGAGTTTTATAAGATTTATCTCCAAGAAATAAATATTTTCTGACTAATGATAGAAACAAATGTTAACGTGTTTCTCCAGTGATTATAACATGGCCATGTTTGTTCAATTATCTGGTAAATACTTTTCTTTTCGATTTATCTACTTACAAGTATATTTATACAACTTTCCTCTTGTTCTTATAAACCACCGCAATACCGCGCATAACGTGAGCTTCGTGTCGTGAGCTTCATTTTTTCTGCAATAGAAAATATTGTAATCATATATTGAACATATGTAATTTAAGGTACACAAGTGTAACAGTTATTTCTAGATACCTGCGAGGGCTGTGGCATAAATAATCTAATTTGAGTGAAAATTTGGCTAATCAAAAAAAAAGATATTTTTTATTTATGAAAGGGGGCAAATGAGCATAAGGACCACCTGATGGTAAGTGGTTACCTTCGCCCGTGGACATCCACAACATTAGAAAAGTTGTGAATGCGTTGCCGACCTTAAAGGGGGAGGAGGAAGAGAGGGAATGGGAATGGAGGGAATAGGGAGAGGTGACACATCATCAGATGTTTGGCGGTTCGTCTTTGACATGATAGTGGTCGCAGTCGGAGAACAAATCTCCTACCACCAAGCTAATGGGTTACGCGCATTTTACGGGACGCTACCCAGCGACGGAGGGGAATTGTATTCTAACCCCTCCCCCCACGGGGGAGTTATTACTATAAATACTTTTATTTACCTACTTCATACATAATATATTTATATATACTACTATGTCGTATATTATAATTACCTAATTACTATAAAAATATTCATATAAAACATTATGATACCTGCTCTGAATGCCCTTCAAAGAACATATTTCGTATAATTGGGGACGGCCCAGAAACTAACTATAAATCACATTTTCTCGTCCACCTCTACACGAGTATAATACTTTAAAATATGGAGAAGGGCATGAAAGTCAAGTTTTTCGCCTTTTCTGCGCCGGATATCATTAGGCACGAATGTAAACTTTCATCTTTTTCTATCAACATGTTTCTATTACTTGCCCTCATTAGAGTGATTTGTTGTATACAGTGTCATTCATTCATTGTACATTATATTTATACGAATAAATTATTTTAGCTATTTTCTTTTTTCTTAGTTATATTTCTAAGCATTTCTTTATAAAGAAATACTTAGACTTGTTGGACTTGATATTTTCATCTTTCCCCCATAGCAGAATGGTCAGAGCTAACGTGGTGACAAGACACTCCGTTCGTCACTTTCCGTCCGAGATTAACAACATTGTGTTTTGGGTGGCGGAAGTCAACTGCACTTTGTCTTCAGGTACAACGGAACAAAAAAATAATATTATTTTTAATAACTATTAAATATATATTTTTATTAGTTCATTCAAGTAGAAATCAAATCCACAACCATCGTTTACATTCAGCCGCTGTCCCACTGCGCCACGACGACCTCTTTCCACATTATATAGTTCCTTAACCCGTTCTTTCCGCAAACCAAAGTAACCGGTATTGTACATCTCAATAGTCGATAAAAACATAAGCTCAACGTCAATATGGAACCTGCGACCTACAGCGGAGATAAAGTCAATCACGTGTCATAACCAACCAATACAGCATTCATCGTCACTTCCATATTGGTAAGCTTACTTGCTTTTTTGGTGAAGGAATGTAAATTTTATTTATTGTGTAATGTTTGTGTGCATTGTTTTGTTTTTTGATGTAATTAAAATTTATATAAGTAAATAAGGTTGGAAGTTACATTAAAAAACTTTTTATTATATTGTATTTATAAGCGATACATATGTATATGAAGAAAACCTTTTTTACCATTTTCTCAGCTAATATCTAAAACAGCTGCACTGATTTTGACGGGACTGACTTGTAGATAGATTATGTAATAAGAAGTAACTAAGGCTACTTTTATCTTACAATTATAACTTTTTGTTAAATTTTAAGCGGACAAAGTTGCAGGTAAAACTAGATAAAAAATAAAAAATATATAAAAATGAAGTAACTAAGAAATATATTTACTTTAACTTAAGTAATTTATCTTTAAAAATTGTGTGTTTCACATACGAGATAATCGCTTTTACTGTAAAACCAATAATAGAGTAAACACTCAAAAGCCAGTCCACTACGACCATTGCATATCCAAACAGGTAAAATAGCAGTATCTCGAAAAAAGTCGATTGTCGAGGGGCTACCGTTACGTTTTTTCCATCGAAATTCCTTGGGAAGTGAACTATTAACTAATTCACTCTTATACTCTCCAATGCCCGGCGCATACCAATTACGTAATAATACAAAACTATATTAAGCAACCTCTGTACTGCTTTATCAATGGCGATAATCTTATTATACGCCCATCACAGTTATCACAAAATTACTTTTATAATCTAAAGCGTATGAAATTTTAAGAAATGAACACAATTTATAAGCGATTATTGAAAATTACAAAATACGACAGTATAGACAGTAGGGGCCAGTCGTGGCGCAGTGGCACAAAGTGTGACTGTAAAGCGACTGGTTGTGGGTTGGATTCCCACTCGACGAGTGCAAATATTTAATATTTCCATTTCGTTCGCTGTGGAGTCGAGGCAAAGCGCGGCATTAAGTTCCGCCACTTAACGCGGAAAGTGAGGAACGGTGTGTTTTAGCACTAGGTTCCTACAGCAGGGTGCTGTGTGCGGGATTACAGCGTGAAACTAAAAAAAATACGACTTACATTTCTTTTTATCAGTTCACACATTTTCCCTTATAACTGATATAGATATAGTCATATATAAGCTAGTGTTCAGAACACTCCGTTCTCTACTCTCTGTACGAATTAGAGACATGGCATGTTAAGCGGCGGAACGTAAAGCTTTATCTTATTTTAGGAGAAAAATGAAAATACTTATTTAAATATAGTCAATCGCTCTTACAGTCAGTCGTTGTACCTATACTAAAAATACTGCTAAAGTTAGTAAAGTGACATACATATTATGCCATATTTATTTTTTAATACATATATTCTAGTTGTATTTGTATCGCATGTATATTTATATATATATAGCATTTGCTATCGCATTAAATATTTTAATATGAAAAAAGCTCTTAGCGTATTAACGTGACCGAGTTATTTAGTTAATGCATATTTTATCGCTAAGACGCAAGTATTAAGATATCTGTAATATTATAATATAATTTTCGAAAAATATCAAGTAATTTAATACTTTCGGCAGAGTTCTGTCAACAATATTAAAAAGTTTGCAAAAGTTAAAGAAAAATTACGGTATACTCACGATTGAGTTTGTAAACATTCAAACAAGAAATGACCATGCCAAATTTTTATTACTCGAATAAATAAATTTCAATATCCACGGAAATAATCCGAGATATAAAGCAAAAATCTCCTCACGTAATATAAATTGCTTTTAAAATGACTAACGTAATACTGATAGAAAATCGATATTTTATTTTAAATATGATATAAAATCGATATAAGCCTATAAAGATTCATGTGCGAGACGAATCGCTGCTGATTGCTGTATCTGTTTAAGCCTCGACAGCTTTTTGTTAATACTGGAGCTTTTTGTATATTCTCGGCAGAACTTTTGTAGCCTTTATTAACTCAATTATAAAGTTTAAAATGGCATCAAAATAAATAAGTTGGGACGTGATCAATCGTATAGTGATATTGATACTTGCGTGTCCGTTTCGAGTAAAAACTTTATTCCTGACTATAAGTGAAGAATGTTTAAAAATAAAATAAAATGTTGAAATTAAATGTATTAAAAGTATCGTTAAAATTGAACTGCACTATTAATATAGTTATTGTGATTACTTAGGATACTAAGACAGACATCTAATAGAACCTACACATATGCTTTTTATTAACACATGTAATTTTTTGTATTTCTTTCACTTAATATTTACCTGTACATCTTCTTATATTTATTAAATATGTGCTAATATAATAGCCACCAGTGTCTATAATTGGCGAAAAGTAAGAAATGATTTATTATATAACTAGGTTCCTTCTGCCTAAAAAATATAAACAGTAGATATAACAAAAATTTATTACTGTCAATAAAAGCAACAGTTCGCATAAATACCAGTGTGTCCATTTTATAAACGTGCACCTCGTTTGGGAACCGATATATTTTTATTTAAATTATTCTATTTACGGTCTTTTATATTTACGATATTTTATTTTTAAAAAATGACGGTGTAAATTATGTTTCAATCCACCGAACAGATGATTTCTTTCATTTTTTATGTCACCACCGTTTTAATCATATCTTTAAAGCTATATTGCATTGCATGTACAGTCGTAAAAAAATATAAATTTAATATTGCGGATTAAGTTCGTCTACTTCGTATGTCAATGTCATTGATCTGTCAAAGTGGGTTACGAGGGCAGAGTTAGTGTCTAACATTGTTTTGTCTTTTCGCTTCGTCAAACGGATTAAACTAATTTATGCAGACTGGTTTCAAATTAAAATGTCAGATATTAATTAAAGTAATTCATCTTTTTATATTTCACTTTTACAAAATAATGACTATCCACCCACATATGGCAATGTATGGATGACCAAAATAATTAGGTATACAGCAATATAATAAAATTAATCATCGCAACTTTCTATCTCGTTTGACAGAAACATTTTTTTTTTATTTAAAACAGTTTTACTTACTTTATTTTTTATTTTCAAAATGTTCTACTAATTTTTAATTAGGTAAAATATCAAATATCTTTTTTTTATTTATAAACTGAATTATATTTTAAAAGAGAGAGTGTATTGATTATAATATTTAATTTAAAGTTTTAAATGACCATATGAAATTACTTGTATCTTTATTAACTAGAACCTTATGTCAAGATACTCTGTTCTCTAAAATCCGAAATATTATCTGTGATCGGCAGAAATGTGCTCTTATCATCAAAGCATAGAAATGAAAATAGTGTAATCATTTCCCGAGTAGTTATCGAATCGCCTCCCAACGCACTTAAAGTCAGACGCTGCCATACTGCCATTTTGATAATCCTAATGAACTTTGTTACTTGTGTACATTATCATGAATATTTTTTATCCGCGTGGCAAGCGGGCTCGCTTAGACAGATCGTAGTGTTAGGACACTTCATCCTCCATTTTCCTTCTCAACACGTTCAACGCTAAGCAAAATTATGCATCTTCCTATTCGGGTCCCGTCGATCAATGCTGACTGCGGCATCGGATACTTTCGATTCATTAATACAGGCCGTAGGGCACTGCTATCTAATTAAAAACTATACGTATTGACTCGCGTGGCTCACTAGTTATTCTAAAATAAGTTAGGTTTTGGAAAATTTAAAATTCTTGGAAGTAAGACAATTTCAAATGCTGACCGACGATCAATGACGTCACAAATAATGACATTTGGATAGAAATGTGATTTTTGCTTGGCCTGGAGGGATAGCATACTGTTGGTCAGCATTGACCGCGTTGGCAGTCAATGTGTTAAAATCAAGATCTTGCTAGTTGTGTAGTGGAACTCCACGCTGCGTTACCAGAACGAATAAATGAATAATTCAAATATAATTCGTCGAGTGGAAATCGAACCTGCAATCACCAAGTCAGACGTAATCCCACTACGCCATAATTTGTAGCATTAATGTAAAAAAAATATTATCAAAATGCATCCTTTCATTCGTATTGCTGTACCAACGCATTGCTTGAAAGTCACGATAGCATGCATTGAGAGTGGTTATCGAACCGTGAGAGATAATCAACCGGGGTTCGTGTCACAGGCCTTTAAAGAGAATACTAATGGCTTTATATCAGAAACTACTTTATTTCACGCTGGATGCAGTTTTCAATTACAATAATTCCTGTTTATAAACTTATTTTGTATGGTCGGTTGGTTGTTCGGAGAAACAACTTGTGTTGAGGACTGTACGCAGTGAGAGTCAGTGTGTAATGAACGATGACTTATTTATTTGCCGCATCTATATATATGATTAGCGACCCGCTCGCGGCTTCGCCACGTGAACTACCACTTCCATCCTCTATTGCCTATTTGGGATTGCTTTTTTTTTTATAAAAGGAGGGTAGTCTACATTTGACTTTCGTCACTAATTATGTTCATGAGAAAATCATCGATACATTTAGTGCAATGTCTATATTATTTGATAACATATAGCGATAACTGTTCTAGTAAGAAAACGTACGAAATCTGCTATCATATGATAGTAGATTTCGTACATATATACCATCTGGTATATAGTATTATAAACCGGTCATAATATCTTAAAAAAACTTTAAGCTTTTTATTTTACAATTGTGTTACTTATTGATATTAAAAAATAGCTTTACTTGCAAATAATCAATGCAATTTGACTTTGCCGGTTTTTTACTTTTCTGCGGGAACTGTTTTGAATACCAGGGTAATTTTTAAAGAAAGAGAGATAGCCTATGTTTGACCTTGCCTCATTAACTATTTTCCTGAGAAAATTCATTCATTTCAGTCAAGGAGTTTAGATCTTTCATTCTCACTATATACTAAACATACATAAGTTTCATCCACTGTTTCAACCTCCTAGGGTTTGATTTTTATAAAGTAGCCTATATGACCCTGCATCTTCAATAATATAATCTTCTTTACGAATTCCCGTCAAAACATAACAAATAGAAGAGATACAGATTTTTGCATTTTTATAATAATAATTTTAATGAGTGCGGATATGTCTAATACAATGTCAACTATATAATAACAAATGGCGCTACCCGTTGCAGAAAACGTAGTGACATCTGTTGTCATATAGATTATATAAATATATAGATTATATAAAGTTTTATAGACCGGTCAAATGTATATTTAATAAATGTTATGCTTATTTTATTATATAATTATTTTAATTAGTGATATTGAAACAAATTTAGCTTCACTCGTGAACTATCGACATAATTTGAATGTTTTTTTTTTAATTTTATTTTTCTGTGGGAGTTATGTTGAATACCGGGATGAAAACTATCCCATATGTTGCTCTAACCTCTAACCTCTAAACTCCATACAAAAATTCATTAATTTCTACCCGATAGGTACCGATATACAAATGATTTACTTATATCGGTTTTTTATTTTTTCCAAAAAAACTACATGGAAAACCGGGATAAAAGCTATCCTATATGTACCTTTGGACTATAAGCTATCACCATACCAAAATTCATCCATTTCTATCCAGTAGTTTTTGCGTGATTGATGAACAAATTAACAGACAGACAGACAGACAGACAGACAGACAGACAGACAAAAATTCTACTGAGTGGATTTTTGGCCTCTGTTATCGATATATTAACGCACCTAATTAAAATTTTTCTGAAATTTTTCATGTACAGAATTGACTTTTCTACTCTTTTATTATATATAGAGATTATGGTATTATTGATCAATTCTTTTAATATTACATAGATATGTTTCTTTTATTATTCATAAAGCAGCTTCATCGCGTGATTTCCACATTGCATGGTAGTTAAGACAGAACCTTTAGTGTAGGCACTCCATTTTCCGAAATCGTTAAATTGCGTGTTGTGGCGGAACTGAGAACTGTGCTTTGGTTTTTAGGTACCAGAGTGGAGAAATGAAAATAGTATATATAATTTCATTAAGTGGGAATCGATTTCATAACCACTGCGTTTATTATCAGAGCTTCTACTGCACCACGACGGCCTGAAATCATATTTTATAGTAAGTATTAAAAATAGTAATGGAACGCTATATACGTAATCTTTCGTCTAGTCCTTGGTATTATAAATGCCAAAGGAACTCTGTCTGTATGTTGATCAGTTCCGCGTAATCTACTAAAACAATTTAAATGAAATTTGACTTAGAAATAGTCTAAAAACTGAGAAAGAACAGGCTACTTTTTAAGCTGAAAACCGTATTTAAACGTTAAAAAAATGTATGAAAATTATGTCATTTTTAAAGTTCGAACATTTCTATTTTCTTCGCTCTGGTGTCGGGGCAAGGCGCGACTTTAAGTTCCGCCACTTTACACACGCAATGCCTCCGAATTCAGCGGAAAGTGGGAAACGGAGTTTTAAAGCTAGAAGTTTGAGCACGGGTGAAAACGCGTGCGGGTCGCTAGTTTGTTATATATTAATACAAAACATTACAAAACTCATTTAATTTCTAAGTCACTGTACTTATTAAATACACTAAACATTTGATTAAGTAATAAATGCTGTTTATATTTTTACAAATAGTAAATTACACAATTGAATCTTTGATTACACTGTTGTTTTTTCATTTCCACAGCCTAAACAGCTACAAGTGTTTTAATGTTTGGAATTAGTGATATATAGTATGTATATAATCGACTTTTAACGGTAAGATCCAATCAATATATTTTTTGTTTTCAAATGGAAAGGACTGCTGAGTGCCTGAGAACTCGTTTAATGATTTTTTTTTATTTCTTGCATTGTACTGGGTATATTACTTATGCATTACATGTTTTGGGTTGGCGTGTTGGGTGATGAGACTCAACATATATGGTAGGCAGAGGGAACGGAAAGTGGGGAACGGAGTGTCAACACTAGATTCCCTCCCTATCCTACTGTGAGCGGAATACAGACAGCGGCGGACAGAAAAAAATACCTAATAAAAATGACTTAAGAATTTTCTCGTAATCCTGGTCATATTAGCAAGGACGTGAGTTTCTTGCTATAAAAATATTGTATTGTCATCAGATCCAGACTCGTGTGTTTATTTTTAAATAAATCGAACAAAAAGTGGGTTAAAGCCCACTATCTATTTTTAATAGATAATTAATAGATAGATAAATATACCTTGCCATTTCATCTTTTGGAAACAAATAACACCGTGTTAAAAAGAAAATGTACACTTTTAGAAGTATCTGATCTATGTAATTAATACTTTTATAATTAGCTAAGTAATTAATTTTGAAATGAGGTTTCGTAATTATTCATAATTATAAGGTTTTTAACTTTTAATAACTATTCTAAGACATCTTTTTTTGGAAGATTAAGTTTTATTTACTGTTATTATATTGAAGATAGTTGCTTTTTTAATTATAATTGCCAAATGTCAGCGAGAATATCATTATAACAACATCCAGGCACAGTTGACACGGAGCTGCCTGAACTGGCTTATGGGTTCGATTCTCATTTGTTCTACATTTATTTAAAATATATTTACTTATTATTGTTTCACCACATATCATGTAAAGTTTCAATGCAGGCAAAATTTGGCGGAATAACGGAATCTATATATATGATAATAAAATAAATACTGCATTAGCAATAATTTAATTTTAAATATCATTGTGACTTATTTCTTATAATTTAACATGTTGTAATTTAAATAGAATACACAGTTTTACACACCTCACAATAAAATGTTTTTGTAAATTCAAACAGAATGTCTAAACATCTAGGTTTTATCTAGTTCTCCTGCTGTACTTATCGGTGATACTAAAAGTAAAAGAATTTCAACAAGTAATCTAATTTCCTCGGACCTTACTCGGGGGAACAATTATATATTATTTTTACATCCCCGCTCTGGTACCTAAGGCAATGTGCGGCGATGAGTTTCGCACTTAACACGCAATGACTCAATCGCTACTGAAAAGCTAAAAACGGAGTGTTTAGACACTAGATTATCCCTTGGTATGCGGAAAAAAAACCAAATCTCTACTAGAAAAATCTTAAATAATATTCTAATCGTAATACTATTTAATAAATGTATGTTGTACTCTTTTTCAAATATAATACTATATAATAATGTCTAATTTATAACTTAAATACCATTATTTTACGATCTCACACGATTATTACTCAATGTACATCCAAGCCAACATCGCTGAATGCTCTCAATTCAGAAGCTCAATGGTCCAAATTGCCTGGCGATTCTCCAAACTGCAAGGAAAGCTCAACTGAACTGAATTTACGTACTGCATACTAAGTTGGATAAATATAGAGACATAAGAATTTCTCTTAGGTGCCAGTCGTGGCGCAGAATTGGCGCAAATATTTAATATTTCCATTTTCTTCGCTTTGGTGTCGAGGCAAAGCGCGGCGTTAAGTTCCACCACTTAACACGCAATTTCTCCACAATTCGGCGGAAAGTGGGGAACGGAGTGTCTTAACACTGTTTTCCCTCTGCCTAACCTGCTAAAACAAATCTCTCTTAAATTTTTAAACATTTAAATAGAAAATACAACAAGACACAATAAAATATCGATCTCTACATCGTGACACATTCAACTAACTTTTGGAATTAATAATTTAAAGCTAATAGTTAAATAACCTATAATTATGTATTTCACGTAACTGCTTGTTAATTATAGGCTTAACTATTAAACTTATCGTGGCGCAGTGAGACAGCGTCTGACTGTTAACGCAATGGTTGTGGGTTTGATTGCCACTCAGGGATATATTATATATATATTTATTTTCGATTCACGCTGTGTGTTAAGACACTCCGTTCCCCACTTTCCACTGAATTCGGAGGCATTGTGTTAAGTGGTGGAACTTAACGCCGCGCTTTGCCTCACCATAGCAAAGAAAATGAAAATATTAAATATTTCCACCCCTCGAGTGGGAATCGAACCCACAACCATTCGCTTTACAGTCACACTTTGTGCCTCTGCGCCACGACTGGCTCCGTTATTTTATTTTATTGATTCATTTTTTGTTCTTCGAAGACAAGGCGCGGCGTTAGTTTCGGCCACTCGATACGCATTGCTTCAATTTCAGACGGAAAATGGAGTATCTTGACACTAGTTTTATGCGACTGTGATATATTCCCTTAGAAAATCTAATTTATTATGTAGTTATTGGAAGAATACTTTTTTATAAAAACAAATTGCTTCTTAAAATAAAACAAAACATACATTAAATGTATAAGTTCAACTGTACTCGTATAACAAAAGACAATGGAAGTTGTTATTGTTCTTTAAGGCAAAATACAAGAGCAATTTTACTAACCTTACCTTCTATACATACATATATAAAAACTAATTAGTAGGACAAAGCGAAACTCAGCCGTATAACAGCGACGGTCATTAATTACAAAATATAAATACAATTATTAAAAGGAGTGTAAAAAGCATGAAATTTAAAATAACTTATATACATTCATATCCATACTAATATTATAAATGTGAGAGTCAGTCTGTCTGTCTGTTACTCGTTCACGGCTAATCTACTAGTCCGATTTGGATGGAATTTAGAGTGAAAATAGTTAGTAGTTATATTAGGTACTTTTTTTTAAATAATCTATCCCCAGACGGTTGAAATAGGGGATGAACGTTTGAATGAAAAATCTACACCGTTAGACCAATTTCGTTAAACTTTCTCAGGAAAACAGTTGGTGACGCAAAGTCAAACATAGGCTACTTATTATTTCAAAATTTATGCTGTGGTGTAGGGCCACAAAGTGTCTGTAAACGTGGCTGGCTGGGTTCGACTCCTACTCGAGGAGTTGATTTCAATTCCTATAGTATTTATTTAGTATTTCATTTCCTTCGCTCTGGTGTCGACGCGAAGCACATTCAGATCCGTCACTTAACACGTAATGCTTCTAGAATTCAAGGGAATGTGGAGAACGATATATCTTAACATTGAGTTCTGCCCTGCTGAGTACGGGATACAACTTGAAGCTAAAAATAAAAAATAATCGGGCGGGCGCAGCCGCGAGCCGGTCGCTAGTTCTGTATAAAGTATAATTTCTTCACAAACAATAAATCTGTGCGACTTTTATCAATTACCATAATGAACACATTCTCATAAGCATTTATCATCTTAATGTGTATTTAAATTGCATTATAACGTGCAAAATAATTATAAAATTTCATTTCAGCTATGTGGAGTTTGTTTTATTACTTTTAATAGGACTTAATGACTTAACCACTACAGGTTACTCACTGGCAGGACTTTTAATTATGTTACACTTATCTATAAATGAACATATACATATACATATGTGTTGACCAAACTAGACGATGAAATTAAGTAAACACAAAAGATATACGATTTCTACCCGTAAGGATCGGGTTAAGAATACAATTCCCCTCCACAGGTGGGTAGCGTCCCGTAAAAGGCGGATAATCCAGTAGCTTGGTGGTAGGAGATTCCTTCTCCGAAAGGCTCGCGACCACTTTCAAGTCAAAGACGAACCGCCAAACAACAACCGCCAAAATCTGATGATGTGTTCTAGTTCGATGGCATGTAAGCCGGCTCTCCCTAATCCCACTATCACAATCCCTCCTCCCTTCTTCTCTCTCCTCTGACGTTGTGGACGTCCACCGGCAAAGGTAACCACTTACCATCAGGCATTCCTTCTGCTCGCTTGCCACCTTTATACAATAAAAAAAAAATACATAGCTATGTAAAGGGAAAAAAATCGAATTATGTAATAATAATCTAATAATGTAATTGTTAACAAAGCGTAATAGTACAAACCACGTGTCTGTAGTGTAGAATAAAAAGAAGCTAGTATCTAACCGTAACTTTATTTATACGGACTTCCATAATATGAAACTTACGTTATCATCCTCAATTATACAACCTTTTTACTATGAATTATAAATAATCCCAGTTCATGTTGTTATTTACGAAATGATTATCATAGTTGTCCTATTACGATTCAGAGTAAAGTTAAGGTAAAATTACGCCTAACTATTATAAGAAATAATTTATTGTAAAAAATGAAAAAAATAGATTATTTTTTTACTGTTTATTTATACTGTTGTATAGTGAAAAAATATTTGCACTGTTTATTATTTATTATATTATAAAAAATGCTAGTAGTAGTTATTGGCTAGTCGTAGCCTGGTGGCACAAGAGTGTGACTGTAAACGACTGGTTGTGGGTTCGATTCCCACTCGAGGAGTGGAAATATTTAGTATTTCCATGTTCTTCGCTCTGGTGCCGAGGTAAAGCACGGCGTTAAGTTCCGCCACTTAACACGAAATGCCTCCGCATTCGGCGGAAAGTGGAGAGCGGAGTGTCTTAACACTAGGTTCCTTCTGCCTACCCTGCTGCGTGCGGGATACAGCGTGAAGCTAAAAAAAAAAAAAAATTTCTAAGTTGGCACCTACTTAAATGTTTTCAAACTATAATTGACTATCTAATAATTTAATTGAGAAGATATTAATTTCATTACTCAAAACTAATTATAAGTAAATATATAAGTAGCTATATATGCTGGAATAACAATGATGGTTCACGGAAAAGTGCAGTAGCTCCCCAGGCCTTCGACAGTGGTGGGCGAGGAGGAGCACCGTGTGCTTTTACGCTCAATATCAATAATTGATCCTAATCCAAAAACTGATACCTTAGATTGATCTAGCAATCAATTTTTTAAATAAGTCAAAAAGTAATTGCCAATAACCCATCGATAATAAATCGAAGAATTGCATATTCAACCCTTAGCAGCAAGGATGCAGTTTTTGGATTGGGATCGATTATTGATATTGGGTGTTATACGGACATCCTACCATCTACCACCCCTAAGTTTCACAAACCTGCGTCCGATTCTCCAATCGGCCGATATCCGTACGGGATTTCCTCATATTAAAAGAAAAAACAATTATACATAATATATATTTCAAACTGAATTAATTGTTAAGAGAAAGTAAAATTTGTAATACCTCCCAAAAACCTACGTACGAACACGCGGACAAGTAGAGTGGAAATATAAACATAATAAATCCATCTGTCATATGTTATTAAAAAGATAATAAATGGTTATTTTTTGAATGAAGAAAAATAAGAAACCTCATTTTATATTTTAAATAATTCATCTGGTCATTTTATAATTGCTATTGTTAATAATTTAATAGGTTAAATTAACATTTTTTTATTTCTACAATACTACGAATTTAAATAACTATTTGGTTTAAGTATTTGCGTTTTGAGAAACAAATTAATAATTATTCTTATTCTAGATTCTTAATCATAATGTCCATATATTTAATGTTTCATAAGTCCTAAGGGATCTCTAAGTCTTATATGTCAAGCCGAAGCCAGCCTACGGCTTGCGGCATTTATATTTTAAATGTATTTTAAATGTAACTAAAGATATATAAATATATATAAACTTTAGTCTTGCTCACTGCAATTAATTATTTGAAAGAACAACAAAAGTTCAGCTTAGTTAGCAAAATACTCTGTACGGTCTACATGATGTACCTAACTAGTCAAGACGCGGATATTCTCTAAAATATTTGAAAAGCTTATAATAAATCAGTAAATTATATTAACTACACAGATATACAAGGTGTACAATATACATACATATATACATACTTACTGATATGAGTAGTAGCTACTTTAATTTACTTTTATGTAAAATTACTCTAAACCCATAATAAGGCAACTTAATAATATCTGAGATTTGAACGTGAGTATATCTAATGTAGACCGAGAGAAATGCAATGTCAGATAATTTACATGATTACTGAACAGTATCTGCAATCACATCTGCACTAAATTCAATCAAGTACGTGGCATACTTACTATTAGATTAAATGACTAATCTAGTATGTAGACTCATTTTAAATAATAAAATCATGCGAATTTCTGGCTTTTTCTTGTAAAAGAATCTAGCGCCAAAACATTCTATTCTCTATTTTCCTCCTCAATGTTACACAACGTGTTGTCAACGTGGTGATTTATGTCACCAGAGCGGAAATGTAAAAAAAAAATTGTAAATATATATAATAGTTCCCCGAGTGAAAATCGAACCTACAGCCTTTTCGTTGTTTCTTCATAAATCTTTTCCAATTAGGGTAAGAAAGACCTGAAATATACCTGGTGTGTCTCTAATCATGACGGCAGTATGAATTCAAGTAATATCGATCTGCTCTACACATTACGAACTCAAAATAATCTATTTTATAACGTGAATTCACAAATATCCAAAAAATGGTTCACCCAGTAGGTACCTTGGATGACGACTCTTTAAACTAACAATATTTTAAATTTATTAAATGGAGAGCGATGTGTCTCTACACTAGGTTTTCTCCTGACTACCCTGCTATATGGGAAAGAGCTTTAAATTGCTTTATAATGCGTCACAGTTTTTTTTAGCTTCACGCTGTATCCTGCATACAACAGGGTAAGCAGAGGGAACCTAATGTTAAGACACTCTATTTCCTCCTTTACGGAGAATTCTGGAGGCATTATGTGTTGTTATTAACACTATTAAAATTAAAAAATATTAAATAGCTTCACGCTATATCCCGCACACAGCAGGGTATGCAGAGGGAACCTAGTGTTAAGACACTCCGTTCCCCACTTTCCGCCGAATTCGGAGGCTTGCGTGTTAAGTGGCGGAACTTAACGCCGCGCTTTACCTCGACACCAGAGCGAAGAAAATGGAAATATAATTTCCACTCCTTATAACTCCGTATTAACACTATAACGCTGATAACTTGTAAATAAAGGATCTTCTTCATTCCTTTGCCTTCTCCGTCCTCCTTCATCTTCTACTGTTCTTTAGCACTAAGCATCGAGTAACATCTTGCAAATGATAATCAATGAATTTCACCAAAAATGAAAGTCTTAAACTATTTCGTGTACGAAATAGCGTGATATATAAAAAACCATATACTTGTCTAACACATGCAAATCGTTTATTAATAGTTATTTTATGCATTTTATTACTAACGTGTACATATTTTTAGTAGTTTTTAGCTTTTCTTTATTTGATATTATAAACACATTTTGCTAATGTTGATAATATCATGCAAATCCATACTTATATTATAAATGCGAAAGTCTGTGTGTTTGTCTGTCACGCTTTCACGGCTGGTAGATTAGCCGGTCCGATTTGGATGCAATTTAGAATGAAAGTAGTAAATAACTATGGGTCTAATATAGGCTACTTATTTTTTTCAAAAATAACCGCTAAAGAGTTAAAATAGGGGATGAAAGTTAACATGAAAAAACTAAACTGCTTGACCGATTGTAATGAATTTTGGAATAAATATAGTTGATAATCGAAGGTCACAGATAGGCTACTTTATTTTTCAAAAATCCACCCCGGGTTGCTACGTAACGAAACAATTAGGCAGTCCACGCGGCGAAGCCGCGAGCGGGCCGCTAGTATTAAATATTTCCATTCGCTTCTATAATCTTTGATGAGCTACGACAATATTGACTTAAGTTATATAAATTCAAATATTAGATATTAGTACTCATTGAAAACCTTATAATAATAAACAAGGCTAATAATTTTTGGGTCAGATTATTTTCATGTTTATGTAATTAAATATAAACTACTTTAATTATTTATATTATAACATTCAACTCTTATTCTAGGCAATAGCGAATATAGGTAAATTTTTAAACAGAATGATATTTTAATGTATGAAATAACCACTAAGAATCTCAGTCTAATATCTTAGTCACTTTGTTAAATAAAGAACTGAAACAAATAAAAAACTGATTGAAGACTCTAATTTGATTAGACGAAAAAAAATCTTTAATTATATATTTATTTTTATAACTTACACTGATCACTTTTTGTTTCATCACTCAAAATGCAATGCCTCGATTTCGGATGAAAAGCCGTGAAGATGTAAAAACATCGATGCATTGATTTTAGTTAAAAAATTGCGAAATTTGAAGTCTGCAGAAAACTTAGCCACTCCACAATTAGAACAATTGTACGCGAAAGTTCTCTTTTTAATTGGAGCGAGTGTTTGTACACGCATCCAATAAGCATAGATTTTCGCCATTTCTTTTTTTACGTAGGTATGGTTAATACTACATTATTAGTATTAACCATACGTAAAAAAATAAATATAATCATTAGATTTGTCTGAATTTGAAGTCTGAGTCTGAAATTGAATAAACTTATTCAGTGACTTTCTAGATTTGTTACTTGTGAGTAAGATCTAGGCTGATCTTTGACATAGCTCAAAAACTTTTCGAAAAATCTAATTTGTTTATTTTTAAATACCTAATATTACACAGCATTATATAACAGTTTGCGAAAGTAAAATAAATTATCCTGTTTTAGACAATAACATTTCTATACGCTTATAGCAAAAGCGGACCTACCTATGAATAATGTAAAGTAAAAAAAAAGCGGTAGGTTAAATTTTCACTTACTTTATAATCGTTCATACTTTATAATCGATTATCGTTAAAACACAAACACTGTAAGCAAACACTTTATAATACTAAGAAACGTTTTTAAATCTAAATAAGCAATTGATATAATAAAAAAAAAGTTACCATATGTTAATGTTCTCAAAAAAAAAAAACAAAAAGACCCCCTTCATTGTTTCTCAAAACTGTAGGTACACTGAGGCCGTCCGTTATTAATGAAATTTAAAAGATTACAAAGAAATGAGTAACCGTTTCAAAAAACCTAATCAAGTAGTTATGATAGATATAATGAGGTGTAATGAGCTTTATTGATTGTCTCCAACGAACCCTTAATCGATTCTATGATTGCGACAACCACAAATTAGGTTATTCATCAAATTTGGGGAACTTTATAGCGGAACTATTAATTAATGATCTCATTAATATCGTCAATATAAAATACTGATCTTCTTTTCAATTTTCATTCTCGAGATATCACTTGGATTACAAACATGGCTTCCAGACTTTTGGTACATACTCTTACTAATTTATTAAAATATCGTAATAATGTAAATTATACCACAAATGTTTAAAGACTATTTTTTAAAAAAAAAGGGCCTTAATATCGTGTGTGTAAATTATAACACCTATTTTAAATTAACTAACTAAAATGTTTATGTTTCAGATTACTGTGCTGTCCGCCTTTTTGCTCTGTGCAAATGGACTCCCCACACCGGACCCACAAGGCAAAGATATTGTATCAGGAGTATTTATACCTGCAGACACTTTTAAAAATCTGCAAGCTCAAGCTGAAAGCAGTCAAGTTCATTCAAATCAGCTGTCGGACAGAATGCAGCAGAATTCCGATAGCCCATCCAAACAAGGTGAATCAAGTTTAAAAGTTAATCCGTCAAGTCAACAAATTGAACAACAATCATCACAGCCCTCTGTTATAGTCAATCAACAAACCAGTTCGCAAACGCCGCAAGCAAATCAACAACAAGTGGTAGTCAACCAACAGCCCGCCCAGCCTCAACAAGTGATGAACCAGCAGCCCCAGCAACAGGTGGCCCAACAAAGCCAACCAATGGTTATAAATCAACCACAGAGCCAACCGCAAGCTATCCTCGTCCAGAGTCAACCGCAGCAAGTAATGGTTAGCCAAAGTCAACCACAACAAGTAATGGTTAGCCAAAGTCAACCACAACAAGTAATGGTTAGCCAAAATCAACCACAACAAGTAATGGTTAGCCAAAGTCAACCACAACAAGTAATGGTAAGCCCAAGCCAACAGCCCCAAGTTATGGTGAGCCCAAACCAACAGCCCCAAGTAATGGTGAGCCCAAGTCAACAACCTCAAGTTATGGTTAGCCCGAATCAACAACCTCAAGTTATGGTTAGCCCGAGTCAACAACCTCAAGTTATGGTTAGCCAGGGTCAACAGCCTCAGGTTATAATCAGTCAAAATCCACCCCAACAAGTTATGGTCAGCCAACCTGGACAAGTTATGTTTCAACCTCAAAACCAAAACCCACAACAGGTTTACATGAACCAACAGCCAAATCAAATATTGGTTGCTCAACCATCAAATCAGCCTTCTATTATTGTCCATCAATCACCAAATCAGGGACAACCGATGATTGTAAATCAGCAACCTCAACAAACAGTTCTTGTAGCTCAACAGCCAAACCAGCAAGGCATAATTATGCAACCTAATCAACAACCATCAACAGTCTTTGTTAATCAGCAACCAAATCAGCAAGGAGGCCAACAACCAATCTACGTGAGCCAGCCTAACCAACAACAAACATATGTAATGTCTCAGCCACAACAGCAAGGCCAACAAACAATTTATGTTAGTCAGCCAAGTCAACCGCAGAACGGTCAAAACGGCCAGACTTTAGTATCGGTTGGACAACCTATGATGAACGGAAATCAAGTAGTGATGGCAAAGCCAAATCAAGAAAGTGTAATTTATATTCCAGTAAATAATCAAAATAATAACCCAAACCAAGGAAACGGAGCTACAATTTTAATCCCCGTACAGCAATCTCAAGGATCTGGTCCGGTTTACACCATGAGGACTAATAGGCGATAATTTAAAAACTATTCCAATAATAGTACACAATAAATATTGTGTTTAGCATTTATAATAAATAATTTAATCAAATATATATTTAATAAGTTTATTTTCTTTTATTTTATCCCCATTGATATATTAAATTACCTAAATGGAAATTATACTGATATGTGAAAACCTTTATATAAATAAATAAAATCTTTATAATGATACTTTGCTAAATTTATACATATACATTTATTCATTATTTATTAATGACTTAGTCAATTTTTGTCTAACAAATATTACTTCATAGCTCTCCATCATCTTTCTTGCCATTTTGACATTAATATTTCTATATCGAAAAAATCAGTGTAGAAAAAACAGTGTATTGTGAATGTGATTGAAAATACAATATTAAAAAATAGTATTATTAATTTACCTAGTAGTCGTCGCTGAGTACACATGATTATTTTTATCATTTATTAAATAATTTATTAAATACTTACATTAAATAATAAAGTTACTTTTTGTTGTTGGTTAAGTGAAACAGATAGTAATAGCCATAGTTAGGAAAGAAAGTGACACTGACGTAAGCGTTACAACTTAAAAGATTTAATCTGTGTGATCTTCTTAAAAGTTACCTTCAGTTTTGTCTATGCTGTAATATGGCGAAAGCGGTTTTAGCTTGTCAATTTACCAGAATGTTTATTGTTTTTTAAGTTTGTCAGAATTTATACTAAAATCAAAATGTCTTCGACGGAGCCATCTCAAAACAAAACATGGGAGCTATCACTGTATGAACTCCATCGTACTCCTCAAGAAGTTATAACAGACGCTACTGAAATAGCTGTATCCCCACGAAGCTTACACAGTGAATTGATGTGTCCGATATGCTTGGATATGCTAAAAAAGACTATGACAACAAAAGAATGCTTACATAGATTTTGTTCCGACTGTATTATAACAGCTCTACGTTCCGGAAACAAGGAATGCCCAACTTGTCGGAAAAAACTCGTTTCGAAGCGATCTCTAAGGCCAGATCCTAACTTTGATTTGTTAATATCAAAAATATACCCAAGCAGAGATGAATATGAAGCACATCAAGAACGTGTATTGGCTAAAATTAATATGTCCCAATCCCAAGCTTCCTTAGTAATATCCATAACAGAAGGAATTAAATTACAGTCACAAAACAGGCCACAGAGAGCTAAGAAGAACCATGAAGAGAACAGTAATACTTCGAATTCAAATGGCACTACTGAATCTACACAAAATGGAAGCAGTTCATCTGTTCCTAAAGACAGTACATCTTCAGCAAGTAACCCTACTCCACCTGGGCAATCAACATCTAATCCAGCATCAGTGCGTAGTACTCCTTCTCCGGTTCCATCAAATGTTAGCTCTATATCAAAAAACACAAGCACAACTAAAAGAGCCAAATCAATTTTAACTTCAGAACGCAGTGAGGAAAGTGAATCGAGTGATGGCAGGTCAGTTCAAAAGTCTTATATTTTTATGTTCCTATAAATAAGACTATACTCTACATAGTAAAATTTATATAATAATGATGATAAGTGTATTTTGTATGTGTTCTAAATTATAAAAGAATTTACAGATATTAAAGTAAAGTAAAGAAGTGAAAAATGTAAAAGCTTTTTTTAATATAGCACAAAACTAAATTATGTGAATGAAATAAAAATGAAAACCAATCTCATTTTCTTATAAACAGTAGACTAAGAGTTCTTATTGCTGAATATTATTTACGCCTGAATGTTTTGTCCATATTTCCTTTTCATGGTACATTTCAGAACTGAAGGTGAGAACTCAATGGACACGGAGGGAGAAGGGGAGCCACTGAACCCAAACGAAATAGAGCTGGTATTCAAGCCACATCCCACAGAGATGACAGGGGACAACCAGCTGATGAGAGCCCTAAGGGACAGTTCTGTTCGATATCTAAAAACAACAGCTAATGCATCAGGTATAATAAAAACTCTTTATTTCACACTAAAATGACTTATACATAGTATGCAGATCTTAAATAGAACCTTAATAGTATGAAAAGGCGGCCTTATCACTAACAGCGATCTCTTCCAGGCAACCGACTTATTGGTATCAAAGTACAAGAGCGGGCAATGTGCGTTCTGAGCTAGATATAGAGTACTAATATTAATTTATAAACTTACATATATGTATATACTATCACATAGAATACATAAAATACACATACATAATAAATAAATATATATAGAATATATGAACATACATACACATACTTACAAAAATTCATAAAATATACTACATAGACTATATTGTGAGATAGTAGTTTTTGACCTTTTTCTTAAATACACTTAAGCATTTAGATTGTCTTATGGACCGTGGTAGCTTATTCCACAGTTTCGCAGCCTGGACAGTATAAGACTCACTGTAACAGCGAGTACGGCACAGTGGAATCTCTAAAATGTTGTCATTTTGGGATCGGAGATTTAGCAGAAGACAGGATTTGGAGCCGAGGAAGGTGAAGCGGTTCTTGAGGTACGATGGAGTATTGGGATGAAAGAGAATGGAATAGAGTAGAGTGAGTACATGAAGATTCCGTCGATCCCTCACAGAGAGCCATCGAAGCCTTGAGCGATACTCACTGATGCGATCAAACTTCCTCAGTCCGAAAATGAATCTGATGACCAGATTCTGCATGCGTTCCAGCTTTTGGAGCAAATGTTGCGATAAATCCAGGTAACAAGTGTCTGCATAGTCTAGAATGGGTAGTAAAAGCGAGTGGGCCAAAGATATTTTGGTTTTGAGAGGTAACAGATATTTCCATCTTTTTAATCTACCAATAGCACAGTACATCTTGCGGCTCAACTCAGAAATTTGAGGAGCCCAAGAAAGTGTACTATCCACCTTGATACCCAAATTCCTCACAACATCACAATACTCCAATTTGCTGCTGTCGAAAACTATAGGGGGAAGAGAGGGAAAATGGAGCTTCGATAGTTGTTTAGGACTGCCAAGAATACATATTTGGGATTTCTTGGGATTTACTGATAGGCCATATGACTTGCTCCAAGTGTTGATTATTTGCAGATTCGTATTAACTAGACTAATAGCTTTTACAATGTCATTAACATCCGTGGTTGTGTAGATCTGCAAGTCATCGGCATATAAGTGGAAGGATAAGGTCAGAAGTTTGGGAAGGGAATTGATATAAATGGAGAAAAGTAAAGGGGACAGGACGCCACCCTGGGGCACACCAGCACTAAGACGGCACACAGATGACCTTTTTTCGTTGAGACAGATGTATTGCTCACGTTCGTGTAAGTATGAGAAAAACCATTCAATAGCCTCAGAGGAGACTTTAATAGATTTCATGATTGCAAGAAGAATATCGAAATCAACAGTATTAAAGGCGTTAGAGAAGTCTAAGAGGGCAAGGATAGTAACCTGTTGATTATCGATTCCAAATCTGATATCATCGTTCACCTTATTTAATGCCGTGACAGTGCTGTGCCCAGAACGGAAACCAGACTGAAAGGAGGATAGAATGTCATTTTTGGTCAGGAAAGATAAGAGTTGTGAATGGACTATGCGTTCTAAAACTTTGGACAGAAACGGGAGGATGGAGATTGGTCGATAGTCTGTAATGGATGATGGGTTAGATGTTTTAGGAATAGGAATGACTATCGCACGACACCAAGTTTTTGGAAAGGTACTAGTGGAGAGAGAGTGGTTGAGAATGTGGACCAGGATAGGGAGTACAGTATCGATACTTAAAAGGATCATCTTCCGACTGACGCGATCAGTACCAATGGCATCGGATTTAATAGCCTGTATGTGTTTTTTCACGTCAAGATTGGAAACAGGGGCAAAATGGAAAGGAGACACATGGGAGATAGTAGAAATAGATTTAATGGTATCATTTTTAGTGTGTTGACCTAACAAGCTAACATTTGCAAAATGTTTATTAAGGCCATCGAGATCAATATTGTTGCTTACCACAGCAGTATTTCGCGAACGTCCTATACCCATCGCATCGAGAAACTTCCAAACTTTAGCGGAACAGCTATTGTCGACGGACTTATGAATGAAATCACGCTGTGCATCTCTGCAACTTTTATTGCAGCGGTTGCGTAGTATTTTATACCTATGCAAGTTATCATCAGTAGGATTTCTTTTATATTTAGCTTTGGCAGAGTTACGTTGCGCCATAAGTTTTTTTATGTCTTCTGTGAGCCAGGGAGCAGGAAGGTGTTTAAGCTTAATGGGCCGTAAAGGAGCATGGATATCGAAAAGTTGAGTTAAGAGGGAATTAAAAATTTCTATCTTCTCATTAGTACTCGAAGCATTTAGTACACTTTCCCAATGTATTTGGTTTAGATCTTGCATGAAAGCTACATTATTAAAATTTTTGAAACTTCTGCGCATAATAATAGTTGGTTTAATTTTTGGTGGTCGTATTTTATAGCTCAAGTATACAAGATCATGATACGAAAAGGCTTCGGCACATAATTGACCAGAAGTGGCGACTCGGTCAACGGAAGAAACGATCATTAAGTCTAATTGTGATGGAGTAGTATTAGGAAAGAAGTGGGTAGCGTTAGTGGGTAAAAGATTAAGATTAGTACTATTAATTATATTTTTAAGTCGTTTGGCTCGTGAGTCATTTTTGATAATGCATGTATTAAAATCACCCATAATTATGGTATGATCGACATTTGGCATATATCTGTCTAACAGGGACTCGAAGGTATCAAAATAGTTAACATGTAATGACGGACTGTAAAATACACCAAGTAAGAGCTTTGATGTGCCGAATATTATTTCAATAAAAATATGTTCGGAAGTTTTTGAGTATAGCGTAGGAGATTTATCAATAATCGTGAAAGATATATGGCAACGTAAGTAAATAGCAACGCCTCCACCGCCCTTCCCCGTACGATCGTTACGTATAAGATGGAATCCAGGTAATGCGTAGGAAGTTGAGGGTAGGTGAGGCTTTAGGAAAGTTTCAGAAACTAGGATTGCATGCACATTTTTAATATCGAAGGAGGCTAAAAGATCGGGATAGTGAGCGGGAATGCTCTGGGCATTGATATGTATTACATTAAAATGCTTAGCACAGTTTGAAAAGGTTGTGTCCAAGGTGGTGATGAGTGGTGCAGAAGTACTGTGAAAACTATTGTTAGAAGACGTTGATATACATTGATGAAATATATCGTCTTCAGATCTGTCCATATCTAAATCAGTATTGTTCATCTTGAGTTCTAATACAAAGCAAACAATAATAGTGAATTTAAATGTAGTTCAATAACTGTATCTATGCAGTTATATTAAATAAAGTTCAATATATAATTATAAATCATATAAATATACAATATAAATATAAAATATATAAATATACACTAAAATAACAATAATAATATAACACTATAAAAAAAAAAAAATAAAAAAAAAAAAAGAAAAATAAAATAAAAAAAGAAAAAAGTTATATAATAATATACAATTTAAAGATAATATAATTCTAGATTTATATCACAGGCCCGCCAGCTTAATATCGTTTAAAATTAATACACTATATACACAAACAATTCCGAGCAACCATAAATTAAAAAAAAAAAAAAAGAGAAAAAAAAAGTGAAAAACATTTAACACAATATTGCATCAGGTATTTATAATATAAATTTCTATATTTTAAAAGATTACTATAGTGGTGCAATGGGATAATGTCTGACCATACAGATGTGTTTAATTCATGGGAATTAACATCCGTATGGTCAGACAGAATAGTCTAGGTAAGGATTATATTTAAATTATTTTCATTTCTCCACTCTGGTGAACAAGGCAGTGGCATAGAACAGTGAGTTCTGCCACTCAACATGCAATGTTGATTCAATACTGAGTTTTGATTTTTGACAGAAATGAAAAATGGTATGATAGGTTCTCTTTTACTGTCCTTCTATACAGCAAACACGTAAAGCTGGTTTTTTTTAATGTTTTATGTTCATTTAATAAGAAAATAAAGATTAAACTTCACACTCATATAATTGCTGCTCTTCCACATAAAATATATTTTTTATTAACAAAATTTAAAAAAATAATGCAGCTAAAAAACATTGCCATTAATGAAATTGTAATTGTTGATAATATCTATAATTTGAATGTGTTTTGGTTACAGTGGATCATCTCAGCAAGTACCTAGCAATGCGTCTCACTTTAGATTTAGATGCAGAACTTCCAGAGGCTTACCGTCTCCTAAACTTTTGTATTTATGTGGCACCGTCACCTGGTCAATTTGTGCCACTAGCTGGCTCTCAAACATTGAGACAGATCAATGATAAATTTTGGAAGGTAATTGTATTTTATTTACTTTAATTTTTTTATATTGTAAAAATATTCATTCAACCATTGTTGCGTTGTGGGACAATAGCTGTAAATACAATTGGTTGTGGGTTTAGTTTCCACAATGTGGAATTATCAAGTGCTCTGGTAAAAAAGACAAAGTACAGTGTTGAGTGGCTCCACTCAAGACACTGTGCCTTGAATTTGGACAGAAAGTGTAAAACAACATCTTAACACGAAGAATTTTAATTCTCTACTGTAAGAAAAAAGCTATGAAGCTATCTGTGTAAATATTTGTTTAAACTTCAACATCAAGTTGAAGTTTTATACTGTCTTCTCGTCTTATATTTGAACTATATTACATACAATACAGTAAATTATGTTGTAACACTAAATAATAGTTAAATAGCATAATTAACTTTTTGTTTTGTAGCTATTTTATTAACTTTTTGGTTTTTTTTTTCAGGTTAATAAGCCTCTGGAAATGTATTATTCTTGGAAGAAAACCTAGAAATAAATTGCATTTTAGTTGTGTGTTCTCATAACTAAAATGATTATAAAATTTAATATAGGATATTATCAACTAATTTTAATGGATATATTTTTAGATTTATTATTAGTTATTACATTAATGTTTAATCGAGACATGGACTCTGTGATGAAATAAGTAATCTGAATTATATGGTATATCATAGAATAGTACAATCGTATTTCAATAACATAACCATTCTTGTAAATTAAAATTATTATCGAACTATAAAATATAATGTAAGTTCTAAAAATAATCCATATAAATGATATGTATTGTGGGAATATAATTCATTGTAGGGACTTAAAATGTATTGTGCCCTAAGCGACACTTGTGAAAGTATGTAGTGTCATTTTTTAATATAAACAAAAACATATTTTACCATTTATAATGCATTGCAGCAAAAACTGAAATTTTGATGTTCGTTTTAAATAGCTGTAAAAAATTTATATAAGTAATTTTAATAATGACTAATGAAAATGTTTTTAAATCTGAATGTAATAAATAATACCTAAATCTTTTATATGTATTAAAGTACCACTTATTGTATGCGGGAATATGATTTTATTTTATATATATTGTCTGTAAATTATTATTATTAGAATGTACAATAAATGTGCAATTATCATTAAATGAAATTCAAAATAAATGATGTTTCTTATTTTATATACGGGTGGGACAAATAAAGATCTTACAAAGCATAAAAAATAATTTATTTCTCACTTTTATACAAGAACTTACATTAACAAACATTCACTGTGCCTTTTTTCATTATCAGGAAAGCCATTTGGGTAACAAAATATATTTTAAAACAATTCTTAAAACGGCGCCACATTTAAAGTTTGACCAGCACATTAAAAAGTGCAAGGCACAGCACACTAGTGTATATAAGGTACTCTGTGGTATATCAACAATAATGAATTAATTACTACTTCGTGGAATAAACCTATTTCTAAACGCGTCGTATTCTCTCCTGAGTGCTTTTGCTGCTTCTGCTTTCAGCATTTTAAGTGCATCCTCCATGCCTTCTTTGTTCTCTAAATCGCGCGCATTCACCATTCTTTCCATAGTTGCGAAATCTAATTCTTCTATGTTCTCTGCAGCGTCCACTAAACGATCGTAGTCCCTCAAAAAGTGTCGAAAAGATGTACTTTCTGCATCGCTTGAGTAATTTAGCAATTTATCTATATTTTCCCACAAATCTAAAACGCGACGACCGTGATTCATCTTACAGGTAAACATGAAACTCCTGAAAAGTCTCCGCCCCTTTTCGTCGTTCAAAACATTTTCTATTTTATCCGTGTACCGATCTAAGTCGGATTTAGTGACCCCTTCGTAATCGTCACATCCGCATACAGCAAAACAATTATCCATTATAAAATGTCATTTGTGAAGCGCCGGGATGTTTTCCATTTTATTGATTTTGACACTACGTCTTATAAAATATGTTCCACATGTTTATATTAAGATTTGGATATAGTAAGTTGAATATGACAAAAATCAGCGGCAGTGTATGATTCACTCAATCTTTTTCTAAAGATGTGAGGTTAAGTTTTGGCCCGGAATAGGTACATCAGTCACTAATGTTCACGTATAAGCTGTTTTCAACCGCAAATAAACTCGTTTGCGTGCGACTATCGCTTGTCACCACTCACTGCTCAGTCTTTCTAGTTCACGGCAAAGATAACACCTGCCCTCTACGCATGCGCTACTTCCTACCACACAAATAAAACAACAAATTATAATATTTACGTTAAATTCTTTATATAAAAGCTATATAAAAAATTAACTAATACTAATCTTCACGGAGAACGCATAACTTGTGTCTAAAAACGTCGACATTACATCACGCCAGGTAAAAAATACGTCTTGACCTCGCAATGAACAATTCTTTCATGGGAAATATTAAGGCAGGGCAAAACAATGGTTGTCGTGGAATCGCATTTATCGTGTCTATCTGTCGTAACAGTCATACTCCTCGAGTTTTCTATGTGATTTGACTTAATAATAGACTGGTGACTGTTATTTCCCTTATATAACAATATAGCAACCGCAACCTGAAACATAGAACTTATGTATTTATATATATGAATATCGTCCTACTTCAAGTTATGATAAAGATAATATGATGATAGTTTCAATTAAATGATAAGCAAACACTTCTATTGCACTCTTCTTAGACAACAAATGTCGTCATTACTCACTGCTGAAGTTCTTAATTCATTAAATTGTAATATCAATATATGATTTAAATGTAGACCTATACCTATACGGGTTTATATCTAAGAAGTGGTCTATTAGGCATAAAATTTGGTAAGACTACACTTATGCAATTGTCCAAGTATACTCATTATGGATACAAAACAAATACATATTTCTTCTTAATGTTATAACATTCCTTCGAAAAATAAAACTTAATATCAAAGAGATCTGGCTACCATTTCATAACATAATAACAGCGCCAAACGTATGAGATAGTGGTGAGAGCGCTTGACGGTTTCAAAGAGGCGCGGGTTCAAATATTTTTACGTTTCCTAAAAATGTTTTTTTATATTACCTGGATTCTATGAAAATCATTTAATGAGATAATTTTAAATGGTTATCTATCAGTTATATACTTACCTCTGATGTATACCTGTATATAATATATTTCGAATACACATATAATTCATAAACGGATTGAATTATATGTGTATTCGGAATCTAATCGAAAAACGGAAAAAGGAGATTAGGAAAGAAATGTGTTTTTGGTTTTCGTTTTCGAAATGTGCTTTATCTCAAGCAGTGCTATCAGAGAAAACGCTAAACGGTACGGTCCCGACATACTTCTTTCATATGTCGTGTCGTTGATAATAATTTTCAGTTGACTTCCCTCAGTGTTTTCCGAGGACTACCTTTATGTGATGAACAAATAATAATATTTCTAGAAAATTTTCACTGTTCAGTCAGGTCCGTTGGGACTTGACACTTATGTTTAACACACAACTGCTATTTTAAAATGTTATATTCTTGACGTACGTGCACCGTTCAACGTGTTGAAATATACAAATGCAGTAGAAAATCGATTATCCGGACCTTAGTTATACCAGTTATGCATTATTTTGACAGTATAGATTTGTGATTATGCGGAACACCAACTGATTGATGTAGTTGATGTTGATGTAGTTAAAGAAGCGTAAGATGTGATGAGTAATAGTAGTATAACAGGAGTACCGAAAAGAGAATTTCAAAATTTTTTTCTAAATATTTTAAATATCTAAACTCTCTGACTATGTAATATTTAAATATCTGAATACACGGGACAAACATTTAGCTCACTAAATGGAACTGTACTGTTATAACTACTGTATTTTTATTTAGATTATTTTATTGATTATTATTATTTCCGAGTCGGGTTTTACAATAAAATAGTGATAATAAATAAAATAGATATTGATGAATTTGCTGGGCTAGGATAGGACTAGGACTATTACTATCTTAAGATAGTAATTTAAAAAAAAGTAGTTCATAACTATAAATGTACAGAGATGTGGTCTTCGTCGTGACGTGACAAAAAATTCTAAGCATTATGGTTTGTAATTATATTATATTTCCATATCGATATAAAAAATAATAAAGAATTAAAAAGTCTGTAATAATTTTATTTACTTTATATAAAATAATATAACTATTTTAATAGTTTTTATTGATTTAATTAAGTTACTTTAATAGCGTGTCCTAATAAATTCTCACGTGTACAAGCACCATAATCAGAGTTGCCAACTAAAAATGAGGAAGACGCTGTCATTTGTAAAGACTGTCGAAGTCGGCCATTTTGCAGGTTTTTCGGCGACTGTAACACGTGTTCTGTAGGTTAATGATAAAATTTAAGTTAAATTGGTTATTTTTCGTGATTACTTATTTACAGTGCAAACTATAATATTGACAAATCTTTCAGGTTGCCAAAATGGCAGTAGCAAAGAAACCCGTAGCCAAGAAAGGCCAGTTACATCAAAAGACTGGTAAAAAAGGAGTCAAGGGTGGTAAAATCCGCGGCAAAGGACAGAGAAGGAAAATCAGTCTTAAGTTTGCCATTGACTGCACACACCCCGCTGAAGACAGTATTTTGGATGTAGGAAACTTCGAAAAATACTTAAAAGAACGTGTCAAAGTTGAGGGCAAAACAAATAACCTAGGCAATCACGTTGTCATCGCTAGAGACAAGACCAAGATTGTCATCAGCGCAGGTAAGCTTTTCATTTTTATGAATTTACAAGCTATTTTATATGTATATTATCGAAGTAAAGTAAAAAGTCTTATAATTACGAAGACCAATTTTATCAATACATTTGAATACTATGATACCGTTATTAATCAAAATTCTAACAGCCTCGACAATTTAACAAATAAATATTTCTGAAACTTATCTTTTTGCCAAAGAGCAAATAGTCTGAAATAAAAATATTAACACTAAATGTAATATTTTCTATACCACATGTAGTTTATGATTGAAAAAGTAAACATTTATATTTTTATATATTAAAAGTGAAATGAACTTGAAACCAACCACGCCACTATAATCTATCTTGCTATATAGTTTTTGAGGATATTTACCTATGCTTGTTTTTAACAACATTAAACTGACTTCATTAAACACATCTGCATCTCAATATTTGAATCTAGAAATACAATGTAATTTACATTTTTAATAAATATTATGTTCCAAATTTTAATATATTTTTAGTAGTACCTACTTTAAAAATGATAAATCAAACTGTGTCTTTTTAACACTTAAATTATAAAAAAAATGTTCTCAGTATTTTTTTGGCTTCTTGAAAAAAATACCAATTAATTTTCAATATCAATTTCAAGTTTAATTTCCAATTAGCTTAAAAAGTCGCACTTCTTTTAAAATCTTTGTTCATCACTTGTGAATGGTACCTGATTGTTTATAGTTATTGATAGCTACCTTAGCCAGAAAAAATATAAGACACTAAATTGTAAATCTCTTACATTGTAATTTTTGCAGCAATTTAAAGCAACTTCACACTTTTACCCACAGAGTGGGGCAGTCAGAAGGAATGTAGAATCAAAACAGTTTGTCCTTCACTCTCTGCCCAACATTGAGATATTGTATATTGAGTGTTGGAGCTCAATGCCGGGCTTTGTCTTAGTGATGAGAAAAAATGCTGTATCCTGCACACAGCAGTTGCATACCCCATTTGCACCTGCATACCCCATTTTCCGCCGATTTTTGAAGACATTGCGTGTTAAGTGGTGGAACTTAATGCGACGCTTTGCTTCCATACCAGAGCGAAGAAAATGGAAATATTAATTATTTCCACTTCTCGAGTGGGAATCAAACCCACAATCAGTTGTTTACGGTCACATGCTTGTGCTATTGTCCCACGACTGGCCCCTAATAAAAATAAATTGTTTAATAAATATACCAATTTTAAAAACCTATATTTAATACCCTAGCTTACAACATATTTTGATTTTATGTAAATTTGTTTTCAGACATTCCTTTCTCCAAGAGGTACCTGAAATACTTGACAAAGAGGTATCTTAAGAAGAACAATTTGCGTGACTGGCTCCGAGTGGTGGCTTCTGCCCACGAGTCCTACGAGTTACGCTACTTCAACATCAATGCTGACAGCGACAATGAGGACAATGAAGATTAATCTGTTGCTATAATAAAATAGTTTTACACTATCTTTGGTTTTTTCTTGAACTAGTCAAAATTATATACTTATTTAGTAACAAAACTTTCTACTTATAATAGTTCACATTTCTTTAGATTTTGGTTTTTATAATAACTTAAAAAGCAAATGATACCTTTTAACAACTGTTATAATACTTATTGAACGAAATAACGATATAATGCATATACAAAAAAAATGAGATTTCAGAATTATAATTAATTTTGTCTTAACTTTTTTTGATGTATAATAAAATATCAATCTAATATAAACAATCTAGTTACATGGAGAGTGCTGCTTCTTTCCTCGTAGCAAGGTAATTAGAGAAAACAGTGTTAAGTCACTTTTCAACCCTAATTCGAGACATGGCATGTTAACTGGCGCACCTCAACGCCGTAATTTGTCTGGTACACCAGGGTAGAGTAAGGATAATAATTCAATATAAGATTGCACAGAGCGGGAATCGAACCCACAATCAATCGCGGTTACAGTCAAACGCTACCCTGGATTACTGGATTATAGGCAGAGACCATGTTCCATCGCATTTATTTCTCGGATTTCCCATATATCTGGGACATCGCATCGTGCTACCGAGACGCTGATACTATCGAGAGATCTACTCTGATTCGATTGGATCAGAGTAGATCCCTCGATAGTATTCTGTTCGGGCTCAGAAATCTCTAAGCCTCAACTGGGCCTCCTTAGAGTAATCTTTCATCATCAGGGTTTTACAAGGCTGGGCTGATCGCAAGAACAGCTATCACTCTTCCCCACTACAACCTTTTTTTTAGCTTCACACTATAATCCGCACACAACAGAGTAGGCAGAGAAAACCTAATGTTAAGACAATCCGTTCCCCACTATCCACCAAATTATGGAGGCATTGCGTGTTAAGTGCGGCATTAAGTAACGCAACTTAATGCCGCGCAACCAGAGCAAAGAAGATGGAAATACTAAACATGTCCACTTCTCGAATGGGAATCGAACCCACAACCAGACGCTTTAGTCACGCGGAGGCCCAGTTTGCCTCTGCGCAACGACTGGCACCTTGATACAGGGGTATTAGCATAGCAATCGAGGGTAGGGATCGGATCAGGAATATGAAACCCATTGACAAGGCCTAGGGGCCTTCCTCCGTGGCCCATCCATGATTGTGGATAGTGGAGATGATAGTTCTAGACATGCCGATTATTTAGTAAAATAACACCTTTACGCTTCTTAAAGCACTGTGGGGTAGTCAGAGAGCCTATTGCCTAGACACTTCGTTTTTCACTGTGCGCCCGAAATTGAGACTTAATACGTAATATATTAAGTAGCGAAACTCAACGCTACCCTTTCACCCGTACATGGCAACTTTTGACGCGTGGGGGGACAGTTTATGAATACAATTCCCCCCAACCGCTGGGGAGCGTCCCGTAAAAGGCGGATAACCCAGTAGCTTGGTGGTAGGAGATTCGTTCTCCGACTGGCTCGCGACCACTATCGCGTCTAAGACGAACCGCCAAACATCTGATGATGTGTTCCGGTTCGATGGCATGTAAGCCAGCTCTCCCTATTCCCGTCATTCCCATCTCCTGTCCTACATCCCCGCGGCTGGCAACGCATCCATAACTCTAATGTTGTGGTTGTCTATGGGCGAAGGTAACCATTTAACACCAGGTGCTCGTTTGCCTCTTTTATTTCATAAAAAAAAACCTTTGTCTTAGGTACAAAACCGACGAAATGTAAACACCGTTATAAAATATACATCTTTAAAAATGGGTACAAAAAACAACAATAATAATAGTACATACATAACTTTTATTAAGTTTGGTAAATATTATGTACATAAAAAATAAAATAAAACATTTCACTTAATTTATTGCTTTATAGTACATAGAAAATGAAGCTCAAACTTATTTCTAAAACCGTCTAAGTGTTGTATAGCTACACTAGGTAAAGATTCATCACCGTCTACATATTGTCCGATTTAGAAATGCACTATAATTTGAACTAAATGTATTCTAATGTGAAACCAGCCTTATATAAGGCTTTTGAACAATAAATACTGGTTAGTAGCTATAATAATAATAATATAGATAATTGTCTATGGCATTTTAGGTCCAGACATTCTTTTAAAAGAAGAAAAACTCTAACTATTACAATTTAAATGTTCTACATTTATGTGCTTAATTTACTTTCCGGAGGCGATTTCCTTCATTCTGTTCAGAGCGGAGCCGGCCTTGAACCAGGAGATTTGTTGTTCGTTCAATGAGTGGTTCAGCTTGATGCGGTCAGATTTGCCATCTTTGTGTTTGATCTCACATTCCACTTGCTGAAAATTTAAAAAAATACATTTTAAATATTAATAAATTGGTTTTTAATGTGTAGCAGAGTATTCAGAAAGAGGTTCGCTACTCTCCGCCAAAAATAAAGATATTGCGTGTTAAGTGGTGGGTTTTTTCAAAGCCAGAGCGGAGAAATGATAATAAATAAATCATTATTAATAACCCAGTGGCACAAGTGTGTGACTGTAAGCGACTGGTTGTGGGTTCGATTCCCACTCGAGGAGTGGAAATTATATTTCCATTTTCTTCGCTCTGGTGTCGAGGTAAAGCGCGGCGTTAAGTTCCGCCACTTAACACGCAAGCCTCCGAATTCGGCGGAAAGTGGGGAACGGAGTGTCTTAACACTAGGTTCCCTCTGCCTACCCTGCTGTGTGCGGGATATAGCGGAAGCTAAAAAAAAAAGTAAAAATAAAAAAAAAAAAAATAATAATATTTCTTCAAGTGGTCAATCGCCAAAATCGCCAAAAGTCAATCAATCCCACAACCAATAGCGATTATAATCAGACGCTCATATACGGCACCAGGGCCCCATTTATTTAACGTTTTTTTTTAATTCTTGTTGCATGTTTAAATAATTTAAGGATAACACCTTAAATATATCCAATATAGAAAATAAAAGAGATTACCTTTCCAGGTGCTAAGTCCTTAAGTCCCAACAGTGAGATCTTGTCGTCGGGCTTGATCTTGTCGTAGTCGGCGGGGTTCGCGAACGTCAGGGGCAGGAGACCTTGCTTCTTCAGATTAGTTTCGTGGATTCTAAATATTAAATAATATTATTGATTAGAGTTTGTTACATTCTTTAGTATTTTCTCTTTTAAATTTTAGTAAATTACATATTTATTTCCAGAAATTTACTTTTAAAAATAATTAAAAATAATTTATAAAAATGACAAATAATAATAACAATAAGAAAGAATGCTGAAATGTTTATTAATATACCTCGAAAAGATATTAAATGAATAAAATAAATATCACGTACAGACACACGCACACGCGCGTATAGAATACTAGTAAAAGACTTGAAAACGACAGCTCGTCCATACTTACACTGTTTATTAATGTCATAACTCACTAATATGACATTAATAAACAATACCTACCAAAAGATTTCACAATATTCTCCCGTCCCAGACACACATACCCACACACACTATAAATACACCTAATATGTAATATATGTTTGTCTACACTAATATAATAAAGAGGTAAAGTTTGTAACTTTGTTTGTAAGGGCTTCGTAAATACTCAAACAATCATGAAAATTCTTTCACCATTAGAAAGCTACACTTTTCAGGAGTGTTATAGGTTATATTTTGTTATAATTACACAAAAGTTTTGAGAGTCTTGAAGAGACCCGAATAGGGCATAAAATATGCAAATATGGCGATAAAGCTGCGGGCTAGTAGCTAGTATCTAATATATATACATATATACCTAATATATGTAATAAAGTCAAAGTCAAATATTTTGATTCAAAATAGTCTAATCGTCAAATAGTTTACCACCGGTTCACTAATATGATGTGATACTTTTGAAATAGCCTGGAGCGAGCATTTCATTCCCAAGGCGTGTTATCATTTATAAAATCTTGAATTAGGTAATAGCCGTTAACACACAAACGTCTTTTCACAGCTTTATATAAACAATACCTCGCGAAGGACTTGACAATGATGGCGCGTCCCCCGAGATGGCGGGGCTCGAGCGCGGCGTGCTCGCGGCTGCTGCCCTCGCCGTAGTTCTCGTCGCCCACCACGCACCAGCGCACGCCGGCCGCCTTGTAGGCGCGCGCGGTGGCGGGCACGGGCCCCCACTCGCCCGACACCTGGTTGCGCACCTTGTTGAGCTCGTCGTTCTCGGCGTTTGTTGCGCTGTGGAATACACATATTTATGTAGTATTGGTTTTTTATATTATATATATATACATATATTTAAGTTAGAAGTAACTGGTTGCGATTTGGACTGTATGCAGGAAAAGGCTTGCAGAAAATTGGTCTATAAAATTTAAAGCGTTCTGTTTTTTATTAGAAATGCACATAATACATAATACTATACAGTCTTACGGTTTTTTTACAATTCATAGAGAATTCTAATATGAAGATAGACAGAAAATATTTTAATTATAATTATTTCCCCGAATGGGAATAGAACCTAGAACCAACGCGTATACAATCAGACACTATGACGTTGTATGAATGATCTCATGTATCTTATTAGAATGAAACCAAAAACAAATTCAAACGAAAATATCATATATTTTTTTAATTGTATAAATAAACAGAAGGACCACCTGATGGTAAGTGGTTACTTTCGCCTACTTTGGAGAAATTGTGGATGTGTTGCCGGCCTTGAGGGTGGAAGAGGGAAGTAGGGAGGAAAAATGGGGATTAGGGAGAGACCTGGCATTAATTTTTAAAAATGATAAAATATTACAAAACGACAAAAAACAACTCACGTAATAAACATATTATTGGATATATTATCCAAATGCCCTCTGTATTTTAGCCAAGGTCCGGCAGCGGAGATGTGGTCAGTGGTACACTTTCCTTTCACCTTGATGAGGATGGTCAGCTCAGAGAGGTCCTTGCCGTCCCACTTGTCGAAGGGCTCCAGGAGTTGGAGACGGTCTGATGATGGTGATACGTCCACTTGGACTTCTGTAAGTTAAGTAAATAACGTGACTTTAAAAAATACCATACAAATTAAAAAAAAAAAACAAATGAAAACTGGTTTGTATAGGCTCACAAGTGTCTTGTGTCAGTGTCCAATGGCTTAATTGAAAACATAAAAAAATTGTAGGTGAAGAATGTTATATGTAAGTTTGTTTTATTATATGTAAGCAGGTTTACATATAGCTTGACAATTATTTTTATATTTTTAAATAAACAGTTTTCTTAGTTCAGTAGATATTTTATCATTTTATTGCTACCCACGAAATAAAAATATTATTTAATATTTTCATTTTCTTCGCTCTGGTGTCGAGGTAAAACGCGGTGTTAAGTTCCACCACTTAACACGCAATGCCTCCGAATTTGGCGGAAAGTAGGGAACGGAGTGTTTTAACTCTGCCTACCCTGCTGTGTGCGGGATACAGCGTGTACCCACGAAATAAAAATGAATCCAAACTAGTGTTGTACCTGAGATGATTTTATTTTTACACATCTAATTAAATTAAAGCGTGGAATATAATAACTATAAAAAAATGAAGAACAATAATAATATAAAGAGATTATATATAGAACTTACTGGAACCATCAGCTGGAGGATGTTCATAGGTGTCCTGGCCAGGGTCGAAGCCCTTGGCGGGCAGCTCGTCCGCGAACGGGTCTGACAGCTTGAACTTCTTACCATCGGAGCCAGTCAGCTCATCTGTCACTGGGTTGAAGTCCAGGCGACCTGCATAAATTATATATTTAATATATTATAATCATTTTTTACATGTTTTGTTTATTGGTTCAGATGCCATGATTTTCAATTGTACGTATGTTAATTTGCGCTAAAACATGTACCTTATTGATTAATTGAGACAGTTACAAAATTTTGATTACGCGCATCTAATTTCATGTTTGCAATTGTTTCATGCTGTAAGAGGTGGACTTATTTATTGAGAAATCTATAAGACACACCATAAATTTTATTATTTTAATTAAAATCTATAGTTTTACTCATGGCGGGAAGGCTTAAGAATGTAATTCCCCTCCGTCACTGGGTAGCCTCTCGTAAAAGATGGGTAACCCAGTAACTTGGTGGTAGGAGATACATTCTTCTACTGGCCTACCCTAGCCAATACTATCATGTCAATAACGAACCGCCAAAAATATGTTCCAGGGAATAGGGAGGGCTGGCTTCCTCTTCCCTCCTTCACCCTCAAAACCAGCAACGCATCCACAACCCCTGTAATGTTGTAGACGTCCATGGGCTATGGTAACCACTCACCATAAAATGGTTCCTCTCGTTAATACAAAAGATACAAAAACTTACCAGCTAAAGACAAGGCAGTGACCAATTCAGGGCTGGTGACGAAGCAGTGGGTGGCTGGATTGGCATCGTTACGTCCGGTAAAGTTTCTATTGTACGACGTGACAATGGTGTTCTTCTCGCCCTTCTTCACGTCTTTACGGTCCCATTGACCGATGCAGGGTCCACAGGCGTTTGCTAATACCTGGTATTAAATATATTATCTTTTTAGATAGGAATATTAAATATTTTTTAATATTTTAAAGGGTAATGTATTCGCTTGTGAAATTTATAAAGAGACTTTTAGAAAACATATAAAAATTTGACCGCAGCGGGATTCGAATCCTCGACTCTTGGAAACCATCCAAGCGGACAGTCCAATTCTGTAGAGGACTTTTATAGCAAGACATGTTTGTAATGATATGAAAAAATATTCATTTATAAAAATATTAACCTAATCGAAATTTTGCTAACAAATGAAGTTGCGCCTAAATGAATAGTTTTAATTTAAATTGTAATATTAAATTTACCCAATTTCTATTATACAAGTTTCAGGTCAATGTTACTGAAATCATTTTATATAAACATCTTTCCTTTAGGACTTTCTTTAAAAGCAACAACAAAAAATAGACATTTAAAGACAAAAAAATAGACATCTAATAACAAAAATAAGTTGTAATAAAGCGTATAAGAATTTCGACGCAGCGGTTAGTAGAACGCATGGCTCAGTGGTGAGAGCGCCTTAACGGTATTCAGGAGGCGCGGGTTCGAAACCCGCTGCGTTCAAATTTTTATACGTTTTTTTTAAATGTCTACTTCAATTTTCCTAAGTGTGGAATAACACTTTAAATATGTTTAAAGCAACAAAAAAATATTTCATTTCATTACTTCATAATACATAGTAAAAAAAATATAAATATAAACATAATAACTTACAGTTCCACCAAATTCGCGTAAAGTTTGTGCGATGCCGTCACGTTCAATGGTAGCGCGGACCTGTTCCGATCCGGGGGTCACGTTGAAGGGGATCTTGGACTTCAGACCGTGGCCGAGTGCCTGGAGGATTAATTATTATATAATATTAATAATAATAAAGAAAGTGAGTATCAAAAGAGTGAACACTTCACTCTTTTGATACTCAGTTTATTAAATTAATAATTCAATAAATGCATCATGGCGGCTTTTTTGTAGTATTAGTCTTTCTAGTTGCAGTAAGCATTCCCAATGTAAATTTAATAATTACATTAAAAATAACATTTTTAGAAAAATTATAATATTAAAAAATAGTGGCCAGACGTGGCCCAGTGGCACAAGCGTTTGACTGTAAACGACTGGTTGTGGGTTCGATTCCCACTCGAGGAGTGGAAATTAAATTTCCATTTTCTTCGCTCTCGTGGCGAGGTATAGCGCGGCGTTAGGTTTCGCCACTTAACACGCAATGCCTCCGAATTCGACGGAATGTGGGGAACGGAGTGTCTTAACACTGGGTTACCTCTGTTTACCCTGCTGTGTGCGGGATACAGCGTGAAGCGAAAAAAAAAAATTATAATATAAAAATAATATGTAATTCCGTAAAACAGAATATAATTTTACTTATTTTTTGCTACGAAGTAGTTTAAATATATTTTTATTGCAAAAAATACAATAATTTTAAATACATAAAACAACATTCCATAAAATCACCCCTGTCTTGATAGCCAAGCCAAGTTCGTTTGCTTCGCAAACCGTACTTAAAAAACATTATTAAACTTCAAAAAACGCGTATGTATTTTAACATATTATTAATTTAACATATAACAGGCTGGGCCAGTCGTGGCCCAGTGGCACAAGCGTGTGACTGTAAACGACTGGTTGTGGGTTCGATTCCACTCGAGGAGTGGAAATTATATTTCCATTTTCTTCGCTTTGGTGGTCCAGGTAAAGCGCGGCGTTAAGTTCCGCCACTTAACACACATGCCTCCGAATTCCGCGGAAAGTGGGGAACGGAGTGTCTTAACACTAGGTTCCCTCTGCCTACCCTGCTGTGTGCGGGATACAGTGTGTAGCCAAACACAAAAATATGAATAAAATAGGATACATTTATAAACAGCCACAAATAATCATTCAAAAAGCCGGCCTATACAAATAACAAGTAAATACACTTCAATATCAATATCCTCATACCTCCTTAACAATACTGGCACAGCGTCCCATATCCTCATACGAGGAATTAGTACAGGAGCCAATGAGACCGACTCTGATGTCGACAGGCCAGTCGTTCTTTTTAGCTGCCTCTCCTAACTTGGAGATGGGGTTCGCCAGATCCGGTGTGAAGGGGCCGTTGACGTGGGGCTCTAGTGTTGATAGGTCGATTTCGATTAACTGGAAGAATGTTTTTTAGTTGTAAATTACAATTAACTTATAAAAGGTAAATTACAATTAACTTATAAGGGTAACCCAGTAGTTTGGTGGTAGGAGATTCGTTCTCCGACTGGCTCGCGACCACTATCATGTCAAAGACGAACCGCTAAATATCTTAAGATGTGTTCCGGTTCGATGGCATGTAAGCCAGCTCTCCCTATTCCCACCATTCCCATCCTTCCTCCCTCCTTCTGTCCTATATTCCCAAGGCTGGCAACGCATCCATAATTTTATTGTTGTGGATGTCTATGGGCGAAGGTAACCATTTAACACCAGGTGGGCCTTCTGTTCGTTTGCCTCCTTTATTCGATAAAAAACAAAAAAAAAAGGCTGACTAAAAGAGTTTGCGCCGATTCGTGTCAGGTCAGATGCATTAATTTTAGTGAAATGGTAAAATAGTGGACGTTTAAAAAATTAAGCACATAACTTTGAGGCTAGTCGTGGCGCAGGGGCACTAAGTGTGACTGTGAGCGCGGCTGATTATGGGTTCGATTCCTACTCGATGAGTGGAAATATTTATTATTAAAGATTTCCATTCCTTCGCTCTGGTGTCGAGACAAAGCGCGGCGTTAAGTTCCGCCACTTAACACGCATTGCCTCCAGAATTCGCAGAAAAATTGGGGAACGGGGTATCTTAACAATAGGTTCCCTCTGCCTACCCTGCTGTGTGCGGGATACAGCGTGACGCTAAAAAAAGTCCTGTGGAGTTTCTTACGTTGTTCTTAGGTCTGAAGCATTAATTTTGGTAAACCGGTGGTAAAATAATATTGCATTCATAAAAAGAAGTATGCAACATCTTACTTTGAATAAAATTAATTTGATTATGACTTTGGAATTCATTATAATAATGAAAAAAATCTAAATATTTTATTAATTTCCCCAGTGCCTATCGTTTTTTAGGAAGACGACCTCGATAAAGCGTCAAGTTGAAAAATAAAACATACTTTTACCCCTTTCGGTTTAGACGAAGTTGTTAAAGCCCGCATAAACTAAATATATGTATATGTAACTGTACTTTATATGTAACAAGTACACACATAATATATAGATTATTGGTTTACTTACCTATGGTTTACTTTTTACTTTGATAAACATTATTTTCATATCGCCGTAAAGAGCAAATATTTTCTAAAATTTAAACTCCCTTTCTTAAGTAATTTATTTTTTTATATTAAAATTATAATCTTTACCTGGTCATAAGGCGCTTTAGGGTCAGGTGTAAGTAGATTCTTGTAGGAGTTAGCTGCTGAGGCGATGTCGTGACGACCGGTGGACTTCAGGTACGCCTCCATACGATTGTTGTAAGGGAACACCTGGTATATGTATAAAAAATATTAATAATTATCTTAAAAGGGCCAGTGGCACAAGCGTATGACTGTAAACAACTGGTTGTGGGTTCGATTCCCACTCGAGGAGTGGAAATATTTGATGTTTCCATTTTCTTTGCTCTGGTATCGAGGTAAAGCGCGGCGTTAAGTTCCGCCACTTAACACGCAATGCCTCCGAATTCGGCGGAAAGTGGGGAACGGAGTGTCTTAACACTGGATTTCCTCTGCCTACCCTGCGGGATACAGCGTGAAGCTAAAAAAAGCTAAAAGCAAAAAAATAATGTTAAATATTCTAAGTACACACAATATAACAATCAATTTTGTTTTACACCTTCATAAAGTACCTGTAAATATAATTTTCTAGATGTTTTATTACATGTTTTATATATGATATTTTATAGATATGTATCCCTAATCTTTGGTTAACTATTTGTAATTTTGAATTTACATTATATATTTTTTCTTTTCCACTAACCTCACCATGACATTACACAGGTAAGTAAACGGGGTAAAGGCAAAACAACTAAATTTTACATTTTATATTGCACTTATGTACAATAATAGAAACACGAACGCAATAAATCGTATGAATGAAACCTCGAAAAGTCAGATAAACAAATTACGCATCTTCAAGTTTTTTCACACTCGTTAATTTTCAGTTAAAAATATAAACATCAACGAAATAATTACAATTACTTTTAAACATTTTTAAAGTGTTTTTCCACACTTAATAAAATTGAAAAAGACATTTAGAACGCGTATAAAAATTTTTGAACGCAGCGGGATTCGAACCTGCGCCTCATGATATACGCTACAACTTATTTTTGTTGTAATAAAGCGTTTAAGAATTTCGACGCAGCTGGCAGTAGAATGCATCGCTCAGTGGTAAGAGCGCCTGAACGGTATTCAGGAGGCGTGGGTTCGAATCCCACTGCGTTCAAAAATTTTTATAGGCTTTCTAAATGTATTTTTTATTTACAATTAGTTTAGTTTCATGCGTTTTTCCGCATAACAACAAAGTCAATGCAGCTAGTATACACCGTTCTCTACTTCTGGCGGGACAGAAAGCGAAACATTATGTGACGAGTATCGGAATTAAGGCGCTGTCTTACGTATCAGAACGAATATGAAACAATAATTTGAATATTTCCACTACCCCGTATGAGAATCGAACCCACAACCAATCATCACATTTACAATCAAACTCTATACCACTCCTTAGGAAAAAAAAACATTAAAGTTACTTACACTAGTAGTAGCACCGATTTCAGCGCCCATGTTGCAAATGGTGGCCATTCCAGTACAAGAGATGGAGTCTACACCAGGTCCGTGGTATTCGACGATGGCTCCAGTACCTCCCTTAACTGTGAGGATGCCGGCTACCTTCAGGATAACGTCCTTAGGGCTAGTCCAGCCTTTGAGCTGACCTAGAAGAAAAGTAAATGACAGCTAGTATGATACGTTTATTTAACAATATTTCTTTAGCCTCGTACAGCAGGGAAGCAGGTGGAACCTAGTGTTAAGACACCACGTTCCCCATATTTCGCCGAATTCTTGAGGCATTACGAGTGTTATGTGGCAGAACATAACGCCGCGCTTTGCCTCGACATCAGAGCAAAAGGAAATGGAAATATTAAATATTTCCAGGTGTATCTGTTTTATATTATTTCTATAGAGATATTTCTGTGAGACCTTGTAATAAATACTAATTTTAAATACGTTTGCTTATTAACATCATTATTATCAAAAATGAGGTTATTATGACGCAACGGGACTGCGCGGCGTTTGATTGTAAACGCGATGGTTGTGGGTTCGATCCCACTCGGGGAAAATAATAACATTCATCCAAGTGTACTTCGATGAGATAAAACGCAGCGTTAAGTTCCGCTAACCAAAGTGCAATATTTTAAATTTGGATAGAAAGCAAAGAACAAAGGGTGAAGTTAAAAACGAGAATCTCCATATTTAGCTACATTGAGTAATCACTGTGCAGATAATCTCAATCTAAATGCATTTGAAGACCTTTAAAAAAATTAACTTAGAAAATATAATAATAGCAAATTTTTCAATTACATATCATTAAATATCGATACCAACTCAAAAGAAGTTATTTATGTAAGTGTTACATTTCACAACGTTTATCTTTATTAACACTGTATGTACGTAATTAAATAATCCCGGAGCGCATTTTTCTACACGTAATTACGCCGTTATCTGACATGATGTGTTACAAAATCAACAACGGAAAATTATCATTTGGGAAGTAAGCATCATTTTTTTATATAGTGTGATTTAGAAATACAAAAGTCGACCACCACCACACGACAGTATAGATTATAAAAATCTATACTAGTGAAGTTGTAACCTTCGAAAATACTGAACCGATCATAAAAATTCTTTCACAATTAGAAAGCTACACAGGAAAATCTAGTGGCACATCTGTTATTTGTTCTTTGGCTCTTCAACACATTACATTGGCCAAGTAGAAAATTTATATAAAAAATGTTTAATACACATAACGTACATGTAATATGTTTGATATTTATTTCATTAATTCAACTGGCTAGAAGCATTATGTTGGTTTTTTTATACAAGACCTTTGTCCATGTATTAAATTTATATAATAGTGTGTGTCAGACGCACTGTAATAATTAGAATATTTATTTCTTTAATTCAATGTATTTCAATACATTCCTAATTAAAATATTAGTTTTCTATGCTCCATTTAAATTCTTACTGCCAAATTTTACACTCCCGCATACTTTTCGTAAAAAAGGCCATAAAAACTTGTTTCTCATACGAGTATATTAGAAAAGATAAATTAGATACTGTTTCTATTACGTATGTTGTTCTACATACAAACTCTTTACATATAGAGTTGAGTGGTATAATTTAGTTCATTTAAACATCATGTGATAGCGCGTATCGTATCATACAATACGACACTCTAAGATCGAGATCAATCTACGAGTACATACATAAATTACGCGACTTGTTACTGTATAGGTTGAAAGATTTTCATATTTTATAGCATTTATGAATGTGTAAATTTTAGATTTTTTTTTGTTTTTTTTTTATTTTCACCCTTTACTCACCCATTCAGCAGTATTTGTGATTTTTGCTTTGAAATAAAGATTATATATACCAAAAAATATATCTACATCTTTTTTGTAAATCACTAAATTGTTTAATTTCCAAGCCAAAACCATTTTTTATGTGAATATAAAATTAGTCTTCGTAACTTCATTATAAATACATCCCTAGATTGGGATGAGAACCTAAAACCATCATGACATAGATCCACTGTGGTACAGCGCACAGTGCGGTGGATAATTTATATACAATATAAGTACGCTTTTTTAACTTATAGATAGTGTCTATCTACATATCAGCAATGAATTCTTGCAACTCTATTTTGACCTTATCAATTTCTTTAAAAATTTGCTCATGTGTCCGATTTTGAAAGCAATATAACATTTATATAGGAACAATTTAATGTCCTTCACAGAACAATCAGGATAAAAAGAAATTAAGATAGAAAATAAAAGATACTAAAGTTATTCTCTTTAGTATTATTCTTTTATGAGGAAAGTCGTGGCGCAAGGGCACAACGCGACTGGTTGTATGTTCGATTCCCACACGAAGTATGGATATATTTAATATTTTCATTTCCTTCGCTCTGGTTTCGAGACATAGCGTTAAGTTCCGCCACTTAACATGGATTGCCTCCAAAATTCTGCGGACAGGATGCGGATTTCTGGGGAAAGGATAGTCTTAACGCTAGGTTTCCTCTGCTTATCTTGCTGTGTGCAGGATATAGTATATATATATATATATATATATATATATATATATATATATATATATATATATATATATATATATATATATATATATATATATATATATATATATATATATATATATATATATATATATATATATATATATATATATATAGATATATATATATATATATATATATATATATATATATATATATATATCAGTTTTTTAGCTTCAAGTGCATTTCCCGCAGAGAGAGATAATTAGAGATAACTTAGTGGTAAGATTCTCCTTTCGCCACTAATTTATTTTTTATCACTAGCATATTACCCATTAATTACTGGGCAATCATAATTACAATGATATGAAATAATTATTATTAGTATTAATGTATACTTTATTTAAACATAATATACTGCAGTTGTCATTATCCAATACACGTTTGCGGTATTGATATCTTATAACACTTTATAAATGAGTACAAATTTCATAACCTGTGATCTTTAGAATGGATATATATTTATATTTTATAATATAGATATAGATAAATACATAAATTGACACGTGTCTTATAAATATTTTCTTTTTTTAAGCTTTTCTAGCTTTAGTGCATCGCGCACACAGCAGGGTAGGGACCTAGTGTTAAGACACTACGTTCCCCTCTTTCTTCCAAATTTTGGAGGCATTGCGTGTTAAGTGGCGGAACTTAACGCCGCTCTTTGCCCCAGTACCAGACCGAAGAAAATGGAAATATTAAATATTGCCACTCCTTGAGAGGGATTCGAACCAACAATCAGTCGTTTGAAGTCACACGTCTGTGTCACTGCGCCATGACTGGCCCCAGCATGCATTTCCAATTTCTCCGTACATTTACATTTAATTATACAATTAATTAATACAAAAAATGTTTTTATATCTCAATGGAGCTTTTTTATTGTGTGAGATTTTTTATGTACTAAATAAAATTCACGAGTAATAAGTAATAGAATAATAAAACATTATGCCTTATGCGTAAAGAAATTAAATTTATAACATCTAAAGATATACATGTGGTTTCAGATAGTAATTATTACAACTAAATATGTGACTTCAATAGAAGACAATATTTAAAAAAAGTTTTTTTTAAATATTTATTGAATCAATGATAGACCTAATAAAATAATGAATCGATTTAGATTATTCGATTTAACAGTACATTTCAAATAAAAAAAAAGTCATTGCGAATCATCTGCTTGATTTGCAGATACAGAAAAATTAAAAAAAAAATAATAATTGAATAATAATTGTATCAACTGACAGATAAATGTCACCTCATTCTAACCGCAAGTATTACTCCACAGATTACATAAGTGTTCAAAACTTCAGGCATTCTCAAAATATATTAACAATACCAAAAATATACGCAATTAATCCGGCTAAAATAGTTTAAATTTCAAAATAAACTTTCTCCAATACAAAATTCAATGTATGCAAGATCATTCTCGTAGAATCAATGACATTCTGGCTTTGGCAATCGTCCATACAAAAATATCTTGCTATTTTTAACTGAGCTTATCTATGCAATCGCGCATTTAGCAACTGTTTTACATTTTAAACTTTATTACGAAGTCATAAGGTTTAAATTGTATTATAAATACATGTTTATATAATTTACTCTATCACTTTTTTTATAAGCAATTAGAGATCCGCACCAGATATGCATTATTTATGTTCAAATATGATGTATGAATTAAACGTTAGGTGTGTCTTGTTTAAAATAATACATGTCAAATTTAATATATTAGGCACCAATCCATACTTATATTATAAATGCTAATGTCTGTCTGTTTGTCTGTCACGCTTTCACGGCTAATCTACCGGTCCGATTTGGATGAAATTTAGAATGAAAGTAGTAAAAATGACTGTACCAAACATAGGCTACTTATTTTTTCCAAAATCAACCTTTAGAGGGTTAAAATAGGGGATGAAAGTTTATATGAAAAATCTACACCGCTTGACCGATTGTAATGAATTTTGGCATAAATATAGTTGATAGTCCAAGACTAAACATAGGCTACTTTATTTTTCAAAAATTCACTAAGTCATGTAGATCACGCGGCGAAGCTGCGAGCGGGTCGCTAGTTTGATATGAATATGAATAACAGCGTATACTTTGCGTATATGGTCCGGTTAAAACAGTTCACTATTTTTTTATATTTGCTATTTTTACATACTTTAGTATGAAAAATTGTAAAAATCGAAGATCTTAATTACGATACGTTTAATTGTAAATAACGTAATAATCTTTTGTTTTTGTTAGTTTATATTTTTTATTTTGTTATTTATAAAGGTATGGATGTTCGGCTTTATATATATATATATTTAATAAAAAAACGGTAGCAAACGGACAAACATTATTATTGTGCATATTTTATGAATATAAAACAACGATTACTCAAACATAATCTTAATATAGATCACAAATTAAAAAGGCTTGACTCAATATAGTGTTATGATCAAGCAAGTAACACTTGAATAAATAACTTGTTTACGCATGAAATGTGTAGATAAAGAAGTTTAAAAAACAAGAGCTTAAGTTCTTTTACAGTTATTTATAATAATTTTACAGAAAGTATGGTTTATTATCATTGAATTTAAAGAAAATTACAAGTTTAATTGAAAAATAAAAGCTTTTTTATATATTGATTACATTAAGTTATTTGGAAAAAAAATAACTTAGCAAAAGAAAGCAGCTACATGATTTTTTCCGTATAGCAGGTTATTCAAAGGAAACCTAGTGTCCAGACCGAAATCCGAGGTGGAACTCAATGGAAAAATGAGAATATTTAAATATCTTTGTCCCGGGAATGGAACTTATAAACAATCGTAATCGATTGATCGAAAAGTCATGGCGCCTTAATAATTAATTAAAAATTCATATTAATAACGAAATAACAAAAGCTACAAGCATTATCCAACATATCAATTGAACTAAAATAGTAATAAAGCTCCAATGTAACCTTACACATAAATCAATCAAAGTCATTCCACGTTCGTTTGTATGTAACACACTGCAGATAAAAGCTGATTTAAACAATGATAAAACAATGCTGTGACGACAATATTTGTGTATTTTTTATCAATTCACGCAGATTCAAAGATAAAAATATTTTAGAGATATAATATGACGAATCAAATATTAGTATTGAATTACCGCACCTTTTTTACAAGATAAAACTTCACGTTGAAAGTAGAGAGCCTAGTGTCAAGGGAGCATAGTGTCAAGAGATCCTAGTGTCAGGAGAGCCTAGTGTCAGGAGAGCCTAGTGTCAAGAGAGCCTAGTCTAGTGTCTGGAGAGCATAGTGTCAAGAGAGCCTAGAGTCAAGAGAGCCTAGTGTCAAGAGAGTCTAGTGTCTGGAGAGCCTAGTGTCAAGAGAGCCTAGAGTAAGAGAGCCTAGAGTAAGAGAGCCTAGTCTCAAGAGAGGCTAGTGTCATGAGAGCCTAGTGTAAGGAAAACCTAGTGTCAAGAGAACATAGTGTCAAGAGAGCATAGTGTCAAGAGATCCTAGTGTCAAGAGAGCCTAGTGTCAAGAGAGCAGAGTGTCAGGAGAGCCTAGTGTCAGGAGAGCCTAGTGTCAAGAGAGCCTAGTGTCAAGAGAGCCTAGTGTCAAGAGAGCTTAGTGTCAAGAGAGCATAGTGTCAAGAGAGCCTAGTGTCAAGAGAGCCTAGTGTCAAGAGAGCTTAGTGTCAAGAGAGCCTAGTGTCAGGAGAGCCTAGTGTCAGGAGAGCCTAGTGTCAGGAGAGCCTAGTGTCAGGAGAGCCTAGTGTCAGGAGAGTCTAGTGTCAAGAGAGCCTAGTGTCAAGAGAGCATAGTGTCAAGAGAGCATAGAGTCACGAGAGCCTAGTGTCCAAAGAGCCTAGTGTCAAGAGAGCTTAGTGTCAAGAGAGCCTAGTGTCAGGAGAGACTAGTGTCAGGAGAGCCTAGTGTCAGGAGAGCCCAGTGTCAGGCGAGCCTAGTGTCAAGAGAGCCTAGTGTCAAGAGAGCATAGTGTCAAGAGAGCATAGAGTCACGAGAGCCTAGTGTCCAAAGAGCCTAGTGTCAAGAGAGCATAGTGTCAGGAGAGCTTAGTGTCTAGAGAGCTTAGTGTCTGGACAGCTTAGTGTCACGAGAGCCTAGTGTCATGGGAGCCTAGTGTCAGGAGAGCATAGTGTCAAGAGAGCCTAGAGTCAAGAGAGCCTAGTGTCAAGAGAGCATAATGTCACGAGAGCCTAGTGTCAAGAGAGCCTAGTGTCAAGAGAGCATAGTGTCAAGAGATCCTAGTGTCAGGAGAGCCTAGTGTCAGGAGAGCCTAGTGTCAGGAGAGCCTAGTGTCAGGAGAGCCTAGTGTCAGGAGAGCCTAGTGTCAGGAGAGCCCAGTGTCAGGAGAGCCTAGTGTCAGGAGAGCCTAGTGTCAGGAGAGCCTAGTGTCAGGAGAGCCTAGTGTCAAGAGAGCATAGTGTCAAGAGAGCATAATGTCACGAGAGCCTAGTGTCAAGAGAGCCTAGTGTCAAGAGAGCATAGTGTCAAGGGAGCTTAGTGTCTAGAGAGTCTAGTGTCAAGAGAATCTAGTGTCAAGAGAGTCTAGTGTCAAGAGAGCCTAGTGTCAAGAGAGCCTAGTGTCCTCTGAGCTAACTACAGCGTTTATTTACGCTGTCTCACTATGTCACAATAACCTTATTAATTAATTTATTTATTTATCAATATATTTTATTCATATGTTTCAAAATGGCTATATGAATCTCATTTTTGCAATTTCCCTAAGTACATAATTGAGGTAAAAGAAAATATTTTATGACACCAAATTCATAATAAATGAATAATAATGATTAACGGAATGTATGATATCACAAAAATAATTTATATATAACAATAAAATTCCTGGTTCATTTAAATTGAATACATAGTAGGCTCTGCTATGGCATGAATAATAACAAAAATGCTTTATACTTTATCCCACATTTTCTCCACATTCCAACTGAAATTGATTTTCAGATCACATAACATATTGAGTGATGGAACAAAACACCACATTTTGTGTTATCAGAGCAAAGAATTAATTAGATCATTCCCCATAAATGGGACTCAAACTTAAAACCATATGTACACAAGCATTGACTCACAGTGCCAGACTGGTCTTAGCATAATTTGATAGAAACTTTGATACAGTAATTCATTATTCTGAACACTTGGAATGCTATTGTAAAATTGCTTAATATCATACCTGTTAGTTTGACACCAATGACTTTGGGGCATTTCAATTCCCATGGAATGCTAGCCATCACATCTACAGCATCAGCACCTCCGACACCTATGATGCAAAACAATAATAATATATAGAAATTTGTAATGAATAAAGTTAGTATAACTTATACTACCTCTTAGTACAACTTATACAAGCTTCATTATGATTCATTCATTCTGATACAAATTACATATTTATACCATGTTATTGAAAAATTATAATGTTTTCTTGCATTTTTATAATGATTTTATGCATTACCATAAGAAATATACTTTTTCCCAATGTTTAATTATAATTACAACAAATAATTTACTTACCAATGCAAAGGCCTCCAAGACCACCTCCATTAGGTGTGTGCGAGTCAGTACCAATCATAAGAAGGCCAGGGAAGGCATAGTTCTCCAAGATGATCTGATGGATAATACCAGAGCCTGGTTTCCAGAATCCGACGCCATATTTAGCTCCAGCTGTTTCCAAGAATTTGTATACTTCCTTGTTGATATCCTGTCATGGTGAAAAGATTTTTAGTATTTGATTTAGAGTAAAACGTAACATTTTAAAGAAAATTTTTATTCTTATTAGAATGGATAAATGGCTTCAAAACAAAAATACAAGAAATATTCCTGTAAAAAATTTACCTTAGCCCTGGCCAAATCCTTGTCGCCACCAATTTGAGCCTCAATCAAGTGATCACAGTGAATTGTAGAAGGCACGGCTACTCTTGGAAGTCCAGATGAAATGAATTGCAACATAGCCATTTGGGCGGTGGCATCTTGCATAGCTACACGGTCAGGGCGGAGACGTAGATAGCTGGTACCTCTTTCAATTTCCTAGCAAAATTATATTATTTACATTTAAATTATATTTAAAAAAATAAAATTAAAAAAAGATGTATATTTGTAATAATAATTATGTAGTGTAAATAATACATAAAAAAAAATGAAAAAATATTTTGTTTATTTGTATAAAAAATTGAGTTCATGGTAAATGTTTAAATTGTATATAAAAATTTATATCCTTGTTAGCCACATGTTGCTAAATTGATTAACACTCAATAAGAAGTCTCTTGTTTATTTGATTTTTATAAGATCATGTGTTATTATTTAAGACCTCACTTAAATTTAGCCAGTTACTAAACAATAAATTCACATTAAAAACGAAAATATGTTTTAAAATAGTACTAATATCTATATATATTTATAATGTTGAAATTAAAACCAATAGAAAGTGTAATTATTATTAAATTCACTTACCTGCCCCTTAGGATCATCCAGATGAGAATATAACACCTTTTCAGACAAGGTCATGTCACGGCCTAACCTCTTCTTCACAATCTCCAGTTTCTTGGTCAAGTTTTCGTATGGCAAGGGAGCCTTGTCGAATTTCGACATAGCCACCTAAAATATACATTTAACATTGTCACTTTGTGATTGAAAAATAAGAGTTTCAGATCAACTTTTCAGTTTCACTTTGATTACATAACAGTGTTACAGAATCACTAAAATCACTTAAAATATCATTTTTTTTGGGTTTTCATGTACCTGAGCCGCAGCAGCGGTGAGGGGAGACACGCTGAAACATCTTTTCTGAATTTCCACGAGTGCTGTCCTCGTCCTGCTACCCTAAAACAAATTAATTTGGTTCCACTTCTCAATAATTCGTTTTTATGTATATTTATAATAACTTTAATTAATTAGATCCGGTTACAGGCACGTCTAACCCTCAGTGACCTTAATTTGTTTATTTTACCTTTTGTGACCTATTCATTCATGTGCGATATCTTTAATATGTTTAATTGATAATATCGTAAATAAATAATATCTGTAGTAAATACTTATGTTTAGACGACTTTTAGTGTATAAAATTAGGTATCCACGTGTAAAAAATAAGAAAATTCTTTTACTTACTTGGCCATGCAAAACTCTAATACAGTGAGCCATGGTTGCGGGACCTCTGTATATCAATGTAAATGTGTTAATAAAAATGTATATTTAAATAAATTTACGCCACATGGATTTGTCTAAATTATTGCGAACGAAAAATAAAACGCAATTTAATTCAATTTAAATATAAATCTAGACGCACTCACTTCTACCGCTTCTGCGGAATAATTTGGCAGATTGATTTGGCACCTAAAGATTTGGCAGACGGCTAATAGAGTGTTGTCATACGAGTGCAATTTGCCAAGAGTGCAGGTAAAATATATATTTTAAAATAGAACAAAATGGAATATAATAGTATAAAAACATGCATCTATAGCTTCAATTTAAGAAAACATAATAGTATGGGTCATATGTAACCAATGATTATTATTTATTAAAGTACTACAACTAAAATATTATATGGGTAGAACCATATTATGTGTCTTGCAACATTAATAATTAAAAACAATTGCACAGCTATAAACTAATTTATTTATTACGAAATCAAGATTTTTTAAAATTTTGTTTTAATTTTAGTGTTATTATAATTGTGTGTGATATAAAATGATTATTTTATTTTCAATCACAAAATGCTGACTTCTCTTATTACAGAACGAAATTTATACTACAAAGCGACATAATCCGGTCAAGTTGAAAGTTGACAGCTAATGTCATAGTTAGAAAATTAAAATTGTTTTGATGGAATGGCAAATAAATTGTTATTTGTTGTATTTTGATTAGTAAATAACAATCGAACATAATTAAATACCAAAACATTTAGGATAACAATTTCACATTACAATTCATTAAATCCATAATTTTAAAAAATGACCAACGCTACTATACAGGTATGTTTCATTATCACTACGCCCTCTTAAATTTAAATAGTCGAAAGATTACATAAATAAACATATTTTAGAGATATTTAATTAAATATTTTTAAATACCTTTATAATACAAATGTTAGAATAAAATATAAACTAACCAAATCATGTAATAAAAACAGAATACACCAACAAACAATGTTAAGAAACGATGTTTAGAAATTTTATAACTTTTTTAAACTATTCTAGGAAATAGAAGGTATAGACGACTACTGGGGGCCAGCGTTTAGATCAGTATACGAAGGTGAAGGAGGGCATGAAGCATTTGTACAACAGTTAGATGATAGAATTCAGCAGCATGATAAGGAAATCGAAAAATTGTGTAATTTTTATTATCAGGTACCTTGTTAGCTAATGTGGCTGATATAAGTATTTATAAGTATTGAATAATTATTAATTTGAATTTAATTTAATGTCTAAAATTATGTTTTAGGGCTTTATAGATTCTATTAGAGAGCTGTTGCAAGTCCGTTCACATGCTGAAGAACTACATGGAGAAATATCAAATGTTGATGCAAATGTAAAAGAATCAACTGAAAGTAAGTTAGAATTTTTATATATACATTTATTAATTGAATTTGATTTCATTTAATTATGAAAATTATAGTATAATTTTACAAAAAACTGCTATAAACATGACTATATGTTATTTGGTTTATTTTGAGGTCTTTGCACACAAGCTGAAGAATTGATAAGAGCTCGTAGAGTGGAATTAAATATTGCTTCAACTATCGAAAAAATGGAGCTCTGCCTTCCATTGTTAACTACTTATTCAAAATTGAAAACTCAAGTTGAAGCTAAGAGGTAAATACATTTATTTGCTAGGTGTCATTGCATTAACATTAATTAATAATAATATGATAAAATATATTTTTGTACTTACTTTAAAATAAACAGAAAGTCAATAATTAAGTGTAAAGTAAAGACCATGACTACCTCTAGCTGGGTGGAATGATAACATATGCTGGCAAAGGTTGGCAAGAAAGAGCTGAAGGTAGAACTCAGTAGTATTGTCTCAGTAGTATCAGTGACATTGGAGAGGTCTATGTGCAGCAGTTGAAGGAGGTCTTATTACAATGATTAATTAAATATGGACACTAACAGGTTGCAAAACTCACAAACTAAAGGGTTGAATATTTTTTTGCAAATTTATTATTATGTTTAAATTATTTTGGTTTTCCCAGTCTAGTCTAGTAGTCTAGCCTACTATTCATAAAAACTGGAAAACAAAGTGTCTTAATTCTAGCCTACATACAGCCATTTTCTGCCTTCAGTTCACACTACTACATTATAATACAAATTTAAAAAAATATTAATTTTACACTTTCTTTAACAGATATTATCCAGCTTTAAAAACTCTTGAACAGTTGGAGCATGTGTTATTACCGCGTGTTGGTCCATATAAGTGGTGTGCACAAATATCGGCGGACATACCAAGACTTCGACAGGCAATACAAGATGCCTCTATGGCTGACTTGAGGGATTTTCTTGAAAATATTAGAAAGTTAAGTCCTCAGGTATGGTAAATAAAAAGGTTTTTTTTCTCCATTTTTTTATCAAATTGGCTTCTTTGTAGTGTATATTTTCTTTCAAATATATTTCTATATCAGATGTGCATAGGTGATAAATCATATTGCATATATATTTTATCAATATTAATAGGTGTCTGGTATTAATATGAGGAACAAGTGCCTAAAGAAATAAAAATTAAGCAAATCCAACAATTTTATGTAAAAAGTATTTAAGCAACAAAAAATACAAAAAAAATATTAAACTGAAAATACTAGTGCTGAAAAGCATTCACTTTCCATTTACCTTACCTTTATCTTATTCATGCCTGGCATGGTATGTTAATTAAAATAAAAAATGTAAATAAAGCACAATGCATAAGTATTTTGTTGTAAATGTTATTTAATGAACTTGATATTTCATCATAATATTTTATTTACTATTTTAGGCTAAAATTTATGAAAGTTGCGTTGATATATGATTTAAGTTATTATTTTAAATAGTAGTGTTAATTTTCCAGGTTGGAGCAATGGCTCTGAAACAAACACAAGAAATGCTAGGGAGGAGCTTGGAAAATATTGTCAAAAATAAAAAAGGTTATTTCATTATTCATTATATTTTACAGAATTTGATCATTTATTTTTTAAATTAGTTTAGAAATGAATATACAAAACCTAATATGAAAGAATTGAAAAAATGAACTAGCCTATCTCTTCTGTTTTGTTGTTGAAAAATGTTTTCAAAACTAATTTTGATAAATATTTTTTTGTATCTACCATTGAATTTACAAATTTATGTTTAAATTTTATTTTGTTATCAATAAATTTATAATTTTATAACAGAATCATTGGGTGTGGCAAGTAAAGAAAACACCGGGCCTCAATGTCCTCATGAACTAGTAGACTTCAGTCCGCTTCATAGATGTCTACATATACATAGTGTTCTTGGTGCTAAGAACGATTTTGTACAATATTACAGGTAAGGATAATAAAAATAATGCTTTTATATTGATACTAGTAGTTGCTCCCAACTTTGTTTGTCTTTGTGACCTTTCGAGCAAAGTGCCTATCATGCTGAATGACTTTTGTTCAAGCCCAATCTCCTTATTAGCCCAGTCATTTTAGGGGTCAACCTCGGAATGAGAGATAATAAGCTGTAAATTGGTATAAACCTTTGTTTTGCCATTCTAAATATTGTCTCAAAAGTCACAAACGATATCGTTTGCGCGTCTTAAGATATTGACAGTACAATAAAACATCTGTTCTGGCTATAAATAGAAAAGGTTCCATACGGTAGGGACAAGTATTTCCAGGTATATAAGTATTGAAAAACTTACTAACTAAAATATATATTCCAAAATTAATAATATACTACAGTTAAATAGTTAACAATTAATAATTAGTACATAAATAATTGATTTTATACCACGTACTGATAACCGTGACTCAGGCTTGACCTTACATTAAACCATATATGACTGTGAACAAAAGTAAAAAAAGTAAAAAAAGTTGGAACAAAAGTTGTAGAGAATTGTATACTCTACAACTTTCATATAGGTGAAAATATCATTTAAGCAATAGAAAGCTAAATATTCGCGAAAAAACAATTTTTATGACCTTTAACCTACAATATCTTAAGACGCGCACACGATATCGTTTGTGACTTTTGAGACAATATTTAGAATGGCAAAACAAAGGTTTATACCAATTTACAGCTTATTATCTCTCATTCCAAGGTTGATCCCTTTTTTTACCTAATATGACTGGGCTATTATTTATGGTCTACTATGGTTCTAAATTCGTTGTTTCATTCTTAAAAATCAATTAAAACCTGAGTCCTTGTTAAGTTTAAAAGTTACACACCAAAAATTATTTCACTCAAATCAGTCGCTCAGTCAAGATCTCGAAGATGTGCATATGTGACTTATATACTATTCTGTGACTTATATATTATTCTCTTTTTATTGTTTTATTATATTATAGATTTTGTCCATTGTTTATTTGCTGCATTTATTTTCAGCTTTTTGGAAGAAGTGAAGATATAATAATTATATTAACTGCTAAATGCCACCTATTTCTGCCTGTGACCATGTACTACTTAAAGTGTTCGAAACGTTAGGTTTTCCAAAAAAACTGTTTTTGAATACCAAACATATATTTTTATTTAAAATGGGACTAATCCAGTATCCGGATTCGGGGTTCGCGTTCGGGCTTAATGTTAAGAATCTCCGTTCTCTACTTTCTACCGAAAGTGGTTTCTGTAGGCAATACGTGCTGAATGGTGGAACTCAACACCGTGCTTTGCCTTGATACCAGAGCACCAAGTGGAAATATTACATATTTCAATTCCCCGAGTAAGAATCAAACCTACAACCCGTCGCGCTAACAGTCACGATTTGTGCCCCTGATTCACAGCTGGCTTCTAAAGTATTCTACATTAAAATAATTCTACATTTCAGAGCTCAACGCAAACAACAAGCTCGTCTAGTACTAATACCGTCATCGGGCAACCTCCACGACTCCATCCAGAATATGAAGAGCTACCTCAATGCTGTACTGGGTTTCTTCATCCTGGAGGAACACCTCCTCGCCACTGGCGCTGGCCTGGTCTCCAAGGACTGGCTCCTGGATACTTGGAGCATGGCAGTGACAAAAGTGGCTTCTACGCTAAGAACTAATACGTCATTGATAACTGATCCCACTCTTATGTTGAGTATTAAACATCAGATTGTGTTGTTTATTAACGCTTTGAAGTAAGTTGTTTTTTTTATTTTATTTGATTTTTTTTCTTGTTTCTGTTTTTATTTATTGTATTTAGTAAATTTATGTTCTTTTCTTGTACATAAAAGTTCATTATCGTTTTTAGTCAGAGAGCAAAGTAAAAAGTTAATAATTTTTAGAAAACGTATAAAGATTGAGAATTTTAGAGGCGTAGCGCAGTGGGACAGTGTCTCACTGTAAAGGGTTCGATTCCCGATCAGGGATTGATTATGTATAAATTATTTTTTATCTCGTCTAAAACCTAACACAAAGTGCAGCGTTGAGTTTCGCCATTCAACATGCAATTGTCTCGTAAAATGGAGGATGGAAGTGTCTTGTCACTAGCTCCTCTCTGGCGACCCCACCATATATGGGAAAAGCGCGAAGCTGCTAAAAAAGAATTTAAACACAGCAGGATTAGCAGAATCCGCGCCTTTTGGAAAACATCCAAGAACCGCTTGACCAAATTCCGCTGTGTTAAAAATTTTATATAAATAAAATATATAAATATATAAAAAAATCATAATTCATAGAAATATCCTTATTTCAGATGTTATGGTTTACCAACTGATCCCTTACCATTGTTATTACAAGAGATGGCAGAGCATTATACAGAAGTATTGATGCAAAGATGGGTGGTAGTTTTCAGAGACATACTGGACAATGCCTCTTTTGTGCCTATTGAGGTATAGTTTCAATTATATATAGTATTTTTTTTCAAACTAATGTCGCCGTGGCGCAGTTGGACAGCATGTGATTGTAAACGTGAATGATGTTCGATACAGGTTCGATTCCTACAGGGATGGAAAGATTATATATTATTTTTGTTTCTTCTTCCTGGTACCTAAGACAAAGCATGACGTTAAGTTCAGACGTTTATCACGCATTATCTCAATTTTAGGCGAAAGTTGAGAATGGAGTGTCTTGGCACTAGGTTCTCTCTAATTTGTGAAGCTGCTTTTTATGTCTTTATTATAAAAAAAATTAATACCTTAAAGAATATAATAAGATTATATTCTATATTACAGGTAGAAAATCAAGAACAATATGATGGTGTAATGGACACGTTTCCTTATGATGGAGACGAGCTTGAAACTCAACCTTTTCCTAGAAAGTAAGTATATTGTCGTTGTCATTTAATTTAAAATTATCTCTGATACTGTTCTGTGGATAAATTCTTATTTTATTTCAAAGAGAAGAAAAAAATTGGGTCTGCTATTAAATGTATTGTGTGTGTGTTGTTGATAGAAAATTGAATTGTTTTATTAAGTCCCTTGTCTTACTAGGAAAAGAAAAAAATACGTAAATTTACGCTTTTAACAGGGTATCAGAGATAACCTAATGTCAAAACACTCCGTTCTCCACCATCCGGTTGAAATCAATACATGACATGTTGGGTGATAAAACTTAACGCCTTTAAGACAAAGGAAACAGTGCGATAAAATGAAAATAATTAAAATATATACATGCATACATACATGTATAATACATACGTGCAATACGTAAAACATAAAGCACTAACATATAATGTTTTACACATTTTATTATTTGAATATAAATATTAGATATATTTGCATTTTGCCCAATGTATATTACTACTTTTCTTGTTTACTTTAAAATTTATATTAACTAAAATTTAACAACCTAACATAATGTAATATTTAAAATAAACGGACATTTATTACATTTCAATAATTTATTGAATTACAAATTTGAATCCAAACAGATTCCCATTCTCAACAATAGTGCCGTCCGTGTACGTGCAAGTGAAGGAGTTCATATACGCGTGGCTCAAGTACTCGGCGGGGCTCGGGCTGGGCGGGGGGAGGCGCGCCGCCGCCGCCCGACACTCCGCCTCGCTGCTGCTCAGCCGCTCCTTCACCGGCTGCCTGTCCGCGCTGTTCCGCCGCCCGCTGCCGCTCATGCAGCTTGTGCAGGTGCGTAGTGTGTGGTGCGAGTTGTGGAGGGTTGGTTGTGCTAGTAGATGACGCGTATAGATGATGTGAATAGATGGTATCATTTCCGCTCTGCGTTCCGCTTGTGCAGCTTGTGCAGGTGTGTGTGTGGCGCGAGTTGGTTCTGTTAGTAGTGACAGTGGATGGTGAAAGTATATGATGCGAGTATATATTGCGAGGTGGTAGGTGGTAGGTAGATGGTGCGAGTTGGTGGTGTGATTTGGTGGTGAGAGTTGGTGGTGGAAGTTGGGGCCGGTTGGTAGGTAGTGCGGTGGTGCTAGTAGATGACATGTTTAGATAATGTGAATAGATGTTATCAATTTTGCTACGCATTCCGCTTATGCAGTTTGTGCAGGTGTGTGTGATGTGTGTGGTGCGAGTTGGGGCGAGTTGGTTATGTTAGTAGTGAGAGTGGATGGAGCAAGTATATGATGCGAGTATATGATGCGAGTATATGATGCGAGTATATGATGCGAGTATATATTGCAAAGTGGTGCGAGTAGTGGGAGTAGTGGGAGTGGTCGGTAAGTTGGTGGTAGGATTGAGTGTTGGGCAGATATTAATTGCATATAACGATTAAATAATAAAATTAATAAAATGTCAATTTAATAAAAAATAGTTTGTTCTTAATGTTTACACTACAATTAACAATCAATAAATTTTTAATTGTGTTTTTTTCCCAAAACAAATGATCAATTGTTAATATTTAATTGTCAATGACAACTAAATTTTGCTTAACAATGGTGTACTAGTAGATAATACGTGTGGATGATATGAATAGATGGTACCACTTAGTAGTACCTTCAATTATCCATATAGGAGATGGCACTAAGAAATGGTGTTAGTAGATAGTGTTTAAAGATGGGGCCAGTAGAAGCGAGAGTAGATGGTGTTAGTAGATGATGCAAGTAAATTAGGGATAAGCGATATTTTTAGTAAGGGGCATATCCAACTTTTGGAGTTTTGGAGTAGACCAAAACAGTACATAATTATAGTAAATTAAAAAATAGCTTCACGCTATATCCCGCACACAGCAGGGTAGGCAGAGGGAACCTAGTGTTAAGACACTCCGTTCCCCACTTTCCGCCGAATTCGGAGGCTTGCGTGTTAAGTGGCGGAACTTAACGCCGCGCTTTACCTCGACACCAGAGCGAAGAAACGAAAATATAATTTCCACTCCTCGAGTGGAAATCGAACCCACAACCAGTCGTTTACAGTCACACTCTTGTGCCACTGGGCCAGATAATGTTAATAGATGATACAAATATGTGTATGTATGTAGTAGGTAGATAATGTTAATAGATGATACAAATATGTGTATCATTGTAAGTATGTCATCTAACATACATATGATAGATGACACTCTGAGATAAAGATATGTGCAGATACTCCTGTATAACAATTAGTATATTGATACTTTAATATGGTCATTTTGTTCCAGATTATTGTAGACACACAGTATTTAGAAGACGCTACTTCCTTCTTATACGAGTTCATCAGCAACATAACTGGCTCAGAACTTGTTACTACACAGGTAAATTAAAGTAATTGTGGCTATGCTTTTTCTGTAAGTCGTTTATTTATGAAAGAGTCACATTCCATTTCATTTTAAAAGATTGAATTATTTTTAGTCTTTTTGATGAAATATTACAATACTTTTGTATGCTATAACAACAAAATAAACTGTAATAAGCGTTTAAGAATTTCAACCCATTGAACACATGGCTTAACTTCAAATTTAGATATGATTTCTTAAAATTTCTCTTTTCCTTAGAGGGGCTGACACTTTAAAATGTAAAAAATATTATGTGTTCTATGGTACTATCAAAAGTATTTTATAATAACTTCATGAGATAACTTTTAATAAATGCTAAATAAAACATTTTTTTATAATACATACATAGCTGTTGTATTGAATGAGCGATATATGTATATGATTTTTATTTTAGGCGGCGGGCAGCATGTTCCAAGCGGCTAGAGACGACGCTGAACAGCAAATATGTGGAAATTTAGAAAAGAAAGTCGATGAATTTTTGGATCTTGAAAACTATGATTGGTTACTTGGTAAGATTTCCATTTGTCTTTTCCCATTTCTCTCGTATTTTGTGGACTACCTTAGTAAAAGATCCCTCCGTTCTCCGTCGAAAGACATCGAAGACGTATTGTGAAGTTAGATTTTATCACTTCACAGTACGACTTGGGGACGTGTATCCAACTCCAAGGATGGTGAACAATATATATCTATTTATACAAAAATTTCTAAACGATTTATTATTTATTACAATTGACATGGATTTGCAGACTAACAACGGTTTTATTAATTATGTTATTTTAAAAATATTTCTTTATTATATAAATTTTAAAAAGTGAATAATAAAAATATATATGTGTAATATTGGGCTTAAAGTTATTTGTTTTTACAGTGGAGCCCAGCGGTCAAGCGTCCTCATTCGTAACAGATATGTTAAGTTATCTTTCTGGAGTGTTGACGTCTCTGGAACAATTGCCTGAGAGAGCGCGGTATGCTATTTGTTTGTTTTGTCCTTAATTAATATTCATCTATTGTGTAGCATTGTTGCAGCGAGTAATTTATAATGGAATCCGTATTGTTTTCTTTACAATGGAGATTTAATTATGAATAGCTTTATGCATAATCTTTTTACCATATACGAAAGTAAATATGATAATAGGAAGTGTTAATATCATAACCAAGTAATCCTAGAATTATCCTTATTTAACTGATTATTTTAACTCTGAATTTCTCCCCAACAGAGTAGCAGCAGTACGAGCGGCCACCAATCGCATAGCGACCAGACTCCGCAACCTGCTCCTAGACCCGGCCGTGCGTCAGATCTCCTCCGGCGCGCTCTACCAGCTCGACCTGGACGTCATACAGTGCGAGCAGTTCGCGGCCGGCGAGCCCGTGCCCGGGCTGAAGGAGGGCGAGCTGCTGGAGCACTTTGCCAGCTTGAGGTGTGTGTTTGTGCGTGCGTGTGTGTGAATGAGGGTGTACATGTGTGTGTGCGTGCGTGTGTGCGTGTGTGTGTGTGCGTGCGTGTGTGCGTGTGCGTGTGTCTGAGAAAGAGAGTGTGCATGTGCGTGTGTATTAATGATTATTGAGAGTTCTTAGTTCCTCAAAGTCAAAATTAAATAATTTTGTTCAAAATAAAAAGTTACATGCTTCATTTTTTAAATTTATTTTTAATTTATATCTTACTAAAATATGAAAGAAGGTTTTATATAAACATTTTGTATAAGTATGAGGGAATTGATAGGATCGTAATTAAATTAACTATTTCAAGCAAATTTAATAGCTCTTATAATTTTTTGACTGATTTTTTTCAGTTCAACGGAAAAAATATTCATCATATAAATATCATACAAATATTGCTTAGTTTGATTACATATCACGCTATAATATACTGAAACTGAAAAAAAGAACTGGTTTATATATCATTACTACTACTACAAGTACTAATTTAATATACCTATTTTGCACATTTTTAAAGTTATATTCCACACTTAGAAAAATTAAAAAAGATATTTAGAAAACGTATAAAATTTGAAATTCCAATTTTTATACGTTTTCTAAATGTCTTTTTCAACATACTTGTTTCCGTGCAAATTACCTTTATAAAGACTCTCAGAAACCTCAATTGTTATTAAAGATACTTTTTAAAACTCAAAGTGCTCAGTGGTGAGAGCGCCTGAACGGTATTCAGGTGGCGCGGGTTCGAATCCCGCTGCGTTCAAATTTTGATACGTTTCCTTTAAATGTCTTTTTCTTTAAATGTCTTTTTGTTATTAAAGATTTTTTTAATTACCAGGCAACTTCTAGACCTAATAACCGGTTGGGACTGGTCGTCCTATCTCCATGACGTCGGCATAGAAGGCGGGAAGTATGCTTTAGTGACTCCGCGAGACGCAGCCACTTTACTTGAGAAGTTGAAGGAAGCTGAGCAAAAGTCTTCCGTATTCTCTGTTTTAAAGAAGAATGAAAGAGATAGGAGGAAGCTGTTGGATACAGTGTTAAAACAGCTGAAGCAGTTGCAGAATCAAGATGGATAGTGTTTTTTTTTTAATTTATTGAATTTATTATGTTGTTAAAGGAAGAAGTTGCATGTTATAAAATATGTATTTGTTGTTAATTTTTAATTTTCAATGCAGTCCGGGTTCGGTTCCCACTCAGGGGAAATATTGTATTAAATTTTTTTTAGTTTCCTTCGTTCTGGTGACAAGATCAAGTGCGGTGTTAAGTATCGCCATTCAAAACAATTTCTTGAATTAAAAAGATATGTATATCTTTAGTGAAATGGATAATTTCTCCACAGTATTAATATTAATATATATGTAAGATTAACTGAAAGCAAATCTTTTTTGTTTATTATAATTAATTTATGCCATTGTATATTTTTTATCTATGCTGAATAAAGACTTATATAATCATTTGTGTTTTTTCTTCTTAGTGCCTTAATCTCATATGGCAAATTTTTGTCACAGTAAAGTGGTCTTTTATGAATACATAAAAACTAGTGACCTATTCACCGTCTGTCATCAACTATTTTTCTGACAAAATTCATCAAAATTGGTCAAGCAGTTTAGATTTGTCATACAAAACTTCACCCCCATTTCCATATATTTGGGGGTCGATTTTTGAAAAAAAGTCTTCTACTATATTCGTTTCGACTCTCATTCAAATCGGACCGGTGGCTTAGCCATAACAGTCTCATAGACAAATAGACTTTGCATTTATAAACTTAGTATGGATAATTAAATAATTATTTTATGTATTGGCATTGAAAATGATAATAAGTTATTACATATGACATAAAGGATGCAGCTTTTCAGGCATACTTTCCTACGATTTTACAGCTTGTTCCTAGCTTAAAGTCCCTGGTATAATAAATTTACTGAAACTCTGTAAATTAGTTCCAATTTTCCTAGAATATAATAGTTATTGAGCGTTTGAGAGAGCTATTTTCAATTTTCAAGACTTATTTTTACTTACTTAGAAAAACGTTATTTAAGATAAAATTATTTCCACTAGAGATGTCAAATTTTATATAGAACTTCTATTTATCCATAATCTGAGACTCTAAATAACTTTTTAAAAGACATTCTTCATAACAATACTGTCCATTAAACATATTTTTAATTGACACATGAAAAGACAAGCACAAAAATTATAAGCCAAACAAATAAGTATTAATGAGATTGCTCAACTAAATCTAGATCAACGTCAGATCGTATCGTACATGCGCTTATCGGCGATCGTGAGCCCACAAGGCCGTCAGTGTGACCTTACCATACTATTTGTATCGCGAATATGTTGAAGATTGATGAACTTTTTTAACTGTTTAGGTAGTTTGAATTAAATACTTTTAAACACTTTTAAAGTGGTATAATTATTTGAACGCAGCGGGATTCGAACCCGAGCCTCCTGATACCGTTTAGGTGATCTCACCACTGAGCCATACGTTCTACTACCAGCTGCGTCGGAATTCTTATACGTTTTATTACAACTTATTTTCGCTCAGTGGTGAGAGAGCCTGAACGGTATCAGGAGGCGCGGGTTCGAATCCCTCTGCATTCAAATTTTTATACATTTTCTAAATATCTTTTAGTTTAAATTAAGTTTTAAGTGAAATGTTTAAGAATATTAATATTATCTGCCGTTGAAGCGCAGTGGTAAAGCGTTGGAATGTAAACGCGATTAGTTGTGGTTTCGATTCCCACTCGGGGAATGATTGTATTTATTTATTTATGTATTTATATGACATGCCAACAGTACAAGTAACATTGTGTATTATATAAGTGATGTGTACGCAGTTCCAGTTCCGAAACTTGTACTAATTACAGGCACGTACAGCGTTTATAATTTTCCCCGTAATTATTACACTTTTAAAGAAAAATTAAAATTGAGTTTGACATTTACAATATGTAAAATGACTAATTTAACAATAAATCTTTTTTTTTAGAAAGGAAAAGAATTAAATGTAGGATACAATAATAATGTAACAGTGGATTCATGCATAAATTACTGAATCAATTATATTAATATTATTTTCATTTATTTTCTCTGTTAAGACAAAGCGCTGTTTGATTTCAAATTCTTGCGGAAAGTAGAGAACGGAGTGTCTTAAAACTTGCGTTCTCTGTGTATTTTGATATGCGAAAAAACGCGCGAAGCTAATAAAAATTAATAACCATATTTTGAAATGAAACTAATTTTAACAGGATTAATCGCGTATATTTTTGGTATTCGAAAATACATTTTGAGAAAACCCGACGTTTCGAAAACTTTACAGTAGTTCGTGGTCACAGGTACACAGACAGACATAAGATCTTATTATTAATTACCATTCTTTGCAAAATTTCAAAGTCTACATAGATACATTTATCAGATCTACTTTATCTTTGAAAGTGTTTCTTTTTTTATATGACACTTGATCGTTGATTAAATCCGCATCGAAAGGACGATGTTTGAAGATCATAATGAAGTAAACCATGATGTTATTAAGGTATAAGAAGAAGAAATATTTGGATCATAGTCTCTGAAGATAATTTATATGACACAAATAATCATCTAATTCTAAATGAAAAAAAAATGGATTTTTATAGTAACGTCCACAATAGCAACTTACTTTGTCAAGATGCTACATGGGTTCCGTAACAGGTGTAGGATTACATCCAGTATAAGATACACTGTATACATCCATACTTATATTATAAATGCGAAAGTCTGTGTGTTTGTCTGTCATGCTTTCACGGCTAATCTAGTGGTCCGATTTGGATGAAATTTAGAATTAAAGTAGTAAAAGTGACTGGGTCATTAGAGACAGAAAACAAGTAGCCTATATTAATAGGCTACTTATTTTTTCAAAAATCAACCTCTACAGGGTTGAAATAGGGATGAAAGTTTATATGAAAAATCTAAACCACTTGACCAATTGTAATAAATTTTGGCATAAATATAGTTGATAATCTAAGATTAAACATAGGCTACTTTATTTTTTAAAAATGCGCCCTGCGTTTTAAAAAAGTTGCGAGCGTTACAATGAAAATAAAAAACGGATATCAGGATATGACTAATATTATCCAAAGATATCTCGCACATATAATCCTCTATGGAAGCGGTAAAACGGAACCTAATCTGACCAAAGTTTATGGAGCATTAATAAAACATAACATTAGTACTCTAAAGGTAGCTCATATTTGTGTCAAAGTCACTGACTCACGAGAGTGCAATTTTTTTTGCATAATGTGCCCTTTACATAGAATTATAGGGTGCGGTCTACCGATGACTACTGTAGAACATAAGTGTAGGTTCATTTTTCCTTGTTAATGCTTTTCCGCATAGCAGAGAGAGACAAGACATCCTTTCTACATGTTATTTAAGTTGGGATGAAGCGTTAAAAAGCTTTCTGTCACGGAAAATGGATACATATTTCTGTAAATATAACTTTAAAATGTTTTCATTATTAGTTTACTTTGATGACGAAACATCAGAATGCAAGACATGGGATGTGGATCTTCGTATTATAGTAATATACCAAAGACATGGGTAGTTCTTTATAGCTTCTAATAGAAAATTTTCACGATTTTGAAATTATCGCTGGCTACTTTATTTCTGCTAAAATATACGAGTATTTAATTTTTTTATTTTAATAAATCATTCATTAAAAATGGGGGCCATCATGGTGCAGTGGGAAAGCGTTTGACTGTATTAGCGATTTCATCCCTCCAATGATCATAACTTCATTAGTTTCTTTTTTCCGTTTTGAGAACAAGACAAAGCACAGCGTTGTGTTCCGCCACTTAACACGTAATGCCGCGAATTCAGGCATGCGGGCGAAAAGTGGATAACACTGTAGGGAAAGAGTTGAATTAGCAGTAGTAAACTAGCTTATGTACGGCAAGCAATACCTTATATAATTTAGTAAAAAAAGGAAAATATACTAATGTTACATTGAAGCAACTGCGTATCTATTTACAAATGTTAATTTATATAATTTGATATAGGCCATATCAAAAGTAGCTCTACTTTAGTTAGTCTTTTATCGATCTTGTGAACTTTATATTATTTTTTATGTCCATAGCCATGAAATGTCTGAAACGTGAACTTGTTGACTTCCAATAACATGCGTTATATTTGATATTTAACCTTATAAGAAATTATCGTTTTTGTAGCCTCTAGCTATCATATACCTTGCTAAAATTGGATGACATTATTAATACAATCTATTATAGAGACTATAAATGTAACATTTTTAAAATGTTACGCATGTGTAAACGGAAGCACAAACGTGTAAAGGTCGCAATTTATAAAAAAATGTATTTTCAGAGGCAGATATTTAGTGACACAATATAATGAGGGTTGTGTTTTGGTAAAATTAATTGATCATGTTTGGTAAAATTTATACCAATACAATAAAATTTTACCAACTTAAATCATTGTCAATGTAGGTAAATCATTGACTACTTTAATGTCTATTTTTTGATACTTAAAGCGGAAAGGCTATATGATTTCTATAAAATATTTAAAGGATTATGTTTTAAAAAACTATGAGGTTGTGTTTATTCACGGTAAAACTGAAAAGACAACATTTTTATATCATAAAATTTAATTAAAAAAATCTTGATATTTTTTTTTATATTTATATGTTACTGATTTCGCAAACATTAAGTATCAACAAAAATAATCAATTTAGTAAATTTATTACTTGCAAAATACCTAGAAACATACTATATTTTTTAGCAAAAAAAAAACAAGTAAAGCTTTAATACCACATCCATAACATAAGTAAATTATTAAAAATAGACCGATTAAAAAAATATAATAAGGAAGTATTTAAATACGAGACACTAAATTGTAACATTAAATAAGGATTCCACCTACGCGTTATCATCTATTATCGTAAAATATTTTTGTAAAAAAGTCACCCATTAAATAAAAATTGGACTAGATTCTTGATTGCATCAAAACGGACTTATTAAATCTTTTTCATTATAATATGTTGTTGTTTTATTATGATAAATACCAAATCAATAAGGGTAGGTATAGTACCCGGCAATAAATAATGCACATCGATGCTTAGAATGAAACAGTCGGTTAGCTTCGACTTCGTAGAGCGTTGTCTCGGTCGCTTAAAATAATAACAATGAGAAACGTCACATATCAACTGCGTGACAAAGACAGCGCTCTACGAAACCGAAACTGACCGACTGTTTCATTCTAAGCATGATGTGCATTATTTATTGCCGGGTATTATAACTATAATGTATATTACAATATGAACTTTAGTTATTTCATGACTTTTATTGATTTGGTAGGTAAGTTTTAATTACATATCCACTTTTCTAGGACGAAACTAACTAATGCACTGTATTATTCAATCGGTTATTTAATCATGATATTGCGGTCGTCATAGCAGGTGACAGTGACTGCAACGGTTGTGGGTGTGATTCCAACTCGGGGAAATGATTATTAATATTGTGATTTATCCGTTCTGATACTTAAGATAAAGGGTGGCGTTAAGTACTGTCATTTAAGGGATCAAATGGAGAATAGTAAGTCTTGACACTAGGTCCTCCCTAAATACTCTTTTATACGGGAAAAAACCTGAAACTGTAAAAAGAAGTGAAATTCTTAGGCAAAATTTTTAAAACTCAACCGTGCTACAGGTCAATTACGTTAAGCTTAACTCATTACAAATGATTTATTCATTGCGTTTAATACAATTAAATATTAAGAGTTCATTTAAGGTGCTACCATTCGGTCATGGGTAATAACCGATATGGACATGTACCTTCATTTACAGTAAAATGAAATGTTATAAAACATTGTGTAATTAAAGTAGGCAGTTACACCTTTGAATTGTTTGACCTTACTGAAATTAGAACAAACAAAGATTCACAGGTCATGGAATCGGCATACGATTATACCGTTATATTAAATTAAGAATATCTGTGTACTGTACTGAATGTTATTAGTAAATTAAATACTTTTCTTTAATACTTTTATTTCGTTTTAATTTAAAACTGAAAAAGCCCATCTTCATATAATTTTCATTTCTTTGGCGCGCGTTAGTTGTCAAAATCAGTTTACGCAATCATAAAAAATAGTATGTTACTATATTAAATTATTAACATACGACCACAAAATAGAAAACCTGCATGTAACCTGCAACCTGTACTTCGGATATTTTACTACCACGAATATCTCTTGAGGAAATATTTATATATTTCCATTTCCTTCGCTCTGGTACCGAGGCAAAGCGCGGCGTTAAGTTCCGCCACTTAACACGCAATGCCTCCGAATTCGCGGAAAGTGGGGAACGGAGTGTCTTAGCACTAGGTTCCTTCTGCCTACCCTGCTGTGTGCGGGATACAGCGTGAAGCTAAAAAAAAGAGTATCTCTTGTATTTCAGGTTGAAAATAAAGAATATATTTAAAGAATAACTAGATCTTAGATCATACTACATAGTTTCAATACAATATAATTAAATAATGTAACAACATAATTGTGTAATCTACTCAGTATTCAATCACAGAATACAATACTGTCACAGGACTGTCTATGATATATTGGCAGAAGGTATTTTGTTTTATTTATTCGTAACATGACTGATGTTTACATAATAACAAAAGCACTAATATTTCGTAATACAAATTCATTTCAGGCCATTCATAGGCGATAGGCGATAGCCGATAGCTCCACATATCTACGGTGGGCAGTCAGTCACGGCGCGACGAGGTCGGATCTGATATCTCGTATCCATTTGTCAAACTGACGTGGGCATGTGTATGACCTACTGGAATTAAACTACATTAATATTATAATGAGGTTAGCGTTTGTGAGTTTGTATGTCTGAGGTAGGCAATCTCCGAAACTACGTTACCTACTAAAGTTCTAAGTAACTACTACAAAAGTTTCGCTGTACAAAAGCTTGATTATCCTAAATTACTATTATTAGACTTATATTTGTGTTGAAATAATAAGTTTCCAAAAGATATAATAACACCTTTAATATTTTATAACTAATTCAGGAAAAAAGCACTATTAAAAATCTTTCCGTGCATGTGCACGGAGCACTTATGCGATATTCATATCGTTCTATTATATAAATATACAAGACAAAGTAAGTGGTAAGAGTGGTACGAGAGGCAGGGGGAGACCTCGGTTGACCTTCGAAAACAATGTATTAACTATACTGGAGGAAGGTCACGTAAAAAGCATGAGGAACCCCCGGAGGGAGTGTATGAAGAGGTTAAAGACAGCCGACGAGGCGAAAGAAGTATGCAGGGACCGTACAGTTTGGCGCTCCGTCTCTCCGACTACCCCGCAAGGGATACAGCGTGAAGCTAAAAGTAAATAAATAAATATACAAATTTAGCCAGTATATCATTTAAGCGAGAAAGCAGTCTGCAAAAATATGAAATATTACTACTAGTACTATAGTGTTGTATTTCTCACGGGCGAAGCCCTGAACTGGTCTCTAGTGAGATATAAAACACGCCTATTTTTGACAATTTGGGCGGTAATTTATTCAAAATAGACTAACCTAGGATCTTGATAGCGTTTGGTGACTAATGCTCTTCAATGTCAACTCGTTTTTTTTGGTTTTCAAGATTTATGTATTACTAATTTTAGTGTTATATTACTTTTATGATAATTAAGTTTCTGATTTAGAAGTGTGAATGAATCTGCTAAACTTGCATCGTTTGGTATAGGTATATCTAAATACATACAAATGTGTGCATATAAGGAAAATTTATTATGTCTATCCCACAAAAATGACGTAAATAAATAAAAATGCAGAATATATTCAGAAAAAGAACTTATTATTGTTAGTTATAACAATCTCAATCATTCTTTTTTTTTAACTGGATAAAGGAGTGCTTTGACATTAACTTTTTTTCTATGCAAGAATAACAGAAAGGTGCAGAAAAACAACAATTTTTATTCAATTATTTCACATGTTATTACATATGACCTTTTTCAAGTAACCTCTTACACTTACAAACGGAATTAAAACTGTATCAATTTTCTAATATCGGTTCAAGGCGTATCCGCCCACACTTGTGGGAACTGTATTGTCACGTCATGTTATTGATGATTATTATTAAAACAATGCGTGAGAATGCATGAGAAGTGATAAAGCCATAATTCTATATGCAAATTAATTTACATATAATTTATATATAGGGACTAATAGTTTGTAAGGCAGATATTTTCGTTACGTCACTTAAAAGGTTAGTAGGTGGAATATTTGATATTAGGTATTGCTTAGGTACTAATTTGATACTTCTAAACGTATTAAACGCAAAAGGAAAAGCTTTTAAACTTTGATCTTTTTAAAAATAATGAAATTGGGCATAGTTGAAGTTTATATGAAGAAGAATAGCAGAAAGCAAATATTTTTTTGGCTTCACGCTGTATCTGGCAGACAGTAGGGTAAGCAGTCTAGTGTTAAGACACTCCGTTCCTCATTTACCGCCAAATTCTGGAGGCAGTACGTATTAAGTGGCGGGACAAACGCCTGGCTTTGCCTCGACACCAAAGCGATGAAAATATTAATATTAAATATTTACACTCCTCGAGTGGGAATCCAACCCACAACCAGTCGTTTGAAGTCACACGTCTGTGCCCCTGCGCCACGACTGGCCCAATAAGAAAAAAAACTAAATAATAATATTTAACAATTAAACTTCAATTAACAGTGACGACTATTATATTTAAACGTATGGTTTGAAGCATAATATGTATTTGTTTTAAAATATAAATAATAATAATTTGATTTGAAAAAATAAGTAAAAACGTTAGGTGATAAAAAAAGAATCATCAAAGGTTAATTATAAAATTCATTGACAGAGGTGGTTACAAATGGGCGTCAAATGTTATATATTAATTCATTGATAAATTGATTTTGAATAAATTGAATGTCCAAGTTTATGCAATTATATAAAAAAAAAAAAAAAAACTTAATTTATGTTTCATTATATGCTATCATTTTAATAATGATTATAATTTATGCATTTATTTGTTATAAATTTCTTATAAAAGTATTTGTAAATATACCTACGTGAATAAAATAATATGTCTGTTGTTTTAAATACAGTCCTAGTTCGAAAGGTCGGAGACATTTCCAATTTTCAGAGATTATTAATTTTCGATAGCGGAAAGCATTGTATCTTTCTCTCCATCTCTCTCCATCAGCTTCATAATTAAATTATCTAAATTGAATAACAACTACCATAAGTATATTCGCGAGTATCCGTTGGAGGCCTCGTGGCGCGGTGTGACAGCTTATCACTGTAAGCGTGATGCCACATGCATTCAGTAGGTAAGATCCATGGGAAATATTTATGAGATATATTATTTTTATTAAGCTTTGTTGTAAAACGAAGGTGTGGTGTTAAATTCTGCTACTCAACTTGTCACAGATTCGAGTCGACCATTTTGACTTTAGGGAACCAGCTAGGTACCTGCATCTTTACACTAATAAGTAATTAACATAGAATTTTTTTTAAGAAGCAACTTTAAGTGATAAAAATAAATTATGCAATAAAATTCATTGTTGTCAATCTAGAGTACGTGTCTACTATGCGTTTATCTTGTCCCCAATCTTGATAAGTCGCCACTTATATAAAACGTCTCTTTAGGTAAAGGATAACCTCTTTGAAAATAAGTAATTCGACGCCTGTATAAAATACAAAAAGATAGAATTACTTATTTCACAAGAAAAAACACAGGTCGTTTTAAAATATTGTAATTTTTTTATGTCGTACAAGTTTTAGGTTTTAAATAGTTGAAAAAGACATTCATTTTTTTATTTTTCATAAGTGTGGAATAATACTTTAAAAAATGTTTAAAAGTTTTTATATAGTTTCTTACTAGCGACCGCCCGCGGACTCGCCCGCGTGCTCTACAATTTTCATCTACTGTTTCAGTCTCTTGGGGGTTGGTTTTTGAAATAAATAGGTTTGACCTTGTGTCATAAACTATTCTTCCTCAGAAATTCGTCGAAATCGGCCAAGCGTTTTAGAATTTTAATACAAGATGTCATCCTCTAATTCAACGTAAAGCTGTGTTTTTTAAATAACCAATGAGTACCTATAATTTCACATCATGTAATATAAGGTAAAAAGTATTTACCAAAGTATTAACCCTGTTATTATAAAAATTATATGCTGTTTAAAGTGTACAGGAAAATCTGTTGTACCTCTACCTACTTACCCCTACATTTCATAACATCATTTTTTTGGTTATATTGCATTATTGTATTGCTTTAATTGTATTATGTGACATTGTGATTATATAAAATTATTTATATAAGTCTCAACAAAAAGTCAAACGCCTTAAAAGCCCTTTAATCGATGCAAAGGAACAAATTTTATGTCTACCCACAAAAAGTATAAATCCTAATTCGTTTTCAGTACAATAACACTGAGTATCCGACAACACCAGTGTGATAATTTCTGACCAATTGTGGGTTCAATCTCCACTCGAGTGAATAATTTTAGTTTAGTTAATTTATTTTCCCTGATTTGGATAAGAGACAAAGCACGGCTTTAAGTTTCGCCACTTAACCCACAATGTCTAGAATTCGGAGGGAAAGAAAAGAACTGAATGTCTTAACACTAGGTTCTCTTTGACTGCTTGTCTCGTGTTGTCTCGTGACTTTTGTTTGCTGCTTATAATCTAATGTAACGAATACCCTGCTGCTTTTAATAAAATAAGTTGGTAAATTTAGAATATTTTTATCACGATATTTTTTTAGAACACGCTGTATAATATTCTACATTAAGAAGACAGGTTATACAGCAATTAAAAATGTCATAATTAATGGTTAATATATAACCGGATTCATGTAAGTAAATTAAATTAAATATTTCACATTTCTCCGAATGTTTAAAATAAACAATAAGTAGATCAGTTTATTTGGAACAAACTTGTAAATTGATTACTACATTCTTTTATTTCAACGATTACAAATGTATGTTAAGTATTTACTTTTGGTTTGATCTGACACTTGCAGCTGAAAATTAAAAAAAAATAAATTATATTATGAAATATATTTCGAAACCTATAAATCGGAATACTTTCTTGCTACAACTGTTTGAATTATTCTTTAAAATATTGTGTAAGTCAGTATATAATATTATAGAACTATAAAAAAAATAAGAATTATAAAAAAGATCACAATATATTTATATTGAGATAGCGCCTCACTGTAAACACGGGGTATGAAATATTTTTATTTCCCCGCTATGAGAAGCAAAGTCGGCGGAGAAAAAGGAAACGAATATACATAACTATAATGTCAAAAATAATATATAGTGTAATTGGTAAGCATTTATCCGAGGTAAGCTTCGTGTCCGTGACGTAGCGGAGTCGCCTGAGATGGTATGGCCACGTTGCACGCCGGCTTGAGAACTATGTTGGAAGAATTTGCCTTGATATGTCAGTCCCTTGAGCAAGACCCCCAGGACACCCAAGAAAGCGATGGCTGGACACCGTGAAGCAGGATATGAGAGCCAATGGACTTACCACTGAGGATGACAAAGACCGTGCAAAGTGGAGGAGATTAAGCAGGAAAGCAGACCCTGTCTAAAACTGGGATAGTGCCAGGAAGAATAAGAAGTGTAATTGGCAAGTACTACGAAGACTCCAATCCAGCTCCAGAAATGTTTTTATGTGTTTGATTCCGCCACTAAATTGCAATGATGTTCAGTCGGAGAGTGCAGATATATGGAATTGAAAATTCAAATCGAAAGCATATTTTTTATTCCCTTATCTCTTATTTTTTTAACCATATTATGAACAATAATCTATTCTAATAATAATGTTTTATAGCGATTAAGATAATATGGTTATCTTAACAATTTCATTGTAATTATAAAAAGATAATGAAGATCCGGTATACTATGAATCTTTGACCGATAAGTTAACTTATATATGTATATAAAATTCGTTTTTTAGTTTTTGTTTCTTTTTATCTTCACGCTGTATCCCCCATACAGCAGGGTAGGCAGAGGGAACCTAGAGTTATGACACTCCGTTCTTCACTTTCCACTTAATTATGGAGGAAATGCGTGTTAAGTGGCGGAACTGAACGCCCGCGCTTTGCCTCGATACCAGAGGGAAGAAAATGGAAATATTAAATATTTTCACTCCTCGAGTGGAAATCGAACTCACAACCAGTCGCTTTACACTCACGCTTTGTGCCACTGCGCCACGACTGGCCCCAAATTTAGTTCATATAGGTACTTTTATTTTAAATGAGAAAAGCGATAAAAGAAGACATTATTATAACTCACTATTTGATAACAAAAACATTGACTGTGAGTATGATGACTACTGGGAGTAAAGTATAACGTTAGGTTTCATTACCTACAACATCTTGAATTCATGAGGTAACCGGAGAATGGAGTGCTTTAACACTAGGGTCTCTTAGCCTACTCTGTTAGGCGGGAAAAATCAGTCCTTTCCCACAGCTATTAAAATATATATTTGTCTTTGTATGATTTTCAAATTTTAGTTACAACATTAATTTACTCCTACACGTTTATTATGAATCAGTTAATTTTAGATTCCATAATTAATCTCGAATTGGAACCTGACACATACTTACCAACTTTAATAAATCATTTATACGAGACTATGATATGTTTATAGCATACAACAATTAGGGATTTAAATGTTCATTTATATAGGCTTAACGAAAACGTACGTAATATTACTATTAAGGGGTTTCATCGTATGTTTGTCATGCATTCAGTACACTTTCTAGAGTTTAACAACAATAATATTAATTTTGACTCTTATGGCATTTACAATAATCGTCCCGCTATAATTTTAGATTAATGGTTTAAATTATGATTTCGCTTTATATATTTTTATTCAAATTGTATTACATTACTTGGTTACCTAATATTACAACAAAGGGAAATTATGAGACGTTCAAAAATATTTATTTCAAAATACGAATATATGGTAAACCGTGTATAGCAAATGAATTCAGAAAAACTTATGCTGATCCCGATCCCCTGAGAATTATAAAATTTGTTTGTTTGATCATCTATTTTTTAATATATATTTTACGGCTGACTTAAATATATATTTTATTTATGATTAAATCTAATATGCATATTGTAAAGCTTAGGAAAGAACATAGGCCAATGTTTATCAACACGCCAAGTAGGCGAAGCCACCAGAAGATGTCATACGATATTTGAATCTTCACCTACCACGAACAACACAATTCCAAAACTTTTTAACATTTTTAAGTGTTATTTACTCTTAGGATACTGGAAAGCCATGTGTAGCGGTTAGAGCGCTTGGACGGTTTCCAAGTGGTGCGGGTTCGAATTCCGCTGCGTCCAAAATTTTTATACGTTTTCTAAATGTCTTTAACACATCTCCATACTACTGCGTCATTATGAAGCATAAACAAAATTATGTAACGTAATGCACTGTTATATAATATGTTTAATTAATGTATCAAGATCACCTGTTACTTTGCCCAGATAGACATGAGTCACGAACCACTTTTTTAATTAGTCCTCATATCTATTCTCTTTATTTTGAAATAATTTGGTCATGTTTAAAATATGTAGATACATTAATGACAAGCTCAAATCCAATATCTGTAGTGTATTCACATAGATTAATAAAATAAAAGAAAAAGTAGTATCATTTTTATTTAGTACTATTTTTTTTTAATTTAAAATATTGCTTAAGTAACGTTTATAGAGCATATAAAATATTTGATCGTCGTTCATGTGAGTAAAAAATAAAAGAAAAGGTAGTATCATTTTTATTCAGTAGGAACTATTTTTTTTTATTATTTTTTTTTAATTCAAAATATTGCTTAAGCAACGTTTATAGAGCATATAAAAATATTTAATCGTCGTTCATGTTGACAGACAGGATGTAATGACAAGCTACTTCATTCTAGAATTTCCGTTGATCTATAAAAATATATTAATTACTAATTACTAATATTCAGCCTATTTTATATTCTTAAAGCATTTAATGTGAAGACCTTTAAATGTCAATTTGGCCACTATTTTAATTGACATAATCAGACCTTAAAGTGGATCAATTATATAAGACCATTCGATACGTATAGTGCAGGGCTTCTTAAACTTTTGTCATTTGCGACCCTATTTATGATTGCGAGTTTCTAGACTACCTCATACCAATATAAAAGAAAAATAAATTAATATTTTTTGATAGTGGCCAGTCGTGGCCCAGTGGCACAAGCGTGTGACTGTAAACGACTGGTTGTGGGTTCGATTCCCACTCGAGAAGTGGAAATATTTAATATTTCCATTTTCTTCGCTCTGGTGTCGAGGTAAAGCGCGGCGTTAAGTTCCGCCACTTAACACGCAATACCTCTGAATTCGGCGGAAAGTGGAGAACGGAGTATCTTAATACTAGGTTCCCTCTGCCTACCCTGCTGTGTGTGGGATACAGCGTGAAGCTGGATTTTTTGATGATTTATTTATTAGGTAACAATATGCATATACATATAAAAATATATAGTTTTAGAATTCGCACGTCTAGACGCTGCAAGTCCATTGTATTTCGCTAACTATAGTGGTGTTATAAAATGGTATATATAAATTTCGAGCCCAGAATTTTGCTACGTGACACGATTTTGGGTCGCGACCTATAGTTTATGAAGCCCTGGTATAGTGTAATGCGTTTTATAATCATATAATTAACATTTTAAATTACAATTTAAGACATGTTAAATATGTATTTAATTCACGCATACGAATTTGTCACTTTAGTATTTTAGTCCGATTGAAATTCATGCCCATGCTTTCCATAAAAATGATAATCCCTACGCTTTTTATAATAGTTACATAGCTTTTTAACTTCGACATTCTTCACTTAAACTAAAAAATATATGAAGATCTTAAATATTTTGGATAGAAGAGAGAATTTAAATTTATTTTATACGAAAGTTTATTAAAAAATAGGAAAATTAAATATGAAAGTAAAAAATTAAATACAAAAAAAAGTACGAAAGAGGTTCTACCAACACGCATTTTCTTTATACAAGTCATTTGTCCCTACACAACCTCTCATTTTTCCCACATCTAATGTCATAGAGCAGGTAATTTAATGTCATAGAGGACCTAGTGTCAAGTCACTCTGTTATTCTGTTTCCAACCAAAATCGAGTATTATCGTGTATTGCGTGTTATGTGGAAGAACTCAATGTTGCTCCTCCTCTTAAGATTTAATAAATAAATTAAATATAATTATTATCACTCCCAACGACATGATGGGAAGAAGATATTAAAAAAATCGCCGGCTCCAATTGGTGGGATTTTGCACAAAACAGAGAAAAGAAAAGCGGACATATTTGGAGGAGGTCTTTATCAAGTTTGGGGCCCGTAAATAATAATATTAAAAAAAAGATAGAGGAAGAAACTTTTTTAACAAATAACTTTTAATATTCTTTTGGTCAAAATTTAAATTTAGCAAAAAAAATATGATTAGTTATATGTATATATGTGTAATTCGTGTATAAGTTGAACTGCGGAAATGGTTAAATAAAGGCTTTTTTATTTTATTTTATTTATTTTATTTTTATCACGAGTGGGAATAGAACCTACAACCTGTCACGTTTATACTTCTGCTGACATACTGTGTCACAATGGCATCGGCGCCAAGATGGCGTTTCTACACTAAATCTCTATTAGAGATTAATAAGCGTGATAATATTGATACCGTCAAATAGTAAAGTACAATCACGAGTTCACGATAACGCCTTCATGACGAATTCGACATATAAGCTATCGATTTTCTGATTTGCTATAAAAAAATGTTAACCAGGATGTTAAATTATTCAACGAGAAATCCATTTCAATATTCCATTCAATTACTTCGGAATCTAAGTTTTGTATATAAGGGTCGCAGTCTTTTAAAATATCTAATTCTTATATTAATTGGAACAAGTCGCATTATTACTCAATATATGAACTGGCGTTGTACTTATGTATAAACTGAAGTAATAAACTGAATAAGTATTCTGTTGATTTATCTGTAAACAGGTACACTAGTCGTTTGCGTCGGTTTACCTCGACAACGGAGCGTCAAATCTTCTTTTATACCATTTCCGCAGGTATTTAGTGAAAGCACCTTTTAGAGCTTTCCTATTTTCTCCAAGGAAACCTACAGGAAGCGTACATAAATAAGGAACGTACAGGAAGAACAGGAATAAGTCACGTCTAGTTTAATTAGAAACGGTATAATAAGTTATTGTATGTAATAACACATCATAAGTATTGGGTAAATATTGTTATAAGTACCTGATTATAAAAAAAAATAAAAAAGCATTCCAGTTTAGAAAAAAAGCAGCTTCACGTAAAAACAATGATATTTCAATTTTAATGCGAGCCAACACTCAGCAAACCTGAGCTTTACTTACTATTATGATTCACAGATTCGTGTTGTAATGAATGAATCAATCTGTGATAAATGGACTTTGTCTAATTCAGATTATACACTAGGCCTTACGACTTATGTCTAAAGTATGCAAAATGTATTAGTAATTCTGAGCTTTACTTGGTAATAGAAAATTATGCATAATCTAATAAGTGACGCAAGTAAACCTACCGTGTATGTTTGCTTAAGCTTGTTATATACTCTTATTACTAAAATTGTTTGTATTTCTCCGCTCCGAAGAGATAAAACGCAGCGTTGAGCACTGTTACTCGATCCGGAATGTCTGGAATTTGTGCAGTAATCTGAGAGCGGAGTGTTCTCACGCAAAAATTCTCTTTGAGTATGCTGTTATTAGGGAAGAAGCGTGAAGCTTGAAAAACTAAGCTTTGTTGTTTTTTAATTTACATAAATGATGCAATAGATACATGTATATAGTCTTCTATGTCGCTTGTAACTATGTCGCTTGTAACTTTAACGTTTAAATATTTTCGTTCTCTACATGGGCACTTGTAGCATATACAAAATAAGTAGAGATACATCCCTTTTCTATATCAGTTCTACATATATTGGGTGTTACCGTAACTTACACTTTTTCAAACTATGTAGGAAAAATATCACGCATTTAAATGTTTTCACATTTCAAATTGAATGTACAATTATCATATACATATATCGAACTTTTGCCAAGAGGGCGTTATTATGAGTTTATCCATCCATATAAGTGTATCATAATTTCTTATTCATGATAAACAAACCATAAAACAATGTGTTGAGGTGTGGTTATTATCTACCTATATAGGTACCAGCGGCCTGCTCGCGGCTTCGCTCCGTTAACTACATGACTGGTTCGTTATATTGCAACCCTTGGGGTAGGAATTTTGAAAAATAAAGCAGCCTATGTTTAACATTGAATTATCAACAATATCTATACCAAAATATATTACAGTCGGTCAAGCAGTTTAGGTTTTTCTTATAAACTATTTTAACCCTTTAGAGGATGATTTTTGAAAAAATAAGTAGCCTATGATTGACCCTGGATTATTTACTACTTTCATTTTAAATTTCATGACAGACATGCAGTATGACAGACAAACAGACAGACTTTTGCATTTATTATAAAAGTATGGATATATCATGTAGGTATGTATGTATGTATGTATGTATGTCTGACATGTAGATGACGTGATACATGGTTAAAATACAGTCATACCATTCAATACAAATGCCGTATGTTACGGTTATGACTTAATGTAATAGGCAGTGTAAGTATGGGGACTAGAAAATTATTAAATGTCAAATAGACTTTATAATTTATGAGATAAAGTTGAACAATAATGTCGTGGTACAGTGGGAGTCTTCGAACGTACGCTTTGACTTCGAGTCCCAGCTGAACTATTCATTATTTATTTATAATATTTGAATAAGAAACGTAATTACAAATGTTTAATGTTTTGGATGCCGCGTAATTATATATTTCTTCTTTTTTATCACTCACATATAAAAAAAATAACAGCGTATAGCGCTTTATTCTCTCTGACTACCCCGAATATAGCGTAAAGCTGAAATATAATTATTAAAAAAGTTTTTACTACTGCTTTTTTGTGTTTTTTATTTTCATACATTAGGAATCGTCATTATACATTATGGCGCGTGAGATACAGCGTCTGACTTTACGTGTGTGATTGGTTGTGGATTCGACTCCTGTTCTGTGCCTTATTACTCGAACGGAAACAACTTTTTGGTAAGAAGGCAAGACACGTGAGTTTCGCCACAGGCAATGTCTCGATTTTGGGCGGAAAACGGACAACGAATTGATATTAAGTTTTCTCTGATTTCCCTCTTATACGAAAAAAAGCTTGAAGTATTGTTTATTATATCGATATCTTGCCTCTTTAATAATAAAGAAGGAAGTGAGATAAAAACAGAAAATATTCAATATTATGTAAATTATAAACTAAATATTTGTTTAATTTCATAATCGATTTGTAACATTCTACCATATATCATGTTGTTTTGACAGATAAAATGAATTTATTTTTAGCTTTCTATACAAAATACAAATTGTTTATTAAATTAATGTAGCCTTTTTAATTTACAAAATGTTATTTATTAATATCGATGTTTTGACTACGTGACCACAGCCTATAAATATGTTTCTTTTATATTTTTTTAATCTGTTAAACTAAATTTAAAAGTAATATGTTATTTAAATGTTATATATTTAAACTAATTAATAATTTTGTTTCATTCTTTTATTAATTAATCTTTCAAGAATTAGTTTTTTAACAAAAATATTTATTTATATTATGACAGCTAAATCAATTAATCGATAACAGGCTTATGTCTTATTTCACACATAATTGTCTGATCCAATTAGTCTAACATATAGTTTATTGCACATTGAACTCATATCATGTGATTGATAGACGAGGTCAATCATAATAAATTTTTGGATGTTTACCATAGTGTTGCCAGAATGAATATTTTATTTTATTATATTTTATTTATTACATTTTACAATATATAAGTTAAAGTTAGAAAACAAAAGGATGGATTTAAAATAAAAATTAGAGAAGCATACACTTCAAGACACAGTTTCATGTATATTGATGTTATTAAATATTGTAATATTTATTTATTATATGTTTTCTTTTATTAATAATGGTGAAAATTTACTTTATAATTTATATATTTACATTCGACTTATCAGAAATACTAATACAGCAACAAAGTAGGCAGTGAGATCTCAGATATTGTGTGTTATAAGGTAGATTTCAACGAAGCGCTTTGTCCATTTTTTTAGCTTGACGCCCCGTGCGAGGCAGTCAGAGTAAGCGGAGCGCTTAACGCTACGTCATATCGTCGCCCTATCATTAACCTCTTTCGTTTATTGAAAAGAGGAAAGTAATAAATAATATTAGTTTTCGCGAAAAAAGATCGAACCCACAACCAGCCTATCGTAATCGCACTCAGATTTTGACATTGTACCACAATACCATCGAATTTGCCACAACAACCGCAATGCGATCGTAGTGTTGGTTCGTAAATAATTTAACATTAAATATCATTAGGTACAAGTATATATATAAATATTTATTTAATAATTAATTGCAAACTTAACTAGCAACACTGTCACAACGAATACGATGTTTTGCGTAAGTTATTATAGTTGTGGTTGATTTACACTGAATTTAGGTCACCTTACGTTTTCGAAAGTAGTCCATCCAGATTCCGAGACAAAAAGAAGTAAAGGCCATTATTCTTGTCCGACACAACACTTAAAGGCTTACTGAATATCACACGATTCCGGTCATGTGTGAAAAATTTTTAGGATTCTCTATATTGCAAGAGAAAACCATAATGAATATTTTGTGTTTAATTATTTAGTAGTCCTTTTTAAGTCATCGTGGCGCAGTGAGATGGTTGTGAATTCGATTCTTGTTTAGGGGAACGATTATACATATATTATTTTCATATCTCAGTTTAAGATACCTTAGATAAAGCGCGGCGTTTCCCAACTTACCTCATAATGTCTCGATTTCGGGCGGAAAGTGGAGAATGGAGTGTTTAACATTAGATTCTATCTTGATTCGGCTATAAAAATGTGTGAAGCTGTTGTTTATTACTTATTATAACTTTAAAATAAGTGAAGTTATAAGAAATTATAAGTTTTTACTTAGATTTGTGTGTTTTTTCATATTACATAGACTTATTTCTTACTTTTCTTTTCTTAATACAGCTTGTAGAATGTAGAATGGAAACTCATTGGAAGGAACCTAAACTTATTTAAATTATCTCTACCTTTCTAGTATGGCTAGTCAAAATAATGTCTAAGTTCTTAGATGTCTTAGCTTATTATAATACTAAACTAGTTCATTGTCTCATTGTTATAGAAAATTAATAAGTTAACCTATTTTACATTCGGTTACGCTCTAAATTATTTGTAAAAGTAGCCTTCAGGGATTTTATAGGTCATGGTTATTGTATAGTGCTTTTCGTCCTTGACACAATTTAAGGATGAATTCGTGCCAATATATTTGCTTAATGTAATTTTGAATTTTATGATGGAGCATTGTAAGTACGCACTCGTTATATCGAATCCATGTAAATATTATAAATGCGAAAGTCTGTTTGTCTGTTTGTTACGCTTTCATGGCTAATCTGAATATGAACTCGTCTGATTTAAATGAAATTTACAACAAAAATATATATTTCTTTTATTTTTATTTCTTTTTTATTTAATTGAAGGTCGAAGGTTAAACTTAGGCTATCTTTCATCCATACTTATATTATAAATGCGAATGTCTGTGTGTTTGTCTGTCACGCTTTCACGGCTAATCTACTGGTCCGATTTGGATGAAATTTAGAACGAAAGTAGTAAAAATGACTGGGTCTAACATAGGCTACTTAGTTTTTCAAAAATCAACCTCTAAAGGGTTGAAATAGGGGATGAAAGTTTATATGAAAAATCTACACCGCTTGACCGATTGGAATGAATTTTGGCACAAAAATAGTTGATGATCCAAGATTCAACGTAGGATAATTTATTTTACAAAAATTCACCCCCGAGGGTTGTAATTTAACGAAACAGGTACGTAGTTACCGCGACGAAGTCGCGAGCGGGCCGCTACTCAAAAATAAACCTCCAAAGGATTAAATAGGAAGTAAAAATTAGTATGAAAAATCACACAAGCGTAGCCGCGAGCAGGTCGCTAGTATTAATACTTTATGTGAACATAAAAACATTTTTAAAAAATTGTCCACATATTAAATTAAATCAATTTCAATCTAAGCAATTCAAATATAAAAAGAGAAATACATAATTATAATAATATGATTTATGACTGCTCGTAATCTGTCCGTGCTATAGCCTGTTATTGCCTAATGTTAGTAGATTACTGACACTTTTGAGCTGACTGAACACTGTTTGATATTTACATTAAGATAACTTGGTAATTGACACGATGACTTTTAAAGTGCATTTAATGGTTCTTGTGTATTTAGAGTGACATTACACTATTTTTTTTACACGGTTTTATTGGTTTCATTTATTAGTATATTAGTATCTATTTATTAATCAATGTAAGAAATTCTTGGAAGTTGAGGAGTGGAAATATTTAATATTTCCATTTTCTTCGTTCTGGTGTCGAGGTAAAGCGCGGCGTAAAGTTCCGCCGTTTAACACGCAATGCCTGCGAATCAGTTGGAAAGTGGGGAACGGAGTGTCTTAGCGCTAGGTTCCCTCTGCCTACCCTGCTGCGTGCAGGTTACAGCGTGAAGCTAAAAAAAAAAAAATCTTGCAAGCGTAGTTATTGTTGCCATTCGATTTACTTTAAAATTTGTACTCAAGTCCGAATGTGATGACAATATTTGAATATTCATGTTCCTTCCGGGGTGAGCAGGATAATGGATAAGTGAAAATTATACGTTTAAGTGATACGTTAAAAACGTAACCGTAACGTTTACTCCATGCGGGCAGTCAAAGAGAACAAATGTTACGTCTAGCCAGTCGACTTACGAGAATCTAAACACAAGAACGGTCATAGTGTATTTTTAAAACAGCAGGAATAGTGATGAACCTAGTGTCAAGATGCTCCGTTCTCTTCTTACTGTCCGAAATCAAGACATTGCGTGTTGTCGTGGAGCTCAACGATTGTCTTTTTTTTTATAGCTTTACGCTGTATCCCGCACACAGCAGGGTATGCAAAAGAAACCTAATTAAGACACTCCGTTCCCCACTTTCCGCTGAATTCGGAGGCATTGCGTGTTAAGTGGCGGAACTTAACGCCGCGCTTTACCTCGACACCAGGGCGAAGGAAATGGAAATATTAGATATTTCCACTCCTCGAGTGGGAATTGTCTTTCTAATAAATTGAATTTTTGAAAATGAAAATGATGAAATTGTGATCATTCCATGGAGTGATAATCGAATCCGCAATCAATTGCCATTACAATTAGTCACTGTCGCACTGTGATAGTCTCATGCGTATTCACTTTAGTTTATTTTTGAAACTAGTTTGTTATTAAATAAGAAATTCTTACAACAGTGACACATAAAAAACACGATAGTGCGTAATAATGTATTGCGGCCTGAATGGAACTTAAAGAAATACTTATTTATTTTTCCTCCTTTTAATGATTTTATTTATTTCCAGAACTACCTTAAAAATGTATATTTGTATTATATGGGGCCAGTCGCAGCACAGAGGCACAAGGTGTGCCTGTAAAGCGACTGGTTGTGGGTTCGATTCCCACTCGAAGAGTGGAAATATTTAATATTTCCATTTTCTTCGCTCTGGTGTCGAGGCAACGCGCGGCGTTAAGCCCCACGACTTAACACGCAATACCTTCGAATTCGGTGGAAACTGGTGAACGGAGTGTCTTAACACTAGGCTCCCTCTGCCTATCATGCTGTGTGCGGGATACAGCGAGAAGCTGCAAAAAAAAAAGTATTATATCAAAACTGTTACATTATTCCATTTATGATAATTTCATCATAGGCTTACTCGTATTTGGTTATGCGTTATTATATGTGAAATAAGTAATTATTACGAAGGTACCTACATATGTACTAAATACTTTTCGACACATACCTTTAATTAAAATATTACTTTTATATAAACATACCTATATTTTGTAACCAAGCATACTAATATTATAAATGCTAAAATCTGTCTCTCTCGCTGTCCTTCTGTCTGTACGAAGACGAAATTCGAAATGATATGGTTAAAGACCCATGATCAAACATAGGTCACTTTTTATCAAACATCAAATCAAGTAGAGAATTGATATAGTAGATGAAAGTTTCTATGAAAAATGTAAACTAATGGTGATTTCGATAAAGTTTCTAAACAATATAGTTGATGACACAAGGTCAAACATAGGTCACCATTTTTTTCATAAACCAATCCCTGAAGGGCTAAAATAGGATATGAAAAATCTAGTTCATGTAGGTGAAGCCGCAAGCAATACGCTAGTAGAGTTATATAATATAAGGATGTTGAACAATTTTTTAATTTAATTGTCTTTTGTAATTTTCTTCAAAAATATACCAAAGAGTGGTTTACTTAACTTCAAATAAGCCCAGAACAGTTAAACATTCGATTCCGCAATATCTCATAAAATATTCAGTCCGATTTTAACAATTGCATCGTAAATAATTTTTTTATACGACGTTCAGAATAAATATTCAATAAAAACGTTTTACATGGAGGTTGCAAGGTATATGCAAATTCTGTTTTCAACATTTGCACACGTATAATGTAAATATCAAGATCGTTTTGACTAGCTACCATATATAGTCCTTATGATATATATCATAAGTCTTTTACTATTCTAATTGGTAAATAGATCAAATTTTTATAGGTCAAAGAGTTAAAGGATATTTTTTTGGTTAATTCACTGCTTATTATAGTGACAAACGTAAGAAATTTTGAAATACAAGTTTAAAGGCTGTCATATCTACAGTTATTTTTTTTTTCAGTTTCTCGTTTATCCCGCAGAGGGCAGTCAGAGAGAACCTAATAAAGTCAAGACACTCTACTCTTCACGTTCCACCCGAAATTGAGACACCGCGTGTTGAGGCGCGGAACTCAACCGTGCTTCGTCTAAATAACAAAGTGAGGGAATTCATAATAATTGATAATCTTTTGAACGAGTGAGCATCGAACCCACAACCAGTTTACAGTTAGACGCTGTGCCACTAAGCTACAACACTCTCAATAACACTATCTACACCTATATACAGGTAAAAATTAAAATTGTATTTAAAATCATAAATATATTATGTAAATCAATACGCAGTAATTATGTAATTAATATAATATGGCAAAAGAAAACCAAAGAGTAACATTATCCATAGGAAGCGCCAAAGTTAACGGCGCGTGACAAAAAACAAATGTAAAGAAATCGATATTACGCGTCGATAAATCACATACAAGTTGTTTAATACAGTAGGCAATTAATTTTGTCGTGAGAATAAGATAAGGTTCGATTTATACTGGCGTTGGACAATCAGTTGGTAAGTTTAAATTTTTTAAGAAGGTTTTGCTTGTTATAAATGTATTGCGGCGTTGAGTTCCGCCTTTTAAGGCAGAGCACGCAAAGTTTCAAATTCGGCCTATTAATGAAGAACAGTGTCTTTTTAAACTAGGTTCTTTCTGACTACTGGTGAAGCTGATGTATAAAAATCTCTGCTATGCAGAAAAAAAGCAGGCTTCGCGCTTCACACTTTTTCCCGCCGTAGTAGCGCGGTGGGAAAGCGTCTGTCTGTAAAAATGATGATTGTGGGTTTGATTCCCACGCGGGTGACATATTATATTTAAATTATTTTCATTTTTACGCTCCGCTTTGTGTAGGTACTAACAAAGTAAGGCGTTGAGTTCCACCAGTCAACATGCAATGTCTCGATGTAGGGCGGAAAGTGGAGAATGAAGTGTCTTGACACTAGATTCTCTCCGACAGTCATGCTATATGGAGAAAAGCCTAAATCTTTAATTAAATAACTATAATATTAAAGAGAAAAAAAAACGTAGATTGTATTAGTCGAGTGATATATTGTTCCATTAAAACTATACATGACAATATACTCTATTTGACACAACAAGTAGCTTGATTTCGCAAGGTGTCAAAAAGTGACCGAAATCTTGTACCTTCAGCGGTTCCCCAAAAGGCAAGCCTTGTTGACCCACATGTTATATCACTGCTCCGCGAAAGCACCGAGTATTCGACATTATTATTAAAGGTGTATTATTAGAGTAACAATAACTATAACACAACAATTTTTTAGAGGCCAGTCGTGGCCCAGTGGCACAAGAGTGTGACTGTAAACGACTGGTTGTGGGTTCGATTCCCACTCGAGGAGTGGAAATTATATTTCCATTTTCTTCGCTCTGGTGTCGAGGTAAAGCGCGGCGTTAAGTTCCGCCACTTAACACGCAAGCCTCCGAATTCGGCGGAAAGTGGGGAACGGAGTGTCTTAACACTAGGTTCCCTCTGCCTACCCTGCTGTGTGCGGGATATAGCGTGAAGCTAAAAAAAAAAAAAAAAAAAAAAAAAAAAACAACTATTTTTTTAAATATTTTTTGTGTTATTCTTACACCTACGTTTTCTAAAAATGTTTTTTAAGTCATTATAATTTATAGATTTTAAAGCAGTAAGATTAAAATAATTAAAAATGGTAAAAAAAGATATGAAGTATAGGCGAGCGGCAAGAGTGGTAGGACGAAACCTCGTTTGACCTTCGAGGTTATAGTATCAATGATATTGATGGAAGGTCACGGTTGTAGCATGAAGAAACATAAAGCAAAGTGCGTGTAGCTTAATAAGAAAAAAATATTTAAAGAACCGTAGCATTCGAACTCATTTACCCTCGATTACACTAGGGGGAAAAATATGAAATACTAGAATAGTTCCAACATGATTTTTTTAAATATTACATTTAGTTACTTTCGTTAATATCGTTTTGCTTTACACTGTGTTGTGGAACTACACCACGCTTACTTAATATTTGATCTGTCTTAACCTGAGAACTCTAAATCGCAGAAGAGTATTAGTGTACACTTAATTTTTTTTGTGTAATCTACTTAGCATCCACTTAAATTCGTACAAATAAAATTTACATTCGTGATAAAGTTGTTAAAATTGATTGAGATATAAAGCTAATTTATTTAATGAATACATGAATTTATTTAACGTATTCTTCACCAAAATTTTATTTATAAAATAAAAAAATTAAAAAATTCTATTAAAAATGTATATGTAACATACTGGGTTTTTGTATGCAGTCGTAAACCAAGCTAAGCTCTTATGTACGTAACGTGTAATACAGTTGGCAGTTTGACCTCTTTACACATAGATGTTAGATAATGACACACAATAGTGGGAGGGCCATATGCTAAGCTGATTCGGAGCACGCATTAAGTTATTATGATAATATGTGAATAGACGACTTATATGGCAAGATATTGCTTTATTATAACTAGAGATTTTATTAAAGGATTTAAATAACGTTGTTAAGATAAGTTACACTTTGTAATGTACTATGTATTACATTCATTTATTCATTTAAATGTATATGCACATAATATAAATTTACTAATTTCATGATTTTTTCACATTTTGAAATGAAACTATTTTATTCGGAGATTTTATCTTTTTCTACCATTTTACATCACAGTACCATCCTCCCACTTCTTTATATATTTTTTTTAGCTTCACGCTGTATCCCGCACACAGCAGGGTAGGCAGAGGGAACCTAGTGTTAAGACACTCCGTTCCCTTTTAGAAAAGGGAGATTTTATCTTTTAGAAAACCCTATATTCTGTCAGTTCTTTTAGAAAACCCTATTTCGAACACTTTACAGTAGTCCGAGGTCGAAAAATATACGCAGATGGATCACCAAAATACACATGATTGATCTTTAAAAATATCTTCATTTCAAAATGTTTTTAAATATATTAATGACACCAGAAGCGGGATGGGGTCTCGTAAACTACAACATATAAGTAAGTAATGTCGTCCTTGGGAAAATTGTTTGGCGTGACGGATATTTTCCTTTGATATATAACAATTTCCTTTATATAACAATTGTGTTAGTAAAATGACATGAAAACTCTTAATAGATCAGTTAAACTATGTGAAATCAGTTAAAGGTACCTTGGAAAACATTGTTCAGTATGATATGCAGTATTCGATGTCATATTCATTGAAAATTGGAGTCAACGTAGCCCAGTTTGACAATGGCTGACTGTAAATGCAACGAAAGTGGATTTTATCCTTTGGGATTCTATATAGCTTCACGCACACACATGTATCCCGCACACAGCAGGGTAGGCAGAGGGAATCTAGTGTTAAGACACGTCGTTCCTCACTTTCCGCCAAATTCGGAGGCATTGCGTGTTAAGTGGTGGAACTTAACGTCGTGCTTTACCTCGGAAGCAGAGCGAAAAAAATGGAAATATTAAATATTTCTACTCCTCGAGTGGGAATCGAACCCACAACCAGCCGTATACAGTCACACGCTTGTGCCACTGGGCCACGACTGGCCACCTGGCTTTGGGATTCTATTCGGGAAAATGTATAATTTTAAATTACTTTCATTTCTCTGCTCTGGCGACTTGACTAAGCGTGGCGTTAAAGTCCTCCACTCAGCACGCAATGTCTCAATTTAGAGTGTCTCGACATTAGATACTCTTTGTCTGCATAATAGTTGCTATCCTATATCTATAGCTTATAAATAAACAAAATATGTTAAACTTGCAGAGATTTTATATAAAACGTTCAAACTTACGTAGCAAGTTAATCAAATTAAAAATTATCACATTATATTTGTTTTTATTTTTTATTTATTTAAAAACACATAATTACTTCTCAAAATGAATTATGACTAAACTTTGACCTCAACAACTAAAATACAATGAATTATGTTACGTTTACGTATAATGAAAATCATTAACACTTAATTATAATATGTTCAAACTGCTCCAATTCCATAAATAATATTGCATATTCTAAAATTCATATTTAAAATAACATTGTTATTATAATCAAGTCGAGAATCGAATCACATATATTATCGATTTTACTTGTCTGTGGATCATCGGAATGCTATTTTTATGTGTTTATTCAAATGATGTAAAATAGATTTAAATGAGCTCTATTATGTTTTACATTAAGCAAATTAGTATCTGTATCAATGTACCTAATTGTGTTGGGAAATAGTATATTTTATTATTCAAATTTATATTTTTATACAGGCTGCGGCTGTAGTGGTTTAATGGGACAGCTTCTGACTGAAATCACGATTGGTTTTGGGTTCGATCCCACTCGGGGGATTAATTTTATTTGAACTATTTTCTTTTTTGCATTCTGGTAAGAAAAGATGCAGCGTTGTGTTCCACCACACTTGTAATATCTTTAGAGAAGACTGGAGGCTGTATTGGCACTACGTTTGCCATGACTACTCTGCTTTACCAGCATGGTAAAACCGTTAAACTATAAATACTTGAACTTTTGTTAGTTATTGTGCTATGGTTACATATAGCCAAAGATTGTCCACCTCCGACACGAAGTTAAAAAAATTTTATTGGAAGCTTAGATTAATCGAATGATGATCTTCTTGAAATAAAGGTATTTGTTAATAAAAAAAAACAATAATATGTTTAAAGTAGGGCGAAATTTTAATTAATTATATACAATTAAATTTAAATAGCTTACAAATAAGTAATTAGACTAGGTATCAGTGTACCATTTCGTAGTATATCGTAGCGCTGAGGTTCGTGCCGTCCATTGTTACTGTCTGAAAATAATTAATATATGTATAAAATTTTATAAAGAATTTAAGATTTTTTAATTTCCTAAGTGTATGAACAACATTTTAAAGTGTTGAAAAATATATTTTTATGAATTAGTTAAATAGTGAGTAGTGTGACAATGTTTGACTATATACACGAGGGTTGGGGGTTCAATTCTCCCTCAGGGAATAATTATATTTAAATTATTTGTTTTTTCCCACTTAGATCACAAGAAAAAGCGCAGTGTTCCACCACGTTCCATTCGGACGGAAAGTGAGTTACTATAATGCCACAATTATTTTTAAGATACGAAGTAAACATACGGAATAAATTTAAATATTACCATTTTAACTTCATTGTCATTGAATTCTCTTCTAAAGTATGCAATCTTTCCGTCAGGCATCTTTATTACTTGTTTCAACACGCTGTCACCTTCTAGAGTGTATGTTATTTTTACCTGAAACAAAATGACCTTACATTAGAAACTGAAAGAAAGACATTTAAAAGGTTTTTGTAGTTATAATGGCTGTACTGAAAAATTAAACATCAGGATCATGCAATGAAAATATTGTATTGCCATTAGGATCGTATGGAAGTTCTCTAGAAAATTGAAAAATATGAAGGTCAAAATAGTACGATAAATTTATAGATAAAATTGCCACATTAAAAGCGTATTTTAAATTAAAAAACTTAAAGTGAAAATACGCCATTACTTTAGCGAGTATTACAGCAATAATTTTTGATTTCTGAGAAGTATAAATAGCTTATTTTAATTTTTGTAAAATAGATCTAAATAAAAAGTAATTGGCCGAAATTCTTTTGCCAATATATTACAAATCTTCTGTACTTGCATCATTACAAAATTTGCAGATTTATGCTGAATACTAGAGGCCCAGAGGTGTACTGCCTAATTGTTTCATTATGTTGCAACCCTCGGGGGTGGATTTTTGAAAAATAAAGTAGCCTATGTTTGACCTTCGATTATCAACTATATTTATTCCAAAATTCATTACAATCGGTCGAGCGGTTTAGTTTTTTCATATAAACTTTCATCCCCTATCAACTATCAACCCTTTAGCGTTTATTTTTTGAAAAAATAAGTAGCTTATGCTAGACCCACGGTTAGTTACTACGTTCATTCTAAATTTCATCCGAATCGGACCGGTAGATTAGCCGTAAAAGCGTGACAGACAAACACACAGACTTTCGCATTTATAACATGAGTATGGATTATAGAAGTCGGCAGAAACTGATAGAAGTAATATAATATTAGGTATAGGTTCCATATATGCAATATGTAAATTAAGTACCTACTTGTTACACGTCATATTAATTTTGGCTACATTGTAAAGTGAAAGTAGATTACAATGAGCTTTATTCCAGGAACATATTATTTAACACGATTATCCATATATATGTAAAAAAAATATTATGTTACTTCTGTGAACTATATATTTAAAAAAGTCTTTTTTAGCTTATTTATTTATTAATGTTCAAAAGTTTTAATTCATATTCGTACATCATACACCTGTAATATAATCACTTAGTACACCTACATTCAGGCAAATAAATATATGATATAAATAAAACTCTCAAAAGATCTATACTTTCTAAGAACAATAAACGTATAAAAACATTAACACAGCAGGATTCAAACCCGCGCGTTTTGATAACCCTCTAAACGCTCAGATCTCTAAGCCATGCTTTCTACGTCCAGATGCGTCGAATTCCTATACAATTTATTTTTATTGTCGTTAGCCTATGTGAAATTGTTTTTCAATTTTCTAAGTGTGTTCCTTTAAGTCAGTTCTTCTTAAACTTTTGCCATACACGACCCCATTTATGATTGCGAGTTTCTTGAGGACCCCATACAAATATATAAGAAAAATATAATGCTATATATAAAATATAATGCTATATTTGACGTTAAAATCTCTCCACCCCAGAACTTTGCTGCGCGACCCCATTTGGGGTCGCGACCCATAGTTTAAGAAGCCCTGCTTTAAGTCTTTAAAATATTAAAAGTTACTTTTCTATAATGAAAAAGAAGGCAATATAAAAACGTGACAAAGGGAAAAAGGGCTGACATGATAAAATGGACGAGAAAAGTTGCGTTTGTTGATAGTTTTATTAAGTAACTGGATTATCCACATGGTACATATCGCTTAAACGAATGTGACCTTAATCCGTCGATACACTTTTGTGGCAACCAATTTATCAGAATTTCATAAGTGTGTTTACGAGTTATATAATGTATGTACTTTAAATATTTATGACAATAGATTGAAATTACAAATATATGTACATATTTAGCTTCACGCTGTATCCCGCACACGTCAGGGTAGAGAGAACCTAGTGTTAAGACACTGTTCCCCACTTTCCGCAAACTCCGGAGGCATTGCGTGTTAAATGGCGGAACATAACGCCGGCGCTTTTCCTCGACACCAGAACGAAGAATTCCACTCCTGGAGTGAGAATCGAGTTAGTTAGTTTTGGGTTCGATTCTCTGTTAGAGAAGTGTTTATTTAAAATATACTTTTTTCATCCGGTTAGGCGTGTCATAGTACCTCATTGGGTTTTGAATTTAGATACCCAACACCATGTCTGTTGAATTACTGAAGTGTACTGAAGTCTGAAATTTTTAACATGCTCTCGCTTTATGATATAAAGTGCTCATTGCACTCAATCTCACAAAGATAAGAAATCTATTTATTATATTAAATAAAATTCTCGTTTTCCTTAAATAACGTTAAATATCATCTTACTATCTTATTTATTGCAATTTTAATGGCCTGGTAACAAATGTTTATTTTAAAAAAATATTATCTTCACTAAAAAAAGAAAAACGGTACGATATAAAAACGGTTTTTGTTTTTACAATATATATATATATATATATATATATATATATATATATATATCTATATATATATATATATATATATATATATATATATATATATATATATATATATATATATATATATATATATCTATATATATATATATATATATATATGTATATTTTAAAATTAGTTATTTTTACGGATTTTCTCTGTCTAACTAGATATGTGATACGTGAGTACGTCACTTGTTGTTCACCATGTACCTACATTATCGCAAAGATAAATAGTATTCTGAGAAGATATGTTAAAGATAAAAAGTTCAATGTACCTAAACAATTTTATGTATCTGAATTTAAATCTTAAATAAATGTAAAACTACACATATTATTTCGTACATCTTAGTTTTACGAAAAATTATTGAATGTTATTATTATATAATAGAAATTTGAAAGTAACAGACATTTGTAAAAAAATAATTATATATTTATCTTGAAATAAATAAAATGAATAGTTACCGTGAAACACTAAACTCATTTTACAGTAACAATTCATTTTATTTATAATATTTAAAGATATTACGTTAAAAAAATTCGATCCTTTTTTACAAGTTTACACTTATAAAAAAAATAATTTTGTGTTTATTATTAAAATTTAAAAAAATATTATTAAAATTTGTTATGTAGACCAGTGTTGCGCAGTGGGACAGCGTCTGGCTGTAAATGATGATTATGTGTTGGATGCCCAGTCGGAGAAATTATTATGTTTAAATGATTTTCATTTTCTTTACATAGTATAAAGCAAAGTAGCTTCCCGCGTCTGTCTGTATGTATATACATATGTATGTATGCTTAGATCTTCAAAACTGCGCAATGGATTTTGATGCTGTTTCTTTTAATAGATAGAATGGATGAGATTGGAATGGGTGATTTATATGTATAATACATGCATAATATAGTAGAGAAACACTGATAATTTTAGAAGTTTTTAATTGATGTCGGCGCGCATGCCTTTAGTGAAATAGTTGTGTAGATCACGCAGGCGAAACCGCGAGCGGTCCACTAGTTTATTTATAAAAACGGGCAAAGGAGTAGTAGGACCTCCTGATAGTTCATCTACATCATTACAGAAGTTGTGGATGCGTTGCAGCCTTGAGCCTTGAGGGTTAAGGAGAGATAAGGACGGATAAGGATAGCGACAGCTAATAATTGGCGGTTCGTCTTTGACGTGATAGTGGTCGCGAACCAGTCGGAAAACGAACCTCCTAGTTACTGAATTACCCGCCTTTTACAAAATTAGCCTTTTGACGAAGCTAGGTAGCTAGCCGCTGCTAGGAATTGTATTCTTGCTCCGTCCCTCAACGGGTAAAATTTCATTTATTTCCCCTGGTGAATAACAAAGCGCAAATTAAATTGTAATTTTTTACATGTGTATATTTCTATAAAATATAATAACGAAGAAGTTAGTCTAGTTATTTTGTCATCTCAAAAAGTTACGGTATTCAGTAATAAATAATGACCCAACGGGTTTTTGGCTTTGGGCACATTAGTTATAATAACCATTCGATACGTCTATATGAAGATAACATTCATGAGCTTAGTTTTAGCTTTCTTGACACTGAATTCAGGGCTCATCAAATGTTTCCACGCATATGCATTATATTCATTCACTTCGATCCATTTCATAAAGATACTTGGATATTTTTCGTGGTGTTCAACGCCTCCTTAGTTATTTTTCTGTTTTTCCTATTTTTTGATGGGATCAAAAACTCTGTCACCACTAATTTACCCCGCGTCGACGCCGTCATTCATATGCATTTATTTTTACTCTTAAGGAGGTATCTTTACCATATCGCTTTATCTATCATATCGTATTGTGTTTAGTTTCTTAGAAATAGAATTGTCCCAGGCTACGCGCCGTCCGGGGTTACCCCAATCTCCCTCAACTCTTTTACCATTAAAATCTATGTACAAAAGTAACTCTTACTTTTGTTCATACATTTTACAAGCTTCTAAATTGCAGTTTCATTTTTCAATCAATTTTAATGTGACATGTTTACAAAAAGATTAACTTCCCTTCGATAAAATCGATTAATTTTGATAAAAAGATCCTAATTTTACAAATCATTGTGTGTCACTTTTTTTTTCCTTTTCCTTGATAATAGTCAAGTCACCTATGTAATTATTTTTTGTGCTAAATATTTCTGTTGTGACATACATTTTCATTTGTTTGTTTATTTTTATATTAGCTTCAAAAACAATCTGAAATTTTAAGTTAGTAAAGATGTTACGGTTTTTCAATATGTCTCTGTAAGTGACTTAGACTTTTAATTTACACGTATATTTAAACCAATATTCTTAAGTTGTACTCTAGGATATACCTATCTATAGAAATTAAGCACCTCTGATTAAAACTAGCCTAATTGGGTAACCGGATGCCAATAACTTCTCTGATCCAATCAAACCGACAATGTCAACATATACAAAAATCATTAATAAATTACTAAAAACATGACTGCATGAGGTCAGTCGTGGCGTAAACGCGACTGGTTGTGGGTTCGATTTCTTCTCCATGGAAGTATTTATGATTTCATTTCCATTCCGTCCTTTCTTAGCTCTGGCATCGAGGCAAAGCGCGGCGTTAAGTTCCACGACTTGGCACGTACAAAAGTCGATGGAAAATGGAGAACGGAGTGTCTTAACACTAGGTTCCTCTGCCTACCCTGCTGTGTGCGGGATACAGCATAATGCAGCTAAAAAAATGAATGCAAAGATCTATCTAGATTTTTACGTGTTTTGGTTTGCTCCTCCCTTTGTAAACGTATTATACGTATCATATTTTTTAAAGTTACTCATAACTTGTACTTATTATGACCACCGTCTTCAAGAACATGTACAAGAACATGCAACATAATTCATTTAGCCAAAACGGTTACACAGCTAATATTTTAAGTAAGGTGATAAATTTTATAATGAAATTCGTTTTGTTGTATCGGTAGGACGCGTCCAAACAGACATGATTATTGTTTATTTATATTTGGATAGCGATAGCATTATGGATATTCGAAAACAAAATTTATGTTTTTTTTTTAAATTGTACCTATATATGAACTAAAAATGTTTTTAATATCAAGCAAGCAAGTTGATGTACTGTTCCTATTCTATAACTACTTAACTTTCGAAATAAATTCCCAAATATAGTCTATATTTGAGGTACTAAGTGGCACGTGATAAAGATAATAATTTATAAATATGCTTTTGATAAGCCCGATATATTCGACATATATCCATTTACGAATGTGACCGATTTAAATGTTTTGTATTCTAAGCAGTCAAATATTTATATTGAATGTTATCTTAACGCGTTATATTGAATGTTATCTTGGCGGGTTAAAAGATTTTTTAAGTCCTCATACAGTAGGATAGACAAAACCTTTTTTTTTTAACAAGACTTTAAGGCGTTAAGCGACGAAATTCAAAGATGCGCTTTTTACTTTCAGTGCCTTGGCACTGGAAATAATTTAAAGATTAATCAATTATTCCCCCGAGCGGGATTCGTACTCAGAGCTAATCTCGTTTACAGTCAGGTGCTATCCTACTGCACTACGATGACAGCTCTTAATTTACGAACCATGTTAATATTTAGGAAGATATCATGACGTGATGATAGTGACTCAAGTTAAATTTGAAGGAGTTTATGCTGAGATCCCTATATTATGAAAAATATCAATAGTAATTCTTCACTGCTAGCATTATACTCTTTCTCTCGTAACAGGGTAGTCTGAGAGAACCTGGTGCCAATCAGTTTTTTACTTTTCACCAGAGGGAAGAGGAAGAATTGAAAATCGAATCAAACTACCGATGGTTTTTACAGTCACACGCTGTTCGATTGCGTGACGATTACCTCATTATAATATTTATATACTAGATGTGCTCACGACTTCCGCGTAAAATTTAAAGAAAAAGAAAACAAAAGTAGTCTTAGTTACACCCTATTACATCAGTTATCTGCCTGTGAAAGTCCTATCAAAATTTGTTCAGCCGTTCCAAAGATTAGCCAGAACAAACAGACAGACAAAAGTTATAAAAAATATTATTTTGTTATTTGTACCTTATTTTGTTATATACATATGTAATCATTTAGGAAAAAAGGAGTTGTTTTAATATTTTATAAATTTGTATAAATTATAAACAGACACTTCAATTTGAATTTTTATTGCAATAAATATTTCTCAGACTGTACCTTTTCGCCATCTTTCCTTTCCATCTCCTGTTCCACTCCTAGCTTAAAGCAATGTGATAAATGTCTTCCGTCTATATCTAAGTCCATACGCAGAATGTGTCCATCTGTTATCGTGTAAGTTACTAGGGGAGCCTTTACTTTAAGAGCCTTCACTATCTCATCATTTCCATCTACAATTTGTATAATAACAATTTAATTTAATAACAATACACAGTTAATAACATTTCAGTAGATGTTCGGAAAAAAATCGAGAATAAAAGGGATATGTGAAATAAACTCCTATTGTTTTATAAAATTTTGAACTAAAAAAAATATTTAATACAGAGATGCTAAGAACAAAAATAATTTATAATAAGCATATAAAAATGTAAAAAGCTTAAAAGAATAAAGAGCTCTGAGTGCCTGAATGACGGCTTTCCAAGCGACGCAGGTTTGAATGCCCGTTTAAATATGCATCTTTAAAAATATACATTCAAATAATAAAAAGAAAACACTAAAAATAATTAAAAAGACCCTGAATATAAAGCTTTTAAAGGGTCCTAAACTTGAATAATATCCTTAAAAACACTGGCACAGTAGTTCACTTTCAAATAACACTCACTAAATAACAATCGATCACTCACTGGTAGCTGCCAATAGCTGGTCTATATTTTCACATCGGACTCTACGAAACTTCCTACCGGAGAACCACATAGTTTCATACCTCAAATATTTATAGAGGAATGAATATCAACTGTAAAAATACAATAATAGTATTCGTATTTTTACCTTGTCATTGCTTATGATAAGATTTGCATAGTGCTGTGTCATGATAAGGCTAAAGAGTGTTGCAAATTACTGTATGTATACGATTTAAAATTTGTTTGTTTGTTTGTTTATTTATTAATATATATGATTAATTTGTTTTAAAATATAACTTTGGTTTCAGAGTTTCATTAAATGTTGATAAATTTATATAGATTATTTATTGATGCAATTTTCAAAAAAATATTAAGTAAAAAAGTGATAAGTATGTCAAACTATTTAATTTGCACTAATAATATTGAAAGATACGATATTTCTATAGTGGAAACTAAAAACTAAGTCGATAGGCAAGTCCTGGCTTGGCCGGGATTAACGCTAGGTAAAGTATGTGCATTCTAACTTGAAAAGTCGGAACCTAGCTACAATATGCGTCGCAGAACCGACTTTTAGGGAGGTGAGCGAGACAAGCAAATATGTACTAGTGATTTTATTGCGCACGGTGTGTTCTTTCTTAGTCACTCGTCAATTTTCACTGGCTGGTTGACCGTACCTTCACGAAATTTCGGAAAGCGAAGATATGACTGGTCAAGATAAAATGCACGTGCTATAAAAGGAAAGATAGTCATATCGTAAATAATAATTGACGTAACAAAAGATTAGACATACAAAAATTGTACTATCCGGATTTGGTACTTTCAGTACATTTCCAGTATTTATTTTATTGATTGTGATAAACTCATTTTCGAAATAAGTAGACAGTTAACAATTAAGTATAGATTTGATTTATTTTGCAGATATGTTACACTAGATTAGACTTACGAAATCTGTACTATTAGGATGTCAACAAGTATGTCATGACAATTTATTATTGATCAAATCTACTATAATCAAAGTTATTATTACATTAATATAATTTTGAAGCCATCGTGGCGCAGGACTGCGTCTGACTGTAAGCACGATAGATAGTGAGTTCAATTTACTTGCGGAGGAATACTTAAACTAAAAATATTTAAACTATTTTAACTTTCCATTCTCGTATGACCAAACGCGATGTTAATTCTTGATGTATTGCGGAAAGTCCAGAATGGAGTGTTTTAGTACTAGGTTCTCTCTCTACCTTGCGGGAGAAGGCGTCAAAATGCAAAAAAAAAAAAAATCAGGCTTTTTCTCACGTAACGTTCCAATTCCAGGCAATGTATTGTTGTGTATAAAATAGTTCAAAAGTAATATAGATAAAGATAAAAATCAGCAAGTAAAGCAATTCGTAAGATCTAGATTACCCTACTATAAAGCAAATAGTAACAGAAAGTATATTAAATAGTTTGTTTATATCTTTATAAGGAAAATGGCAAATCCCTAACCGCACATCTTGTACAAGTATTATTTAATGGAAAACCAAATTCTATTTTTAAAACAATAAAAACCTAGAATAATCATGTGGCAAATATAAATAGAGAGTTACATCATGTCTATTAATTTTTATATACCTTTACCTTCACTTTTGGTTAAAGAACATAGTTTTTTTAATTTTACGCTTTACCTGAATAACTTAAGCGTAACTATTTACACTAGCCTCGTTAAAGAGTAAAATATGTGTAGTCTCATTTTTTTTATTGAGTAAAGGAGGCAAACGAGCAGAAGGACCACCTGATGGTAGGTGGTTACCTTCGCCCATAGACATCCACAACGCCAGAGGAGTTGTGGATGTATTGCCGACCTTGGGGATGAAGGGGGGAGGGAGTGAGGTAGGATGGGGATGTTGGGGTTAGGGAGAGCTGGCTTACATGTCATCGAACCGGAAAACATCATTGGATGTTTGGCGGTTCGACTTTTACATGATCCGCGAGCGCGATGATGAGTGAGGTCGCGAGCCAGTCGGAGAACGAATCTCCTACCACCAAACTACAGGGTTACCCGCCTTTTACGGGACGCTACCCAGTGGCGTAGGTGAATTGTATTCTTAACCCGTCCCCCGACGGGTGAAACATATATAACAACACATATGACAGGTTATATAAAACCGTATGTCAAACACATTGTAGTGTGTATAATTATTACTAACTTTTACTACCGTGCGTAAGTTTTACTATTAGCAGTCAAAACAGCAGAAGATAGAAATTGAAATAAAAAAAAACCCTTGCAAACCAAGTTGGGAGCTATAACTAGTTAATAAATGTACACATCATGATGATAATGTAACAACGCTTAGGTATTTGTTTACTTAGACGTTTTATAGTGGGGGGTAGCTTGATAATTATCTACATCAATTAACGTATTTATTTACTATTTGGATGTGTAAGTTTACTGGCTCACTTTTTTCCCGCATAGGAGATATGCAAAGAGAACTTAGTGTCTAGAAACTTAGTTCTCTACTTTTTCCTTGAATTCCATAGATACCATGTTGCGTGGCCAAACTTAAAGCCGCGGTTTTGTTACCAGAGGGGCGCTTTTCGAACCACCAAACATCTGATGATGTGTTCCGGTTCGATGGCATGTAAGCTAGCGCTCTGTCTCTATTCCCACCATCCCCATCCTTTTTCCCTCCTTTTCTCCACCCTTAAGGTTGACAACGCATCCACGACCTTTCTAATGTTGTGGATGTCCTTGGGCGAAGGTACTATTTATTATCAGGTAGTCCTTTTGCACGTTTGCCCCCCTTTCTTCAATAACAAAAAAAAAACTGAAAAAAATAAATATGTGCAAGCTTGTGTTCCTTCAAGTAAAAATTTAACTCACAACCAATTACGTTTACGTGTAGATGCGGTCCCATTGTGCCATGATGGAGTTTATAGAGGTTTGAGTAATCTTTATATCCTTATTAATTGCAGCAGATTTTTTTAAAAAAATCACACTTTTTTGCACAGCAGGGAGCATTAGTGTCACTAGTGTCACGACACTCCGTTTTAGTGCTTTCCGCCTGAATTCAAAACGCTGCGTGTTGTCTTTAAAATTATTAAAATCTGGTAGCCGAGCTCGGTATTCCGTTCGATAAATCGATATTTTGAAATAATGATTATAATAAAAAAATATAAAATAAATAAAATATATAATAAATTAAAAATAATAAAACCAAAAAATAAATATAATAAAAACAAAAAATAAAAAAATATTCTGGATGTCAGGATTGAACCGTCGACTTCTGGTTTGTATTTGTTGCTGAAAGCTGAGCTAAAGAAGCAGATTACCACAGCGCTGGCAATAGTTGCGAAATTGAAAATCGTATCCTTATGATATTTAAGCCATTTTTTCATTCCGTGAAAAAACGGAGAAAATACATTTTCTAAAAATAAAACCTAGCTAGATCCATATTTCTTTCCCGAAACCCTCTACATACTGAATTTCATGAAAATCGTTGCAGCCGTTTCCGAGATGTAAGCGAGCGATGAGCATGTATCCGATCGATAGATACTGTTTTTAAAAAATTATCGAAGTTTTTCAATTTCACTTTACGTAAATATACTGGATTGTTTTTATCAAGTTCATGATATCATCTTTACAAAGTATCATGATGACATTTAATTTTATTATTAGAACATTTAGATACATATTTATCTGGATTGTTTTCAGTTGTAAACGAGCAGTTAATATAACATATATAGCTAATAATATATCATTAATTTATTAAAGGGGACCAGTCGTGGCGCAGAGGTACAAAGTGTCACTGTAAAGCGACTGGTTGTAGGTTCGATTCCCATTCGAGGAGTGGAAATATTTTATATTTCCATTTTCTCCGCTCTGGTGTCAAGGTAAAGCGCGGCGATAAGTCCCAGCTTTCTGAATAATGCGTTTAATGGTTCAATCCTAACACAAAATTACAATGCAATACATAATAATAAAGATATTAATCAGAATAGCTATTAGTATCTAATACTATTATAATTTGTTAATTCATTTTATATTTAAAACATCCGGTAATAAATAATAATGTAGTTCCATTAACTGAGTAGGTACACAAAATAGTTGACAGAAACCGCCCAAAATATTTGGACATCCGTTAGAAGATATATGACATTTACGAGTATAATGCCATATTAAGAACATTAGACGAGATTTAATATTTATCACTACGTCTTGTTTTCCAATAAACAATAATAATGTAATTTTACACCATTGTTCAGCTGTCATGATAATGTCAGGGACAGATTTAGAAGGATCAGAATACAACCGGAACAGTTTTTGTGATGTAATCAGATCGAGGCGTTACAGACTACAGTAGTATCACGTAGCGAATACGCATATGCTCTTTACGTATGTACATATATGGTACACATACAAATTCACCTTTTTCCCCGCATTGTAGGAAAATCTGATATTTTGTGTCAAGATACTCCACTTCCCACTTTCCACCTGAAATCAAGATTTCTAAGTGCCGGATCTCTCTGCCGCTCTTTGCAATACCAGAGCAGAGGAATGAAAATGAATTAAATACAATTATTTTTCTGGGGAGGGTATGTGTATCGAACCCATAACCAATAGGATTAACAGGCAGATGCTGTGCCATTGCACCACTATGGCATAAATTTTGAAAAAATAATTTAACGAATGTAACTCTGAGGGCTATGCTGCATTATTTAATAAAAAAAACGTCAGCTTCAATCAGTAAGTTAAGTTACGTAAAATGTGAACAACGTTATAATTATTTAAATACTCAATACCAAAATTTCTATTTATTTTTTTTTTACAGCTTCTCTCTCTATACTATATAGAAGGTTAGTTAGCGAGAACCTAGTGTAAAAACACTGCGCTTGCTACAAGATACCAGAACGGAAATAATACATAAAATTAATAATTGTGGTGGGTGAATATCTGCACTGTCAGTCTGTTTTGTTTTAAAATCGGATAACAAATGTTGTGTATGCAATGCCATTTCCTCGGAACAAATGCAGAAGTGCCATCGTTTAAAGTGGTGGTAAACTTAAAGTGGTGGTTGTTTCAAATTCTTACATTTTATATATGAAGGACTATTTATAATTGGAGTAGAGATGAGAAACATGCCCGAGAATACAAAAACAAAATTTAAAAGAGTTGTAGAGTTGAAATATAAAATTATCTATTGTGTAATGTTTCTAAAATTAAAAAGCAGGATAATTTATTGATATTCTTCTAGATTTCTTACATATACGAAGAAAGCATATTATCCGCCTAGATTGATGTCCTCCGATCGGGAATCGAACCTGTGCATTGAACCCTCAACCGATCGCGATTACAGTCTCCCAATGAAACATACATGATGACCTCTATTTCATTTTTAACACAAGTTCAAATGTTATGTGGTCGAATGCCGTTTTGCTTTTTTGCGGATACATATCCGACATAAAAAAAGTTAAAACGACTTATTAAAATATTTTAATGGCCAAAAGATAAGAAAAAGTGCCATTGGCCTTTAATAAAATAAATAAACAAAGTCAAATATATATTAAAATTATAGCATTTAAAAAAACTAAATTATGCAGTTGCTATGAAGTCCGTGTGGCCAGTCGTGGCCCAGTGGCACGAGCGTGTGACTGTAAACGACTGGTTGTGGGTTCGATTTCCCACTCGAGGAGTGGAATTATTTAATATTTCCATTTTATTCGCTCTGGTGTCGAGGTAAAGCGCGGCGTTAAGTTCCGCCACTTAACTCGCTATGCCTCCGAATTCGACGGAAAGTAGGGAACGGAGTGTCTTAACACTAGGTTCCCTCTGCATTCCCTGCTGTGTGCGGGACACAGCGTGAAGCGATGAAGTCCACAGTGAAGTTATTTATTACTTCAAAAGTGCTTGCAAAAGCCTATTTGAAAAAAGACATTTTGAAATTGACTTTGAAATGACTATATTGTTCTACGTTAATTCTAAGATGGCAACTTCATGCTTTTCCCTGCATAGCAAGGTAGTCAGAGAGAACCTAGTGTTTAGACACTCCGTTCTCCAGTTTCAGCCTGAAAATCAGACATTGCGTATTAAGAGGTGGAGAATAAAAGTAATATGCACTAATTAAACTTGAGCTTATTATTGAAACTGCATCCAAATCAAATTCGTCATTTTATCTTTGCACAAACAATATTTTACTGCAGCGCCCCCTGGTGACTTGTCACCGTAATATAAATTTAAAAACATGTTTTAAGTAAATCGGAATCTAATACTGAAAACTCTTGACAATCGTACTAGCCGTTTTGGTTTTACACAAAAAAAATAGAAGCAGCTACTTACTGTAGCGCCCCCTAGAGAGTTGACACATACATGAAAATATGCACCATTCCCATGAGTGGCAACCAGATCCACAATCAACTCAGCTCAACAAATCCCTGGCGCTTACAGTCAGACGTTGTTTAACTGCCCCACGATGGTGAATATGTATTAATTAATGCTTAATGAACGTGCTTAACTATTTATTTATGTACTTTTTTCCACCTGCTGCCGTTCACTGTTGAACGTAGGCCTCTCTCATAGAGCGCTTAATTATATATTACTGAAATATGAAATATAACAAAGTAGGTGAAAAATGAAACTTAAACAAAATAAGAAAAATATGAATACTACTTAACTTATCGCCGCGCTTTGCCTCAACACCAGAGGGAGGAAAACGGAAATATTAAATATCCTATACTCCTCGAGTGGGAATCGAACGCACAACCAGCCGCTTTACAGGCGCACTCTGTGCGTCTGCGCCAGGTTTGGCCCCATTTATTGGACTATTATAAATATTATAAATATTTAGTAAATATTTAATACTAGCTACTTCTTTGTGGTTTCGATTGCATAAACTACATAACTATAATTATATCGTTTTTTCGCCCGCCCGTGATATAAATTAAATTTTTGGAATTTTTTTATGTATGAACTGATTGAAATAACATAAGCATTAAATGTAAAAGGAAGTCAGAACTACCTTTAAATGGGTTAGCCGTTTCTACAATAATTAGCAAGAGCAAGCATCTATAAGCGCATAGAAAAATAAACAAAGAAAAAACATTGCAATCATTCATTTGGGTTCTATACACTAATAATTTTTTTTTTCATATATCTATCGTCCATGTACAGACAGCGACCAGTTACATTTAATAATATGTACAGATTTGCATGTGAATCTTAAGCATTTAAAAACAAAATGGCTTCCAAATGTTTAAACATGTTAATTAATTATTTATATAATATTTTATTATTAATTAAATATAAAGATGCTGTATGGCAACAGATTTTATCAGAAGATTTTCATTATGAGAAACAATTATAGTTATTAGTTTACGAGTATATTACTGTAGTTCTGTCTGTGCGTTGAACCGAAGAAATCAATGTTCATCCGGGTATATGAGCCCTGGCCTTCCAGCCGTTGTTCACCGTTACTACCTATTTAAAGATATTGCTTATCACAATTATAACATTTATTCTATTAATACATCATATTGATGTCGTGCGGATAATTTTCTATACATATGTCATAAGAAATAAATATTAACTATGGATCATTTTACAGAATCATTATGTTGTGGGCATTTGATTTGATTGTTATTGACTGTATCTATGTCCCATGTCATGGGATTGGTACGCGAGTTGTCGTGTAGAATAATGTCTATATTTTTTTTAGCTTCACGCTGTATCCTGCAAACAGCAGGGTAGGCAGAGTTAAATATTAAATATTTCCACTCCTCGAGTGGGAATCGAACCCCCAACCAGTCGTTTACAGTCACACGCTTGTGCCACTGGGCCACGACTGGCCACATATCTATATTAAAATACGATGTTAAATTCCGTCACCTAATGTCTCGATTTCAGACAAATGTCTTGACATTAGGTTCTGCTGATTTTCTTTCTATGGGAGAAAAAAATTGTAGCTGCAAAAAAATCTACATCTAGTATGATATGCTAATCGTACACAGATGTTGAAATTATTATTTAGTATTTGTTTTTCTGCAACATAATTGTGTAAAATACATAAAAACCATTGCAAAATTGAATAAATAAAAATTTTATGTAGGGTACGTACATTGTCGTTTATTTTATTGGTATTGTTATTGCTATGATATTGCATTGATTAAGACATAATCGTTTAAACTTTTTTATATAAATATATAAATTAGTTTTTGCATAAAAATATTAAAATATCATATAATAAAGATATTATTAAGTAGTTTCATTTTATCTTTATATCTTGTAGACATGTGGTTATTGGTAGCTTAAATGCTACATATAAAATATAAACAATTTAAAAGTGGCGAATATAATATTAATTTCGCATACGTTCTAAATATATTCCACCATTACGACACATGAGTGACACGAAAGCATTGACAGTGCCCGAAGCTTAGTGAGCGTGGCCTTGCGACCACCGGGCGGGGGCGGCTATCTCGGCGGCCGGCCACGGCGACTTTGCCACTCGTACTGCGGTGATCGAAGAACTAACGCGCTTTTCAAAGGATGGAAACATATTTTTGATATGATTATTAACATGTGGTTTCTATTGGTAACCGTCGCCGCGGCGGTGTTGAAGGCGGAAGGAGCCGGCGCCGGCGCCGCCCGCCTTGTCTGTTACGTGGAAAACGCGGGCGATTTTACTGAATGCACGCATCTCGTGTACGCTGGCGACGCGAGGGGAGATAAACTTGAATCGGCTTTGAAGGAATATAGAAAGAACAACCCGAGGCTCAAGATTTTGGTCCGTACGTCTGACACTGATAAGGTAAATATTATATTTAAAATTTTAGTTTGTATTCATATTATATTTTAAAATTAATAAGTAGCGTTAGCATGCCTTAAAATCTTAAAAAAATGATTAGATTTACTAAAATCGATGTGACAGATTGCTGTCTGTTTTTCCCAAGTACATGTAATTAGTACAAGTGCTTAGGAAAATCAAGGTGGGTTGGCAGCTGTTTAACAATCAAACTAAGATGATATCCTAAAATCGTTCCTTAAATCGAAGTATGTCTTTGATATCTGTCAGAAAGGGAATACTGATTTAACTTCTTATTAATTGCTTTAATTACTTATCAAGGATTTATTTTAATCGTATTTTAAGAAAAATCTTACTGTGATGTATTGTTTTTTTATTGTTTTTTCTCCTTAATATTTTTAAAATGTTAATCGATATACCTATAATTTGTCCGTTCAGTTCAGTTTTGGACATCTTAGACGGATTCCAAAAGCCGTGAGGCGCGGTTTCGAGTACCGCTACATTCTTTTTTTAACGTTTTCTAAAAAGTTTTTTAACACTATTATTTATTTAATAACTTTTCCGTAATTCCGTACAAGTAATGGAAATACTCAATAATCTTTCTTTTAAATGTAAAGAAAGTTTAAAGTGAATTGTTAAAGTAAAACTAAAACTGTTGCTAATTGCTCTCATTATGGACTAACTTAGTCATGCTAATAGCTGACTTACAAGCACCTACTTTACGTAACCAATGTCCAAAATAATGTATAACTCAAAAGACTTCTTTGTAAGTATTGTATTATCTATAGACATGTAAAAGCAATTCGTTTATAGAAATTGAAAGTTCTTTTTTAACTAGTATATTGTGGTGCAGAAGACCAGATTTTGACTGTAAGCACGAATGATTGTGGGTTCGATTCCAACTCAGGGGATTATATTTTAATTATTTTCACTTCCTCGCTCTATGCTCTATAGTTACTTTATGTATCTCAAAGACTTCTTTGTAGGTATTGTACTACACCTATAGATTCGTAAAAGCAATTCCTTTATAGAAATTGAAAGTTCTTCTTTAACTATTATATAGAGACTATTGTGGCGCAGTAGGACAGTGTCTAACTATAACAATGTTTGGTTGTAGGTTCAATTCCAACTTGGGGTAATGATTATATTTTAATTATTTTTATTTCCACGCTCTATACTTACGTCGTAACTTAAAGACGTCTTTATTGGTATTATTGTCTATAGACAATCAAAAGCAATTCGTTCATATTGAAATTTCTTTTTAGAAATTGAAAGTTATTTTTTAACTATTATAAAGTGGTGTAAAAGACCAGAGTCTGGCTGTAAGCACGATTGGTTATGATTAATTTCCTCACTCTATGCTTACTATAATATAGTATAATTCAGACTTCTTTATAAGTATTATACTACCTATAGACTCGTAAAAGTAAGGCATTTATAGAAATTGAAAGTGATTTTTTGACCATTATATAGAGGCTATCGCGGTGCAGTGGCCAAAGTGTAAGTGTAAGCACGATTGGTTATGGGTTCGATTCCAACTCGAGGGAATTATAATAGGTATATTTTAATAATTTACTTTTCCTCGCTCTGGTACATAAGATAAAGCGTGCCGTTGAGTTTCACTACTTAACACGTAAACTTTAATTAAGTGGAAAGTACAGAACGGAGTGTCTTGATACTACTTTCTCTCTCAATAATAATATATAATGATTCGATTCGTCGTTAACACTTGATAGATTTGAGTTCGAGCCACTTTTTAGGGTATATGTGATAGATTCGAATGCTTTACATTAAATTACACATATCGTTACAACTCTCTATATTTTTAAACATTTTTAAAGTGTTACTCCACACTTAGGAAAATTGAAAAAGACATTTAAAGAAAGCTTATAAAAATTTGAACGCTACTATCCGCTGCGTCGTCTTTAAATGTCTTTTTCAACTCTCTATATTTCTCTGTATACTATAATAATGGAAAAAATATATAAGGAATTAGCATGCATGAAAACAGTTTTTGTAAACAATAAAATAATGATTATTAAATACAAAATAGTTTCACAGTGACTACTGTATTTACACTATATTCATGGGTTTTTAATATGTAGAAGCAGAACAAGGTTTTCATCATTAGTTGCTAAGCTATAACATTAAAATACAATAACCTTAGTTTATTTTTAACTGTAAATTAAGGCAAAGTTAAAAAAAAAATCTTTGATTGGTTCATTAATGCTAACGTAACTTAATTATATTAGAGAAGTATCTTCCTGAGGCCAGTCGTGTCGTAGGGGCAAAGTGTGTCTGTAAACGCGACTGGTTGTAAGTTCGATTCCCGATTGATGAGTAAAAATATTTATTATTTCTATTTTATTCGCTCTTCTGTCGAGGTAAAGCGCGGCGTTAAGTTCCGCCACTTATCACGCAATGCCTGGAGGCCTGCGTGATAATTCGGTGAAAAATGGAGAATGGAGTGTCTTAACGGGTTCGCTTTATTATCTTCTATTGCTACACGAATAACAAATACTACACCAAATTTTTAAACGTGCATATTCCTCTATATCATTTTTTTTACTTAAATTGTTGTTTTCGTTTACTTACTAAAAGCAAATATAGTGTCCCATTGAAAGTACTCTTTATATTACCGACCTACCACCCAAAGTGGGTAGTACATGATCACTTTCGCAAAATTCCCCTTACATTTGTTGATGTTAAAATATGGAAAATTGTATAAATTAATGATATAGATAGCCAGTCGACTAAAAATAATGTTTTACCCACGGTAAAGCTCGTCGAAGAAAATATATATTTTATGATCATATTTATTTCTTTGACAATATGTTTTATTAACCAACCAGTCAAGACACTTCATTTTCCATTTTCCGCCCCCAACCGAGTCATTGTAATCTATGATGACGAACTTACAGATCTCAACGCCATGTTTTATTTTTATACCATTAGAACGAACATATTTTAAGTATAATCATAACCGCAAATGGAAATCGAATCCGCAACCATCGACACACAGCCAAAAGTTGCTCCATTACGCCTCGATGACCAACAGTTTTTTTATAAGTATTATCAACCAGAATTCGTGGCCAGTCGTGGCCCAGTGGCACAAGCGTGTGACTGTAAACGACTGGTTGTGGGTTCGATTCCCACTCGAGGAGTGGAAATATTTAATATTTTCATTTTCTTCGCTCTGGTGTCGAGGTAAAGCGCGGCGTTAAGTTCCGCCACTTAACACGCAATGCCTCCGAATTCGGCGGAAAGTGGGGAACGGAGTGTCTTAACACTAGGTTCCCTCTGCCTACCCTGCTGTGTGCGGGATATAGCGTGAAGCTATTTAAGTATTAATAACCAGAATTCATACTTCAAAGAAAACAGTTATAAAAAAAATTAACAGATACAATACATCAATCCGTTATCGATAAAAAGCTTGTAGCCCTTTTATTTTGGTGGGTGTAGGTCAGTGACATCATTGACGGGTTTCCGAAGCGGCCTCGTAAGGAGCGCCGGAAAGCGAGTGATGTTACGCAAACGTTGTGTGCTGATTTATACCAACTTAACGCTTACAATAAATGAGTAATCGTTGAAAGTTACTTTTAATATAGCTAATTTTCGTAATTTACACGAGATGTCTTTTTTAAGCAGTTTTAAGTAAATAATCAATTAAAATTTTGTTAGTTCACTTAAAATAATAATAGTACTAATCATATATACCTATATTATATAAACCTGATTAAACTTTTATCATAGAAAGGAAATAATGTAGTGTGTAGATACTCGATTCTCCTTGTTTTCGAGCAAATATGAGAAACTGTTTAATTGCGGGACTTAACACCGCGTTTGGTCTTACCAAAATTATGAACTGACTTAAATATAATAACTTTCTTGTTTATATATGTGTCTATTACAAGTATGATTTTTAAAATTACACGCTGTCCTACTACGTCCTTACAATCTATCGATTCAGGCAGAAAATCCAGAATAGAGTATCTTGACAGTAGGCTCTCTCTGACTACTACAAAAAAGAAACAAATGTCGCACATTGTATATACAATCGGTCGGCGTATGCCAACCAGAAAAATACGTACCTATACGAGTATATTATCTTCCGTCAAATCTGTAACTTTCAAAAGTGTGGTTTTAAATAAAATTATCTCTTCTATTATTATATGTAATTGTATACATGTTAAAATAGAATAGGTACGTCTTATATAATTCTATGATTCTTCTACCTTCATGCTTATGAGTTCTATGGCTTAAGCTTTTATTTTCTTATCAAACGCTATATCTACCGAGCCGCGATTTCCATTAAACGATAAAAATCGCGAATAACATTCTATGCTCTATTATTTAGAAAACGGAAGAATTTACGATTTATATAATGCTGCTTTGGGAGATGGTAGAAATAATAAGCGTCAATTTTGTTTAACGCTTTAATTTACTTTACATAGATTCGTATCCTAATATCTTAATATCTACATACAGCTTGGAGTAAGCTTTATTTAACCTTTTTGCTCTTTGAGTTTTAATCATTGAGTAGAGAGACAGAACTCTTTTATATCATTTCAATATTTTGACTTAGGTAAAATTTAGCCAAGTTTAAGCAATCAAATCAAAAACGAAAAGTCAGAGTAGTGAAGCGGTTTTATTTTTAAATATCAATCAATATGCATCAATGTCATAAGCGAACCCACGACAGTCGTGACATTTTCCAACTGCCCTACAATAGCACATTATAAAGCTTCACGCTTTTCCCGCATGAGGATAGAGTGTCTTGACACTAATCTCTGGTAGTCAGAGATTACCAGATATTAGTTTCAAGACACGCTATTCTCCACATCCCGCCCGAAATCGAGACAGTGCGTGTTGAGACGCGGAATTCAACACCGCACTTTGTCGTAGGCAAGAGCGAGGAATTGAAATTTTGATATACATATAATCTTTCCCCGATTTTAAAATATTAAAATATAATTACCAATTTAAAAACGGCTTCACGCTTATTCCGCTAAGCCGGGTAGTCAGAAAGAATCTAGTGTCAAAATATTCCTGTTTATAACTTTTTAACCGAAATGGAGACATTATTAGCAAGTGGGAATAGAACCCACGTTTATCGCTTTACATTTAGACTACGCAATGACAGCCACAATACTATATTTATAAAATAAATTTCAAAAGTAGGCGTTTCTCCAACTCAAAATATTGAACATTTTCAAGGATGCACTTATGATTTAATACTTGATCCAATTCAGATACAATAAAAAAATAATAATAGCACTTCCGCTATACAAATTGGGTAAAGCAGGTAACATTAACCATATCCGTGTGCATATTACAAATATTTAAATAATATCAACAAATGACCTTGTTGCCGTTATATTAAACGCCTTTTGTTAATCCATATTTTAGATCTACAATTTATTAGGCGTCTTATATGGCTATTAAGTTCAAGGACCGGTGTTTGCAATTGTGACTCATATACAAGGTGTTTTAATCTGTAAACATAATTCAAACTGTGGGAACCACGATGATATAGGTCCAGTATAGTATGATTGGCAAATAGAATGGTGTGTTAAGTCACTCTGTTGCCCACTTTCCATCCGAATTCGAAGTATTTTGTACTGAGTAACTGAATTCAACGATACGCCGTCTTTAGTCTTACCAAAAGGAAAAATTAAGATGATTTAAGCATAATTGTTTTTCATGAAAAGTGTTCGAAGCTACCATCGCGCTTACAGACTTTTTCCCACTGCGCATTTAGGCGCTTAATATAAGTTTTTAAATAAATATTATAAGGACAAATATATTTACAGTGATGTAAGTAGCTTCACGCTATATCCCGCACACAGCAGGGTAGGCAGAGGGAACCTAGTGTTAAGACACTCCGTTCCCCACTTTCCGCCGAATTTGGAGGCATTGCGTGTTAAGTGGCAGAACTTAACGCCGCGCTTTACCTCGACACCAGAGCGAAGAAAATGGAAATATTAAATATTTCCACTCCTCGAGTGGGAATCGAACCCACAACCAGTCGTTTACAGTCACACGCTTGTGTCACTGGGCCACGACTGGCCACAAATATGGTAATTGTTTTTTTTTTCATTTAAAGCACCTTTAATAAAAACTAGGAATCATTTGTCCATATGTACGATTCTTAATAAATAAAAGAGTCATGGTACTTCATGTTAGATATTGGTCTGCAGAAGTTAATACCATTTACTCCAAAGATGGAACCTAATGCTGATTATTAAGTTTATTTTATTACTTAACTTTGGGAATCTTTTTAAATATAACATGTATTTTAAACTATATAATTAATAATAATAAACATCGATATTGACAATAAAATAATTGTTTACAACAATTATATCTTCATTATTATAAAAAAAAATCTTCACACAGGCACGTTCATTAAAAAGACATACATAACTCATGTCATTCATCTAGTGACATATTCTAAGTCACATTACTTTTCGACCTTGAGCTGTGTGTCAAGGTCGCGTAGTAACGTATTGATAGCTGGTGACAGTCTCTCTCTAATGGAATGTAGTCCAGCCTTTTGTGAATTTGCATTAATGAATCACATAATAGACGTCTGACGTGACATACTGACGTATGAGGTAATAAGTAAGCTGTGTTAACACACCTTCGTTAGTATAATCTGTATCTATATATTTCAAAATTTATATAATGTTTAGGTCATCCAAGAAAAAATCTGAAAATTATGGTAAATAGAAAAAATCTATATTAATGTCAATGAGGCGCAATGTGATTGTATACGCAACGGTTGTGGTTCGATTATCACTGTCCATTAAGTGTCCCATCATTAAGTATCTCAAGAGGTTTATAAATCTCGTAGTTAGGAGGAAAGTGGAGAACGGATTATCATAACACTAGGTGTTCTCCGGCCACCTTGCTGTACAATAAAACCGTAAAGGTGCTAAAAATTAAAGTCAACTTGATTTTAATTAAAAAGAACACGTATAAAATTATTTTCTCGTCATCTAGGTCATTCTAGTTAGGGTACCACTTTGATGATATGAAAATTTTATTTTTATTTGTATTTGGACTTATTTTACTCACATCCAGATACATATAAGTGAATTTTCAAGTCTAAAAAGGCAGATAGTGGGTTAACAATAGATAAGTGAGACTAGTAAAAACGTGATACGTTTTTTTTTTCAAAGTTATTTTACATGATGAATATTTTGGTTCGCAGAGTCAAAAAATCCACGTCAACGAAGTTGCAATGGAAAGGGATGTCCTTCATTATTATTATTATTATTTTTTAGCTTCACGCTGTATCCCGCAACACAGAGGGAACCTAGTGTTAAAACACTCCGTTCCCCACTTTCCGCCGCATTTGGAGGCTTTGCGTGTTAAGTGGCGGAACTTAACGCCGCGCTTTACCTCGATACCAGAGCGAAGAAAATGGAAATATTAAATATTTCCACTCCTCGAGTAGGAATCAAACCCACAACCAGTCGTTTACAGGCACACGCTTGTGCCACTGGGCCACTTCCATTAGTTAGATATAATATAGATAAGTACATACTACTATACCAAATTATAGTTTATAGTACCCACTTATCTATATTATGTATTACACGCATAAACATTCAAGTCTGATTTAATTAAAATCGTGAAGCGCTTTAATGGTCTCGTAAATGTAATGCTGAAATACATTCAAATATATACAGTTTATATAAGAAATTGACTAAACAAGGATATATGAAGGCCGATTTGCGAAGTCACGTTTAGTGTTAATTAATTTATTAACCTTGGAAGTTTGAATCTCAAATATTTATTTTTGCTTTCTTTATTATGAATAAGAAGCTATAATGTTATTATAACAATGTTATAAAACGAAGGAGTTAAAAAAAACAGGGGATTATAATAAATTCGTATGTTAATTTGTGTTTTGACCTTAATTTCGATTTAAATTGTAAATAAAATTTAGATCACAATAAGGCAGCGTTTAATTGTTATCACGATTAGCTGTAAATTTGATTCGGAGAAGTGATTATAGCTCAATTATTTTCATTTCTCCCCTCTGAAACAGAAATGACAGCGTTGAGGTCCGTTACTCAATAGGCAATGTCGATTTTAGGTGGAAAGTGGTGAGCAGAGTGTCTTGATACTCTTTGACTATTCTGCTATGCGAAAAAGACGTGAAGCTAAGTCGTGTACTTTTTAGAATTTAAACCTATCTTCTCTATCTTCAGTGTAAAATATAATTTACTACGTAAAGGAAAATGCAAATTATATGTTATAAAAAGAGCGTTATAAAAAGAGCATTGTCAAAGTTGGTTTAACCAATATCCAAAGGAGTTCATATTGTAATAAAGCTTTCAGAAGGCAATATAACTTCTACGACTAATTTACTTAAGAAAAGAATGCTATATTAACTCATCTCTACAATAACGTAGAGGTATAATTTATCTGTCATTTGTTATCGTAACAGAAACAAAGTAAATTATTATTACTTTTGTAACTGGCGGAGTACCATGTAAGGTATACCTTGCTGTGTTAAAACATTGGATTAAGCCAATCAAATATTATTTTTTAATATGTTTCAAAAATATAATGAATGCCCCATTCAGATAAATATAACACATATTTTAAATATGGCTTATATTTCTATCGAAGCTCCTGCTACATAAATTTTCTATCGAAGAGCTTTTATTGAAAAGTAATTTTGTACTAGTAATATTAATTGGTGATTTGAAAATTAATCTTTCAAATTAATCCTTAAGTACCTGTCATTCTTTCAAAAAAATAATAAAAATAAATTGGTGAGTAAAACAATGATTTTGGAGTTATAATATTTATAGTATTTTCCCACATATGCAATGTGCACTGAATACTCGTCAGATAGAACGTAGTGTCACGATAATCCGTTCTGCACTTTCCGCCCGAAATCGACACATTGCGTGTAAAATTGCGAAACTCAAGATCGTGGTTTTTCTTAAGTAAGAAAATCATGTATTATAGAACACTACTGAATCTACAGTCATGCGTTGTCCTGCTCACTTTATAAATTATATACTTAATTATAATATAATAAACATATATCCATTAGTCATAAATCGCTGTATCCTGTCCAAAGTATTGTTCATTTTAAATTAATATATCCATACACGCAATAAAGTAGAATAAATGTCAATAAATTGTTATTTTACTGCCTTACTTATACCTAACCTATTATTATAATATTGTTGAATTAAATTAGAGCATTCTAAATTAAATTATTTCATATGTGTAGAATAAACTCAGCAAATGAAAGGCAGTTATACCATAAATTACATACAAATGTATGCAAAACGCCCTCGTTAAGATAATATCAATATATTACCTCGTGTTGCTAAACACTGCCCTATATGCTACGCGTGGTTTGCACGTGCAAATTTCAAAATTATCGATATATGGGACCTCACTGTCACGACAGGTATAAATAAATCAGCAATAGTTGTTGTGTAATAGCGAAAGTGCTCTTAATCTTTGGTTTACCTTGAGTCCTTAATTATTTTGAGTTGAGTAAATTAATAATATAATCATAACATAAAAAAAAGTTAGTTATGTAATTGTTAAATTTAAAGATGATAGACAGGTCAAATTATTTATTTTTGGATCTATGATATGACAAGCTGTGCAATCCCCGCACACAAGATAATCAGATATTGTTATGACACTTCCTCCTCTCGGGACCTTTCTCCCGAAATTCAGACGTTGTGTTTTGAATAGCGGAATTCAACGCCGTATTCTGCCTTAGATACCAGAATGGATAAATAAAAATATTTGAAACAATCTTTCCCCTGAGTGGGAATCGAACCCTCAACCAACGGTTTACACTCACACGCTATCCCACAGCGCCACGGTGACCTCTAACTTAAAGAACAAATAAATAAAAACGAATTAAGCACAACCATGTTAATTGTCAGCATAAATATTACATACATATTATCTGTATGTTATCTCTATCATTACTTATTTTACATTGGTATTCTTAATTTTGGCTGATGTAAGTATACTTCACTCGTAATGTATGGTACATTACACGTCCTGTCAACACTTATCTGAATTAAGCAAATTGCATCGCAAACATTCCTTTCGACAGTATTCATGACTGTCATAATAAAATAATATATGTAGATTGTACTTCTTCATAATTAACATTTTTTTTGTATATATTTATTTTATGTACACGCTGCGCAGTGGGATTGTTTTTGATTGTAAGCGTGATTAGTTTTGGGTTCGATTTCCACTCACTTCATAGGGCCAGTCGTGGCGCTATGGCAAAGACGTGTGACTATAAACGACTGGTTGTGGATTCCCACTCGAGGAGTGGAAATATTTAATATTTACAATTCCTTCGCTCTGGTATCAGAGGTAAAACGCGGCGTTTAGTTCCGCCACTTACACGCAATGCCTGCGAATTCGGCGGAAAGTGGGGAACTGAGTGTCTTAACATTAGGTTGCCTCTGCGTTCCCTGATATGTGTGGGATACAGCGTGAAACTAAAAAAAAAAAAAAAAAATAAAAAAAATATAATATATTTGTTTCTCTACTCTCGTACCTAAAACGAAGCATGGTATTGGATGGTGCCTCTCAACACGTAAAGTCATAAAAACTTTGAGCGAAAAGTAAAGAAGACGGTGTCTTAATACTAGATCCTCTTATTACCCTTCTATTCTTGAAAAAATATGAACATGTTTATATATTTAATGTACTTGTTAATGTATATAATTCTCTGTCCTACATACAAGCGATTTATCTCAACAAATTTATTTCGAAGTAATAAATTTCTATATTTTGTAAATTTATTTGTATTGAATATGTAATAATGAATAACAAAGACATGTAACATGTTATAAGTTTGAGACATATTGTTTAAGAATTCTAATAACAATTGGTCAATCGACATATATTCTGAATAAAGTTAATGATATGACTATATTACTTTCGTTTCAACTGTAAAAGTATTAGCAAAATTAGAAGCCATTGTGGCGCAGTGAGACAGAGCCTGACTATATAATCAAGTGAGAGGTTTCCGGTTCCATTCTCACTTGGTGAAATGATTTTAATTTAATTAGTCTTCACGTCTTTGCTCTGGTGAACTAGTCAAAGTGACGTCGAGTTCCGTCACTCACACAGTATTCGAATTCAAGAGAAAATTGAAGAACGGAGTGTCTTCACACTAATTTTCTTTCTCAGTACCCTGCTACGCATGAAATAGTATGATTCTAAAAATAATTTGACCCAATTTTCAGTTTTTTATGATACACGGTAATTGTAATTATAGTGAAAATATTTATTTTTTAATATACTATTTGAAAAACTATTAACTAAGCTTTTATTATACCTGTAACAGTGTAATAAAAGCTTAGCACACACCTACATCAATATATTTTATAGGTATTTATATTTATTTTTATACAAAATTGTCACAGATACAAAAAAAAACTGGTCTGATTGAGTCGATCTCGTGTATCTATAGTACGCAACCATTGATAAGGTCAGCTCTTAATAGTCATCCGCAAATTTATGTAACTTACATCATGTGGTGTAAATTTTAAACAGCTGAGAAAATAAAAATGTTGCAAATAATTACGCGGAACCGGTTATTGCGGAATAACTGTAGGGTGCGCTGTACAGCAAGTGATATTGTCATAAGTTAATAATGTTACCTGTCTTTACTTGTAATACAGGCAAAGACAATATTATTGGATTTGGCTAAGAAATAACGAAGTGCCTAAGCTCTCCTTAACTAATCTGCTTTGTGAAAATTAGCGTGAAGGATCTGGAAGCGTGAAAAACTCATATTTAATTCATATTTTATAGGTGGAACAGATATAAGTAATGTATTACTATTATAGTTTAGGAAGGATATGTACATCTATTAATTCTTAGTATATATTTATTTAAATAAAGGTAGATCAAAATATTTCTTTTAATATTTAAAAACGATATTAAAAAAATAGGTATATTTTAAAAAATATTTTTACGATAATACGAAAAGACGATTTTCTATTTAAAAATATACACGATTTAAAATCCTCTCTTACATTATTTTTCTTTTTATTATGCTTTATAATCGATTTTTTTGATATCTCCGCTCTGATGATCACGACAAAGTACAGCGTTGAGTTCCGCCACTTAATACGACGTCAGGCGAGAAGCGAGTAGTAAAGTATGACTTGACACTAAATTTTCTGTGACTGCTTTACTAAACAGGACAAAAACGTAATAAAAATAATTAATTGTATCATGACTTGTCGATTATAGCTGGAACTAGTAGGAAAATATGTAAGGGTTTTATGAATCGCGCAATAAGTCTCACCTTACTGTGTATTAGTTTCTAAGCGTTTTGTTCTAACCGCATTTGTCTTTATATGGTCTTACAAGACCAAAGTATTCGTTTTTTAGTATTAATGGAGACCAAAACAGAAATGGGTTAAAGAATATATATATATATTTTTCATATTTACAATGTATATAAAATATATCAACAGTTTAAAAATGTATTAACAAGCTTGTAAATAGTGTGCTTATATATGATTCATTGATTGATTTGATTTGACTAGATAATAACATTGCATTAGGCGTGTGACTACTAAAACAAACAAGATAACCATCGTTAATATTCATATATTATAATTTCTTCTAATCATTATGGATACAAAATATGTTGTTAATCAAACAAGTAATTAAATTTAATTTTATTGTTATAAAATTAAACAATAACAGTATATGAACGTTCATAATCATAAATTCATATCTATCCACGCTTATATTATAAATGCGAAAATCTGTGTGTTTGTCTGTCACGTTTTCACAGCTAATCTACCGGTTCGATTTGTATGAAATTTAAAATGAATGTTGTAAATAACGACGGGTCTAACATAGGCTACTTATTTATATTTTGAAAAATTAACCGCTAATGAGTTGAAATAGGGGATGAAAGTTATTATGAAAAAACTAAACCGCTTGACCGATTGTAATGATTTTTGGAATAAATATAGTTGAGAATCGAAGGCTACTTTGGATAGGCTACTTTAGTTTTCAAAAATCCACCCCGGAGGGTTGCGACATAACGAAACAATTAGGCAGACCACGCGGCGAAGCTGCGAGCGGGCTGCTAGTTATCACATATATGCTTTATAAAATTATTTTCTCATATTTGGATTATAAACTTATTTAACGTACTCATTTCATCACATATTCTTTTCTTAATATATAGACCAAACACTTGTTCAACATCTTTATTTTAGGTTTTTCCCTTAGTTTTCAAGTATTTATTGACTTAAAAAAATTGATTTTCATACTTTTAACATTATAAATTGTTATTAACAGGCTCAAGAAATTGAATATGATTTTTCTAGAAACGCTTTCCACTTGACGTGGGTTTGAACCTCACCGCATTCAATTTTTTATTTTCCTAAGTGTGTGAATAACAGATTAAAATGTTAAAAGTATTTAATAAATAGCATTCTTTCTTGTTGAACAATTGTTCTCAGAATAATCTTTAGCTAGCACAAATTTTTAAAAATCTCTACATAGATGCTACCAACATAAATAAGTTGTAATAAGCGTATAAGAATTTCGACACAGTTGGTAGAGCAGAGTGGACGGCCCAAGAGGCACGAGTTCGAATACTGCTAGGTTAAAATTTTTATACGATTACTAAAAATATGTTTTTCAAACTAATTTTCGTTTTGTTTTATGTTAAAGCAAGATTCTCATTATAAATAAGCAAAAGAACACAAATTATTTTAAATTATATTTATATTTAATGACACATTTGACTACTGAAACACAAATTCAAACTGATTAAAAGATAAGATTGGATCCGTTACAGAATAACGTATATATGAATAATATATATGTTCGCCATATTTATACAAATTTATACACATTCCATATATATATTTCACCTATATTTTATTTTAATTTCGATTCTTAAAATCGAAAGACCTTAGTGTAAATATCAAAAGTCACACAAGTCGAACGCCTTGGGAAACCGAACATTGATCCAATTACGTCGTAACGGCCCCTAAATGCATAATAATATTGTCATAAACTGATAATTTATATATGTCATATGGTTAATATAGTTCTGCCACGCCCATACAAGTGATATTTGGAATATATAGGCCGTTTTACTGAAGTATATAGTAATTCAATTTTGCTTATTATGTATTTATTATAATTTTAAATTAGATTATTTTCAAAAGTCTATTTTATCAATTTTTTATTCATAATTTTTTTTGTTTCTTTTTTTAAACTATACGTGTATATAATCTATAATTTTAAAATAATCTGTCATCATTTAAATGTATATTAGATTTATTATCTGTGTTAAATATTAAAGTGACAGCATTTAAATTTGAATAAATAGTGATTTATTTAAAATTAACTTGTTTTATTTTTGTAAAAAGTTATATTTAAATGTGAATTGTAGGTTACGCATCTTGTTTAGTAACAGTTGGATCGGGACTTTAGCGCCAAATAGGTATATTTTTTACTTTTTTTTATATGGAGTAATCTACATATCGATAAATGTTACTCTTTACACGTTGGTTGTTGGTTTCAAATCCTAACCAGGGCAATTATAATTAAATATATTGATTTTTCCCCTCTGGTTGATGAATCCAACCACAATGGCCCAAATTCACGCAGAAAATAATGTTTTGATACTGGATTCTCTTTGTTCACCCTTTTATGCTCACAAAAGTGAGACAATTAAAATGAAAAAAAGATATTAGCTTTTGTTTTTCTAAAAACATTAAAAAATACCACCATATTTCATAATAATCACATATAATATAACCTTTCTATTTACACTCATAATAATATATACAAAGTAGTATTTTAATTTAACTAACACTCGCCGCATCAAGACGCAATGAAACAGCTTGTTCTATAAAATCAAATAAGACGTTAGTCATAACTTATGGGTCTATAAAATGTTAAGCGTATTTTGTAATGTAATTATTATTTATTTTTAATATTTAGGAAGCCATAATGATTTAATTGGTAAGTTTTTGACTGTTATGCGGTGACTATGGGTTCGATTCTCGGAGGATTATATATTAGTTATATTTTTTGTTTTTTTTTTCTTTAGTCTCACGCTGTATCCCGCACACAGCAGGGTAGGCACAGGGAACCTAGAATTAAGATACTCCGTTCCCCAATTTCCGCTGAATTCGGAGGCTTGCGTGTTAAGTGGCGGAACTTAACGCCGCGCTTTACCTCAACACCAGAGCGAAGAAAATGGAAATATTAAATATTTCCACTCCTCGAGTGGGAATCGAACCCACAACCAGTCGTTTACAGTCACACGCTTGTGCCACTGGGCCACGACTGGCCAGAGAGTTATTATTAGATTATATATTAGACCGGGAGTACAAAAATATTATATATTTATTTGTACTCCCGGTCTAGTTAGACAAATCACGGGATTAGGTGCCGCTTTTTAACATATAATGTTTTTTTATAAGAGCGAAACGATTAATGACGTATACCAATAAAATCCTAGATCACACTTAACATATTTATTTTATTTTTTTTGTTCTTTTTTAAATCATTTGTACACCAACTAAAATCCCAATGTACTCTGCTTTTTCGTATTATTCTCATGGTAAGGGTTGCCTGGTAGAGATCACCTGTGGTGATAAGGCCGCCTTTACACCAAAATTGAACTTCGATATTTTTTTTCTCGGTGTTTACTGTTAAGTTTTGTTAGTGTAATAAAGAATTAAAATAAATAAATAAAACTTTTGTTAGGGACATAATTTCGTTATATCTTATAGCTAAGAGAGTATTACGTTTCTACATCCGGTGCTCGACTCTACAACTTACATTCAATAATACTTTAAACCAAGCTTATAAGCAACATAGCTATGCCGAAAAAGGTTTTATTGATACTGTTTTGAGTTATTGATATTGTAGTAGATATTGACAGATTACAATAGAGGTGCAGCAAGGCAATATATGGCTATAAGCGCGGTTGATTTGTAGGAATATTATAACTAATAAAAAAGGCATTTAGAAAACGTATGAAAATTTGAACGCAGGGGGAATCAAACCGCCTCCTGAATACCGTTCAGGCGCTCTCACCACTGAGCCATGCGTTCTACTACACGCTGCGTGGAAATTCTTATACGCTTTAATTTTTTTTATAGCTTCACGCTGTATCCCGCACACAGCAGGGTAGGCAGAGGGAACCTAGTGTTAAGACACTCCGTTCCCCACTTTCCGCTGAATTCGGAGGCTTGCGTGTTAAGTGGCGGAACTTAACGCCGCGCTTTACCTCGACAGCAGAGCGAAGAAAATGGAAATATAATTTCCACTCCTCGAGTGGGAATCGAACCCGCAACCAGTCGTTTACAGTCACACGCTTGTGCCACTATACGCTTTATTACAACTTATTTTTAAAGTGTTATTTCACGCTTTTTCCTAAGTGTGGATTAACACTTTAAAAATGCTTAAATATATTATAACTATTTTAAAATCCCACTTAGGTAATATAAAGTTTAGCTTATAAACGACTTTTTTCTATACATATAATATTTGTTATGAGATTTTTTGCCTTATACATTTTGGAATGCTCTACATGTATAATACGTTGAAAAACGCGCAAATAATAAATTATCAATATTTTTTAAAATACATTTGTATGTAAATAAAATAGAGCAAGTGAAAAATTAGACATAAAAAATTATAAAATCACACTAACCGTTTGAATATGTAATAAATACAAAATGGCAATAAATTAACCTGTCATAGATATAAATCTTGATTAGATTTATATCAGTATATAATTTGTAATAATTATTATTGATCTACAAATGTATTAAGTATATTTTCTTTAAAATATTATTTTTTTTTTAAATATTTTTTTTAAAATTCTCCTATACTGCATTGTTATTTTAGATAATACGCATTTCTTAATCATAGCCCGGTATGCCTTTGCCTAATTTTATGTTATATCTCCATGCCTTTTCATGGTTAAGCCAGCACAAGTTTCCAAACACTCTATTCTCTACTTACCACACAAATATAAAACATTAGGTGTCAAATGCGAGTACTTATTGCTGTGTATTATTTTACCAGACCGTAAATATATTTTTTTTAGCTTCACGCTGTATCCCGCACACAGCAGGGTAGCGCGCTTTGCCTAGACACCAGAGCGAAGAAAATGGAAATATTAAATATTTCCACTCCTCGCGTGGGAATCAAACCCACAACCAGTCGCTTTACAGGCACACTTTGTGCCACTGCACCACGACTGGCCACAAAAATTTTAAATAATTCAAATATCATGCCCCAAGTGGGAATCGAACAGCCACTTATCGTGTTTATGGACACACGCTGTCTGACGCCATGATACCCTAATTTCCTTTACCTAACATAGCATTTCTCAGATGAAAAGTTATGAGCCATGCGTTCTACTACCAGCTGGGTCGAATTTTTATACGCTTTATTACAACTTATTTTTGTTATTAGCATCTCTGTAGAGAGAATTTTCCTAAGTGTGGAATAACACTTTAAACACACGTTTAAAAAAGTTAAAGGTTTTCCATATGTCTCCAATATATCAAACTTTTGCAACTTCCGTCATACTGAACATATTTATGCTCTATTAAAATGCAAATATAAGATTTTGTCATATAAATGTTATATTTATTCGGACTCCGCAACTTGCACGTTCATATAATTTATTTAACGATATGGCCTTTCTTTGTTAATGTTGATATGTCAAATAAAATATCTTAGAAATTTGGCCATTGGTTGAGTAAGGCAAACAAAGTTTACATATTATTATTAAGAAATAAATATTTAAATTTATTGCATTATTTGTAACATGTTTAAAGTGTTAATACGAGGCGCAGCAATTGATACCGGTATTGATAGTAAGCCTTTTTTTTAGCTTCAAGCTGTATCCCGCACACAGCAGGGTAGGCACAGGGAACCTAGTGTTAAGACACTCCGTTCTCCACTTTCCACCCAATTTGGAGGCATTGCGTGTTAAGTGGCGTAACTTAACGCCGCGCTTTACCACGACACCAGTTCATGTTCATCCAGTCATGTTCTAAGTAATGTCGGAAAAAATGTAAAAGAATACTTTAAATATTACTTAACCTTAAGGTTAAAAACGCAAGGTTAAAAACATAAGTTACATAAAGTAACAATTAATAAAAGGCTTAACTTTTAATAATTATTACATTCTATACTTATTAAGTAGCCTTTAAACCGTGTGTCCGTTATTAAAGAAAAACTTATATAAAATTTAAGTGCCAGAAATGCCTGGCGACAACGTATTATACAAAATTAGAGATGTAAGTTAATCCTCTTAATATATTCAAAATCATATATAGCCTATAAATAAATCATTTTGATTTGATTTTGAAATAACTTTCAAACTATAGTGAAATAATCTGATAAACATACATATATACCTGAATATTTATGATTTTCGATATGAATACAATATAATACGAACAAAGATTGTTGCGTTACTAGTGAAGAGCTAAGCCACTGCTTTATCAAATTACTGTTACAATATATGTTAGTAGCATCTCCAGAATTTTCACGCCAAATGGACCTAAATGAAAAGCAATTTCATTATTTAATTTCTCTATTCTGCTACTAGCTGTACTTCACTGAAATTGGTAATAAGCAAAATGTCTGTAGAAACATTATATTTTTTGTTCACCACCAAAGCGACGATATTATTATCAGCCAAAATTACAAGTATTTGACTAACAATAACATGATTCTTAGACGATAATTCAACCTCAAAGTAAGAAAGATATATTGATGCAGAGGTGAGCGATAAGAGAGGTAGGTGAAGACAGTATCGATGATACTCGAAGAAAGTCATAATAACCCCCGAGAGCGTGTATAAAGAGGTTGAGGCGCAAAAAGATCGGGACTGTAGTATTCGGCGCCCCGTTCTTTCTGATTATCCTACTAAAGCTACGCTCTTATATATATTTTTAGTGTGAAGCTAAAAATATATTAAAACAATCTGTCTTGTAGTTTAGTAATTACAAATCATACTTACAAACAATCATATATCAGTGGTATGTATGCCAAACGTGCATGGTAATGAGAATAGATCCGCTAACACACCATTGAATATATGAACTAAACTGTAACACCTCTACGAGGGCAGAGAATTCAATGACACTAATTATAATAAACAGCATTTCGTACTAATAAAAGCAGATATATAATAGAGTGACCTACATTATAAATATCATATTTATAAATTTATTTAATGCTAAATTCTTGAAGTCGTTCTTTATTTTTAAATAGTTGTCTTAGGTCTTAGTCTAGTTAAGTAGCAGGAAAAAATAAATGTAATAATTCAAATTTCGTTAGCAAATTTACAGACGACGTGTCCGTAGTGCTAAAAATAATAATTAATAAAAATATATTTTTATTTATTTCTTTATAATTTTGCATTTTACATAAAACTACTTAAAAATAAAAGTTTTTTAAATTTTTAAAAAACGGGATGGCCGGAAAACGGACGGAATATAGCTATTTAGCTATATTGAGATCTACACGTATACGTTTATCTACGCGTATCTAACGTATCGAATTGCAGTTTTTGTTTCGATTGTTAGATGCTTTTTGCTTCACCTATCTCTATATTTATTTTTCAATTAAAATAAAATTATCTTGCAATTTTGAAACGAAATTATTTTTAACCGGATTAATCGCATATATTTTTGGTATTCGAAAATCTCTGTCTACCTGTCTACTCAGTCTACCTGTGACCACGGTCACCTGTAAAGTCGAAAAGTTGGGTTTTCTAAAAATGTATTTTCGTATATCAAAATATTTGTAGCCAGTCGTGGCCCAGTGGCACAAGCGTGTGACTGTAAACGACTGGTTGTGGGTTCGATTCCCACTCGAGGAGTGGAAATTATATTTCCATTTTCTTCGCTCTGGTGTCGAGGTAAAGCGCGGCGTTAAGTTCCGCCGCTTAACACGCAAGCCTCCGAATTCTGCGGAAAGTGGGGAACGGAGTGTCTTAACACTAGGTTCCCTCTGCCTACCCTGCTGTGTGCGGGATACAGCGTGAAGCTAAAAAAAAAGTATATCAAAAATATACACGATTAATCCGGTTAAAAATAGTTTCATTTCAAAATGTGTTCAATAATCGTGAAATCATAAGACCTTATCAAGTCATGCAATGCTTTTAGATTCACTTTTTACCGTCCAATTTGCTAAAAAGAAATTTTTAAACGTGTCCGGTTCCTACCGTAAATATATATTTTTCTATCAGGATTCAATGTCTATAGAATATGATCAGTCATCAATTTTTCTAACATGAGTAATTATACTCATATCATTACACTCTCATTAGAGAGGACGACCAACATTACAAGTAAATAATGTTCAGTTATCTTCAATTTTTGATATTGCCCCCTTTAGTTGGTTTTTTAAAGGAATTTGTTACGTTAGTCAAACGATAGTTATAAGTAAATTGAAAATTAGTTTTGGACAGTAAAAAAAAATTGTAAATATGTTTCTACTCTAAACTATAGATTCTTTAAACTATTTAATATTGATACGTCCTTGCTACAAATGAGTGGGTGATAAAATGAAGATTTAATGTGTTTAATTGCTAGTTATGTCCAAAATTTATTGACTATTTCAATATCTTTATCAAATTTTAGATTCGATATTTCATAAATGCTTGAGGCCATCATAACGCACTGGCACAATGTCTACCTATCAAAACGATGGTTGTGGATTCGATTCCCATTTGGGGATATGAATATAATATTGGGGCCAGTCGTGGCGCAGTGGCACGAACGTGTGACTGTAAACGACTGATTGTAGGTTCGATTCCCACTTGAGGAGTGGAAATTTTTAATATATCCATTACCTTCGCTCTGGTTTCAGAGGCAAAGCGCGGCGTTAAGTTCCGCCACTTAACACGCAATGCCTCTGAATTCGGCGGAAGGTGGGGAACGGAGTGCCTTAACACTAGGTTCCCTCTGCCTACCCTATGTGTGCGGGATACAGTGTGAAAGTAAAAAAAACGAAAAAGAAAAAAATATAATATTTATAATATACATTTCCATTTCTCTGCATTAGTAAAATAAGTCAAAGCGTTGTGTTCAGCCACTCAACTCGTAATCATGACACTGAGTTTTCTCTGCCTACCAAATCAAGCGTAATAAAGCTTGAAACTGAAAAAAATATCAAATATTCAATAAACATAATTTATTATAAATGAAAACTTTATATATTATGAAATTATGCCACACGTGCGTGCTTGAAATTTGCCAGTAAATGGTAATTTACTTAAGTACTATAACTCATAGGATAACGTGTGATTGATAAGGTTGTTGCGGTTTAACCGCTTTAATTGCATATTAGTCGATAAGTACGATTAAGAAATTACTTATGGGCCTAAATATGTGCTACATGAATTTGAATTTAGGAATTAATTTGACTATAAGTTAAGAGAACTTGTCTTATGAATGTACACTTTGTATTGCAAAAAATCATATATTTTTTGTAAATATATGGGTGGCTATATCTTTTGCCTTGAAGAGGAGAATAAAAGGTCTTGACATTAGGTTCTGTCTAGAGTAACCTGTGGGTAAACGTATGAAGCTGTGATTTTTTTCTTAGCCTCACATTTTTTACCACATGACAAGAGGAGCCTAAGAGAGATCAGTGATCGATCACATATGTGAAGACACTTCGTTCTCCAATTTCTGCCGTAAATCAAGACATTGCATGTTAAACAGCGGAAATTAACGTCGCACTTTGCGCATTTTATGTACCAGAGCGGAGAGCTTCACGCTGTATCCTGCACACAGCAGGGTAGGCAGAGGCAGCCTAGTATTAAGATACTTCGTTCCCCAATTTCCGCCGAATTCGGAGGCATTGCGTGTTAAGTGGCGGAACTTAACGCTACGCTATACCTCGTTACACCAGAGCGAAGAAAATGGAAATATTAAATATTTCCACTCCTCGATTGGGAATCGAACCCACAACCAGTCGTTTACAGTCACACGCTTGTGCCACGGGGCCACGACTGGCCACATATAATATAATATATAATAATTGCCCTAAAAATACTCTATGTAATCTATTATGTAAATAGTAGCTTTAGCAATAACATTATTTACACGTCTCACCGTTCAATAGCAATAATCTTTTTCATGTACCAAAATGTTATACAGAATTGAATTCAAAACCACAGCTTAGTTCGTTTACTTAGCTTCGTCAGCCATTGTGTTGCGTCAACTGTTTACATATTAAATAATTTAATGTTATCTTAAGTTGATCTCAAATGGAATCTTATGCAGTAGGTCGTATATATTTTAAAAGCTCAGCGGCGTATATGATGTGATACTAAATTGCAAAGATTTATGTTACGTTTTTTTGAGGGCATTGCCTCGCGGGTAGGTCGGTTTGATGGCCAGCTGGTGTGTGGAAGGTTGCTCTACTACTATTTATTGTGTTCTACATCTTAACTGAATGATAACAGTTATATTAAATTGAACTGAAATTACTTTCTTAAATATAACCTCTTTACTTTTAAATATTTTAGATAGTGTATATTTGATCTATTACTGAATAGGTAACAGAAGCTAAGCCAAAATTAGAGATTTAGAAGCAACATTTAATTACAGTTAAAATTTGGCATACAAGTAATCGTGGGGTAAATGTGATTGTTATGGGTTCGAGATTACGGCGGAAAGTGGAAAAGGAATTGTGTTGACACTAAGTTCCCTCTGACTGACGCAATGCGCAGTAAAAAGGGTTAGTTGCAAGAAACGGTCCCTTGAGAAACCTTGAAGAGCACTAAGAAATTTTCATCAGATCTGAAGTAAAATGATTTTACAATAATGCACAAATGAACGATTAAATTTAAATAAATCTAAAATATGTTGTCATAAATAAACGTAAAATATTTTTATTATGAAAAACGTAACATTAATATAAACAAAGATAATTTTATAATTATCTCTTAATAAAATTTATATGCAGTGCATTAAATAAATATTTATAAAAGCAGCTTTTACAATGAATTTATGCCATATAAATTGGAAGTTCTTATATCAATTTAACAATTACATATTATTAAAATATATAATTATATTTAATAAAACTATTTCAACACAATAAAGTTACTGAGTACAGTTACAATAATAAACAATATATAGCTGATAAATTCATACTGACAGACAGTCAGTATCTTATCAAGCGAAAACTTACTTTGATTTATTTATAAATATATTTATAAGTTATACAATGATCTAATATTCGAAATTACAAATTACATAATATCAATAATTGTCTTTACTTTATAAGTTTATAGTCTTTTCATTTTTCTATTAATGGCTAATCTGTGATTAAATGTTTTTATTTTATTATAAAGCGTCGTGTGTACAGACACCTCCACCCCTAAAGTCGGCAACACATCTGCAACTCTAACGTTGTGGGTGTCCATGGGCGAAGGTAAACATTTACCATCAGATGGTCCTTCGGCTAGTTTGCCCCCTTTATCAAATAAAAAAAAATCATAAATATGTAATGAGAGCCAGTCGTGGAGCAGAGGCACAACAAAGTGTGATCTAATATTATATGAATTATTATTCTTTTTAAATGTGTAGTTAATACTAAGTATAAATATTTCTCTGAGTGAGGATCAAACGCGCATCCAATATTGTTTAATATAATAATAGTTTATTATAATAATAGTCTTGTAATTTATTAATTACAAGACTATTATTATAATAATTAGATATTTTATAATACCTATAGAAATGATAATAGATTAAAAAAATGAAAGCCAGCTGTACGATTTTCTGCATACTTGTATGGTCAGAGAGAAACTAGTGTCAAAATCAGTTCACCCATTTCTCGCTTTATGGCCGAAATGGAGACATTATCTATTAAGTGACGAAATACTATAAGGAAGGAAATAAAAATAATTTAAAATTCATTTCATGAATGGTAACTAAACCCACAAGGATCACTTTTATAGGCAGACGCTGTTCCAATGCGCTATCTAGGTCTCACAACATAGAGAAACAAAAGATAATATTAAATAATTAAATTGTACGCTACTCTAACCATCTAGAAGCTAAGTGGAAGCTTCGATTTTATTAGCAGTGTTGCTTTAACAATTTTCTATTCCCATACATTTGTTTAAAGACACAAAGGACCATTTATTGTTTACTGTGTGCAATTTTTTAACAAAGTAAACAAGGTTAATTTGAAGCAAGACGGTTGAATGGGACAACATTAATTGATCTGGTTCTTAATTGCTGTAACCAGTAACTATTCTAAGTATATTTGTTTTATCTGTACTGCCAGTGAATTGAAAGCAATGTGGCTAGTCGTTTACAAGGAAAAATCTTATAACTGAATGACACCTACATATGTAGTATGTACATAGGTTACGAATACATATGTACAATTATAATCTTATAATCTTAGCCTATTATAAAACTGCAATACCGCATTCCTGAGGATCCGGTAATGTGAAATATAAAAAAGATCACGCCCATTTCTTAACAGATATATAATATTATTTAAATATTAATATTTTTTTAGCTTCATGCTTTATCCTTAGTGGGTCAGAGAGTAGACAAAGAGAGACACGTAGCGTCAGACGCTAGGGTCCCTGTATACTTCTTTCGCCTTATCCACTATAATCAACCAATATCTTGATACGCGGTCTCCGGTTCCTCAATTTTTTACCCTTAAGAACTTCATCCAGTGTCATTAGTACAGTATTCTTGAAGGTTAGACCGAGGTCTCCCTATACCACTTTTACCGCTACCTTTGTTTTATATATCTTTCTTTCTATACTTTTTACCATATCACCGTCACTCATCCTCTCGCAGTGCCCAAACCACCTGAGCACGTTCTTTTTCGTTTATTACCATTACATCCTCGATTTTTTTTCTGAAATACTTACGTTTTGCCACCGTATTCATAACACTAGCACTGGATTGTGCATAACCAGACGTACAGCTATGCCAAGATAGAGCGTAATACAATAATTAAATTAATTTATTAAAAAACGTGCCTTGCCCTCGTTGAGTTCTTTTTTTCATATAAACACGTAAACTTGACAATGACTTTAATTTAAATGTTTTTATATGCTAATTTTCCAATATTTCTTAGATACCATATTTGAATTTATAGCATATAATAAATTATTATAGGCTAAGACTTTCAATATATGTATGTACTTACTTGTTTCGAAATCGTAACGAGGTTTCAGTACAGCTTAAACTTTAAGGCTTGGCTGCGGCACGCACCTTTAAAATTCGTAATAAGTGGCATCGTGACAGTATCAAAATGACAGCTGACATTCTTACTTTTTAAAGCTCCAGACCAAGTTTGTATTATGCAACATTTTTTGTGGAATAAAATATTACTTCCAAACGAAACGTTGGATTTTCTAAAATGTATTTTCGAATACCCAAGATAAACAAGATTAATTAGGCTTAAATAGTTTTAAATCAAAGTATAATATTAACGTAAAAAAATCATGTAGATATTTTAAGAAAGTCACTTTACTATATCTATCTCTGTGTTAGTAAATAGGTAAATTAGTTGTATTTTACGATTTTAATAGGTGTAACAATGATTTCATTATATTTTAGACAATTATCCTTTGTAATTCCCTTGTGTTACAATCTGGAGACATTGTGTTTTTTGTATGTTATAAAATTCAACAATACGGAGATGCTCTCCTCTTACTAAAAATTATATAAAGTATTTAAGAAGTTGTTAATATAATAATAACGTTACTTCTAAGGGTTATTCCGTATATTTAAAAAATAAAGAAAAATCTCTACTGATATTGTTTTTTTTATTTCATAAGGACACGAAAGGAATAAAAGTTGATTGCCTCAGATTACTTTTATCGAAGCTTTATATTAGCTGTTAGAACATATATTTAGTACATAGTTAATTAAAATACTACCGCCTCTGTAATTCGACGGAAAGTGGGGAACCGACTATCTTAACACTAGGTTCCCTCTGCCTACCCTACCATGTGTGGAATACAGTGCGAAACTAAAAAACAAAAATACAAAAGATAACAGGACAATGAAGGTAAAACGATTTTAAATATATATGTCTGTTATTTAAGATATGTTATTCTGCTATTTAAAATAACTAAATATATATATTTATTTTTTAATTCTTTGACAACATCCGTTTGTATAGAACATATTATTATTTTTGTTTTTATTATATAATATTTTAATTTCAAGTTACCTTAAACGACCTGTCCGGAAGACTTTTAAGTATAATATTATGCATGTGACATTTTATCAAGTTGTTATCTAGCTTGTAAGCTTTTGCGCAATATGCTTTGCAAGTTGCATTACAATGTTATAGTATTAAAGAAACATTAGAAGACCACTTTTAAACATTTTTAAAGTGTTATTCCACACTTAGGAAAGACCATTTAAATTAACTCACGTTAGGAATTAATTTAGATATTTAAGTTAGGTTTGATTTATCTTTTAGTCTAGTAGTCTATCTAGTCTAGTCTTATCAGACTGGAAGAAATAAGATAATCCATATTTATATTATAAATACGAAAGTCTGTCTGTTTGTCTGTTGCGCTTTCACGGTCCGATTTGGATGAAATTAAGAATGAAAGTAGTAAAAAAGCCACTATCCAATATAGACTACTTATTTTTTCAAATATCCTCTTCTAAAAGGTTGAAATAGGGGATAAAAGTTACTTTGTGCAGAACTACTACTTCTACTTTATACAGAAAGTTCAGAGAATCCCAAAGTGGCTCAAATATGGGGGCAAAAGGTGTCAATCATGCGACAAAGCTTCGTGCGGGTCGCCAGTTTAAATATAAGTATAGAGCCAAATATCTTGGACACTTGGCTGTCTCTGACTGCAATGCCGTTGGTAAAAAGCTTAAAGGGGAAATCGAACTCATAACTAATCACGTTTACAGTAAGACGCCATCTCACTGCTACACGATAACCTCATTATATTATATGGCGTTATATTAAAATATGATGTCAGTGGCGCAGTGGGACAGCGTCTGACTGTAACGTCATGGTTTTTGGTTCGATTCCGAGTTATATATGTCGTTATAATGAAAGTTACTATAAAAACTTAATACTATTAAAACTTTGATGTGGCCAGTCGTCGCGCAGTGGCACAAGCGTGTGACTGTAAACGACTGGTTGTGGGTTCGATTCTCACTCGAGGAGTGGAAATATTTAATATTTCCATTTTCTTCGCTCTGGTGTCGAGGTAAAGCGCGGCGTTGAGTTCCGCCACTTAACACGCAATGCCTCCGAATTCGGCGGAAAGTGGGGAACGGAGTGTCTTAGCACTAGGTTCCCTCTGCCTACCCTGCTGTGTGCGGGATATAGCGTGAAGCTAAAAAACCTTTAATTTCTTACCTCTCGTACTTAAAACAAAGCGCGGCGTTGAGTTCCACCACCCAATACGCGATGTCTAGATTCTGGGCAGAAAGTGGAAGACGACATCTCTTGTTTTATTACACTAGGTCCTTTCTGAGTACGTCGTTAAGCGGGATAAAGCGTGAAGCTATTATTAAAAATAAATGGGAAATGCTTTAAAATATCTCTTTGAACATAAAAATAAAAGTAAAAGCAAGTCAAAAATTATTACCAATAATAACTATAATAATTAGGGAGTAACGCTAAATATTTATGTATCTATAACGATTTTCTACAAATTGTTTATTTATATCAATGATATAATTTATTGCTAAGTCACGAGAGTTCAAAATATAAAATACTATTTAATTATGTATACTATATAAAATATCGTTTATATAGAGTAATTTTAAACAGAAAACGTTTACGAATGTCGAAAATTAACTAATTTGTAATCAAATAACTTCCGAAAGTAATCATTCCGAGAATTTATTAATGTATTTAGAAACACATGTATTTCACAATAGTTAAGATGATAAAATGCTTAAGAGAAAAAAATCTTGAATATTTGTCGGTTTTTCAGTATATTTCGAAACATGTGAGGTGATTGGAAAGGACATAATGAAATAAAACAGGTCTCTTTAATCGACTATAATAAATTCCTTGTTAGATCGATTTTATTGCAAATATTTATAAATATTTATACTTTTTTATAAAAAATAAGACTTAAAAAAGGAGAAATCCCTCAGGACGACAGACATCTTAAATGTCTAGAACATGCGTGTTTGCTAGTTAAGTAGGAAGTCGAAGAATGTAAGATAAGGGCGAAGAAATAAAAAATATATAAGTAAAATTATTCTCCCAAATGGGGAGAATATATATATCGAACTGACAACCATCTAGTTTTCAGCCTAACTTCTGCCATTATAACCTTGATGCTACACGATGTCATGGTGACATCTAAATTTTAAAATATTAAACAAGTCATTGTGGCTCAGTGGGGCAGCGTCTAACTTTTTTTTTTTTTTATAGCTTCACGCTGTATCCCGCACACAGCAGGGTAGGCAGAGGGAACCTAGTGTTAAGACACTCCGTTCCCCACTTTCCGCCGAATTCGGAGGCATTGCGTGTTAAGTGGTGGAACTTAGCGCCGCGCTTTACCTCGACACCAGAGCGAAGAAAATGAAAATATTAAATATTTCCACTCCTCGAGTGGGAATCGAACCCACAACCAGTCGTTTACAGTCACACGCTTGTGCCACTGGGCCACGACTGGCCACGTCGAACTATAAATAAGATTGTTGTAGGTGCGATACCCAGGAATATTAAATATAAACGATTTTCCTTTTTCTGCTCTGATAAGTATATATTGAGTTCGGCATTGAGTTCTGCTACTCTTCACGAAATTGGCTTTGGGAGTAAAATGGAGAACAGAGTGTCTTGATATTATGTTCTTTCTGGCTACCCTATTATGCAGGAAGAAATGTGATGCTATGAGAGAGAGATAATATTGCCAATTTTGTTAACTGATTGAAGTGAAGTGAAGTAGTGTCGTGGTATCGTTTGATATGGAATTGCTGTATTCGTTACATAAATAGTAATATACATAATAAACCAATATAAAAAATCTGTAGGGTCTGATGAAAACTTGATATAACTGAACTGATTAGAGCGTTTAGACTAACACAAACGAGGAAATCCAATCCTACTTTCAATTTTTGTGTATGAAATCATAAAAAATATATGTACTGTAACTTACATCTAATAACCAATAAATAATTTCGTAATGGGTTCAAAGGAAATCTTTAAGTATAACAAATCTTAATTAAAAGCTCTAAAAAAAGAGTTGTTATTTCCTTCGCCCTGGGAAACCACAACGCTTATACGTAATTTATAGGCACATTCGAATCCAAGGCTTTTTAGAGCCCTATCGAGACCGTTAAATACAGTTTTTACTATAGTTACAAGCGTTATAACATGTCAGTGAATTGATCATATAATAATTATATCATATATTTATTATGACACTACACATAGCATAGTATATCACACTCTCGATAGCGACTATCGAGCTAATCAATTTAATCGTTAGAACTTAAATTTAGGCCAAAGTGTTAAAAAAACATTAGTTTTTACACAAAAACCGAGCAAGTATTTTATAAATTATAAATGATTTATAAAATAACATTAATTTATAATTTTATAAATGTTGATTTTTTTTTTAGATTTAGTTTAGTGATTGGACATCCTGTGCTTATGTTAATATTGTAGCCATTAAAATAATTAATCTGTGTCTTGTCAGTTTGTGCGTTGCGTAATATATGTGATCCTAATAAGTAACTGAAGGAGGTCGTGCTCGTATATAATGTATAATGAAGAGAAGTGCTGGCCAAATGGTTAATTTATTTAACCACAAGTTTTTAAGTATGGTTAACTTTAATTAAGTTGAATTTATAGTTATAGTAAAACTTAAATTTAAAATTCACTTGATATATTTTATTCGATTGCATAGATTTTTTTCCAGGGATATAATTCTTGCTATATACACTTACGTGTAGCAAGCTAATTAAATTAACAATTATAGAAGGTTGTATTGCTTAAATATATGCAAAATATTCTTTAAGAATGGGCGGTCGTGGTGCAGGGGCACAAAGTGCGAATGTAAACGCTACTAGTTGTGGGTTCGATTCCCACTCGAGGAGGGGAAAAATGACCATTTTCTTCTCTCTCGTATCGAGGTAAATGATGGCGTTAAGTTCTGCTACTTAACACGCAATGCTTCCAAAATTCGACAAAAAGTGGGGAACGGAGTGTTAACACTAGGTTCCCCTATCTATTCTGCTGGTTGCAGGATACAGCGTGAAGCTTCAAAAAATTGAATATTGATATTAATTTTAAAGCATAAAATAAAAATAATAACAACTTATATATTGTTTTAATACTTACATACTTAAATATGCGTTTGTAATGTATATAAATATGTTAAACAAAAAAACAAAAAGTAGAAAAAGTAATCTGCTTATAACAATCTATGCACAAAATAATAATTCATACAAATATTATTTTATTGATCGTAAATTTAATTTTATGACGAGGGAAGATGATATATATTAGAAGGTTGCTGCTAATTCGAAGATTAACATTAACTGATTGTAACTTTAAAAACGATTTGTGAAAAAAAATATATGCCCGATTATTTTTTTGTAAGCTTTGTAAGAAATTGGTGAATTCTTAACTTTAAGGTAACACATATGTTTAATTCCAACAATTGTTTAACATTTTATATATGTTTAATTAATAAATAACAAAAAAAAAAAAATTACAGCAAAACATACTTATTCTGTCTCCTGTTGAGTAAGCAATGTATGTAATGTAAAGAATTTAAATAAATATCGTGACTATCCCTTAATCATAAGGGACTTGCATATGTGACGTTCCGCACGTACACATTAGGCATTGATCTCAGGCGCTAACGTTTTAAATGCACATTATTTTAGTTATGTCATTTTATACAAAAATGTATTAATTTTTTTCTTTAATTTCATGTAACGTGACGTGCACAAAGCCAATGTTATATTGAAAAATATTGGCTTTCTGCACGTCTTATAAACTTTTAATGTAATCTGTCTGTCTATATACATAAACTATAACTATGAAAAACACATCTTATAATGTTTATAAAAAGCTTTTTCTTCGGGTATTAATATATTGATAATGTAATATATAATCACTCTAGAAGAATAATTGGACGCCTTATATATATAGTTATAAATCAGCCACTCGTCGTCACACGCTGTCTTACTATGGACGGGGTTCTCGCTTAAGTTTAAATTTGAATTACCGATATCAGCCTTGTGTCTTCAACTATCTTTGACCTTGCGTCATCAACTATATTCCTGAGAAGATACATCGGAATCCGTCAAGTGTTTTTTTGAAAAAAATGTTGCCTATGTTTAACTATCGGTTTTCTAATTTCATTCCAAATCGCATCCAAATCGGGCCTGTTGGCGGGTTTAACCGTAAAAATGTGAGGGACTGACAGACAAACAAATTTATTATTTGATATTACTATGAATTATTCACTATTATAAATATTGTATTATCTGTTAAGTGGAGGACGGAGTGTCTTTACACTAAATTCTCTCTGTTGGAAACAATATGTGTCTACTATTATTACCTGAATTTTATTTGAAATATGCAAAGAATATGCCACTTTAATTTACTATTTTAATTTGATATATTAAGCAAGATATTAATTTATTTATTTTGACATAGTAAGATTTTTGTATTATAATTTATTTCTCCATTTTTGGGATAATTTTGCCTTGATAAAATATTCTATGACATTTTTTAAATATTTATTACATTCCGTTAGAAATTGCGTTAATGACCAAGGCGATATATATAATTTTAAAAGGTATCAAGGTTAACGAGACGTTTTTAAAGTCAGACGCAGAAGAATATGTAATGAAGACACAAGTTAAGTTCTACTTAATATATACAGAAATTCTAATATTGATAAAATGTGCAATATACCCATATGGGGTATACCCATCGTGACGCAGTTGGTTCACAGTTTTGGTGACTGACTTTAGGTTCAAACTTAGCTTGGTATTGTTAAAGCTCACTAATTAATATGTCTTGTTTCAAATCGACAAAAAGCGGAAAACAAAATGATATTTCACTTCCAATAAACTCACGTGATTTTATTATGGCACAGTGGGACAGCGTTTGTCAGTAAATACGATGGGGACGTTTATATTTAAGTTGTCCTCATGGAGATTATTCCATATCTTGGCTCTGGTAAGTCAAACGCTGTTGAGTTTTGTCGCTCGTCATGTAATTTCTCGAGTCTGGGCGGATAATGGAGAACGGTTCTCTCTGACTACTTGGAACTCTCAATACAAAATTTCAACTTAATCAGTTAAGGAAAAGTTGCTCCAAAATTGACTTGCAAGATCTCACCCGAACCGACATACATACATTAGTTAAATAAAACTTGTAAAATTGATATTATTAATTGTATAATTCTATAATATATTTGTATTAATTGTATAATAAAATTGATATTATATTATTAATTGACAGTTCTATTCAGTTCTCTAGCTGCGGTATTTGGAAATATTATTTATCGTAGCCCTATTATTAAAACAACATTATATGTTTCTTTATGATAATATTACTCTCTTCTAAACTTAACATATTTGTTTATTTTCCAGAACCTTCAAGACATACTCAAATCGAAACACGTCCAAGGTTTAGAGATCTACAATGCCCACACGTCTTTCAATAAGTCTAAAGTTATGGAAATGGTGGAAGAAGCCCGATCAGCGATCAATGCAAATGGAGGAGGACCACTCTTCCTTGCCCTGCCAGCCCATCCCGAACTCCTCGCCAAGTACTACGACCTGAGGGTTTTGCTCAAGAAAGTCGATCTGATGATGGTTCAAACACACGCGTTGGGCGTAGTAAAGAAAATGACTTACCACCCCAGTCGTTTAAGTGGTTTATGGGATATGATGAACACGGTAAGTCGATATTTTTTTTTAGCTAGTTAAACTAATATAAAAGCACGTAATTTGATGTCCTAAACAATTTAAAGTATCTCATTTATATATTATTTTTAATAATTGAAAATCATGTATGGAATATGCAAAATTAACTAGAAAATTTTGCGTCAGAGTTTTAAAAGAAATGATAAACGATAAAAGCTGATACTATTTTTGTTATAGTGGAATACGATTATAATTGTCATTTCAGTATTTCAAAACAAAAACAAATCGTCTATTTAAAAATTTGTATCAACTATTTATAGACTTTTTTTTATTAAGGAATGAGCAAAAATATGAGTATTTATAAAAAATTATACTATTTGAAATGGTTATTTATTTAAAGGTATAGAAGTATAAAAAACTGAAGTGAGACCTCGCTTTCATCTTTGCTTCTTTGCCGTTAATTATAATTTTGTTATGAAATGTGCTATGATCTTATTATGCCCGTACTTTTCTACTCATATTTCTTACTTCTCTTTAAATTTGTAACAAGTAAATAAGTTTTTCATACGATAGGTCTTAATGACAGAAAGCACATCTCCTTGTGCTAGACTTAGATCCACAAGTACCCATACGTTTCCGAAAAAAAGGTATTTTCAAATAAGTCGAAAACCAAGAGTCTAATGTTGCGCAATGCGCACAGCCCTGGCTATAAACTCGAATGCGGGTTCCATCCAGTTTATTTAGCGAAACTTACTACTTGCTTTTAAACAGTTTTATTTTTACTCCCTGATATAACGAAACGCGGCATTAAACTCCGCAACTAAACACGTAATAATAGATTTTGAGCGAAAAATGGAAAATAGAGTGTTACTAGGTTCTATTTCTGGCTCCTCTGCTATGAGAGTAAAAGCGTAAAGTGTTTCAAGGTAGATTGAAACTACATCGTACATTAAAATTCGTTCGTAGAATAAACTATACATTTGTTATCATATCATCTTACGTTATTTCACAACACGTTATTTTTATGCGAATTATAATTTACAACCAAAGTTATACACCAACGAATATAATTTCTATTTCACTCACGCGTCTAGCCGACTCATATAATCTAGTGCGAAGGCGAACTGGTGCTCTGAGAAAAATCCTGCAAGTTAATACAGCGTGTTGCTAAACAAAAATAGTCTTAAATTTCTATATAATAAGAAATAAATTGAATGCTTAAAAGCGTTAGACTAATCCTTTCTAAGTAGGTCACTCAACAGGTGCATCTTTTATTCAAAATTTCAACTGGCGAGCGATAATCTAATCTAGATAATCATTATAAGTTAGTCATCTCGTGACAACAAAGAAGGTTGAGTGAACGAAATCACACATGTAATGGACCAAACTGCCTTCGCCTAGATGGTAAATTCTATGCAAATCTTGCAAAAGCCAGACGCGGCCGGTTGCTAGTGTACACTTTGTAGGCGTTAATTTGACATCTTATTATAACGAGGATATAAGTGTATATGGAACTAGTGGTTCGCACAGGCTTTGCCCGCGTGATTTACGCAACTATAGCTGTTTTATAGTTTTAAAAGTCTTTGGGGTGGTATTTCAAAAATAAGTAAGCTTATGTTTAACTGTGGGTTATCAAATATATTTATGTTAAAATTCTTTACGATCAGTCAAGTATTTTAAATGTTTTATACTAACTTTTTGTTCCCCTAATTAAGTCTTCAATGCCCACACATCTTTCAATAAGTCTAAAGTAAAGGAGATGGTGGAAGAAGCCCGATCAGCCATCAATTCAAATTTTTTGAAAAAAAGTAGCCTATATTTGACCCTGGGTCTTCAAGCATTCTCATTTAGAATCTCATCAAAATCGTAACAGTAGATTAGCCGTAAAAGAGAAACAAACAGAGAGACAAATTTTCGCAATGTAAATGCGAAAATTTACAAGCATGGATTAAATTAACTTAATGTAAAATGAGTCACTTTAGTCGAGAATCCGGCTGCAAATATGTTCTTTATCTTAATATTGCGTATTTTATAGTTTATAGGCAAATTATAGCTGATACAGGATATTACCACTTAACAGCTTAAAGATCAGTTATGTTTTAATTAAAATTAAAAAATACTACACATTCTTTAAATTCTTATATAAAATATTTATTCAGCGCTAAGTCATATGGAGTTAAAACGTATTATGCTATTAAGTATTTTAAAAGTGTAAATACATATTTTTTTCTTCCGAGTACATCTGCGTTCAATCCTAGACTTTGAGCAAATCCGTTGATGTAGGTTTATTGGCGTTCCGAGGAACCTCCCCAGCGGGAAACTCTACTCGTCTTGTGTTTTTTTTGCTACAATTATAAGAAAAACATTTTAGGAAAACGAATATAAATTTAAATGTAGTGGGTTTGAAAATAACGCTGCTGCAACGCAAATATTTGTTATTAACATTGCTATAGCAATATAGCAATGCTAACAACAAATATTTTTTAGTTTAAACAGCGTTTAAACTTTACTTATCCAAAAAAATATTGATAGATTAATGTTTTTCGTCTCTTCTTAGTTACAATGTGGAAGAAGTAGTGGAAAGTTGAGAGGGGATAGGAGAATATGAGAGAAATATGTAAAGATAAAATACAATATTTTTGCGTCATTTAGTACTTGTATTAATAGAATAATATGGCAATAATGGGGCCAGTCGTGGCGCAATGACACAAAGCGCGCCTGTAAAGCGACTGATTGCGGGTCCGATTCTTACTCGAGGAGTGGAAGTATTTAATATATCCATTTTTTTCGCTCTGGGGGCGAGGCAAAGCGCGGCGTTAAATTCTGCCACTTAACACGCAATGTCTCCGAATTTGGCGGAACGTGGGTAACGCAGTGTCTTCACACTAGGTTCCCTCTGCCTACCCTGCTGTGTGCGGGATACAGCGTGAGGTTAAAAAAAATTGTACATAAACTATTCAAAATATGATTGCTTATATCATTTCAGGACTCAGTAGTCGATCTGGTCATTGGCTTAGGAGTTCCCGCTTCTAAGATAGTCATCAGTTTACCAGCGACAGCGAGACAGTTCACACTGACCAACGAAACTCTTAGTACTCCCGGAAGTCCCACAGAAGAGGATGATCCCAAAGAAATCGACCAAGCTGAGCTTTGCAGGCAAATTCGTAAGGGAAAATGGACTTTGGAAAGAGATCAAGACTTATCAGCGCCTTATGCTTTTAAGTGAGTGATTTTATTTTTATGTTATGTTGCTCTTGAAGTAGATTGTTTATTTTGCACTTTATTTTTTAGGTGACAAGTTTTTTAAAATATACCATTTTGAAGGTCCTACATCTTATTTATATATAATGCTTCAGTATTTATTTTATTCTTTTTTCGTCTTGAAGTTACAAACTTTCTATTTTCGGTATCGTAGTTTGTTTCATAAACACATAAATTATTGTATAATATTAGAACTTCTAGGTAAACTTTATGTACTGATTGCGGACAGTATACATTATGTGGACGATAAATATATTATTTATTTACATTATTACCTATTTAATTTTCAGGGACAAAACCTGGATTTCCTTTGAAGATCCCTCCTCAGTGGACGTGAAGGGTAAATACGCGCGTGTACGCGGTCTCGCCGGTCTCGCCTTGCACAAGGCTGATAAAGACATCGAGACCCCCTGTGGACCGACATTAAGAACTTCCCTTTCAAAAGTGCTTAACCAACAGAGTAGAGCTCCAAGAGCTGCTGTACTAAGGTTAGGCATCATTTAATTTAAAATATCCTTTTTTAAATGTTTTTTTTGCAAGTGCTTTATAATTGTCGAATGAAAGTAATTATACCAGTGGCAGAAGGCAGTTTTGTTGAAAAGAGTCGGCGAGAAAAACAATTTAGGTGGTTGATTTTTTTTCAAATATAAAAATAAAACTTTTAATATTATATACAATGGAAGTTAACACATTTTTATTTTTTTAATATTTCTCTAACTTTACTTATGTATACAACTTTACTTGTCAACATTGTTTTTATACAGTGTGGCCAGTCGTGACCCAGTGGCACAAGCGTGTGACTGTAAACGACTGGTTGTGGGTTCGATCCCACTCGAGGAGTGTAAATATTTAATATTTCCATTTTCTTCGCTCTAGTGTCGAGGTAAAGCGCGACGTTAAGTTCCGCCACTTAACACGCAATGCCTCCGAATTCGGCGGAAAGTGGGGAACGGAGTATCTTAATACTAGGTTCCCTCTGCCTACCCTGCTGTGTGCGGGATACAGCGTGAAGCTATAATTAAAAAACATTGTTTTTATACTCATTTTAAATCTGTTATGACTTATTTAATTTTTCTTGTCAATTACTCTCACCATACTTATATTAGAACAATTATACATTTTATGTAATCTTATATTAAAAGTATCTTGTATTCATTTGCAGGTCTCTAGAAAACGAGATTCTATCAGCGCCATTCCACGTGCAAGCGTTAGATGCTCTGCAAGTGTCTCCTTACCGCATTACGCAAGTTGTCGACTCCGATGGAGTTATCCATTCTATTAGAGAGGTTACTTTTCATTTTATATTGTAGTGTTTTTTATTACAGATAGTTAAAAATATTTCATAAATAAGTTACTTCATAAATAATTGTCAATTATAATAACTTTCAAGCTCATTTTAATGATTTTTTTAAACGCTACGTTAACATTGTCCGTTACTTTTTCTGACAAAATCTGAATTGTTATATTTTTTGTGTTATTTTACTAGGCTAAAAGTGTACAAATGTGTTATTTTCGGCAGTAGATATTAGTATTTTAAAGATTCACGCTTTATCGCATAACTTGATAATTAGAGACAGCCCAAGACATTCAACAGTCGCGCCACTTCCTACCCGAAATTGAGACATCAACATATGTTGAGGGGTAAAATTCAACGCCGCGCTTTGCCTTAGTTGCCAGAGGAGATAAATGAAGATATGTATTTAAATATAATCCCCCCGATAGGGAATCGAAGCTACAACCAATCGCTTTTACAGTCCAATCCTGTCACACTGCGCCAATGGATAATAGAGAGCTCTATAATCATTCAAATTTTAAGTTTTTTTGTTTAAATCTATATGTTATTTTAAAAATATATTATTTTTCAGGACACGAGAACTGAATTCTCTTGCACACGTCAAGGTTATTTCGTTCACCCTCGATCTTGTGCAAGATTCTACCGTTGTGTCAAATTCGACCAACTTTCCCCCGAATTCACCGTAAGTTATTTGTTATTAATATTTTTTATAGCATTTATTTAAATTTATACATATTTAATGTAAGGTCTCTACAGTATTATAACAGGTAGCATTCAAAAAGAAAAGATATATATTTAAAAATGTACATAAATCAAAAGTGCCATTTTAAAATGCATCTAATAATATAAAAGAATAAATAGAGTTTTATTCTGAGACCTAGAAATGTTTGTACTTTTAAATATACAGCTTTTATTATATAGATAAAATAAGTAAGAATGGACTTGAAAATAACATTTCTAGAAAACGTATAAAAATTTGGAAGCAGCACGTTTTAACCCGCGCGTATTAAAGTCCGTCCACACGCTCTGACCGCTGAGCCATGTGTTTATATGTCACATATACGTAACATAATAACGTATTTATATAATTTCTCAAGTGTATCAATGAAAATTTTAAAAGCTTACGTCTATAATTTTTTTAAGGTATTCGAATTCGACTGCCCAGCGGGTCTGGCGTTCGACTCCCGATACGAAGTGTGCGTGTGGCCCGGAAGCCTGCCGCACTCACAAGCCTGTCCCGGCTCCTCCGAAATAGCACCTGTACCGCACTCCAGATTCCAGTGTCCCGATCATGAAGGTAATGTATAGTTTTATGTATAGATATGTATATTATGCCTACATAATATAGGGATTTTTGTTGTGACAAATTTGTTTGTGACAAATTAGCGTGTAGCTTCACGCTGTATCCCGCACACAGCAAGGTAGGCAGAGGGAACCTAGTGTTAAGACACTCTATTCCCCACTTTCCGCCGAATTCGGTAGTATTTACATACATATATAAAAAAATATATTATTTTAGATATGCAAATATTCATAAGCAAATTTCATTTCCTCTTGCGTCTATGTAGATACATATATTTGTTGCGTTGTAACAAAATCATATATGATTTTATATTTTTTTAGACTCCATTGTCAATTTTGCGCCTAATTAGGCAAGCTGTTTCAATGGAATCAAGATCGTGCCTTGTCTTATCAGAGCGGCGAAATGAAAATAACACTGTCTCACAATGATCTCAAACTATTCAGAGAATAAAGGTTAATTTATTTATCTGATCTTTCCACTTTCCGCGCTATGTCTCTCCAAAATTCCAAATCTCTAGGTAGGTGGAAGCGATTAATGAAATCAATGTCACCAGTATAAAGTATAGTTAAAAAATCGAAAATAAATATTTTAGCGTACGAGTATTTCGTACAAACCTAAATGAAATATCGATTAATTTCAGGCTACTACGCGGACCCAGAAAACTGTCGCTGGTTCTTCGCTTGTCTTGACCATGGGAAATCTCCTTTAGAAGCTTACGAGTTCCGTTGCCCGTTCGGGCTTGGCTTCGACGCCGCTAGGCTTAAGTGTGACTGGCCCTGGCTCGTTCCCAACTGTGGAAATATAGGAAGATACGAAGCTGAAGCCTTTGGATTCTCTGGTGCCGCTTTATCTGGTATGCTTTTAGTTTTACTTTTAATGTTGCATGAATATAAATAGTTGGCAAACGTATAATTATTTAGATATAGTATTTAATAAGAAATCTTGTGTTGTAATTTTTTTAACGTTATAAAATATAATAACTATGACAATTAACGGAAATAATGTATATGTTACAGGTGCTACTGGATTCCAAGGAAAGACAGCAGATTCAGTGAACATCGCCGCCCACCAAAGCTTAGTATCCGGTGCTTCCTTAGACAACCTTGTTGGAATACAAAATAGTTTCTTATCTAAAGACGATATCCTCGACTCTAATTTCATTGCTTCTCAAGAAGCCTCCAACCTAGGTTTCGCTGGACCACAAACTTATCAAATCGATGAAGGATCTATCGACTACGCTCTGGGAGGTCAAGGAGAGTATAGTGGACTTTCTTATAAATATGTATCAGCTGATGATATTAACAAGGGCCTTGTCCAAGCAACGAATTACAATGACGAAGACAAATATACAAGTGGATCCATAATTCTCGATGACTATAGACTACCAAGTAAATCTGTGATTGCTTCTGGAAAATATATCCCTGAAATTTACTCTGGTAAATCATCTTCAAGTTTCAATTCTGGCAAATATAAAGGAAACGGTGCTTATGCCGGTGCTTCATCAAAATACAATGATGGAAAATACAACAGCGGCTTATATAAAAAGGACAAGTCTGGCGCCTACGTTCATAATCCAGCTGGAGACAGAGCAAAGCCTTACCAACATATTGACGTTCCACCAGTACCTTATGAGCATATCGACGCTAAATATACACAAAATACTGAATATGATGTAGGCCGTTACGATGGAACCTATAACATCGGCTCATATAGTCAAGATTCACCTAGAGGATATAATTATCCGAAGCCGGCTATTCCGTTTGAAGAAGGCGTTTCTGCCAATTTGTACAGCGTATCTGGACAACTAGATGGTTACGCAAGTGGTGCTGCTACAGGTGAAGGAGCTACAGTGACTTACCACGGTTACAGTAATACAGATTCCGGTAAATATGTTGGTAACGGTGGTTACACTGGTGACTCTCATAGTCTTACTGCTGGTGCAGTTAAAGTTGGTCTCGTAGGAAAAACGTCGTTAGTTGATGTTGATTATTCAGATCAAGCTGACTACCAATCCAATACTTACAGCTCTAATGTAATTCATCAAAGCCAAACAGTTGCTCAGCCTGCCGTTTCTATTTCCCATGTAGGAACTGACAGTCAAAATCTTGATGGATATAGTTATGTTACTACTCCAACTTCATCTGGTATTCCAACTACTGCTAATCCTTTACCAGTTACATACAAAACAACATATGTACCAGAAATACCTAAAAGCAGTATTAAGCAAGTATTTGGTTACACTCAGCCTGCTGTGACCTATGTTCAGCCCACATTAGTGCCTGTTAACGTGACTCCTCAAATTCAAGTTGCTGATTATAATCAAGGTCTAAACTATCAATACGAAGCTAAAGACTATGCCCTTTATAATACAGCATCAGCTAGTAATGCAGAGTCAGGGTATGAATACTCTAAGCCTGCAACAAAATTAGTAAGCACTTTCTCTTACCCTAGTCCCACACCAACGGCTGCTGTCGTTTCTTATGAACCTCAAGGATTTGGTCACAGTCAGCAGACTATTCACAAAGTTGAATCAGTTGGATTCGAGTATTCTACTCCTACTCCTATTAGTGAGGAGCCATTTAAAAAACTAGTTGCATATACAACTGGACCATCTGTTTCTACATATGTACAGCCAACAGCTAAGTCGTTCAGCCAACAAACAGTACACAAATATGAATCTGGAAATGCCTACAGTCCCTCAGTGGAAGTAACTGGAAGTCAAACTCTTTACGAAATTCCCCAAACTGTTGTACAATATTCCACACCGAAACCAATTTCAGTACAACCAGTGGTGATTTCAACAAATGAACCACAATCAGTGAGTCAACAAACTTTACACACTTCGGTGGATATTAGCAAAGTAAATGTACATTCTGAAGGTCAATCTGAAGACAGCTACGAATACAAGCAACCATTGGTACAATTTGAAGAAACGCCAAAAATAATTCAATATTCCACGCCCGCGCCTACGGTATATAAATCTCCAAGTTACAGCTCACAATCTATAAACAGATACAATACTAAGCAATATGTCCCTGTATCACCAACGGTACAATCATACGTGTCATCAACCCCTGTTACTATTAATGAGAATCCCATTCTCAAATATACAATAAAAGCTGAACCAGTAACTTATGTTAGCTCCACGTATGCTCCACAATCTTATAATCAAGAAACTGTTCATAGAGAAGATTCTCGATCAGAAAACCAATATGTTGCAGGAATAAAGTATGTTAAGCCGGAAACAACATTATATGCAGCAGCGCAGCCTGCTTTGAGTGTTCAATCCACTGTTTCTACATATCAACCTCAAGCATACAGTCAACAGACTATTCATAAAGTTGAATCAGGTAGGGTGAATGCCTACGATGCGTCGGTTTCGGGATACGAATATTCACAACCTGCAGTCCGTTACGAAACTTTAAACGTAGTATCGTCAACTGCTGCGCCTATTATCACGTCTACATATAGCCCAAAATCTTATAACCAACAAATTGTTCACAAGGTAGAGAAGCAACGAATTTCGTCAACAGCACTTCCGGCAGTTGAATTAACTTATCAGCAACCGTCTGTTTCTGTCTATGAAAATCCTATATTGAAATATACTGAAAATGTCACACCAATAAGCTACGTTCAACCTACCGCAAGTGTATTTACTCAAAGTTATAAACCAGTTACCTCAAAAGTGAGTTATATTAGTAAGCCAGTTGAATATGAAAGTTCAGCTCAGTCTTATGAGGCTGGTTACTCTTATAGACAGCCAGAAATTCAAAGAGAAGTCGAAAGAGTTAACACTGCAAAATATTCCGATGCTAGTTTAGTGTCTCAGCAATATTTTACATTACACAACAGTGCAAATACCCAGAGTGAATCTGGAAAAAATGTAGTTTTCGTATCTACAACACCATCTTCTCTAGTTTATGAAGACCACTATACTGAATACGAATCCAACAAAAGAGTAAAACCATACAAAGCTCCAGAGTACATACCACCGAAAGTTGAGTATCAACAAGATTTTATATCTTCAACAGCTTCCACTCCTGTTATTCAACAAAATTCTTTCATTCAAACACAAGGTCAATATAATTACAAGCCTGCTGATTACTCTCAACAATATGAAGTTCCATCATCCTCTTCCCTTTACGGAAATAGTCAATCAAATTCTGAACAATCGCAATTTGTCGAATCTGTGCACTTCTCATCTTTGCCAGAAGCATCAGGCAAGACTCGGTACACTCAAACTAATTATCAATTACCTAAAGTTGAAGTAGCTTACAAAGCTGAAGAATATTTGCCGCCAGTAGTATCAACTGCTGTACCGATAGTGTCGTCTACATATCGCTCTCGAGTGTCAACTGCAGCGTCCAGGGAATATTTGCCGCCTACTTCAAAATCTAAGTATACAGCACCTGAGTACTTACCTCCAGCAGTAACATATACAACACATTCTACCGTATCGCCGGTTACGAAATCTTTAGAATATTTGCCACCAGCTGAAAGTGTCGGTTCAAGCGTAGTCAACTTCGATAGTTTTGGTTTTAACAACGAAGGTGAATCTTTAAGTAAATTGAGCACCTATCAAGATTTTAGCGTACCTGCTGTCACTCCAATTATAGTATCGTCAACTGCGGCACCTGTTACAAGAAAGTCAAATATTGTTGTTGAATCGGCCAAATCCAATTTGCTTGGTTTTGGCACAGTTGGACCTGATGCAGGGTTAGTGCCAACTTATTCAACCCCAGCTACTATTTTGTCTAGTCCTGACAATTACTATTTACCTCCTGTTTCGTCTACATACGCACCTGAAGTTTCTTCAACACCTAGGAAGTCGAGACCGAAATACATAAGACCTGCAGTAAAATCTTCAACTGAATCTTATGTGGATTCATCTACAGTCTATAGGGCCCCTGAATATTTACCACCATCAGAGGACTACGTCCAAGAAAACGTAAAATCTTTTGAGTACCAGAGCACAGTTGCTCCTGAAATTAAATATAATCCTTACCAGGAACAATTGATAGAAAAAACTCCCATTGTAGTGTCAACTATTTCACCACCTTTAAGAAAACAAAATATTGTAGTTGAAACAGCTAAATCTCATTTACTTGGTTTTGGAAGCGTAGGACCTGATGCTGGATTAGTATCTGAATTTAGTACTCCGGGATCTATTGAGGTATCTAACGCAAGAGCCGCATACTCTACAATACCTATTAAGCAAGAAATAGTTGAAGTTGCACAAGTTGTGAGGAAATCCAAGCCAAAAGTAGCTGTTGTAACGAAATTAAATGATTTTAATCCGCTACTAGTCAGAAAATTAGGGGCAGTTTGTAGTTGCCAATCACCAGTATTAGTTCTGAAAGGCAGAAGGCCTAATATTCAAGAACAAGAAGTTGAGGATTACAGTAATGGCTATGATCTAGGACGTGGAGATATTAACGACAATGTTTATGTAAAGACTGCTAGAATTTCTACAAATCCTATTAATACAGTAACCGCAACGCCCATAGTAAAATCTACTTTTAATCCTATTATTGTCCCCGAAGATTCTTTCTATCAAGACTATCAAGAAGCAAGCAATGACAATGTGGCTATAGTACCTGCTCAAAATGAATATTCAGAAAGTTACTTGTCAAGCACACCTATCATTTCAACAACCGAAAGAATTGTACGAATAAAACCACGTGTAAAGGCTGTAACTGTAGCACCAACGTATAAGACAGTTATACTTAATGAAGAGCAGTCTGCGGCTCTATCAGAATCAGAAGCACCGGTATCTGAGATTGAATCGAAATCATTCAATCGGTACGGCCCTGGTGGCTGGAGAGGAAGGGATGAAACGTTGCAAGGTTCGATTGACTGTAAGAGAGCAGGTTTATTCAGACATCCTAAACAGTGTAACAAGTTCTATGCTTGTAGATGGGACTGCACAAAACAAAGGTTTACCCTTCACATATTCAACTGTCCAGTTCAACTCAGTTTTGACCCTAATTTAGGTGCTTGTAATTGGCCCAGCCAAGGTCCAGCTTGTCAAGGCGACACTCTCCTAACAAATGCTCTCTAAAATATATTATACTGACAGCTTGCGAATCTCAACGTGCCATCAAAATTGTGACAAGCGTCACGAATATCCTACGATCTAAAAATTTCGAACGTAAATATTAAGTTGAGTCTCTCTTTTAATTTTACTAGGCTTATTTATTTGTTTGATTGTTTTAATTTTAATTCATAGTTATTTATTACTCATGCTCTATTAAAGCTTGTGATTGCAAAGCATTACTTTCGGCATTGATTGAACATAAGTTACCATCGTCTAGTTCATTTAGAATATGTTTTGTGAAGTTGTGGAGTCATTTTTATATGTCTATAAACGCTGTAATGTAAATATATCATTTATTCATGTACGTCATGTGTTTCATTTTATTACAATTCATATAACAAATTATTGTATTATATAACAATGTCAAATGTGTTAATAAAACATTTAGATATTCAAAGAAACTGGTTTTTCTACTTCTCCTAATGATTTTTTGTATTTTATGAGAACTGGAGCTACTTCTTCTTCTATGAATTCCACAACTTGTTCAGGCGCTCTGCCTATAAAAGTTGATGCGTCCAAAATTTTCCCTAGTTGCGGTATAATAGGAGCGAAATACTTGTCATTCTTAACGCGTTCAATAAGATCGTTGTCTTTACCTTCCTGCTTCACAACCGCTCCCGCTTCGTGTGAGAGTACTCTAATTTTTTCATGGCAAACCTGACGATCCCCACCAGCTTGTACCATAGCCATAATAATATTCTCGGTAGCCATAAATGGCAATTCTTGGGCGATATGACGGGCTAGTACTTTAGGGTACACGACCAGCCCTTGACAAATGTTCAGCAGAGTGAGTAAAGTTGCATCAGCTGTCAAAAAGGCTTCAGCAAGTGTAATCCGTCTATTTGCTGAGTCATCCAACGTGCGTTCCATCCATTGTACTGCATGAGTATTAGCTGCATTTGCGTGAAGGCTTATCAGGTGACGTGCAAGAGCGCAGCAACGTTCAGATCTCATAGGGTTTCTCTTATAAGGCATAGCGCTGGAGCCAATTTGAGAAGATTCAAATGGTTCTTCCAATTCTTTACGCGATGCAAGAATGCGAATGTCTGAACACATTTTATGCACTGTCGCTCCTAATCCAGATAAAGCTGCTATGACTTCCAAGTCCACTTTTCTCGAATAAGTTTGACCAGTTACAATGTACCTTTTATCAAATCCAGCAAGCTCTGCTACTCTCTTATCTAGAGCTTTTACTTTTGCGCTGTCGCCCTTAAAAAGTTGCAAAAAGGAGGCTTGAGTCCCAGTAGTGCCCTTCACTCCGCGAAAACGTAAATCTTCTCGCGCGCGAGATAAAGCGCGCTCGTCCATTAATAAATCACTGAGCCACAGCGATGCTCTCTTTCCAACTGTTGTCAATTGAGCTGGTTGCAAGTGAGTAAAGCCCAAAATTGGTAAAGATCTGAAAAGTAAATAAAAAGCTCAATATCAATATAATAAAACGCAATAATACAAAGTAATGTATTTTTTTTTTATCTTATTTGCAATGATTGCAATCACGGTGTTTTTAAGCTTCACGCTTTTTACCGCTTAGGGGAGTCAGTATATATAGGCATAGGGTAGTCAGAGGAAGAAGTATCAAGATACTTCGTTCTTCACTTTCTGCCAGACATCCAGATATATGCGTAATGAGTGGCGGAACTCAACACCGCGAAAATTAAATGTAATCATTTCCTCGGGTGGGAAACAAATTCATAATCAATTGCTTTTGCAAACAGACGACGTCACTCTGCGCCACGATTGGCTCGTATAGTTCGCTATGTGGGAAAATAAAATATATATACGAAACAAGTAAACTATCACTTACTTATACTCATCAGCAAATTTAGATAAACGGGCGATGACGGCAGCCAATCTAGGCAATAGCAGGTCCAGGCCGTGTTTGAGGACTATTAAGTCGGTGTTATCACCAACGTAGCAAGACGTGGCACCAAGGTGAATGATAGGGGCGGCGAGAGGACACCTTTCAGCCAAGGTATGGACATGGGCCATGACGTCATGACGCACACGCTTCTCGTGTTCCGCCGCAGATGCAAAATCTATGTCGTGGATAGCTGATTCCAGTTCTGCAATTTGCTCGTTACTTATGTCAAGGCCTAACTCCTGAAACAAAATGAGTTAGTGATTAATTTGGAAGTTAGCAAAAATGTTAAATGAAATAACTTATTTAAATAGAAATGAGATTATCAACACTATTTTCAAGTCCCAAAAAAATTGAAATACATGCCCAAGAATATTAATTGTAATATTATATATCATGACATATTAAAAATATGTTTTTACATGTATACTTTTGCAAATATTTTTTACATTTCCGAGTATCAAAGTTTATTCAAGAGGCCATCCTGGCGCAGTGGGATGCATCAGACTGCATCTGACTGTAAACGTGAATGAGCGTGGGTTTGATTCCCACTGGAGAAATGTTTTATTTTAAATATTTTCATTTCTCTACTCTGGTACCTAAGACAAAACGCGTAGTCGTGTTCCGTCATCGAACACGCAAAGTCTCGATTTCGGACGGAAAATGGGGAACTGAACGGAACGGAGTGTCTTGACACTAGGTTCTCCCTGACTACGCTGCTATGCGGGAAAAAGCTTGATGTTTATTCAAGCATCAATACAAGAGCATATGAACTGAACTTAGGAGATAATCCACTAGTTGCAATACTGTTAAGCATTGTAATAAATATGTTCATTTAAAAATACTAAAATAATGTATCACACCTACATACGAGCACACGTCCTACTAATTCTCTGTAGAGATAAGATTACACCTGTGATAACTTATAGTTGCTGATAAACAAAATCACCAGTGACGAAGTACGTTTAGACAAAAACGGTCAAAAACAATAAATTTCCAATTGTGTGGTCATTTTTGTGTGAAAATTGAAACTTCATTTATGCAGTGATAATGGTTTCCGTCCAAACAATCGCCACTATTGTGGTCAAAGTTTTCAAAATTGTAAGTACCTTTGATAAAAGTAATCACTTTAACTTAAGTAAGGGCTTGCGCTATCGCCTAACGATAGTTTTCAAAAAAAAAAGAACTTAGCGTCACATCTCATTTGAGCCACCCGGCAACCACTCGGCACCGCGTCGCCTCGCGCTGTTTAGTATCTTTATATGAATTTGTATGGGCATGCGCTCACTACATCAACTCCGTAGCGTCTCCGGATCGCCTCTGTCGTGAGCCGCCCGAGCGTGGACGGCGAGTGGCCCGCTCGGGGACAACTCAAAGCTCGCACGCATTTTATTTGACTTTGATTTTGTTTGAAATAAAATAAATGAAAATTATTATTGTTAAAATAAACAAAAACTGTATGTCCAAATACTAATTTTTAAAAACCACGCGGCATCACTCGTTGATCGCACGAGGTCCATCCGTGAACCACCTGTCGACAACGAGTGGAGGCGGTGCTGAGTGGCTGCCGGGTGGCTCTAATGAGCTGTGACCCTTAGAAAGCACGCTATTTACAAAATTACGAAACTTAACAGGGGAATGACTTGCTCTACAGATAGTTTATTGTTGTTTTGTTGCGTATAATTAAACCTATGTGTTTATCAAACATTCGCTACGAATTAATTAATTTAAGCCATATAGGTCATTAATTGAGATTGACTACAGAAGTCATTGGCTGTGAATTCGATTCCTCTTCGCAGAAATGATTACATTAAAATGATTTTCATTCCTCTGCTCTAGTAAGACAAAGTGCTCAATGGAGTTCCGCCAACACGCGTTGTCACAATTTGAGAAAGAAAATGGAGAAAAGAGTGACTTCCCACTAGGTTATATCTGACTACATACTATGAGAGGAAAAAATATAACATGAGAAAAAAATATATTAACAATAATGACTCATTATATATGAATTTATACAATAAATTAACTTAACAATGAATAATTAAATCGCTTATTGTTGCTCAGTTAATACAATATTTAAGAAAGACTCATTATGAACATGAATGAGATGAATCATCTTGGTTCTTATAAATAGGGCGTGGTTTTTAGGATTTATGTAGGATTATTGTTATTAAACTTTACTATAAAATATTTAATGAATGACACTAACGGGTGATTCACTTTATGCACTGATTGACATGATGCATTTTACATAATATGGACATTACATCTTTAAGAAAACCAACATTAAAAGTTTTTAAGCTATAACTTCAATTGATATACTTCTATAAGCTAATATTTTCAAATTATTTTATTTTTGCTTATATATAAATATATTTAGGTTTTACGTTTAGTATTATGTTGTAATTTTACTTGATTCTACTTGTATTACTTGATTTTGAAAAACTTCGCAAAATATCCTTATTTAGTAGCATTACATTAGTATTAATTATTGTATTTGCGATAGTCCTATTTTGCCATAAAGCATGTCTAATAAAGGTCCCTGTGGCCTCATTCGATATCGCGATAACGCCACGCCTTGTTGAATTAGCGACTATCAAGTGATTCAAATGTACAGACACACCGACAATAAATAGTTTTATATTATAAGTAAAGTAATTATAATTAATAAAACTTTTGGTAAAATCGTTATAGTTTATTTTTTGTGTCAAGTGTTGCGTGGATAACATTCTAAAAATATTAAAAATAATTATCATTACTATAAATCGTGAAAAAGAACCTTTATTTCTATTTTACCAAATTTATGCATCAATATGCATCAATATCGGACATAAAATTAAGCATATTTAAAATTCTTATGCGTAAGAAGTTCAGGACTACAAAATACTGACTGTATTTTATTTAGTAATGTACTAGATTTAAACCAAAATAATAATAAAATACACACTGCCATGTATTAAAGTATAAAGTTATAAAAGTGACTCCTTAGAGACATATTTGTTACTTAGACAACGTGTATGTCATGTGGTAAAATGTCGAAAATTCTGCATGTTTTGATATACGAGTATATCATTCATCGTATATTAGTTTATACTTTAGATAGACAAATTAATATGCATATTTAAGTTTGTTATAAAATCTTTTATATAAAATTAGCGACCCGCTCGCGGCTTCGCCACGTGAACTACCACTTTCATCCACTATTGCCTCTTTGGGATTGGTTTTTTTTTTATAAAAGGGGGTTGGTCTAAATTTAACCTTGCGTCACTAATTATATTCTTGCGAAAATCATCGATGCATCTAGTACAATGTCTATACTGTTTGATAACGTATAGTGATAACTGATCTAGTAAGAAAACGTACGAAATCTGCTATCATATATCTATATGATAGCAGATTTCGTACATATATACCATCAGGTATATAGTATTATAAACTGGTCATAATATCTTAAATAAATTTTAGACTTTTTATTTTATTTTACAATTGTGTTACTTACTGGTATTAAAAAAATACCTTTACTTGCAAATAATCAATATAACTTGACTTTGGTACTTTTTATTTTTCTGCGGGAACTATATTGAATACCAGGGGTAAACTAACGACCCGCTCGCGGCGTCGCTGGGTGAACTACTACTTTCACCCTATTTTAGCACCTCTGGAATTATTTTTAAAAAATAGAGGTAGCCTATATTTGACTTTGCCTTATCAACTATTTCCTGAGAAAATTAATCGAAATCAGTCAAGGAGTTTAGATCTTTCATTCTCACTATATTCTTAACATACATAAGTTTCATCCACTGTTTCAACCTCCTAGGGTTTGATTTTTTTTAAAAAGTATATATGTATATTTGACCCTACGACTTCTTCTTTTCGAATTTCATCTAAAGCCGGCTAGTATTACCCGTGAAAACATAACCTATAGAAGAGATACAGATTTTTTGCATTTTTATAATAATATTAATGAGTACGAATATATCTAGTACAATGTCAACTATATAATAACAGATGGTGACAGAAAACGTAGTGACATTTGTTGTCATATAGATAATATAAAGTTTTGTAGACCGGTCAAATGTATTTTTAATAGCAAATTATCTTCAATAAATGTTGTGCTCAATTTATTTTATAATTATTTTAAGTAATATTAGTGATATTAAAACAAATTTAGTTTCACTCGTGAACTATCAACACAATTTAAATGTTTTTTTTTTATTTTATTTTTCTGCCGCAGTTATATAGAATACCAGGATGAAAACTATCCCATATGTTGCTCTAACCTTTAAGCTAACTCCATACAAAAATTCATTAATTTCTACCCGGTAGATATCAGTATATAAATGATTTACTTATATCGGTTTTTTATTTTTTCCAAAAAAACTACATGGAAAACCGGGATAAAAAGTATCCTATATGTACCTTTGGACTATAAGCTATCACTATACCAAAATTCATTCATTTCTGTTCAGTAGTTTTTGCGTGATTGGCGAACAAATTAACAGACAGACAGACAGACAGACAGACAGACAGACAGACAGACAGACAAAAATTCTACTGAGTGGTTTTTTCGCCTCTGTTATCGATATATTAACATACCCAATTAAAATTTTTCTGAAATTTTTCATGTACAGAATTGACTTTTCTACTCTTTTATTATATATATAGAATAGATATAGATATAGATTATTCCGTTTTTGTAAATTTCGATATTAGTACTAGTAGTTTTTTTTATAAAAATACAATATAATCCATTGATTAATGGTACTTTTGTAAATGAAAACATTATTGTACGCTATTTTAATAATAAAAAAAATAGATATTACAAAGCAATTTTTGCCCGCTTTGCGAAGTAATTAGAGAGGAGCTATTATCAAGACACTTCGAACTCCACCTTCCGATCAAAATCGACATATTGCGCGTTGAGTGACGGAACTCAATGCCGCACTTTGCCTTTGATATCAGAGCAAAAAAATTAAAATCTAAATATGATCATTCCAAAAAGACGTTTAAAGAAAACGTATAAAAATTTGAACGCAGCGTAGAATAATCTTTGGGTAGCAGAAATTTGTAAAAATACAGAGATGCTAACAACAAAAATAATTTGTAGTAAAGCGTATAAGCGCCTGGACGGTATTCAGGATGCGCGGATTCGATTCCCGCTGCGTTCAATTTTCCTAAGGTTGGAATAAACAACACTTTAAAAATGTTTAAAAATATGATCATTTCTCCTGAGTAGGAATCGAACTCACAACCATGGAGTTACTCAACTCAATATATACCTTACCCTCAATATATATAAATATAAATATAATTCATTGACCAAGACAACTTACTCAACATCTTAACGTACAGTGATTACAACTTTAAAGTACTCCACGTCGTAATGTGTACTAGAATATTGTGAAACATTTAAACAAACATGCTTATCTGATAATTCTAATTACTCATAGGGCTACGGAGAACACGCTTACAGGTTCTTGCTTCTAGATTACATGACCCAGTACAAGCATATGCGTTAATAATTTCTAAACAGGCTAAAAAAACTATCGTCTTTTTGTATTTTTTTCATATTTTTTCATATTTAAAAAAAAATTACAATACATGGAGCCAGTCGTGGCGCAGTGGCACAGACGTGTGACTTCAAACGACTGGTTGTGTGTTCGATCCCCACACGAGGAGTGGAATTATTTAATATTTCCATTTTCTGCGCTCCGAGGCAAAGCGCGGCGTTAAGTTCCGCCATTAAACACGCAATGACTCCATAATTCAGCGGAAAATGGGGAACGGAGTGTCTTAACACTAGGTTCCCTCTGCCTACCCTGCTGTGTACGGGATACAGTGTCAAGCTAAAAAACATAATAATTACAATAAATATATTGTATTTATTGATACTATATTTATACATCCATCTCTTTTGCAAAGTATTCGCTACTGTATATATGCACGATGTTTAGTTAAGATTTAGATAAGCATTCATAAAAACATTTCTTTTTAAATATCGCGGCACTGGATGCTGCTTTTATAGTTATGCTAAAGTTTACTGCTTTTAAAACAATAGCAATAGTTTCTTCAGATTATCATTTTAAAATTATATGACAAGAAAAAAGTTTAGCCTGTTCAAATCTTATATAGTAAGAGAGAGAAAGAGAGAGAGAGAGAGAGAGAGATTTTATTTTAAACAAACTAATCTAAGCTGAGCTATTCTTAACGTATTTCTTGATACATTTTATTACCTCATACGTACTCCAATAACTTTAATAGTTACTTTAAACCTATAGCAAGCCGTGCGGTTAGTTTCGCAATTCATCCACGGTGGTCGGTGAGTAATCTCATTCGATGAGTAATTGCACTTGTTAATAAATAAGATTTCCGGTGTACTGTATGTGCTAGCACCGTGTCAGATCCGAGGAATTCCGCTTATCTCTTATCTACGATGTTTGTTTGGCAGCGCATTTGAATAAAGTAGGCGAAGGTTTTTAACTATTTATCGATTTTTAAATGTTAGACGTACTATGATAACATCAGCTTGACGCTTTGTCCCGGAAAACAGGGCATTCAGAGAGTAACTTGTGACAAGACACTCTATTTTACACTTTCCGCCCGAAATCGAGGTATTGCATGATGAGTGGCGGAAGTCAATTCCTTGACTTGCCGCCGAGTTGCCAACAAGCCAGGTTTTCTCTTATCAGAGAAGAGAATGAGAATAATTTAAATATAATCATATCTCCAAGTGGAAATCCAACTGCATTTACTGTTTGACGTTATATAACGGTGGTTGAAATCCTTAACGATGCATTTTTCATAAAACACATAAATTTATAGAAAAAAGAGACACAAAAAATACTCAAGTCAAACAATAACTTCTTACTTGTTCATATTCGTTTAACGGGTAATAGAATCGTCACATTTAGATAATATACATATGTCAAAATTCAAAACAATAATAGTCAAAACTTTTTGTTTGTTTCTCATTTGAAACTAATAAATATTTCCACTCGAGGAGTGGAAATATTTTATATCTCCATTTTCTTCGCTCTGGTGTTGAGGCAAAGCGCGGCGTTAAGTTCCGCCACTTAACACGCAATGCCTCCGTCCAAAACTTGGCAGAAAGTGGGGAACGAAGTGTCTTCACACTAGGTTCCCTCTGTCTACCCTGCTGTGTGCGGGATAGAGCGTGAAGCTAAAAAAAAGAAAAAGGAAAACAGCCACTACCTTAATACAAAACTTATTTTAACTAGTATATTTAACTTTTTAATTTTAATGAGCAATACTAATCAATGTAATTTTATGCACTATTATTATTAAATAACAATGAAAGCAGCGTGTGCTTCTGTGATCTGAAAATTAAATAGACCATATCTTTGCCTTGACTGGTGTAAAATATACTATCATCTTGATATTATAAGAATTATTAAAAACATAGGGTTCTTAACGTATTTTAAAATGGAAATTCATTTGTAAATATATTATGGAATTTGTGTACGGCACGGCATAAAGTTATTATGGACCCCAATAACAGTTGAAGCTTGTCTGTACGTAATAATTTTAGGTTTAAATTTTACACGGTAATTTAAATATTAGAAGCGTTTTCTAAATGTCAGACATAAGGAGTTGATAAGCGGAACTTAACGCCGCACTATAGGTGTGTCACTAAGTTCAACTAAACGACAAACGACAACTAAACTGCAGTGTAGAGCAAAAAAGACACATTGTAAATTAATTTTTCACCTTAATTTATCAGTTATTTGTAATCCACTTGAAAATGCTACATATACGAGTATGGAGTAAAAAAATAATAATATTGATAGCATTTACTTAAATAAACATTTTTTTTACTAATCATTTTTTACTTCTAAGAATAATTTGTAAATTCGACTGCTCACTCATTAGCTTACAGTATGCGAGATACAAATAGCAAACGTAAGTTAAATTAATGATATGTACTTTAATTTAATAATCTTGACAAGGTCTTAATTTTGTATATGCTCTAATTATATTGACATTGCACGACTAAACTACTTAAAGGTCTTTTTTTAACCTTTCGTGTATGTTTTACACACTTAGGAATATGAAAAACCTATTTTTATAAATCCCGCGCCTCCTGAATACCACATCAATGAGAATTTGTCCCGGTGTATCCAAATTTGTTAACTACTTCTAAAAAAATGTTTTCTTATAGAATCTTGTGTTCAGTATAGTATTCAGGCCACTGTATCGCAATAGGGTAGTGTCTGACAGTAACTAAATTAGTATATTTAAATTATATCATTTCTACGCCGGTAAAACTAAGAAGCAATTTGCATTCTGCCACTAAACGTGCTATGTCTCAATTTTAGGCAGAAAGTGGAGAACGGAGTATCTTGACTCTAGGTTCTCTCATCCAATCGCGCAACATTACCAAAAGCTCAAAATTGAAATGTTTTTTTTTCGGTATTGTCAACCAATTAGCAAAAAGTATTTATCCAATATTATGTCAACTAATTAACAATCTTATAAAAGCTAATGAATTCAAAGCAGAAGTTCCCGTCAAATAACTAACGTATAAACTAAACAATAATTTGAAATCATAACAGTTGCATGTTATCTAGCAATGTTTTGATTGCGCGAGGAAGTAATCAACGTTCAGTGTATTTGATCCCGGCTTCCTGTCCGCGACAATTACTCGTACTTATTGCGATGACTGCTTTAATGTTAACAGCTGTCTCTTGTAGAGTGAGAATGATATAGACTTTACAATCATTTTGGTAATATTTAATAGTGTTAATTATTATTTTATATTTAATATTTCCATTTTCTTCGCTCTGGTGTCGAGGCAAAACGCGGCGTTAAGTTCCGCCACTTAACACGCAATGCCTCCGAATTCGGCGGAAAGTGGGGAACGGAAAGTCTTAACACTAGGTTCCCTCTGCCTACCCTGCTGTGTGCGGGATACAGCGTGAAGCTAAAAAAAAATATACTTAATTCGTCATAGCAATGGGATAGCATTCAAAACTAAATGTGATAGTTGTGGGTTTGATGCTTATTTGGGAGGAAAAATTATGATATGAACTATTTATATTACCCCGTTTTGACGAGATAAAGTGCGGTGTTGAGACACGCAATGTCTTAATTATGGGCAGAAAGTGGAGTACGGAGCTTCTTAACTAAGATCCTTCAGGCTACTGGCGGTATTTAAGATATGCTATATTTCCCTAGGCGTGGCAAAAAATGGCGCAAAACCTCGGTTATATTAAAAATGCCTTATAGGGCAAAAATCTAAATATTTATTTATTTATTCATTTATTTGTATACTGTTATCAAAAGAAATAATTTATTACAACAATTAATATTATGAATTAGTATAAACACAAAATAATCTAGAAAAGGAGGTAATTATTGTTAACAGCTGTCTGCGAAGCATTTCCTTATATTCTTGTTAAATTTCCTTCAAATATCGATATTTAAAATTATTGTAATTACGGCCGAAGGTGTTATAACGTTCATTTAATGATATTCGGATGCATGCATCATTTATATAGTGAAAAAATTTAACGATACTCAATTATATCGCGATAATAGAGATTTATGACTCTTGTTTTTAAAAATTTCTAAAAACAATAACTTAATTACGCACAAGCGATGCTAATAACAGTTTCTCTCGCTCAAGGTAAAAAAAATAAAAATATTTAAGTACAAAATTAACAAAACTTGCCATTGAATATACTAACTATGTTTAAACAATAAAAATTCTACATTTCTTTAAATATTTCAATATATAGATTCTAGTTGTAAAGATAACATTAACATGCAGTTCGACAGTGTTGACTGTAAATTCGATTGGTTGTGGGTTTGATTTCCACTCTGGGAAATAAATGTATCTAAATAATAATAATTTCTTACTACAACTACTCTGCCATGCGAAAAAAGACATGACGTGATGTGATAAGACGTGAGAGAAAAAAGACAAGCTATAGTAGCTTCATAGTTGTAAAGGACCCATAGAAGTACATACAAATGTATTAAATTAAAAGCTTTTTATTTAATTTAGGGGAAAATTACACAAATGTTCATTAATATCATTACTCTATAGTACATCATACGGCCAGCAGTTGAATGGGTGTGTTGACTTCTGACCTGCTCATGAGCAACTGTGTTAATTAAAAGATATGTTCTTTGCGACCGTTTCACTGATAGAAGCATTAATTAATTATTTCAATTGTTCATTTACAAAATTAAAATAAATGGGCTTTGAAGTATATTTTAATACTAGCGACCCGCTCGCGGCTTCGCCACGTGAACTACCACTTTCATCCTCTATTGCTCTTTGGGATTGTTTTTTTTTATAAAAGGGGGTAGTCTATATTTGACCTTGCGTCACTAATTATGTTCTTGAGACAATCATCGATACATCTAGTACCTACAATGTCTATACTATTTGATAACATATAGCGATAACTGTTATACTAAGAAAACGTACGAAATCTGCTATCATAGTATATCTATATGATAGCAGATTTCGCACATATATACCAGATGGTATATAGTATTATAAACCGGTCATAATATCTTAAATAAACTTCACGCTTTTTATTTTACAATTAAAAACTATCCCATATGTTGCTCTAACCTCTAAGCTAACTCCATACAAAAATTCATTAATTTCTACCCGGTAGATACCGATATACAAATGATTTAATTATATAGCTTTTTTAATTTTAACAAAAAAACTACATGGAATACCGGGATAAAAACTATCCTATATGTACCTTTGAACTATAAGCTATCACCATACCAAAATTCATCCATTTCTATCCAGTAGTTTTTGCGTGATTGGCGAACAAATTAACAGACAGACAGACAGACAGACAGACAGACAGACAAAAATTCTACTGAGTGGATTTTTGGCCTCTGTTATCGAGATATTAACGCACCCAATTAAAATTTTTCTGAAATTTTTCATGTACAGAATTGACATTTCTACTATTTTGTTATATATAGAGATAAGTAGGATTATGAAAGTTGAGGCGAAGAACGGTGATTAATGAAAGAAAGGTATATAAAAATTAAATTTTAGGTTCAGAATTTTATGTTATTCTAAATTACAAAAAGAAACTTGTTTACATAAAGAAGAAATATATTTTAATCAAAAAAAAAAGAAAATTATATAAAAAAGTACTTTGATAATATAAAAATGTCTTTGAATTGAAAGTAAATTGGCAACATTATGTCAAATAGATTAAGAATTTGATCATAAATTAGATGACATGAATACAGCTGACCCGACATTAGTCAGATGTCACGATCTCAGGAAGATGGATCGGTGAAATTACTGACATACCTTACGTGACTGATGGACTTAAACGCCATATGTCGTAGGATATGGTACGAGATATTATTTGGTCGAATGTATTTTATTATAAAATTATATAAAAACTAGCGGCCCGCTCGCGGCTACGCCGCGTGACCTATTTCGTTATATTGCAATCCCATAGGGGCGCATTTTTAAAAAATTATGTAGCCCATGTTTAAGGTTAGATTATCAACTATATTTATGCCAAATTTTATTACTATTGGTCAAGCGGCTTAGATTTTTCATATAAACTTTCATCCCCTATTTCATCCTTTTAGAGGTTGATTTTTGAAAAAATAAGTAGCCTATATTAGACCCAGTCACTTTTACTACTTTCATTCTAAATTTCGTCCAAATCGGACCGGTATTAGCCGTGAAAGCGTGACAGACAAACACACAGACTTTCGCATTTTGGGAGTAAATATATGACGTGATATAAATGAACATATTTATTATTTTTATATAGGACGGATTTTTTTTCTGTCTCTGACTAATCAACTTTTTAGAACTTGGTTAATTTGTTTTTATTGAAGTTTGTAAATTGAAACATAAGATAATATTGAAATAAGTGAGGCTAGAAGACAGCAATAATAATTAAGCGTAGACAAAATAAGCCCAATTCCCTGCAAAGCAAGGTTTATTTTAATTAAATAAATTTTTAGATAATTAAAATGAGAATAGAAGGTTTATTTTAATTGAAATAATTTTTAATTAAATAAATTTTATTTAATTTTTAATTAATTAATTTAATTGAAATTGATTAATTGTAAAACAAATGCTAGTATATATAAACGACTTTTATCGACTAGCAAATATATATATGTATATTAACTGACAAATATAAAAAATGCTTCTGCGGAATTTTATACATTTATAAATGAATAAGAAATATGATTTGTTATCTTTGCTATATACCTATAGCAAATAAGTATTTTGAGAAGTCGAAAAGGACGAATTAAAAACACAAATAGATAAATGGGACCAGCGAATCCTTTTACCTACTAAAATATCATAATATTAATTAAAAATGAGACCAAGTCAAGGATAAGTAGATGCGGAACGCAAGACTTGTATAACATATAGACCGTTTCAAAGTGATTATGTATCATTTGTTTGTGTTAGAGCATCTGCAGGACTTTTAAGTTAACAATGGATAGTTAAATTAATGAGTATTGATTTTATTTATATATTTTAGTTGTGGATAAGACAAGCGTTAGCGATATCGATATTATAGATAAGTTACTGATAAAGCAAAATGAAACAAGTACCAAATATCAATTCCATGAGCTCATATTTGATAAAGACATTGTATATTTAGATATTATTTTTCTTTCTTTTTTTTCAGCTTCACGCTGTATCCCGCACACAGCAGGGTAGCCGGAGGGAACTTAGTGTTAAGGCACTCCGTTCCCCACTTTCCGCTGAATTCGGAGGCATTGCGTGTTAAGTGGCGGAACTTAACACCACGCTTTGCCTCGACACCAGAGCGAAGAAAATGGAAATATTAAATATTTCCACTTCTCGAGTGGGACTCGAACCCACAACCAGTCGTTTACAGTCACACGTATGTGCCACTGCGCCACGACTGGCCCCGTATTATTTTTCATGGTTACTAAACTTTATATATTAATTTCCACTCCAACTTCCGTTTATTTCTAAATATTAAATGATAGGTCACCTAATGCTAAATTTTGTGTAACATCTACCTCTGAACATCATGAATACAGTGTTCATTTTTAACTTATTATTTTAAAAATAAAATAAGAAAAATGCATTTCCCTTTGTTAATGTTACTGTGCCTTTAATCAGAAATGAGTAAATTGTAATGATAGTTTAATAATACAAATTTGACGCTTGTATAATTTCGTACCATATTATAGCTGTTACTACTAGTGAAAAGTAAAAAGTACATAAATATAAAATAGCACTCACGTTAAGTTCATTAATGATTTATTTAAATACTTGATTTATAATTCAATGAATATTAATTCTACTTCAGTAACTGTATTTTTTAATAAAATATAATAAGCAAAATATTTAACATCGCAAAATTCATAGAAATTCCAATATTTAGAGAAACATTTTGACAAGTAATAAGAAATATAAACGCGTAGTACATTCAATTCTTTTATTTGAACTTAAATGCGAATCAATCGAATTCAGGAAATCAGGAATCGAATACATTCAATTCTTTGAAGGAAAAAAGTCTTTTTTTAGCTTTACGCTGTATGCCGCACACAGCAGGGTAGGCAGAGGGAACCTATTGTGAAGACACTCCGTTCCTCACTTTCCGCCGAATTCGGACGCATTGCGTGCTAAGTGGTGGAACTTAACGCCGCGCTTTACACCAGAGCGAAGAAAATGGAAATATTAATTATTTCCACTCCTCGAGTGGGAATCGAACCCACAACCAGTAGTTTTACAGTCACACGCTTGTGCCACTGGGCCACGACTGGTCTATTTTTAGTCAATGACGAATGTCAAAATATTGTAACATTAATATAACCAAAAACAAATAATTGCAGGTATTAAATATCGTGATTCTAGTGCTCTACCGCACAGGATACAATGGTGAATTCTTGGGAGTGGGAGGCACGTGGAACCTCAACGAAGAAAAGAATCCCGATTCTGAAATAGTGGCGTCCGGTGTTATTGTGGGCTACCTTATATATACACTGGTTCAGGTTGTCACTTTCCTGTTTGGCACTACTGAACACAAAAGGTGAGGTGACATTTTATAAATCAAGATAATTTATTTGGTAAATAAAAAGGTTATTTTAGAAACAACTCTGTCAATTTTGTTTAGACAGATCTAAATTAAAAATAAGGTTTCTTTGCTTTCTACTTTACATTATCTTGGAAGCAATAAGCCAAAGCAATAAATTTTTCTACCAATTATAACAATAACTGTATTAAGAAGTTTATGCAAATATAGTATCTGTAAATGTAGTAAGTGATCTTCATCAAATTATTAGTATTTCATACGTAAAGGGAAAAAGTTTAACCGCTTTTACGACAACTTTCATTCTTATGCGTAAGAAATGCATAATATGAAATAAATAAATATTATACAATATATTAGGTTTGACTGCTAGTTAACACTTTTGCATAAAGTAAGAAACGTTACTAAGGCAACGCATATTCGTTTCTATTAGTATTACTTAATTTTATTTACAATTTAGTCAATTATTTGTTGGTTTTGTTATTTTCAGAGCAATGTCGGAGATCGTGATGAATTTCATTGGGGTGTTCCTGTGGATTGCAGTAGGCGCAGTGGCCTTGCACTACTGGGGTGGATATCAAGGAGAACACCAGTTCCAATTCGTGTTTGCTGAGAAACAGGTAGGCGTCATATAAATATTATTGACATAAACATTCTTATTCTTTGGTAAGTAACTAACCATCTATTATTGCATAACTTTTGAAAGAGATGCATATAGACCTATTTACTTTAGTAGAAATTTACTTATCTTTACGAATATAATTATAGAATAAATAGATATATAGCTATAAAAAATATATGAATTTCGATGTGATTAAAAAATGCCAAATTAATGGCCAAAAACAGAATTTAAATTATAGCACGAAATTTTATAAAAATCTAAACGTTTAGTCGATTTGCGATTTGTAACTAGCGGCCCACTCTCGGCTTCGCCGCGTGAACTACATGACTGCTTCTGCTGCATACTGCCAATTACCCTCGGGGGTGGGTTTTTAAAAAATAAGCAGCCTATGTTAGACCCAGTAACTTTTACTACTTTCATTCTAAATTTCATCCAAATCGGACCGATAAATTAGCCATGAAAGCATGACAGACAAACACACAGACTTTTGCATCTATAATATAAGTATGGATTGTAAATACCATTTTTCTATTGTATATCAAAGTTTTAAAATATTTTTTTTTCTATAGGTTGGTTTAGCAGTTGGTGCGTTGTGCGTGATCCAGGGCGCAGTATACTTGCTCGACACTGCACTATCCGTTATACATTTTACGAAGGAAATGTAAACTTAGTATAATTTTTAAGTAGTTTCTTATTTTTTTGTTTATACATAAGTTTCAAACAAACGACAGTACGAAAATATTTCGTAGTACAAATAATTATATTTAAGTAACCTTATTATATTTAAGACAATGCTGTAAGTTTTTCGATATTTTAAAAATGTAATAGCTCTCCGAACATTTTGTATTTCCCACCTTTTGTAATTTAATTATAGTTAAAGAACTAAGGTCGTAAAGACGACCTAGAAGAATTCTATTTTATATTAACTGTACTTAATTTAAATAAAGTTAACATAAAAAAACTGTTTTTTTTTATCTGCCTGATACAATTTTTGTGGCACAAGCCAAAAAAAAACGTGATGATTTTAGGTTCGATTCCCACTAGAAGGAATGCATATATTTAAGTTTTATTTTCTTCGCTCTGGTACCAAAAGCAAAGCGCGGCGATGAGTTCCACCACTCAATACGCAATGTCTCGATTTTGGGCAGAGAACGAATGACAGAGTGTCTTGACACTAGGTCGTTCCTGACTACCTCGCTAAGTGGGAAAAAGCTAAAACTTATCTAAAGCTAACATAGACTATACTAATCATAACTGTGCTGAAGATTAAACAGCCAAAGTAGAGGTCAATGCAAGTGTCAAATTAGTAGGGTCATGAGTTAAATGCGATATCCCAAGAGACATCTGACTCATTTGGGATCTAGCTGCTGAATAGTCTGACAGGTCATTCAATAAATAGTTTAAAAAAAATTAATTTTATTTTTAAAAAGTGTTGTGAACTTATAATACTATATATAACCGTCATAAATTATATAAAAAAATATATTATGTTTCCATTTTATTCTTGAACGAATAAATTTTCGATTTAATTTTTAAAATCATTTATATTGATTTATTGCGTTGTCCAATAAATGTAACACTTTTTAATTGAGAAACCTATTTCGGCCATTTGTAGACAATTTAACTTCAAGGATTCTTTAATTGTGAAACAATTGGATAATAGTTAATCTCGAAATAAACTGGAGCTGCAATATCTGTGTGCGGGCAAACTGGTGGTAATATCACCTTGTTCAAAGGAATTTATGTGCGAAGTCGACGTGTACGCTTCCAAAATTGCGCCGTTAACGGAAACCGTAAGTATTAGATTTAAAATTTGGTATTATTGCTATATAACAAAAATAGTTTTATCAAAATTCTAGTTTTTACGTGAAAACCTAACAGATAGACAGACAAAAACATTGAAAAACTATTTTTATCTACTATTGCTTATAAGATTTTCACGGTTTAAAATTGGCTCCTTTTATAAATATGTGATATGTATGATGCATGATATTTGAAAGTTGCATTTACCATTAATAATATCGTAATTTATACGTTTTTCTAAACATAATTTTTATATTAAGTCCGCTTCGATTGATAAAAATGTGAAGCTTACTCTGATAAGCAATTTGATAATTGTATTCACGTCAGCGCCATCGCTATAGCGAGTAGTAAGTAGGCTATAAGTAAATTATAAATAGGTATACTTGAACATTTTTTAGTATAAAAAGATTGAATTGATTGAAAATGATTTTATTTTAGTATAAAATGTGGCTTACTAAGAACTAGGCCTGAGGCTCACTTACATATCATAGGTTTGACGGTTTTTTTATTAAAATCCACAAGGAAAAAATATAAATACTGAAATGCATAAGGAAATGAACAACTTATACTTATTGTATATTGCAGTACAACAATAATACTGTAAAGGGATTCAGGCCAGTGTAAAATGTGTCACGGATTAATCGCTTCAGTACCCTACTTCTGTAGAGTAGTGTGTTTAATGAGAAAACATACTGTTACAATATAAAAGCAAAACAACAAACTTGCTTAATCAGCAATCTAAGGGCATTTTTAATTATAATGTTGAATATATTTTTTACATTTAAGGTAGATAGATGGTTAAGCGGTTTTAGAATGGATGAAATATCGTTTCATAAGATCCAAAAACATCTTATAAATATTTAGGTACCAATATTTTATGTAATATACAATACTTTTTTTTAAATATAAGCAGCACAAGCAAATGAATGTTACATAATGGTGGACTTGTGTCTAGAAGATATCTCTTCCAGTCAATCCGTGAAAGTAGATAAATTATAATAATGTGCGGGATTAAATTATAAAAAATATATATAACAAACGACACTTAAATTCACAGCCATTATATTGACATTCTTTTATTAATTTCACTTGCATTTATGTACTCTGTTAAGATCAAATCTATGAAAGAAAATCTTGTAGCGTCAAAATAGTTGAATAATTCTTTACCGTCCAATTTAAAAACACACGAATCTATATCTGACAACCATACAATACTTTTGTGGCAGAAACTGGATATCCTTTCCGTGATAACCAACATAATCTTAAGCATAAATAATCTTAATAATTCTTTTAGTCTCTATTTAACCAAATTTATTATTCAAATTACTAAAACTGACAGTCAATTGCGTAAATCGTAACACACAGGCTAACATTAGCATAGACTAACATTCCCTCTTATATATAAGTAGACGAATGGATCCACTTCATATGCTAATGCGTCCCTTGTCGTCCTACCGGCGCGTGCGCGTATTTGGTTCGTTTGTTCCGTTAACCGGAACACTGGCATCGTTCAGCTATGATAATAACTGTAATGATTTTGCACAAGCTCACTGTTGAATAACAGTAAGTATCATGTACGTTAGATTAAAACATACAATAATTAATGGACCTCTTCACGTTGTATCGCGCACACAGCAGGGTAGACAGTGGGAATCTAGTGTTAAGACACTCTGTTCCCCAAATAAATGCATAAAAAGATACGTAAAAATATAAAAATATTTTATTACACACCATGCCAATAGAGAGGGTAGGACAAAATAATTTATTTAATAGTTAAGAACGTGTAAAGGCAGTCTTATTGCTTGTAGCAGTCTCTGCCATATAGTCTTTAGAAGGAGGAACCTGCCTCTTAAGCGCTATACAAAAATTAGTGTATTGAGCTTACAGAAAATTATAGTGTTTGTATTGAATTAAACAGAAATATCTATTGTGGCACAGTAAGACAGCAACTTATTGCAATCGAGTGATTGCGGGTTCGATCCACAAGTGAATTCGTTTTCTCCTTCTGGTAAAATAATGGCAATATCTCGGAATCGGACGAAAACGCTCCACGGACGAAAAAACCTCATAAGAGCTGCAAAAAATATTTAAGCAAAGACAATTTTCTAATATTTTTTTTGATTATACACTGAAAGACATATCAATAGTATAATATAAAGTATTTAAATTACTATAAAATATGAATAGCCTTCCAAATAAAGTGCATTATAATACGTATTTTTATTTTTTTAAAGGCTAAATGGGGACAGTGTCACCGAAACAGGTCAGACTACGACCTTACTACACCCCGACATCGTAGAACGTTGGCGCCAAAACTGGCGACGCAGTGTCGGCCATTGATGGTTAGAGAATAGAGACGATCAATTTATGCAGTAGTTTGTTTGGATAATGAATGAATAAGTGAAAAGGTGAAGAAAGGAGTATATTGATATTAGGTTCTCTTGACAAGGGATGAAGGTGCTTATTTTTAACATTATAATAATATCATTTTTGTAAATTTCTTGTATATTAAAATACTACCGACTCGCGGCTTCACCTCGTTATTTAGCCACCCTTTAGGGTGTTTATTGAAAAATAAAGTAGCCTATGTTTCACCCTGGAATTTCAATTATTTGCATTCCAAATTCATTATATTTGCATAATAACTATTTTCATTTAAGTCATACATATGTTGCAGATAATGTTAAAAGAGTAACGTACAATCAGACAGATTTATTTTTAAAATTCCTTCAAATTTTATATTTTTTACTTATTATGCTAAAATGTTACCTTACAAAGAGCAGTGTCTCAGGCTGGTGTATGAAAAAAATAAATAATAAATAATACTATAATGCCAACAACGTCAAAGCCTAAATACAAATGCGACTAAGAACAATGGCTCGTATAGCCAGCAATAACATTATGCGTGTTCGTTTTATTCCTACTTAAGTACGAAACGTGAACTAATATCGTGAAATCACTTCACGTTTACACGTTTTAAGTTAATTTTCTGTGCGTATAATAATACAAAGGTTTAAAGTGTCAAAGAATATTATTATTTTAAGCCATCTATGAATTTATTGTTTAAAAACGTCGAACTTGCCACAAGTCTTTAAATATAAACCACATACGCGTACAATTTTGCAACTGAAGCTTTTCATGTGAACTGAAGCTAAACAAAGTTACGAACTCTAAAGATTGCTGTTAAAAATCTGAAATAATCTAGTTTGTTTAAATATTTAATCTATATTGTTTAAAGTAAATTTGTCAATTATATAAAAAAACTATAAAGTAAGCCATACAATATTGTGATAACGTTTGAGCGTTGAGTTCCGCCATTCAATACCAATATTCAACAATATCTGTATTTTATGGCGCAAAGCGAAGAACAGTGTCTTGACACAAAATCTCTCTGACTACTTTGCTAGTCAAAAAAATTTAAAGAAACATCCATGGAAAACTACGTCCATAAAGTTTTTTTTTTAACTTTACGCTGTATCTCGCACACAGCAGAGTAGGCAGAGAGAACCTAGTGTTAAGACACTCCGTACCCCACGCACCGCCGAATTCGGAGGCATTGCGTGTTAAGTGGCGGAACTTAATGCCGCGCTTTACCTCGACACCAGAGCGAAGAAAATGGAAATATTAAATATTTCTACTCCTCGAGTGGGAATCGAACCCACAGCCAGTCGTTTACAGTCTAACGCTTGTGCCACTTCGCCACGACTGGCCCCACATAATGTCCCACACATAGTGCATAAGGTAATGTATGGTAAAGGGTACTGCCACATATCTATCAGTTTCAAGAACGAATAATACCCACACTGAAAACAGGGCTGCGGTAATTAATCATTATGACGCATTATTTCAGTTTTCAGACCAATCATATTCACCTTATATGTGTGTCACATTATTACAATTATCAGTAACAAATGTATATTCATTAAATGTTATGGGAAATATTGAATTAAATACGTAATAAGTATGTGAAATAAACGTCATTCACATAAAACAATATATGTTTATTATTAAGGATAATTCTAATATTGTTGACATGTTTTTTATATTTTTATTTCAAAATTGAACAAAATTATGTAGTATTTAAATCATATTTCATGCGAAAATAAGTATTTTCAATTTAAATTGTTAATTGTATCGGTTTTTAAAATTAATTAGTAGATTATGGAGATAAAAGATATAGATTAGGAAAATGTTTCTACGCTAAATTGTTAAGCCTAGTAACTACAAGAAAAGTTATTCAACATAAAAAACATTTTAAAAAACACATACAATACATTTTCAATTGGTAATGGTAAACAGGTTATTTAATAATATATATTCCTCAGGCAGGAACTACTATGAAATTTTTACTTTTTCCATACTATCACCTATTTCTAAGGCACCCAGTTTGTTATTATACTTAATTATTGGTCACAGTAACATTCGTGATGCATTATGGCCATACACACGAAGTAACCGGCGTGCGTGCGCACGTATGTATGAAGTTATGCGCGACTTCCAGACCGGAAAACACTAGAAAGTGGCTTTTCAATTTTCGAATAACTACATATAAACTATCTGGCGATAAATCTTATGAGTGATTGTGTGGAAAAACGTTGAAGAAAATATGTAATGGGTAAAGAAATTGATAAATTGAGCGTAAATTTAAATTTTGCGAAATATTCTAAGTTGACTGTGGTTATATTTACTAGTAAAAATCAAAAATATGGATTTATTATGGATGTTATAGTTGAAAAATTAGCTTACTCTTTTAAACATTTTTAAAGTGTTATTCCACACTTAGAAAAATTGAAAAAGACATTTAGAAAAACGTATAAAAATTTGAACGCAGCGGGATTCGAACCCGCGCCTCCTGAATACCGTTTAGGCGCTCTCACCACTGAGCCATGCTGAGGTATTCAAAGTTTCAATGTTCAAATTTTTGTACGTTTTCTAAATGTCTAGCTTACTCTTTTTTACTATATAAAAGGGTCAAGTGAAATAGCTTTTAGAGGAACAGTAGTAAAATGAATAGTTAAAAACCAAGGAAGTTTAAAGTAAAGATATAGCAAAACACGACATAATTTAAAATATTTTTTATGAAAGTTAAACAACAAAAGCTACATCAATGTAATACAACATTATTTCTAATGCACTTAAACAAATAGGAAGCTTATCGAAGCCATCTAAGTCAACATTATCTATTTAGCTCACTTATTGTACTAAAAGTCATTCAACTTTTAAAAAGTATTGAAAGATTTTTGATGAAGGTTTTAACTCAAAGTAAAATAATATTTTGACTCAATTCAGCCTCATTCATCCAAATCGGACCGAGAGGTTAGTCGTAACAGACAGACGAACAGACAGACAGAAAGACTTTCGCATTTATAATATTAATATGGATTAGTATAGATCATAAAAATGTGTGGTAAAGTGTCTCTAGCTTTTCTAGTTTAAAAAAATAGAACAAATATGTCTAAATCCATACTTATATTATAAATACGAATGTCTGTCTGTTTGTCTGTCACGCTTTCACGGCTAATCTATCCGATTTTGATGAAATTTAGAATGAAAGTAGTAAAAATTACTGGGTCAAACATAGACTTATATTTTCGAAAATCAATCTGTAAAGGGTTGAAATAGAGGATGAAAGTTTATATGAAAAATCTACACCGCCTAACCGATTGTAATAAATTTTGGCATAAATATAGTTGATAATCCAAGGTTAAACACAGGCTACTTTTTGTTTCAAAAATGCATCTCCGAGGATTGCAATATAACGAAACAGCTATGTAGTTAACAGCTATGTAGCTATGTAGTTAGCAGGCCGATAGTTAAGTTAATAAATGTAAGTAAAAATATGTTATTTACGTTGCAAATGTTGTAAAACATAAATTTAGTTCTTTATATAACAATTCTTAAAGAGTTTTCGCATCACAGCCCTTGAATTATTGTCGGTTACAAGTTTTTTGATACATAGCCTTTATGCACGAATCACTTTAAATAATAGTGACAATATAAAACATTAATCGGTGTGTTTACCGAATTTAGATACTAATTATTACTAGATACGAAATTATTAATTTTTATACTTAATACTTAATAATAGTTATAAATATGAACAAAAATAATTATATAATATTTGGTATTTATCAATGACATCTTTTACCTATATTTCTTAATTAAATAAAAAAATAAGTTTTCAAGTAGATATATTATTATTTATACTAATATATGCATGTCATATTTATTTTAAAATCAGTAACAATATCTTGAATTACAAAAGTTAATAGTATTATTCAATTAAATCCTACAATCCCAATGGTACTCATTAGTTGAACGCTTATACATAGATAACTGTCTCTATAAATCTTGAAGGGATTCAAGAGTGGCAAGGAATAGAATAGAATCTGGTTGTGAAATACCATAGATTGTGATAGTAGAAACTCATTTCATAGTTAAACGTTAAACCGTTTAGTTAAAAGTTAATCCAATGTTGGTACATTGTTTCTTTTTGTTTTATTTTGTTGACGGAGGCTATCGTGGCGCAGTGTGATAGCGCATGACTTTAAATGGGATTGGTTGTAGGTTCAATTTTCAATTCAAAGAATGATTTTTTTTTTTCTGTGCTCTCTTAAAACATAGCGCGGCGTTGAACTCCGCCATTAAACAGAAATGTTTTTAAATTCGGGAAAAAGAAGAAGCTGTTCAGGCAGTCTTACCTTTTCTCACACTTATCTATCAGAAAAAATCCTAATTATTAGCCAACCGCGTGTGGGTGTCAGGTTAAATACATCACAATTGTTGCAGTACGACATACGCTTTAAATTACACTAATGAAAATCGATTTACACAGTAACATTTTATGTTTTTCAAAGCTTCATTATATAGCCGAAAAGACTGATAAAATCAAGTGTCGAACACTCTTTCTTCTCTTTCGTCCTTAGAATTAGAGATATTTTATTTTATTTATCTTTTTCGTCATCAACAAGTTAAAAAATGCATAATAGAAGAGAATATATGAAAGAAAAAAATATGTGTTTATAAAAAATGATCTCAAAGGCTCAAATCATTCACTTAATTAATTCCAAACATATATATTATAGAACATATAAATATATAAAATATACATTAGATGGTATTGTTTACCATCTGAGTACTTTTCTAAGCTCTGCTAAGTACAGCGGCAAATTGTCAAGGGAACTTCCGTGTTTTATATTCGTGTTATAATAGACCATCTTACGTGACAATTATTTTAAACCTTGAGAAGGAGCCATGAGAATAAGTCTATGTGGCTATTGTAGAGAGAGAATTGTAGTACCTACTACCTACCTAAGCTAATATGCAATGTTTTTTATTCTTGTATCTACTGTTTATTATAATTTTAATTTATTAAACAAAAACATATAAAAACATCAATATAATCGAGTAATAGAATGTGTACATAATAAATAGATTTCAAAAACGTTTCTCTATAGATAGACATATCTGTAAAGTACATATAAATATTACAAAATCTTTCAAAACAATTTTGTCGTCATGTTTGTTTAAAAATTTGTACATAGGACATATGAATTGCATTCGAATAAATTTTTACTGAATCACTTGCTCGATGACAAAATATTCCGTTTTTTTTCTAATTTACAAAAGTGCAGTTCTTAAAAGAAATTATTATATCTCAGATAGGTAACCCAAATTAAAGAGAATAAGAAAATGGAGAATGAGTGCTCCTACCTTTTAGTTCAACTTATTAACGTAGACTTAAATAAATAATTTTTAAAATCATTTTATTACTTATAATAACTGCAATCAACAATCAAAATTTTTAATATCCAAATCAAACATAATCGAAAACCAAATGAAAGCTACGCAACTACGTACCGGTTCTACGCTCCACCGGCTGATTTTTGTTTAGAATTTTCTCTATTCAATAAGGGCGGGAACTAGGGAAGGCACAAATACAGCGATGGTGAAGTAAAATTATGATGTACACCGCTAACAGAACCACAGTCGGGCCGCGTCTAGCGTATAACTAAGTCGTTTTCCCCGTTGCATTCGCGCCAAAGTCGGTACGAAATCTGCAGTGACTTTTTAAAATTTTAGAATTGTGTTTGTGACTTATCTTATACAGCCAGTGGACGTGTTGGAACTTTTTGGTGAGATTTATTTCCTTTTTTTTTTATAATTTTAAAAAAATGCTGGGGACATAATGTGTTAGATTTATAAAAATATGTATGTAGATTAAATTTTATAATCTAATTTTATTTAGTTAAATTTATAATAATAATTTAAATTGTCAACTCCTTTATATATTATTTTTAACTTGAATGGTTCAAATATTACCTATTTATATAATATATATTATTATATAATATGTATCATTGACTAGAATATATTTGTAAGAAAAGCTTCTTAAAAAGGTGTATATTTTTTTGCAAATTGAATATTCATTATTTTATTCCTACATAGCATATAACTTTAACAAGATTTCTTCCTATTCCTAACTAAAATAGTTATATCCGTTTGACGAATATATTAATACATTTTTAAATTAAACAGAATACATATAATACATAGTAATTAACACAAATTACTAAAAATAATTATTTACCAATAAAAATAGAACATTAATTAATATTTAAATCAATAATACAGTACTGGCAAGTGGAAAGTAGTAGTAGAAATATTTATAATTGCGTGTTTGAAAGTGGATGCGTGCGTTCCGAGCTACTGGTTGGCATTTGTTTTAATGCTTAATGCCTATGTATGGACCGTCAATCGAGTTACATGCGTACATTAGCTACGATACTTGGAAAAACGAATAAATATTTGTAATTACTTAAAATTTAAATATGAAAGGTATTATTAATTTAGTTAATAGACTGTTTGTTGTTGAAAAAAAATCGGAAGACTTATATTATTAAAAATTAATATATCATTATCAATTATATAATTTAACATTTTAATTAATTAAATGTTAATATTTTCAAAGATTAAGACAAGCTAGAAAAAGCTTGGGACGTATGCTCCTTGGAAAATGTTAAAAGAAATAGTCACAAGCAAAGTTGCGATTCGTATAATATAAAATTAAGTATGACACAGTGTACCTACCTAACATCATATTACGTCACAAGGACTATTCATTTCTTGTAGTTTCAATCAAAATATAAATATTATAAAATTAATCACTATCTTCCTGAAAGATTCTTATTTGTTCAAAACAAATTACAGAAATTGCCGAACTTCAAGACTATACAGAATTTATTGCCTTGCGACCGCAAAAGCTACATACATATTTAGTTGCACAATAAACGCGACTGTGTCTCGGTTGTGGATTCTATTCCCACTCGAGGAATAATTTAATATTTCCATTTCCTTCGTTCTGGTGTCGATGCAAAGTGCGGCGTTAAGTTCTGCCACTTAACACGCAATGCCTCCAGAATTCGACGGAAAATGGGGAACGGAGTGTCTTAAAAGTTTCCCTCTGCCTACTCTGCTGTATCTGGGATACAGGGTGAAACTAAAAAAAGTTATAATATATTATTAAGACAGTATGTTTATAGGTTTCGGATTACGGAGGTGGCGCAAGAGTAGTGTGGGCCATGTCGGCAGGCGACAGGGAGGCTGAGGCGCAAGCCAAGAAGGGTGAAGATGGATCGTCTACTGAAGACAGTAGGGCCGCCGCCGCCCTCAAGCAGAATTGGTGCATTGGTTTAAGGATTCTTGAGTTGGTAAGAAATATTTAGAAATAAAACTTTTTAATCATATTAATTAATCGAGTATATTTTTGGTATTCTAAAATAAATTTTAGAAACCCTAAAAGTTTATTGATTTGTTTTTCATCGTTGGTCTAAATAAAATAGTAGTAAAAAATTATAAAAATAATTCGCTTAAACATCTCTTAGCGTTTTTTCAGAAAAATCGTTAATGGAAATTTAAATGAACGAGATAAAAAACCAATACTATTAACGAAAAAATACAGTACAGTACAGAACAATCCATGATCTATTAGACCAAGTATTGGTTATATATTCAAATTATAAAAAAATAATTATATATGAATATAATATATTCTATGTATGGCTTGGAAATATTTAATACTGAGGTACAAAAATAATATAACTTTTAAAACAATTTTAAATTATGTTAATAACTAAAATAAACTATACGAAGAGTATAAGAATTTCGACGTAGTTAAGAATGACTTAGTGGTCAAAGCGCTTAGACGTTTTCTAAAAGGTGTGGGTTCGAACTTTCGCTACGGTTAAAACTAAATGTTTCTCTAAACGTGTAGTTTTTTAAAAATCTAACTCTCCTAAGTATGTAAATAACACTGTTAAAAACATAAAAAAAATTCAAGAAACTTCCATTTTACATATTATTTCTATAATATATAACAAGAAATAGTTATATAAAAGTTAATAATTAAAAAAGCAAGGCCATCTAATTATAACACAAGTTACGTAACATGCAAGTGTTAAATTGACAAACAATTTACAAGGAAAAAATCCCAACAGGATGAAATTAAGAAGAAACAAATTATAACAATGTTTAAGGAATTACTAAGTCTGGATGTAGACTATTAGCTAAAGGGATATAGTTGTTATATACTTAACTGATTAGAGCAAGAAACTTAAGTAACAGACGATTAAGCAATGTATGCACGTACGTGCATATTAAATTATAAGAACGCTGTTAAAATAAAAATATTAATAAGTTATTTCTGAATGGTTCAAGATTATAAAGAATATTTTCTTTAAATAAAATGGCGACTAATTTTAAGAGCTAATTGAGGCGCAGTGGGACGTCAGTGGGAATCACGATTGGTTGTGGGTTCGATTCCAATCGGAAGAATGTTTATTAGAGTTTTTTATTTATGTCATTTCGTTCTGGTTCACTTAAAATGAAACATGGCTTTAATTTCGCCACTTAACAAACAACGACTACATTTCTGGCGGAAAGTGAAGAGAGACAATGTCTTGACACTAGGCTCTCTCTGACTATCCTCTTATACGAAAAAGTGGAAATTTATGGATAAGAAATAAAAACATTATAATAAAGAACTACGCGATTTAGTCCTAGTTATTAGTTATAAGTTTAAAGCCAAAACAAAGAACATTTTCATAGAAAGTACATATATTTTTTAAAAAGAACATAAACCTTCCTCTTTATAGTTTAAAACATCTTCACTTGACTATTACTAAGGAGACAAACAAAGTAGTTGTCGTAAGATAATTGCATGTCATTATAAAATCTGCTCTACATAGGTATAAGTAGGTAGGAACTCGGTGTATAATAACATAATAGTAGTTTTAACGATTTCTTTGATTAACCAAGTAAAGTACGCGCACTTTATCTTGAACAGTCATATCTACGTTTTCCGAGTTTTCGAGCAGGTACAGTCAACCAGCCAATGAGAGATGACGAGTGACTAACACACAATACGACATGTGTAATGGAATTAATAATAATTGTCTCTTGCTTGTCTCGCTCACAGTCTCTTACCACCAATTACTACATAAAAATCGGTCCTATGACGCATATGGTAGCTAGAATGACTCTCTTAAGATACTCCGTTCCCCACTTTTCGCCGAATTCGGAGGCATTGCGTGTTAAGTGGCGGAACTTAACACCGCGCTTTACCTCGACATCAGAACGAAGAGAATGAAAATATTAAATATTTCCATTCCTCGAGTGAGAATCGAACCCATAACCAGTCGTTTACAGTCACACGCTTGTGCCACTTGGCCACGACTGGCCAGATGGACTAGATTGACTCTCAAATATTAAATATTTATCATTTTCCTTAAACTCCCTTGAAACCTAAGTTCTCATTCGAATAACATGTTTACAAACATGAACCAACTTGGCAAAACACTGGCCCGGAAACGTTTCCCCATCGTAGCTAGGTTCCGACCTATCAAGTTAAAGTGCGCATGCTATATATTAACATGTAATTACTAGCCTTGATATTGTGAGAACTGACATATGACTGCGTTGTGAACAAAGTCCTTGAAATTGTACCACGAGGAGAATCAACACATTGTTATATGACTCATGTTTGTTTGTTTGATGTTATGAAAATTTCTTCTTAAGATGTAAAGTGAGGACTAAGTTTACACATTGTTGGGCTTGATTTTGCGAAATCATCTTTTGTTGTAGAATTTTACTTGTTTCATAATATTTAAGTTAATGAACGATAAGTTCTTAATAAACAAATGTGAATGTTAGTTAAGAAATCATTTTCTTCAATATTTGAGGCTCACGCATAAAATAATTTTGATATTATAAATATATGGGAAATCTTAAAAACAATTGACATAGCTATTTGAAACTCAATTTAGGCAAATAGGTATATTGTTGATTAAAATAATAAAATAACATTAAAGTGCCTGAATGTAACCACGATGAATGTAGGTTCGAGTCCTACTTGGTGGAATAAGTATATATTATTTACATTTCTCCGCTATGGTATCTAAAACAAAGCGTTGGGTTAACTTCCTCATTTAACTAGCCATTTTCATAATTACGAGCGGAAAGTTGAGATAGGAGTGTCTTGACACTAGGCTCTTTCTGACTACCCTTGCTATGCGAGTAAAAACGTGAAGCTGCTTTTTATATAAACAAAATTTACATAACTAATTAACTATGTATATTTAAGTTATGTATATTTAATGTTGGCGCCAGTCGTGGCGCAGAGGCACAAAGTGTGACTGTAAAGCGACTGGTTGTGGGTTCGATTCCCACTCGAGGAGTGGAAATTAATATTTCCATTTTCTTCGCTCTGGTGTCGAGGCAAAGCGCGGCGTTAGGTTCCGCCACTTAACACGCAATGCCTCCGAATTCGGCGGAAAGCGGGATACAGCGTAAGGTTAAAAAAAATGTATACCAACAGTCAGATAGACGAAACCACCAGTCAATACTTAATACACAAATAACATTCCCGGTTAATCATAAAACACAATCTCCCGCCTAACAATCAAAGTCAATTACTCGAAGATAATACACCACGTTTCAATTCATCAACCTTTCAATCAGAGGAAAAGTGAAATGGAGAAAGTCAAAGTCAAACCATCTTTAAATCATCTTGTGGTATTTAGGATTGGTTGAAATGAGGAAAATGGACTCATTAAGATGACTTCACTGACAGATGCTTTCACTTAACATCAAGTACTTTTAGTTTCTGTGAGAGTGCTATATTAATAGTAATCTGATGTATTATTAAATAAAGTAACAGCTACTTAACTTCACGCTATATCCCGCACACAGCATTGAAGGCAGAGGGAACCTAGTGTTAAGACACTCCGTTCCCCAATTTCCGCCGAATTCGGAGGCTTGCGTGTTAAGTGGCGGAACTTAACGCCGCGCTTTACCTCGACACCAGAGCGAAGAAAAAGGAAATATAATTTCCATTCCTCGAGTGGGAATCGAACCCACAACCAGTCGTTTACAGTCACACTCTTGTGCCACTGGGCCACGACTGGCCATGACTGGATGTATTATTAAATAAAGTAACAGCTACATAACTATTTTTATTTTTGCGTGAAGTTGCGCTTTTAACCCATAGCAAGATGGTAGATAGCCAAATTTCCAGACACTCCATTCTGTCCGAAAACGAGATATTACGTGTTAGCGTTTTTCGAGTATTAGTCGTAATTGAGTAACGTAGCTAATAAAAAAAAAAAAAAATGCTAAAATTTAATTTTTATTAAATATCTTTCTAAATTTGATCGAAAATAAGATGGTAACAAGATTTAAGGCCTTTTTTTATTTTAAAGATAACTAAGGAGTGTTTGTGTATTTACTGTTTAGAAATAATTAGGTCTTTTGTTTTCGCGATTATTATAGTAACATTGTATTGTAATAACTAATATCTTATTTAAAATTATGTATATTTTAAAATAAGAATATTTTTAGAAAATTAATAGTCTACCTGTCACAGCGGACTACTGCAAAGTGTTCGAAACGTCAGATTTTTTAAAAAATGTATTTTCGAATATTAAAAATAAACGCGGTTAAAGTAGTTTTATTTCAAAATATTGAGGAATAGTTTAAACGAGGAAAATGAACTCATCGATGTCACAGATGCTTTCACTTAAAATCAAGTACTTGGTTTTTGTGAGAGTGGTATTGATTTCTGATCTTTTATAATTTTTTTTATATCTTCCTTAATTGAGTAATGTAACTAATAAAAGGAAAATGAATACTGAAATTGAGTTTCTTAATATATTTTTTACAGATAATAATAAAGATTTACGTTCATCGTAAAGTTTTTTATTGTCATTTTATATTTTCTTATATATAAAATATTTCACGATAGCTGTCAAAGTAGTTATTTTGTATAGTTTTTTACAAGATTTGCGAATTTTAATTACAATTTAGTGGCCATCATCTTACAGTGTGAAGTATTGGACTGTAGAAGCTATGGTTGTGGGTTCGATTTCTACCTTGAATTAATTTATTTAAATTATATATGAGTATAATTTAAATATAATCTTCATTTTGGTACTTAAGACTAACTCAACAGACAATGTCTCAATTTCCGGAGGAAAGTGGAGAACAGAATGTCTTAAAACTGGATTGTCTCTGACTACTCTGCTATGAGGATAAAGCGTGAAATAGCAATATATTACGGGACCTGTCAAAAAGTTTAGTTATTTTGCGAGTGTTTTTACAAGACTTACGAAATTAAATTACATATTTTATTTTCATATAGCTTTCTCTAGTTCTAATTTTTGTATGCCATATTCGTACAATGTTTGTTTTTCTCACAGATCCTAGCCGTGATCGCTATCGGCCTCATAGTGGGCGCTCTAACTGCTCCACAGGTCGTGCAATCGAATGATCGCCACATTGCTCTTATCTACTCGGCATATTCAAGTAAGTTATATGAATTGTCTTAATTTTATATCTACATGAAAGAAAAGAAATTGAATGTGTACATAAATATATTATTAGAACCTAATCACAATTTGTTCTTCGTTTTCTGCTCGAAAGCGTAACATAGCGTATTGAATAGCCGAATTTAATACTCTTCGTGTTTTTCGGAGCCAGTAAAAAAATAATAATATTATTTCTTTGTATTAAAATCGAACCCACAACCACTATGTTTTTTTTGTATCGCACAAATAAATGAATATTAATGTACCGTAATTTTAGCATAAAATTCCCGTTTGCATAAGAACCATGGCCTCGTTGTAACAGTTTTGTCCTAATCTTTCAATTATTCAAAATCGATTTCATTGTTCCGATATTCTAGCACACTTCATGCTTGGTCAAACATGACATGAAGGCTCTTGCTGCACAAAAAATGATCATAAAATCTTTATTATAATATTATCTTGTGACAGACAATAAAAAATGCAAAAAAGTAGCAACTTTATGTTTTTTCGCGTTGCTATACGGGTAGTCAGAGAGAGCATAGTATCAAGACACTTCGATCTCCGCCTTCTGATCAAAATCGTGACATTGCTTGTTGAGTGTCAGAACTCAACGCCGCTCTTTGCCAATAATTAAAATATATATAATCATTTACTCCAGCGGAAATCGAACCCATAATCTATCAAACTGCGTCATGACAGTCTTAAAAAAAATATGCAATCTGTAATAATAGTTACATGATATCAATTGTATAGCCAACGTTTAATAATTAGGCATCTCGAAAATAAATATATCTTTATACATCTGAAACTTTCTTCGCTCTGGTGTCGGGGTAAAGCGCGGCGTTAAGTTCCGCCACTTAACGCGCAATGCTTCCTAATTCGGCGAAAAGTCGGTAAAAGAGTGTTTTAACACTAGGTTCCCTCTGCCTACCATGCTGTGTGCGGGATACAGCGTGAAGCTAAAAAACTTTTACTATTAGATTATTACTAAAGTACTTATATACAATAGACAATAAGTTAAAAATATCTATGTAAAAATGTTGTAAATGACGCAACTAATTAGGAGTTTACTTAGTCACAGTCAAAGTTATCGATAATTAGCTTGTAATTAACATCCTCTGTCGTTGAACTCACGCATTGTTTAGCTAAGTTTTGATTATTTTTTTTTTCAAATGTTATTGCTAACAACAGCCTGTTACAGCGTTGTGGGTGCGAGTCATATTGACTGAAAATATAGTAACGTATTGTGTAATAAAAGCAGGAAACAAAAAATAAATGACATAACTTTAGAATCTCTGGAAATAAGCTATTTTATTCCTCTTCGTACACGAATTAGATGCTGAAAAATTAATGCTTCACGCAATTAATGTATCCCGCACACAGCAGGGTAGGCAGAGGGAAAGGTGGATGGAGGGTGTTAAGACACTCCGTTCCCCACTTTCTGCCGAATTTAGAGGCATTGCATGTTGAGTGGCGGAAATTAATGCCGCGCTTTGCCTCGACACCAGAGCGAAGAAAATGGAAATATTAAATATTTCCACTCGTCGAATGGGAATCGAACCCACAACCCGTCGTTTATAGTCACATGCTCGTGCCACTGCGCCACAACTGGCCCCAAAAAAAATTAATGATTAACATTTTTATCTTAATCACGCCAAACGCTTACAATTATATTGCAACTAGTAATTTCACAGATTTATCGATTAACCCTAAATCGAATCGTTTACAACTTGGAGGCAATCGATATTTGTTAAACAATTTTTTATTATTATGTCCTAAGACAGTCGCCTCCATGCAATTTATGCAATATAATTTAAAAAACGGATTTCTCTTCTTCATTAGCTGGAAAATTGGTTTCAACAAACTTTATATTACGTGAAAGTGTTAAATTGATTGTCGGTGAATCGTGAGTTATGCGTTCGCAATAAATCTGCTCCACTGCAGCGATAAAGTAGTTCTATTGTATAATAATGATTATTTCATAAACCAAACATTAGCAGGTACTTTCTTCATAAGTATTATTTAATATATTCTTGTATAATGCGTTTTTTGCGATGTATTTAAAGAGAAATTTGATTGATGTATTGATGTAATGTATTGCAGTTATATTGTAGTTATGCCCGATTAGCTGACACATGTGAAAGTAGGGATTAATTATTTTGAGGAAATGTATATTTTTGAATTGTAATCTATATTTACGTAAATAACTATTTTTAGAAAATGATCGGCGTAAGTACGGGATAGGGTCGCGATGTCCTACTTAAAAAATACTACCCCGATGATATCATCAGACCAAGTAAAGCTTTTGTCCTAAATGTCACTATCGCTGCCTTGTCTTGAATTTAACTCAAAGCTATTTTACCTCTAGCTAATGTCATGCTTACAGATACTCTATGATTTTAGTTTAACTTGTATTTTAGTTGTATTAAAATAGACATATGTAGTTTTAGTATCGAAATATAGTATGCCTAAATAACCTGTGTCGTAACGAACACATTTTTCATTTTTATTTTAACCCAATACCTGACAATCAACGTAAATCAACTTATAAGAATTTTAATTTAAAATATTAAGTACATTTAATTTCTTAATATCTGTATATAATTCACATATTTATTTTAGATTTGTAATTTTTAAATAAAATTTATTTGACAGGCTTCATCATCATCACCGGTGTTCTGATAGTCGCGAGATTATTTGGTGAATCTGCAGGATGGAGGACCTCTATCGGATTCTCCATTATCGGATTTATTATGTTCACCGCCGCTGCTGGCATTATCTTCTATGGTAAGTTTTATCTATATACAAATATATTATTGAAATGTAAAATAATTTACAAAAAATAAGGGAAACTATATATAAAGCATATATAGCTAGTGTGGCCTTTTTGCGATGACAACGTGATATACCGTTAAAATAGTTTTTTTTTATATTTCATGATATTCGAGACCGATTCGTGTTGAGTTTTGTTTTCTACAAAAACACTGTATTTTTAAATTGTTCGATTAAAATAACCACGTTTTTGTAGAAAGTAAAACTCACCATCGCAGTTTTATATATCAAGAAAATCGATTTTAAAATGTCTCGTTGTAATCGCAAAGAGGCGATATATCTATACTAAATATATTTATATACGCATTATTATTTATTTATTTATTAAAACATAATATTTATAATAAGTTTATTCCTAGACGCGCCAAGTCGTTACTTCTGCCCGTTTTTCGAATGTTTCATAGGTAAGATCTGATGATATACGCTCAAAAATATCTGTCAACTTCAATTTACACAGTGTAGTAATATTAGATACCTCTCTTATATAAATATGTATGTATATTCTTTGATCCTTTACCAACCGAAAACCCTAAGCGGAATTAAGTTCGCCACGTTTTAAGTTGCTAAGTAACCATAGTACCAAAATTGCGTCTTGCTTTAGACAATGTTATCTATTTTATATATAAAATTCTCCCATAACTGAGTGACTGGCCGACAATGCACAGTGGAAACTACTGGCGAAAGAAAGTTAAACTTTACAATGTTTTGAGAGTGTATAGAAGGGCTAAGAGATATTTCCAACCTCAGTTAGAGGAAAAAAAGTATTTTACGTTTGAAGTCATATTAACACTATGATTTCCTTTCCTCAGTTTTCCTAAAACAGCGTTTGGAATATACTGAAGGTGGAGAAGTAATGTTGTATCATTGAGTATTGTCACGTTATCGCGAATAATGCAGGAAAAATATATGTACCTATACAAAGGCTTTATAAATACATAAACTGTATATAATTATGTAACGTGACTCTATTTTCATTATATGTATATTGTTTATAATGTGACTCACAATACAAACGTAAGTTAAACTTAGATAGGATATAAGATTATGTAATTGCGATTTATATGCTTTGTTTAATTATATTTAAAAGTAATAGGTATATGAATTACTATGAATTACATCGTTATATTCGAGAGCTGGTCAGAGAATTACTACAAAAATAAACTATTTCTATCTTTCAAATACAATTAAACTCAGTAGAGCCTTATTGCGTTTAGTCGAAAAAGTCGAACGCCGTCATGAAAATTATTTCGCCGCGTTCGTCTAAAAGGCATTGTGATCCAATTTTTGCCTTAATGAAAAAATGCAATAAATTCTTTAAACTTCTGAAGACCAATGCAATGTTATAAAATATGTCTTAGCTAAGGTACTATTGTGAAGAGTGGAATTGTTTTTAACTGTACACTCATTAAAATTCAGAATTAGTAACCACTTGCTGTTATAAACAAACGTGAGGCTCTAGGGACATAGCTATTGACTCTATGCCATATTAGTTTTCTTCTATATAACTAATATGTATTTAAATTGTATATAACTATATAACTATATAACTATAACTATATAACTAATATGTATATGTATTTAAAACAATAAGCTAATTTTTTAAAGTAGATGCACGGTTTTGCTTCGTGATTTTACAGCTCTTATGATTCCGTTATTTTATTTGTTTATATCTAACTACGAATCCTACGACCTATATATATATCTGTGAAATGACAATGTATGTATGTATATGTATTTGTATAGAAAAACAATATTTAAAATAGTTATAATTTTTCTAAACACGTTCATATATATTATGTTAAAATCACAAATATAATAAATATTCCTGCATGTTGTTTATATTAATGAGATTTCACATATGAGATCGAATACACTTTTAGTACTTTTTTAAAATATGCTAAAATGTTAAAATAACTATTTTATCATTGTGTATATAACATATTTTAAAAATTCTAAGATCTTTTCTATTAAATAAATCTATTTTATCATATACAACTTTCACAAATAGAATTAGACGTTAGACTAATGACGGATAGATCGGGTGAAAGTTTTATGTCACTTATATCTACTTTTTTTTTCAGACTGGCACAGATCATACTACACGAATATTCGACCCAATAAGGAGGTTTACAACCTTCTTATTTCATCCGGTGTTTTTGCCGTCGTCGACGCCGCTGTGTTCCTTGTCCACGCTTTTCTCACTTTTAGGAAGGAAGCCGATTACTAAATATAGAATTTAAATAAATATGTATGTATATAATTTAAGGATTATAAGTTATTGATAATTTCATTATTTTATTAATATAGAATAAAAATATTATATATAACATAGTTATTCAGTAATTGTAAACATATATCATTTTTATTTACTCCAAAGTATTAAGGATTAAGTTTTAGATAACAATTGCGTAAATGTATATAAATTAATTATGTTGTCCTAGAGAGTAGCTTTTCTTATACGTAAATGTTATAGAATAAGATAATTTGCTTTGTTGTCCTCAAATACAGCAGCTTTTCGCTAATGTTTAAACGTCCCTTTCGGCCGAGACGGTGCAAGTTAATGTAACATATAATCTAACAATAAGTTATATATACAATAATTAACTTAAAAGTTTCTTATTAATAGGTTAATTAAATTTTAAAGTAAGAAAAATGGAGAAATGGTTATAGTTTTATTAGATTTATTTTTTATTTTGGGCAATGTTTATACAATCATTACAGATACTAAAGACATTCCTGAAATTATTACTTTTTTTATAACCACTAAACGAAAATACCACCGGTTATTGTTTAGAACAAGATTCGTTATTAAAAAAAATGTTTAATTACTAACTTTTCACCTAATATGGTTGATCTAAATTTTATAATATTAACAATTACTAATTTAAATATTGGGCATTTAAATTAAAGAAAATAACCCCTTATCTTTTCGTATCAATGTTTAAAATATTAACTTAAGTTAATTACTAAGTAATTTTTTATACTTATTTTAGTTAATAAGAGGATTTAAGAAGACCAAAGCAGTAATCAGTATCCGTCCAGTGGTAGTTAGGTTTTGTTTTTTTTTATATTATTTATTCGTTTATTATCTGTCCTACATCTTCGTGTAATGGGTCTAATAAATTAAATTACAGTTTCTTTCTAATATTTTTTTTTATTTTAGTTTTAATTATATTTTAGAATAAAATTACTAATTATAATAATCAAATATTTATTTACTGAATAGTACGAAATAATAAATAAAGTGTTTCGCGTTATTTATAAAAATGACATTTAACTTTGACAATAGTAAGTAGGTCGTAATATAGATAACTACTTCACGAATATACCCTAAAATAAGAGAGAAATGCTTTTTTTATTATATTCCCGCGTAAATTATAATCCGGCGCTAATGTTACCTTAAATATGCTTTTAACAAAAGGTACTCGTGTAATTTAATTATTTAACATTATATTATATTATATTATATTATATCAAGTGGATCACGTAAATGTTGTGACTCGGTTGTTTGTATATAACGTTATAAAATGTAACTTTATAAATAAATATAATTGCACAAATTGGTGTTATCTTTATCTTTCCCCTTTTTTTAGCTTCACACTATCCGGCACATAGCAGGGTAGGCAGAGGGAACATATTGTTAAGACACTCTGTTCCCCACTATTAACCGAATTCGGAGGCATTGCGTGTTAAGAGGCGGAACTTTGATACCAGAGCGAAGGAAATGTAAATATTAAATATTTCCTCTCCTCGAGCGGGAATCGAACCCACAACCAGTCGTTTACAGTCACACGTTCGTACGACTGGCCCCAATCCTTTCTCATTATTTTTATAAAAAAAATTGACGATGTCCTCTTACGCAGCGAAGATATGTTCGACTCAGCAGTGATTAAGCCTTCAAATACCAAAAGGGCCAAATTTACGCAACGACGTTATGACGTAAGTGGGGAACGGAGTGTCTTAACACTAGGTTCCCTCTGCCTATCCTGCTGTGTGCGGGATACAGCGTGAAGCTAAAAAAAAAAGACGTTATGGCAAAACGACAGACGTTTGAAGATAAAACTTCAGTTTAGTCCTTTAATTTTAGTGCTTCGAAGATAAACCTACTTTAATATAAGTAGTTTTCAAACGACAATTCAACAGTGTCATAAATTTAAAAGTATCTTATCATTTTACCAATTAATTCACTCTAATACTAAGTAAAAACAGCTATTGCTTTTTGGCTAATATTATTATTTGTAGACATATGACTAATATATTAACAAGGATAAAAAACATTTTGTTAGTTCAAATCTTTTTAATACGTTTCGTACAACAAATTGTCAGAATCCGAATATATCTTGAAAAAGTCAATATCTACAAAGCTGTGGCGAAGTCCATATAAGATCCTTACACAAGGCTACGCAAATCTCCGATACTAATGTTAGAAACTTAAGTCGCACTAATTATAACTGACTTGGTCCGTAAACGCGACATAGAATCGCGAGGCGTGAGCTTAGCGTATATATGAACGAATTTAATTTACAAAACGTCTCTCACAAGTGATGATAAAACCATAATTTTAGTCTACTACGTACTACATATCGACCGCGAAAATATCAATGTAGTATAAGATACTGGGTACGTCCATATATATAAAAAATACATGAGAGTGTCTCAGCGCAAAGGAAAGGATTCTAATTACAAACAGGTATGATCTGTACAATGTATTTATTAAAAAAAATAAGAGAAATCTATTAATATCTAACAGTGCCACAAGCGTGTGACTGTAAACGACTGGTTGTGGGTTCGATTCTCAATCGAGGAGTGGAAATATTTAATATTTCCATTTAATTCGCTCTGGTGCCGAGGTAAAGCGCGGCGTTAAGTTCCGCCACTTAACACGCAATGCCTCCGAATTCGGTGGAAAGTGAGAGAAATACGACGTGTCTTAACACTAGATTCCCTCTGCCTACCCTGCTGTGTGCGGGATACAGCATGAAGCTCAAAAAAATATAAGAAATCTGCACTAAATCTTTACTATGTACTATGAGATCAATTGGGAGGTTCGTCTAGTATATTATCTATCAAATCTATAACTTGACGTTTGAAAGATCTAAGTTGTCTTGGTGCCATACAATTCAAGTCTGGCAGCATGCTTAACAAAAACATCTTGTTAGCATTATTATTTGTTAAAGTCTGGTCATTATTGTTTTTGCTTATTTTAGCTTTTATGTGACTGAAGAGTGGATCAGTCTCACTTTTTATATTTTTATTATTTCTATAAGCACCGTGTGAACTATGTTGAGATAATACCGATTGCGGAGTTGAACTACGTTCAGCTTGATCAACAGCAAATATAATAGATGTTGGTGACATCGGAGGCTCTGGCTCTGATGCGTTCTCGTTATCTTCTAGTATCTCATATTCTAGTTCTTCTTGACTAGATAAACTGCCAGATGGAATTCCAATTGATTTTATATAAGGAAGAGCGAACTGCATTGCATCTGTCAAGTAATACTTTTTTCTTTTTTTTGTTGATCCATTTGTTGGGGGTTTTAGGCTCCGTACGAAAACAGAACGAATATTTTTCCATTTTTCTTTTGCTTGTAGTGCTGATAGTAAAAATAAATATTTTTTAAATACGTTTGTTTTATTACATTTACTGGAAATATATAATTTCATATTTATTCATATGTATAATATTATATTAAGTCGTGGCAAAGTGCGGCGTTGAGTTGGGCAAAAAAATATATATTAAGTTCTTTTTTAATATAAATTAAAAAAAATAATGATATTAAGTACCTGTACCCATTTAGTATTTATAAGAAATATAAGACATAAATATATGCATTAAATTGTTTATTTTTTTACATAAAATAATATTATTATGACTTAGTAATTTTTGTCGCGACAGTATTTATGCGCAAACATAGTCTCTCTTTCGACGCTCACAGGTCTTTTTATGAGACGGCAATAGTACTGAAATAAAATGTCACGACTTTGTGAAGATAAATACCAACCTGTTAAATTAACGGCCTTTCCTACTTCTGTCCAAGCTTTTTCAGTAATATCCTTTTTAGAATATTCTTTTAACAAGTAATTATACAAACAGGGGTGTTTTTCAACCTCAGAAACAAATTTAATATTCATAAATTGGTCCGCCATCTTGAATGTCGCCGCGACGTTTGTAGCGTCGGTCTCAGCAGTCATGTCGCGGGCGATAGCTGTCATTAACAAAATGTCGGCGACGCGTGTTTGTGTTCTCTATGAATTTGTATCGCGATAGTCACTGAGAGACCAAAATTATCAGGTATCGGAGATTTGCGTAGCCTTTTGCACGGAAAACCTAACACGATTCCACCGGCTTATTTACAAAGTAAACTATTCGTCAAAGGACCCTATATTTTTACTCTACATGGACTGCAAGACTACAAATATTTTAGACTTCGCTACTAGTAAAGAGGAAAATTTTCCATTCTAAGAAATCGTATAAAAAATAAGAATTACATAAAAATGAAATTCTAAGTTAAAGCGTCATTTTGGTATGTTAATAAAAATATACTTTTCACAATACCAAAATTAAAAATATATTTTTTACTTAAGTCTAGAACATATAACATTAAAAAAAGTGTAGTGTTTAACTTTTCAACTGGTATTTTAATAAATTTCTTAAAAATAAATTTTGATCTACGCATAAGTATGCTGTTGTGAGTATCCGATCAACGTGACATAACCTCAAAAACAATAACAACAAAACCAAAAGTGTACAATGAAAACAGATATTTATGTCCATACTTTCACATACCTGCTCTGCCTTTGCCAAGTAAATCCACAGTTTCCGCCACGTAGAGAATTTCTTTTGGTCACTGAAATTATATTGCATTTCCTTCGACGCATATCGTGTACTTAACGGCGAACGATAGTTGCAATATTCACTATTCTGAATTTCTACAGGTGCGTCAATAGAAAACATTGTTATTTTTATTTAGAATAATATATATTTAATATATTATGACCGCCGTGGATGTTTGACAAGCGACTGGCTACCGAAAGCTAAGCAAACAATCTGAAGGACAGTTCAATTTTAAGAGGCGGGAGAATTCAATTGTGATAAGAAAGGTTATCGCGCAACATCTGATGTAATTTGTTGTCACCCTCAAACGTTGCAAAGCGTAATACACTATATATTACGCTTTGCGGTTCAATATTACTCAATGTTATTACTTGTTAACGAAAATATTATTAGCAATGCAATATGCTAGATACGTTTATCATTATTGCACGTTCAGCGTTTGCTACGTTCGAGAATTTACTTATTGTAATTTAATGCTCGATAAAGATACAACAGACACATTATATTAAGCATATTTTAGTGCTTCATTTATTTTCATTTACATATGTTTCTCTTTTTTAGTTGACCAAATCAAAGTTTTAAATTATTTACAAATTAATAATCTAAATACATTTCATTCCAGTAAACATTATTTTACTGATCATAGCTGTTGCACTACTGTAAGTGTAAAGTACTGCACTTAGCACTTTATATATTTTCATATTTTGTTAAATATTAATATATATGCATAATAGTAGTACAGATGGTGAATATCTGAGTGATATACTATGAGATTTAGTAGGAGGGCAAGGTACCTATAATTTTCCTAACATTTCAAATAAATTTAAAAAACATTTAAGAATTTAAATGTAACATCATGTTTAGAGAACATAACATTTTGAATGTAGTGAACTTGAATCTACACCTCACAACTTTTGACATGGTTTAGTGTTCAGAGCCTCATGTTGTATTCCGCACACAGCAGGGTAGGCAGAGGGAACCTACTGTTATACACTCCGTTCTCAACTTTCCGCCGAATTCGGAGGCTTTGTCTGTTAAGTGGCGGAACTTAAGGCACCTTTTGCCTCGATACCAGAGTAAAGAAAACGGAAATATTAAATATTTCCACTCCTTGAGTGGGAATCAATCCCACAACCAGTTGCCCGCTTGTGCCTCTGCGCCACGACCCCTAGTCGTTCAGAGGACTTAACCAATATTCTTCTACACCCTAATGTGGCATGTTTAACTCCAGCTGTCAGTTTTTATATATACATCCTATAAATGTATACACGTCCTAAGTGTATGGAATAACAATATATTGTAGAACTGCACACTTTCTATTGCATAGCAAGGCAAATTTCCCAGAGTGAGAGAATCAAACCCACAACCAATCAGAATTCAGGCAGATGATGTCCCAATGTCGTCTTGAATTGAATGATTATTTCGAAGTTACTTTTAATTACAAGCTTTTTAGATAACTGAAATAAAGTAAATCTTAAAACTATTAGGAACTTGTCAAAAGAAACCGTTTATTTTATTTAATATATATTTATTTAATACAATCTGTGTAATACTTGTAGAAAAATATTTGTAATTTGTTGTCCTGAAAATAATGAGGCCTTCATAGTTTTGTATCAAAAAGGCTATTTACACATCTTTCTAACGTAAAAAATGTTTATATCACTGAAAAAGATCTTAAATATCAGTTAGAATTAAAAATATATATTCCTTTATATACAAAACTACCAAAAAAGTTCAATAATAACAAACTTGTCACACCTTATCTTACTCTTACCTAGTAACTGTTATATAGAAAAGCTTTGAAACCACTAAATGTTGAAGACATACATATATGATGGGGATATGCCGCAGAATTGTGATTTCAAGAAAATTGAACATCATTTTTTGCATCAAATCTACAAAATATGTGTTAAAGGGGATTGCGTTAAGTGGCGGAACTCAACGCCGCGCTTTAGAGCCAGAGCAAAGCAAAGAAAATAGAAATATTAAATATTTCCACTCCTCAAGTGAGAATCGAAGCCACAACCAGTCGCTTTACAGGCATAATAGCAATAAAATGAATTTTAAGATTTGTAGTAATTTGTTTGTGCTTAAAATAGTGATATTTGAATAGTAGGTACTAAGAAAATCCAAAAATATGACATATCGCCTTCATCCATGCATGCCCACTTTTATAACATGTAAAACATATTTACAGTTATCCAGTAATAACCAACATAAGTATATAAAATATTTTAAAATGTTTTAACATTTGTACATATTTGAAGAATAAAAACCAACTTATTAATAAAGGTTATTTTTGCTATCTCATTTAGCTGCAAGACATTAAAATTTCAAATACATTAATTAGCAAACTCATTAATACAAATACTAATTATCAAGTCAAAAAATTCAACAAGGTTGCTAAAACTAAATTTTTCGCATATAAAAATTATTTATTCAGACTTTATTCTTCAGAGATTTCATCATTTTCTCCAGCTTCATGGCCTTCTGTAAGTCGCCCTTTATCTTCAATTTGCCCATCATAAAAGCATTTGTTGCTTTCAATTTACCTGCAAACAAATAATATGTAGCTATAACACAATAATTAATATTAGAAGATTGTTTGACGCGTAAAATATGCGTCGCCATGGCAACGTTAATGTCACTTTAAAAAAGTATATGTCAAACATATATTAGTGTGTGTAGCATTTAATTTATTAAATTAGCGTATTTCTAATGCAGTATTATTACAAAAAATATATAAAAACATTTTGAAATGAAAGTATTTTTAACGGAATTAATCGCGTAAATTTTTGGTATTCGAAAATACATTTTTAGATCGCGAAAACAAAAGATCATATTATAAAAATGTTTTTGACAATGACAAGACAATGTTGTCTTTCTATACTTCTTGATATACATTTTAAGTATATCAAATTTCTTACGTTTTCGTCCGCCTAATAATTTTCACAGAAGTCTTTTTTTTATATCATAAGATAGATGGAAATGGCGAAATTTTATACTCTTTAGAATTCTGAATATTTTTAACTTAATTACAATAGCAAAACATACAAACTATATAAAAAAGAATAATTGAAATTTGTAAGAATCTCTTCACAACTAAAATAATAACTGATGTACTAGAATTGCACTATAAAAATTAAAAACACATTTATAAGTTCTGGTGTAGGTACACCTTTGTAAGTAAGCTCTGGTTTAATATATCTTACCAGCGAACATGTCAGCAAAGTTATTGCTGTCCATAGTGAGGGTCGCGTCCGGCGGGTGCTTGGGTTCGCCTTGACCGCAAGAACCGTCACCGTTCTTTAAATCCAAATGCCATATACCTTCTTCTTTACCTGTTATATAAAAAAATATTAAATAAATGTAACAAGGGAATAACTCTTACAGTTTCAGCTTTTTCTCGCATAACGGAGTAATCAGAGAAAACTTAGTGTTAAGACACTTCGTCCTCCATTTTAGCCCGAAATCGAGACATTGCATGTTAAGTTATGCTGTGCTTTGTCTATGTTAGCGAAGAATAAGATAAATCTAAAGAAGGACAGGTTAAGGGTTCAATTCCCACTAAGGGGGATGATCATATTTAATTTTATTTCATTTCTCTCCTCTGGAGGCAAGACAAAGCGAGGTGTTGAGCTCCGCCACTCTACAAGCATAGTCTCTATTATATTTTTTACAACTTTAATCATTGTCCCATATATCAGCGTATTCAGATAGAAAACACTTTGTTCTCAACTTTCCGCCTTAATTTGACATATTGTGGGTTAAATGGCGAAATTTAAGGCTGACTATGACAGCAGTCATTATCAGAGGAGGGAAATGAAAATAATTTATATATAGTCACTTCTCCGATCGAACCTGTCTAACCAATCAAGTCAAGTGCTGTTCCAATTCTAATAAAATAATAAATTCTACTTTAATTGATAAAAAGTGGACAGAAAATTAAATTATATACGTAGACACAACAAAAAAGTAACTATTAATTTTTTTGCAATAAAAATAACATGATAAATAAAAAAATCACCTTTTACATTAAATTGGTATACGGCTTGAGTTTTCTTAATCAACTCGGGACTTATGCTTTTGCCGATAACATCAAACAACACTGGTATTTGTCCACCAGATTCTCCCTGTAATTTAAATTTACTATAAGAAAATATATACAGAAAAGATAATATAAAATAAAAAAATCTATAAAAAAATCTGTAATACAATACAGATAATAAAATATATATACATATTTAATCTGTGAAATAATAATTTATTATCTATATGTATTTATTCACAATGAGAGCAATGAAAATGATTAGATAAGATTAAAAATTATTATTATCTAATATTAATAACATTATGTAAAAATTTAATCGGCTTAGTATAATAATAGGCGTTTTTATAATAATTTGGTTAAATAAAATAAAATTAGTGGTCATAGATTGTATTTATTTTTTAATTTATATATAGTTTTTAAGGTATTTTCACACCTTTTTGGGAGCTTCTTTTTTTTCTCCGGGTACGTCCAAAAAGAAGTCTGGTAACAGGTCGTTCACATGACCTGTGGACAAACACGAGGTCAATTTTGATAAAGATGTTCATTTTTTTATTATAATTTAAAAGATAATTTCTTATATTTTAATTGTAGTTAAGTGCCAAAAAATATAATATATTATATTACTTTAAGTATCATAATAATTTAATTGCATTTAATTGCAATTGCATATACTTATATAAAAATAAGAGGATTAAATATGCAATATTAGATATTATTAATTAAACCTATTTATATGATAAATAACATAAACAAAACAATTCCTATAACCACTAATTTTAAATATATTGATTGACCTCATGATGGTAATCCATACTTATATTATATATTATAAATGCGAATGTCTGTGTGTTTGTCTGTCACGCTTTCACGGCTAATCTACTGGTTCGATTTGGATGAAATTTAGCATGAAAGTAGTAAAATTGACTGGGTCTAACATAGGCTACTTATTTTTTCAAAAATCAACCTCTATAGGGTTGAAAATAAGGGATGAAAGTTTATATGAAAAATCTAAACCGCTTGACCAATTGTAATGAATTTAGGCATAAATATAGTTGATAATATAAGCATAAACATAGGCTACTTTATTTTTAAAAATGTCCCCAAGGGTTGCAATATAGCGAAATAGTTCACGCGGCGAAGCCGAGGGCGGGCCGCTAATTGTTGAATATAAGTGGGTCGGAAAAAAAATAGGTATTTTTTTATTAATGTTAACGATGGTTAAGAAAACAATAACTTCAAAATATTTCCACGATTAAATGGAAACATCGAGAAAGAAAGCTGTAAAAGTGGGAATAAGTTCAAGTTATCCATTTCTTAAGTATCTTTTCTAATGCTAGAGTTAGTGATTATAATACAAATATTAAATGTGAATCTAGATTTATTTTGTTATGATTCACAAGTTACTAGGGAACTAACTGCCTTCAATTCAATCGCTTCTGGGCCTTTTGGTTGAGAGATTAAAGTGTAGGGGGAGGTATTTCCTTCGCATTTTTTTACATACATACATTTTTTAGCATACAAGGCAGTTAGCAACGAAAGCAGAGAGAACATAAGGTCAAGACTCTCTGTTCTGCGCTTTCGAAGAAATTGAAATAAATTAAATGCTATCACTTTTCCCGGGTTATGAAGTTATAAGTTTTTACAGCCAGATGCTCACTGCGCCACGAGTTCCAAAAATAGAAATAAATTCTATATCTACATAGATTGGGGGTTCGATTCCCATTCTAGGAATGGAAATATTTAATATTTCCATTTTCTTCGCTCTGGCAAAGCGCGGCGTCAAATTCCGCTACTTAACACAGGTTCCCTCTGTGTACCTGGCTGTGTGCGGGATGCAACGTGAAACTAAAAAAAAAAAATCTACAAACATAATACCACACCTTTTTGAAATACAAGACTTAAACAACCAAATTAGCTACAAAATCATATAAATAAAAAATATTTTTGTTCATCAAAAGACTAGAATAATTTATTACAATATGATTTGCTAAATTTAAAAGCAACAAAAAAATGTTAAGTTTCACATCTTAATATAAGTAGACTTATATAATTTATAATATCGTGTTCTTGATTGCTCTAAGATAACGGGTAACGACTAAGCAATAAATAAAAAAACAATTAAATATTTAATAATAATACAATTAACTATGAAACAAAATAAAAATACCATTTTGTAAAATATATACAATAAAAACGATTGATGAAATAAACTTGAATACATGCATGGGTTAAGGAAGCCTTTAAATGAATATTGAAATCTATATTTTGTAATATTTAGTACCAAACACTTCGCCACTTAACTTTACACGTTTTTCCACTTTTCACCCAAAATCGAGGCATTGCGTGTTGGGGGACGTAACTAAACCCAGTTCTATACCTTATAGGAACGGGGATATGAAAATAATCATTTCTTCGAGTGGGAATCGAACCCACAACATCATAATTTACTGACAGTCGTCCCTGTTGCTACAATAACTTCAATAATGAAATGTTCATATAAAAAAAAAAATAGAATAAAATACCAAAAATATAACATTTCATTTCTCTACTATATTTAACAAATTACACTATCTAACATTTAGACGCAAAGTTTTAAAACTGAATTCATATTTTAAATTAAAAAGTGACTACTTCTGCTACTTATATATTAATTTGAAGCCTACTCTTGCAAATGACTTGGAAAATCTTGCTCAAATAAACAAATTATTAATCATACACAATATATAAGGCTACAAATACATTTTTTCCCACATATTTCAACAAACCTTTTCAGACCATCGCACCGCAGTGGTGTGGTAGCGGCGCGAGGACACCGCCGTGATGGTACGGTGTTGCCGGATCGACGCCGGGTCGTCCAGAAAACCATCGATCAACAGATTATCCGCATTCTCTATAGAGATGTTGGTAATTTATGCTGTAGTTCACGCTAGTGGTTTTGAAGTTTTAGCGCAATTTTTTTTTTTAGTAAAAAATGCATTCTCTGTGTTTAGGCTGTTCACGCTAATGTTTATTTTTTTAAAGCGTGATTTTTTTTAAATTAAATAATACATTCTTTGTATTTTTTTATTTTTTTTGTATATAGTTCACGCTAATGATTCATTAATCATTTTTTATAAAAAACGCTTTAGCGATTTAAAAACCCTTTTTTTTATTTTTGATATAAGCTGTACTCTAATGGTTTAATAGTTTTAAGTTGCTTTTTTGATAGCGTGATTTTTTTTAATAAAAAATACTTGTCTGTATTTTTTTAATTTACATTTTGCTTAACGCTAATCGTGTAGTCATTTTTTTAGCGTGTAATATTTTTTTATAATGAAAAAGCAATGTCGGCTTGTCAGTTTAGGTGATATATTATATTAATTTAAATAAGTTAATTTACTGTAATAATATTCATCGATAAATATTCATAGATAATGCCTAAACGTTTTGTTCCAGATTAAATAAACATGTTTACATATTACACAAAAAAAATAATTAATTAATATTTACTCACTTGGATCACAGGCGTAGGGAGTTAAATCTTTAATGCCGCTTTCTTTTAGAACGTCTTCATCAATTGCAAAGTTACCAGTGTAGTTCTTTGGATCTCTGTAAAAGATTATATTTTCATTAAGTTTATGATAATAAATAGTTTCTATTCTTTACTATATAAGAAATCAGATCATTTTAAAAAATATGTTGTTTTTAGCTCCACGCTTTATCCCTTGCGGGATAGTCAGAGAGAACGGAGCGCCAAACGCTACGCTCCTTGCATACTTCTTTCGCTTCGTCCACAGTCATCAATCTCTTTATACACGTCCTCCGAGGGGTCCTCATGCACCTTACTTGACCTTCTTCCAGTATCGTCGATACGGTGTATTCGAAGGTCAACCGGGGTCTCCCCCTGCCTCTCTTACCGCTCACCTTTGTTTCATATATCTTTCTTACCGTTATTTCATAGTGATGAAGGAACGGTAAGAAAAGTGGCATCATTTTTTAATAAAACATTTGAAATAGGTTTTTTATAATGTGAACATTCTCTATTTTATAAGATTTATTCGGAGGTAGTTTATCACGCTCGCATAAAAATAGAGTACATTAATTTAAAAAAATGACCAAATATTACCTCATTTTGCCTAAATCATGAAAGATGATAATAATCTGACTGAATTTATAATTATTCTCCCATAATGTATTATATTTAATTAATGATTATTATGTTACTTTTGGTATTAACAAAATATTAATTTGCATAAAGTAATTTAAATAAACAGTAATTATAAACATAAATATATTATTTTTGCAGTGTGAATAAACTTATAATGATTTTAATCCAAGGTCACATTTTTAAGACTCTAAAAGTGTGTTGTTAATCAAACACCTGGATTTAAAAAAAAAACCATCTATTTATGAAAATATTAATGTTGCGGGACTCGAACCTGCACTTCTTGGATACTGTCCAAACGCTCTGACTAGTTCCAACTACTAAGCCATACATTCCATCCAGCTACGTCAATATTCTTATACTATGCTAGTTACAATTTATTTATGTTGTTAGCATCTCTGTAGTAAGATTTTTACAAATCAAAATCAGAGTATTCAACGAATATTTCTGAGAACACACATTTGGCATGAGAGAATGCTAATTTGGAGAATAATTCCCACATACTTTATTTTTTATATTGTTTTTTCTTTTACCTGAATTGTTTAAATGTTCTTTTTCCTTTCAATGTAAATTTTTATTATTTATGCATATCAATACTGGAAGAAATAGTTATTTTAGTGATAACACCGCCCATTATACATTGTTTCTTGTGAGAATGTCTTCCTTTATTTCCTCTTTTGTTTTTTTTTTGTATTTCTTGTGTGATCTTTTATTTTTGGATTTATAGGTTACCAGCGGCCTGCTCGCGGTTTCACTCGATCTCTCGTGATAACTGTTTTGTTATATAGCAACCCTCGGGGGTGGATTTTTGAAAAATGAAGTTCCCTATGTTTAACTTTGGATTATCTAGTATATATATGCCAAAATTCATTAAAATCGCCCAAGTGGTTTACATAATAAACTGTAAATGGGATGAACCCCTATTTCAACCTGTTAGAGTTTGATTTCTAATAAAATAAGTAGCCTATTTTGACCCTGGATTCTTTGCTACTTTCATTATAAATTTCATGCAAATCGGACCGTGAAAGCGTAACAGGCAAATAGACAGACTTATACATTTATAAGCATGATTTATAAATTTTAATTTTATATAAAATACAAAGTCCTTACTTGCAAAGCATGACGTAAGCGGCATCCGACACTATTTCAGGTTTGCGACTCGTCGACGTATCGCCAGTCAACATCTCTATGGCAGCGGTGGCAATTGCTAAAATAAATAAAACAATTATATATACATTACTTTGTATTATACGATGAATAAATTATTATTTATTGTTATGATGTCAATTTTTATGAGTAGCCATAAATATATAGTGAAAGAAACGGGGGCTAATCGTAGCGCAGAGGCACAACTGTGTGACTGTAAAGCGACTGGTTGTGGATTCGATTTCCACTCGAGGAGTAGAAATATTGAGTATTTCCATTTTCTTCGCTCTGGTGTCGAGGCAAAGAGCAGCGTTAAGTTCCGCCTCTTAACATGCAATGCCTCCTAATTCGCCGGAAAGTGGGGAACGGAGTCTCGGGAATCTAAATACTAAGTTCCCTCTGCCTACCCAGCTGTTTATATAGATTTCTTATTCAAATATTATAAAGAAGAAATTCTCTTAATATTTAATAACATAGTTAAAATTATGAGTTTAAAAGTTTATATCAATTTATATGCACCTAAAGTTATCATTTCAACGGCACTATACTAATTACTACTAAACTAACTAACTAAAAGATATCAATTTTTACGACACTGCTAAATTAATCGCTTTTGAAAACCATATTTTTGTTTTCAAAAGTAGTCAAAAAATGACTACCAATCACGAACTACAGTATAGTGTTCAAATATTAAATTTTCAAAAATATATTTTAGAATATCTAAATACACGTGACTAATTCTGTTAAGATTCATTTAAAACTCGGATAAACCAAGATCTTACTTATTAGTAAGAAACTATGTTCAAGACAAGTTTTTGTAGCAATTTAGAAAATCACACTTCAAACATGTTTACATAATAAACGTGAATGCCAGCCATTTACTAAGATAAACAAAGTTGTATATACGAAATGGCTAAATTACTAGATATTTTTTGTTTCTACTATTAAAATAGAAGAATAAGAAAGAATAAATAAAAGAATAATATAAAAAAGAATATGTTTGTTTGATTATAATAATTAACATCATACTTGTGCAGTGAGAAAACATCTGACTGTAACATGAATAATTGTGGGTTCAATTTCTATTTGACTATTGTAATGACTATTGTACCAGAGGAAAGCCCTCTGGTAAACCAAAGCACTACATTGAGTTCAGTCACTAAATACATAATGTCTAGATTCTCTCTGATCCTGATGTGCGAAAAAAGCATGAAGGTGCTATTTTTTTAATACTTTTTACCTGTACAACTTATCATAGAATTTAAAATTTATTATTATTTATTATCCTTTTAATGTATTCTATAGATAAGTGTTATATTTCATTTTTTAAATTTATAATTAACAAAAAAAACTCCATGATAAAGTAAAGTAATTAACCCACAGTTAATGTGATGACATAATTGCCACAATAAATTATAAAATAAAAAAATGACTGCAGCAAAAAGGTTTCTTTAAAATATTCTGCTAACATTAAGATAAAAACTATAATTAAAAATAGAGTTACATACTAAATAAAGTATACCTAGGAATTTGATAAAGACATTTTGGAAACATATAATTTGAATGCCACGGGATTCGAACCCGCGCCTCCTGGAAATATTCACCTCCTATTAAATATAAATTCCTAAGTGTGTGAATAACACTTTTTTTAAATTTTAAAAGTAATGTATACCTGTTCTTGGCCATAAAGCATTTACTCCAATGTTAAATGGTTTGAACTCTTCACTCATGCCGAGGACACACATTGACATTCCATACTTGGCCATTGTATATGCAACATGGATGGAGAACCTAAAAATATGCTTTATGTTAATTTAAATCAAACTTAATACAAACCTATGGCTTAGTAGTTGACAGTCTGACTGCAAGCGCCTTTGGTTGTGGGTTAGATTCTCATTTAGGAAAATGGTTATATTAGAATTATTTTTCAGCATTGAGTCCTGCTATTTAAAATGCAATTTTAAATTCGGGTGCGATATGGAAAACAGAGTGTCTTGACTCTTAAGTTCTTTCTGACTACCCCACAGTAGAGTTAGAGAGAGTTATAGAGTTCAAATAAAAAAAAAATTGTTAAGATTTGTTAAAAAGATCTACGCACTTAAAAAAACATTTACACATAGAACTGTGAATGAATATTTACAGTTACATTCACATACACATTCGTTTCGAATGAAATCTCTATAGTCTTCCATATATGTCTATAATATACTAATTACTTATCAAATATTAACTGTTTAAAAACATAAATATCCAAAATAATCTATCATATAGTTAAACAATAACTTATAATTAGAATTTTCTGAGAAATAAAATAATATTTACCAATATTGATTCATGTTCAGGGGAGGTGACAGATTGAGGATATGTGCATGATCACTGTTCTGCAATAGTGGTAAGCATAATTTTGATCTGAAATACAAACAATACATGTAATAATAAGTAACATTATAGGAACTTATTTTATTATATTTTAATTCTATAAAATATAACAAAAGAATATTCTACAATGGCATCAAACAAAAGTGGCTGTTGTGGTACAGTGGTACATTTCACAGTAAACAAATCAGTTGTAAATTCAATTTCTACTTAAGGTAGTGGTTGTTTTCAAAATTACTTTCATTTCCATATAGTTCATTATATGCTGATGAATTCTACTATTCTACACATGACACTTTAAAAAAGAGATTTAGAACTTTAAATTTAGAGGAAAAAACAAAGGGTCATAATACTAATTTTTATCTGTATCACTCCGAAAAACATTTATAGCATAAGAATAAAATATATATAAAAACTTACGCTAAGAAAGTTCCTCTAGTATTTATATTATGCATAAGGTCATATCTCTTCATATCAGTTTGAGCAGTTCCAGTCAAAGAAATTGCTGAGGCATTGTTTACTAGGATGTCAATGCCATTGAACTAAAACATACACAGATAAATACAATATATACATTCATTTTCAATAGAATATTCATGATATAGTATTGTTTTAATACTTTTAACTGTTGATATGGTGTTATAGATAATGTTTTAATTGCTTTTAACAATATTTAAGGCAAGTTACTCTACAAAATGTTGGGATTAGTTAATTCTTGTAATTTAATAACTTTACCTTTTTAACTGCTTCATCAATTGCATTTTGCACCTGTTTTTCATCTCTCACATCAACTATGCATGGTAAAGCCTTGCCTCCTAGTGCTTCAACTAAATGAAAAAAAATCACATGTACATAAATGTATAATAAAAAAGTAAAAATAATTAAATTTATTTAAAACTAGATTCAATTTCGATAATAAACAATAGGAAAAACAAATGAAGTGTAAAATTGTTTACATAAAACGACATAAGGTCAGTGGACTTTTGCTAAGGTACAAAGTCCATATCATAAACATGTCTATAAAATATGATAATTTTATTTTATCACTTTTGCATGTAATACATAAATAGATCAATATATGTTATCAAATATTTACGAGAACTTACTTTCTTCAGCGGCAGTGTAAATAGTGCCTGGTAATTTAGGATGGGGTTCTGCTGTTTTGGCAGCAACAACAACATTAGCTCCATCCTTGGCCGCTTTCAGGGCTATAGCTTTTCCTATGCCTCGAGATGCACCAGTTATAAATAACGTACGACCCGCTAATTTCCTAATAAGCCACAAAAATTTGTGAAAGTAGAACATTAAAAGAAAAATATGCACTAATAATTATATTCTTACCCCGTATTTGCTACTAAGCTCATATTGAACTGTTATTAAGTAACGTAAAACTTAATTTATTTTAAATTATTTATAATACAAAATTCAGTTAAGAGGAAACGATAATTTAATTCAAGTAAAAAACTTGAACTAAAGTTGAAACTTCAAGTTCTAAACAATACGTCAGTCGTCATCCGTCATACAAGTATTAAAAAAGTAAATGTCTAATGCTTTTTTAATCTGTGAATTAATAAATTACAACCGTAATACGTTTTACATAATATCAGTGTAAATAATAATAAATTAGTTTTAAATTATTTAAAAAAATATATAAATAATAATATAAATTTTAATTCCATATATATATTTGATACTTCATCAAATCATATGAAATAATTAATATACATTAGGATAATAACAAATATAAGTAATTTTTCCCGTGGGGGGACGGGTTAAGAATACAATTCCCCCCCGCCGCTGGGTAGCGTCCCGTAAAAGGCGGGTAACCCAGTAGTTTGGTGGTAGGAGATTCGTTCTCCGACTGGCTCGCGACCACTATCATGTCAAAGACGAACCGCCAAATATCTTATGATGTGTTCCGGTTCGATGGCATGTAAGCCAGCTCTCCCTATTCCCACTATTCCCATCCTTCCTCCCTCCTTCTATCCTACATTCCCAAGGCTGGCAACGCATCCATAACTTGAATGTTGTGAATGTCTATGGGCGAAGGTAACCACTTAACACCAGGTGGGCCTTCAGCTCGTTTGCCGCCTTTATTCCATAAAAAAAAAAAAATTAAATATAAAATATTATTTTACTAGTACACTGTTATATAACACAGTTCACTCGGTGGACTCCTGGTTAACTTTAATGACGACATGGCTGAGCAGATGGAGTTGATGGCTTAACGTCTTGTATAAATTGAATCTGAATTTGAAGAAGAATCGAATTAATAATATATACTGACAGTATGTATATTTAGGGATATATTTACGTATTAATTTACTTGTATATATGATTAGGTATATGAAATGTGAGATCATTTTGAATTATTGTCATGTTTAAGTTTGTTATAAATGGCTATAATATATTTGGGTAAATCGATATGACCACAATTTAGACATTTTCGAACACAGTTTAATATTACACAAGTGCAAAATAAATCCGTAAAAAAAGCGTTTGGCGCTCCGTTCTCCTTTGTTACCCCGCAAGGGATATAGCATGAAACTTATAAATTTTATACAGGTAGCTTTGGTACTTCCATAAGTAGACGGACCATGGACTATTTTAGTGTTTGAATTGTCGCGTTTTCTATAAAGCATTTTCGAATACCAAATAATACTTAAGTATCATAATTAAGAAATCGAAACGAGAAATCATATTAATACGACTTATGAATAAAGTGTATAAGGCAGTAGGAACGCGATATTTAATAAGTATAGCATAATTAGCGGCCCTCTTGCGGCTTCGCGGCGTGAACTTCACACCTATAACTGTTTGTATAGCGATCCTTTAAGGTGTGTTTTTTGAAAAATAAAGTAGCCTATGTTTTGACCCGGGTCATACCGCATCAATGATATTAATGCCAAAAAAAACCTCGGAATATCAACTACATGAATGTCAAAAACTTACAACCACTATTTCAATCCTTTAGGGTTTGTAATATTAGTTTGGGTTATGATATTAGAACACCCATTATTCAACTGTGTTCATAATATTATGCACAATATTCAAAAAGATTCCCAGTCGTAGAGCAAGGGCACAAAGTGTGACTGTAAACCCGATTACGAGTTCGATACCCACTCGAAGAGTGGAAAAATTTTTATTTCCATTTTCTTCGCTCTGGTTTCGAGGCAAAACGCGGCGTTAAGTTCGCTCTCTTAACACGCAATGCCTCCAAAATTCGGCAGAAAATTGGGGACGGAGTGTCTTAACACTAGGTTGCCTCTGCCTACCCTGCCGTGTGCGGGTTACAGAGAGAAACTAAAAAGATCTTGTTTTATCCAAATCAGATAGAACATATAAAGAGACAGAAACAATTTCATTTAATTTTTTCATGGTTCCTGTATATTTTACGAATCCTTACTCGAATAAAAAAAGCTTGTTAGCTGAACTAGATTCGTCGCGTTATTGTCCATTCCAATCTAAAAATAATTTAATTAATATTCCAAAAGATATATACCTAAACAATTTAGGTTAAGTTCCGCCACTTTACACGCAATGCCTCCGAATTCGGCGGAAAGTGGGGAACGGAGTATCTTAATACTAGGTTCCCCATGCCTAAAAAAAAAAAATTAGGAAGGCACAAAAATAATAAAAACATGAGATTTCAAATACATTTATTTTTGTGCATAATTTCATACTCCACTTTCTCTAAAATCTAATGTACAACACCGCGAATAAGGGTGAATACTTACACAGTATTAAAATAATCTACAAATAAAACACATTTCAATTATATATCATCATAAGACATTTAGTTAGGCTTTGCTATAACAATAATTGCAATCCGTAAGAATGGCTCGAATCGTTGATATCTTTCACATTAACTATACAATAAATTTGAATCTAACTACAAAAAAAAACTTGCAACTATTAATTAACATTGATCTGAATGTAAACTGATTTGAAAATAATTATATAATCTGTATTAAACTTTAAAAAACTACATTTTTTTTAGATTATCTGTAATAAGGGCAAATTTTATTAATTAGAAAAATTAATATTGCCATAATATCATGGCAATATTTAGAGTAAAATTAATCTCTTAGGAAGCAAACAATAATAACAATGTTCATTCATCTATATTTATATACATATTTCATTGATTTGTGATTGCACTGTTATAAATAAGGTATGCTTATATGTAAAAAAATATCTCCTTCAATATATTTAATACAATATAAAAATTATTTGATTTCTCATTTAAAATTGAAAATTAATACAGCAAGTATTCCTTCTATAAAAATTATATATACCTATTTATGTTATGGCAATTTAGGTAACGAATTTAAATTATCTAATACTAAAAGTTGATCTCGGTGAAGTCTAGTCAATTAGCATTAAGTATAACTTGCGCTATATTATATTATATTATAATATCTACTACACACATTATTTAGATTAATTCTATATACAATTCAAACTATAATTATTTATTTATTTGCTCTGAGCAATAAAATTGATATTCCATGACTTTAATATGTATTATTTAGAAAGAATAATTATTTTAAATGTTTTTTCCTTTCGTTGTAAACCCTGTTACACTCCAGAGATATGATAGAAGGTAGCAAAATAAACGAGGCACTTGAATGTCTTGAAGATATGATTTGTGAAGAATAAATATATTATTTTTAGTGTCAATAACTTATTCGAAGTTTACACTATCTTTTTAAAATTGAATAGATTAGATAGAATTTAAATAGAATTTCATGTCTAACTGAAACTATAATATTATTTTAAATAGGTCTAGGTCTAAATTATTTAAGAGTAAGAATAACACAGACAAGAAAAGCTACATAGATAACTATAGAAATCTAACAGAGATAAATTTGAAAAATGTCATTCATAGAGCGTCGTTACAGTGGAAAGCACCATACATTCTGTTAAACACACCTAAAGTTATTCACAACTTTCACTTATTTGTTATAATACTAGTTATTTAAAGCATCAAAAATAATAATTGGCACCGAAAAATAAAATTATCGTATCAGCATCTAATACTTTGAGATAGAGACCTCTTTAAGAAAAAAAAAAAAAAAATTTTTTTATTTATTAATCTCATATTCTAATCGAATCTCATGTTCTATCAGATATAAGCAGGTTGTTTGGCTGAATGCTGTAATGCTGCCAACACGTCGTGTTTAAGTCTAACATATAACCTTCCTTTTCTCCATGGATTTTGTAATTGTAAAGGTCTGAAGTCATCTCGCAGACATCTTTCTCTAGCTCCTATGACTGCTACTAAACAAAAGTCCTGTAACTTCTCTGGGCCGTACACTGGTCCGGATTTTCCTTTGAGAACGGCGGCCATGTTTAGTTGTTTGACAACTAGGTCGATGACCTCTCGTGCGGACGTGCGTGGTGTGACGTGCAGTTTTAGTGATGTGCCTGATGCTAGTCCGGTCTCGTATGCTGCGAATACCTATAGTATGAAATTATATATTAAAACATTGATATCACATAAAGGAAAGTGGGGAACGAAGTGTCTAAACTCTAGGTTCCCTCTGCCCTTCTGTTTGCGGGTAGGCAGAAGGAACCTTTGATACAACGTGAAGCTATAATATTAATAATAATAATATCTTTTTAATTCTATATTGAAAATAAGGACAGGTTATTTAAATTTGTGTACTATTGCGGTATTAACGAGCCTTAGTAATAATAAATCTAATTCATTTAGGTAATCCTTATACAATCATTTTAAAAACCAGTTGTTTCAATATATTAATTGCTAGCAGTCACTCTAAAATCTAAATCTCATGTTAACTTTAGCTTTTTAAGGCAATGCTTTATATATATCATACAAAAAATATATATCTTTACCTGCAAAATACCCGCTTGATCAATTCGTTGTTCAACAGGAAATTTGACATTCCGCTCTTCACTGTCACTTTGTTTCTCATCAGTCTTTGGAACTTTATTACTATATTCTAAATCCTCTTGCGTTTCCAATAACGGCTGTCGTTTCACCGAATATACCTTGTTCAGACCATCTTGGCCAGTATCAGTAAAATCTACGTCTGAGGACTTCACATTAGTCATACTTTTAGAGGAAATCACGTTATGACGGTTCGGACGGATTTTGGAGGGGAGGGTCATTGTTACCGGGCAGCTTTGACTTTCCGAATCGCTTGACAGACTTTGAGCTGATTCGGAAGTGTTTTTCATAGTTTTCACACTAATCATGCTCCCTGGGTAGTAATTTTTAACAGTTAACAACGGACTGGACGATGTTGAGACGCTTGTGTTAATACTATGGGGGCGCGGTTTTGGTTCTATGTTTTCATTCTGAAGTACTAAGGTATCTTCGCTTCGAGATGGAGGAAGTCGAGGACTACTGCTGATACTGACGTGCGATCCCGTAGATTTTATATCGAATTGGGAATTGCTGCTCATATAGTTATTACTCATTGCACTAGACTGAGTAAATTGCGAATCTGCACTACCCTTTCTCGCGTATTTTGCATCTGAATGAAGATATGAAGAACCACTTAAGTTTAAAGTTGAAACCGAAGTCTGTCGAGGAGCTAAACTCAACTGTTGCTCAGATTTACTAAATTCTGGATGTAAATTAGTATGGTTCCCATTTCCAGCGGGCCCAGGCCAAGAACCACGACCGGGTGAGGTTTTAGTCATTTTCCCATCTCTAGGCGGTATTTGAAGCAAATCAATTTTTAAATTGACATCTTTCTCGCAATTACCATCCGTCCCGTCTGAGCATGATTTGGACGGCGTTTTATCTAACACGTATTTGAGCAAAATCCCCGAACTTGGCCCAGCCTTATCTTTATCTCGAGCGAAACCAATCAAATCCATAAGCCAGCGCTCTGCTTTCCATACTAAGTTTAGATTATTCTGAAGATCTTCTAATTTGGTTAATCTTTCTTTCGCCGTTTGTAGCTCAGTGCACGAAAAAGCCTCTCTTTGGGAATGAGCCGCTAAAGCGACATCTAGTTCTAAAACGCAGCTAAGCTTCGAGTATTTATTAAGTATATTAGTGTGATAGGTTTGCAGGTGGATCATTTCGAAGGCTTGTATGGGAAGGCTTAGTAGGTCCCCTTTTTGTAGTAGTATTTCCTTTTGCCCGGGCACAGAGCAGGCTTGCTCTGCCGGTGGGCACATCATAATGAAGCTAACATCGTGGTTAAGTTCAACAACTTCGAGATCATATATTCGGTGGGTGATCGCATTGTCTTTGGGTATCTCCATATCTTTGAACAGTCTGCGGGACGCGGCGGCTATCTGCTCGAGGAACATCTCTTGAGATTCTGAAGGTTTGTCGTTTGCGTTAATTGATACTAAATTGTTAATCGATTGATTTTCCTCTGCTAATTTGCCGGATTGAGATTTGAGATATTCCCACTCCTCTCTGAAATGCAATTAATATAATGTTAATATACCTTTAGTGTGAAATTAATTAAAAAAATTATTACAGCAGTAAATTCCCAAAAAAAAAATGATTGATGGATTAATTATATTTCAATTATTTTCATTACTGTCTTGACACTATTTCTCTCTAGAAACATTGTTATAGTACGGCGTTTTTCCAGTACTTTGGGTTTCTAAGTAACCTCACATATTGAGCGATGATACATTTGATATTGTGTCCCACACTTCTGTATTCAACCAAATATATAATTGGTTAACAAAAAACGTAGAATAAGTTTTCTTTTGCCAATGTAAAAAAAACATCTTAAGGTACTTAAATACAACAACTTATCAAAAAACAAACTTATTACAGATAAAATTTACGTTAAATGAATAATACTTTCCTATTTTCTTTTCAGGCCACTTTTCCCATTCGAAAAGTGAAAATATTTAATATTTCCGTTTTCTTTGCTCTGGTATCGAGGCAAAGCGCGGCGTTAAGTTCTGCCACTTAACACGCAACGCCTCTAAAATTCGGTGGAAAATGGGGAACGGAGTGTCATAACACTAGGTTCCCTCTACCTACCCTGCTGTGTCCCACACACATACAGCGTTAAGTTAAAAAATACCTTTATCTTATAATAATACAAATAAAATATACACTCACGCAGAAACATGTGGATTATCTCTAACTCGGGTATGAGGAGGTACGTTAGGAGTCCGCGCCGGCGCTACAATCCTAACTACTTCCACCGACGACTGCAGCTTTAGATAGCCCAAATACAAGCCACGAGGTAATTGGTCTCTGGATACCTGGAATATATGAAAAAATAAATCAATTAATATAAAAAAATACTTCTAAAATATACATAAGTATACAAGTGTATACTACTACGTAAGGTGATTTTTATGTTATACTTAGAAGTTAAATAATATTATCCATATTTAAGGTGCATCGTGTCTTAAATGCAGCCCTTATTAAAGGATATAATATTGTCTTCCTTTTCTAAAATAAAGTACTATTAGAGTTTCTTTCTCTTCTATAAATTAGAATTATATTTTTCTAGACAATTCAATAATAGTTTTTTCGCAGTTGCCATATAGCCATCTCTTTCACACACCCAAACCCACATATAGGCATTCTCCTCACCCGGTGGTACCCAACCTGCTTGTGCGACGTCAAATATAAATACCAATCTACCTATATATCCATCTTTTTCACACGCACTATTACCTACATATAGGCATCCCTCTCACCTACACCTAACCTACATATAGGCGTCCCCCTCAGCTAGTGGTACGCAATCTGCTCGTGCGACCAACCTACTTATATATCGCCATCTCTTTCACACACACCCAAACCTACATGCAGCCGTCTCCTTTACCTGATGATATGCAATCTGCTCGTGCACAAACGCCATGAGCAGCTCCCTCATAGTGTTGTCCTCATTGAGCACGCGACCTCTGCCATCTAGTTTACTTATTAATACGAACTTACCTATAAATTGTCATCTATTACGCATCCACAGCCATCTACACACAAGCTACTACAGCACCTCCCCCATAATATTGCGCTCATTGAGCACGCAACCTCATATTTATTGTTGATTAAGTTCACATACATATAGCCACCTCTTTCATACACACTCCAACCTACATACCGCCATCTCTTTCACACACAAACCTATTTACACTCGTCTCCTATACCCATAACCCAACCTACATATAGGTATCTCCCTTACCTGATGAAACGCAATCTGCTCGTGCACAAACGCCATCAGCAGCTCCTCCATAGTGTTGTCCTCATTGAGCACGAAACCTCATACTTATTAATGATTAAGTTCACATACATATAGCCATCTTTTTCACACACACCCAAACCTACATACAACCGTCTCCCTCACCTGATGATACGCAATCTGCTCATGAACAGAGGCCATCAGCAGCTCGCCCATAGTGTTGTCCTCGCTGAGCACGCGGCGGCGCAGCTTGGCGACGGGCGCCCAGCGCGAGTTGAGCGCGGACACGCACTTGGCGGAGCGCACTGTACTGACGCAGGACAGGACCACTGTGCCGTGTGAATCTCGTAGGGGTTTGTGGTAGAGCTGGCCTGGGGTTGGAGTGGGTGAATTGTGTTTAGTATTATGGTATATAGTCTTTAGTATGCAGCACTAACTAAAAATATACATTATTTTAGGATCTAAATTTATAGGTTTCTTCGTCTGGCATTTTTTCATAGCTAAATTTTTTTGCCTAATTTAAAAGAAATGTATAAATTATGTTAAGATTTTAACAAGCAAAGCAAATCAAGAAGAATAATATTTGTAAAGTTAATTAACAGAAATTTATAAGATACAGCAAACAATAATCGTAAAATAGAGGGTGCGCTAGCTAACACTAACTAAGCATTTTTTTAACAAACTGGGAATGGGAATTGTATTCATATTATAACCATTAGTGAGCCGCGGGCTGGTCACCCCAGCATAAGATTAAACCATTAAATAATATATTTACCTAAGTCTTGTATACATAAAGCAGATTGCATTTGCGCTGCGGCTGTAAGAAGTTTCAATCTGAAGTGTATGGATGAGGAAGTATGTTTCTCCATATCTGATCTTAGCGCTTTCACTTCATCCCAGGAACACGACACCTAGAAAAAATATATAATAGTATACATATATATAAATATTTACCATTACTCTGTGTAGAAACCCAAAACACAAACATTTAGCCAGCAGTTACCTTAAGCATGTAAGGAATTTCCCACAATTCCAACGAGAAATTTTAATAAACTTAGTTTTAAGCTCTGATATTGTTAATGAAATAAGGAATTTACATATAAAAAGAAAAAGATTATTTTTAAAAAACAGTACACACACATTTTTAAAAAATAGTACAGTACAGACCTTATGTCCGTAGTGGTGTAAATCAATTTGTAATAAAAAAAAACTACGAGAGCGGAAAAATTAAGTATATATTTATTATTGAAACTATGACAAGGGTCACTAAGACCACGCAAATAAAATTCAAGACGACAATTCCTGATAATGAACTTTTAACTAAAATCAAATATATCCAAGTATATATTCTTGTCTGTAGAGATTATTTCTTAGTTTTCAGGAAATTTATTTATTTATTTATTAGGAAGCCAACGTTACATACTACGAATACATTGGAGTACTTAAAATTTATACATGCATTGTCACATAGTATGTCTCAATTGCAGGCTAACTCTACATGTTAAGAAAATTGTTGCTCACATCTTATTTATACAACAAATAATGATAAAAATTAAAGTTACAAATAATAAAATATAAACAGAAAGAAGATCTTAAGAAAAAAAAAATTATAGATATTTCATAAATATAATTACACTTTCTGGCTAAATCTGAGACATTGTCAGAACTCAAAGTCTTGGTTGGTCTGAAGAGAAAAATGAATATAAATTAAGCATAATCACTCCCCAAGTGGGAATTAAACCCACAACCAACCGTTTAAAATTAGAGGTTTTCACATTGCACCACCATGGATTAAAATAATTTAAAAAAAAATTAAGACTGGTCAAATTATTATAGAATTAACAATGTCATTTGCACGTTATTAACTATTTTATATAGTGTTTGGCCATGTTCCAACAATTATTAAATTGACCTGTTGGCAACTCGCCATGAATGTCAGCTTAGTTTAATTTTATGAAAATTAACTTTAAAACCTGATGTTATCGCAGTATACTCAATGGATTACATGTCATAGCTTTGATTTTTAAACGAAGACCTATTTTATTATATTTTTGTGACAGAAATACAACTATACATCCAAAGCCAAACATAAATTCTAATTATTAAATTTTATTTATTTTGTGTTGCAATCAGTCTACTAAAATTTTACAAAAATAATGCTCTTTGGTACATGATGGTAAGGAATTTTAAGATCTTTAAAAGTCTCTTACCAGCAATTTTATATCTAAAGAAGAAGAAGAAGAGTGGGCGCGCTTTATTTTATTTTATTTTAGGCCTATTTTTAAAATAAAATAAAAACAACAAGAATATTCCTACCTTCATAAGCCAATGGAAGTCAGTATAAATACATGCGGGGTAAGTCTCGTCCACTTCTATAACTGGCAGGAACTCCTCACTGGTGACCAGCACCTTATCTTCGTGATAGATGATACATGCCAAATACACGCCCCTGGGTATAAAGATTTCTATTTAACATTTTAAATTGAAAAAAAAAACATTAAGAAAACGTATAAAAATTTAATGAACGCAGACCTCTTCAGCCTGTCATAAGTTAAACGCATGGCTTAGCAGTCAGAGCGCTTGGACGGTTTCCAAGAGATATGGGTTCGAATCCCACTGCGTTCAAATTTTTTAAACGTTTTCTAAAAATATATAAAGATATTTATTTGTATAAAATAGTAAAGTTCAAATATATTTCGTGAGCAAATAAAAAGCTTAATTTAATTAAAATCTCTCTCTCTTGGAAACCGTCTAACATTCAATATCAATAATGGATCCTATTCCAAAAACTGCTACCTTATAAGCAGCCTTTAGTCAATCATTTTTTTGACTAAAGGTTAAATAAATATACAATCCTTCAACCAATAAACCAATCAAACAATTGATATACAACTTATACTTTACTCAAAATTTTTTTTACGAGATCAATTTTGCAATTCGATCGATCATTGACAATGCGCCTAAGAGGCAAATCCCGCTTGCATTTAACTTACACACTGTCTAAGCCATACACATACCTTCTCAAATTCTTCTGAAACTTGCTAGCAGCAGTAAACAGTTGTCGTATAGTGGCCGTCTTCTTGCGCGGCAGGCGGGGCGGTTGGGGCACGCGTTGTCTCGCGCCGGCCGCGGCGTTGGCGAGCGCCTCCAGCGCCGCCGCCGCACCACCCGCCTCGCCGCGGGACGCGCGCGTACTGACGTCGCGCCAGCCTAAAACAAGTATATATTATTATTATTTTAGAGTTTATTTTTGAATATCCTAATTGTGTGAACAACTATTTAAAATATTAAAATTAAGATAGACTTCATTTTTATACAGATAAGAAAGAGTCATATAGGGCCAGTCGTCGCGCAGGGGCACGAACGTGTGACTGTAAACGACTGGTTGTGGGTTCGACTTTCACCTCTCTGGTATCAGAGGTAAAATCTCCTGATCCTGCTTGGAATCATTTTATACTTTGAATCTTTATTAATATCGTATTTTACAGCCCTTGTTTTTGTATAATAAAATACAAAAATAATTAAGCTTACCTGTTATAATTATAATAAGCAGGTTCATAGCATAAAGCTCTTTATAATAAGCAGGTTCAATTCCCACATTTCCATTCGGGATAAAAATTACATTTAAATTATTTTTTCATGCGTTGATATCCGCTAGAGACCGGTTAAAAATACGGCAACGGTACGGTAAAAAATACAATTCCCCACATGACTCTTTTGCTTGTTTGCTTTCTTTACTCAATATTTAAAAAAAAGAACAAAAAAAAAAAAATAAAGCGATACTCACTGCTAGGCACAACACTCCTGGGCACTGACACGGTGCACGCACCCCACCCCTTCACGTTGCCCGCAGACGCGCGGAAGAAGTACCGGCGGCCGCGCGTCAAACCCGCTACCAGCACGCGCGTGTTGGCGCCCGCGGGGGGCACCTCGCGGAACCCGCACACGTTGGAGAAGTCCGAACGGGATGACCATTCCACTGGGGAGAGAAAGAAATAGGATTTATTTTGAGTAGAGTGTTTAGACACTAGATTTTCTCTGACTACTTTGCTGCATGGGTTTATTTAGGCCAGGGCTGATCAACATTTTTTTTGCAATCTACCTATTAAAAATTTTTGGTAGGCCATAGAAGACACTTCTTAATGATTTTTAAAATTGTATTAATATTATAAACAATAGATAACAAGAAATGTGATAAAATAAACAGATGACATACAAAAATTAAGTTATAAACAAAAAGTAATAACAAGTTACATTCAGTTGATAGAAGTAAATACGAGTATATTAGCGGAAAAATGTCTAATATAAAAAAAATGTTTGGAACTCCCAAGTGTGCATTGCTTATACTTGATTTAGACGAAACAGTGTTATACTCTAACTATGAATATGTTTTGATTTGTCAAGTCTTATGGATCTCATTATTTTGTACGTCTTTTTAAGATAAGAAGGCATTGCGGTACAGTGGAACATCATCTGAATGGAACACGATTGGTTATGGGTTCAATTTACATTTGGAGGAAAATTACAATTTACTTATTTCCACTACAGCTCCACTAATAAAATAATAATTAATATTTAAAAAAAAAAGCTCAGTAATAAAATAATCACACTTGATAACCAACAAGACAAATCATCATAACCACTCAACAAAGACCTCAATACCTTTAAACTTAGTAACAATAGGTGGGTCACGTGGAGCTGGCTGCATCGTCTTCGGGTCCTTCAATCGCACTGTGACTGAGTGAGCGCCGCACACTTCTAAATCTGGGGGTGGTAGTAAAGTAGGCACACGAGCTTGTTGCCAACCGTGGAGTAAACGTCTGGAATTTATAAAAAAATATAAATAATACCTAATATCTGAATTTTTAATACTATTTTTTTTCAGTTTCACGCTTTTTCCTGCATTGTAGAGTAATCAGAGAGGATCTAGTGTCAATATTCTACTTTTCGCCCGAAAGTCGAGACATTTTACGTCGAGTGGCGGATCTCAATACTGCATTTTTGTCTAAGGTACCAGAGCAAAAAAATGAACATATAAATATACTCATTCCCTAGTTAAATATATTCCATCGAAAAATGGTTTTCTTGAACACGATATATGTATAAGTAAATACCTTTCATAGCATTTATTTACTGTGAAATAGCAGACAAATATCTAGTAACCATACTTTGGCTCAGTGAATTCTAAAGTAAGTTTTGTAGAAAAGTGACTCGAGTGCCTTGAAATTATTTATTTACTGTTTATTTATTCGAAGTTAAATTTACCAAACTTATATAACAAATACATATTAACTTATCTAATAAATTCATATTATGGCGCAGAGGCACAAAGTATGAATGTAAAGCGACTGGTTGTAGGTTCAATTCCCACTTGAGGAGTGGAAATTTTTTATATTTCCATTTTTTTCGCTCTGGTGTCGAGGCAAAGCGCGGCGTTAAGTTCCGCCACTTAACACGAATAGTTGAGAACGGAGTAACTTAACACTAGGTTCCATCTGCCTGCCCTGACGTGTGCAGGATACAGCGTGAAGCTAAAAAAAGAAAAATATTCAGGCTAGTTTCTTACTTTAATGTCCGCACTCGTCTCTCCCAGTGTTGCGTTTGTTTGTCTTTCTCCGATCCAGTACCACCAGCGCACCCCATAGTACCTGCTTGACCGCCAGCTGCTGATCTATAATGAATAGTTTAAAATTAAATATTAAATTCAATTTATTTTAAAATGAAAACTTTTGTTAAATAATTTGGGTCTTCAGAATCGAAGTGATCTATTTTAGCACCGGTCAACAAAATGCGCTCCCGAGGGTTGCAATATAACGAAACAGTTCACGCGGCGAAGCTGCGAGCGGGCCGCTATTAATTAAAAAAAGGTTTTAAAAGTAAATTTAACGTCTACTATCTAACTGTAAATGCGATGGATGTGGGTTCGATCACTACTTCGGTAAATAATTATAATTCAATAATTGTCATTTGCCCGTTCCAGAAAAAAAAAGCGCGGTACTAATCTTCTCCGGCTCCGGTTCTTAAGACGAAACTTTTCAATTCCGGCAAACTGGAAAACGGAGTGACTTGACACAAGTTCTCTCTACCTACTAAGCTATACGAAGAAAAGAATAAAACATACCAACAGTAGTTTTCCAATAAATAAAGCAAAACAAACCTGCAAACATCTTCCCGGCACGCCTTCTCTGGAATGTAACCGGTGACTTCGTGCAGGCGCGACTCCGCCTCCCGAGATAACTTGCGGAGGTGCGCGCCTAACGCTTCTGGAGTTTTGACTGTAATAACGGTTAATTTTTGTGTAATATATAATAAATAAAAAAAAATAAAAAAAATAATAAAAAGGAATAATAATTAGAGCGAAGCGGGATTGGAATCTGCACCTCTTGCGAACATTCCATGTGCTCTGACAGCTAAATCACGCGTTCTACTATCAGCTGTGTTGAAATTAGTATTTTTTATATTTTTTTTCTATTTTTTAAAAATGTTTTCTTTTTTCAATTTCTTAAGTATGTAAATAACACTTAAAATAGTCGGAAAAATGAAACTTACGTATATAATTTTGCAAATTCAAAAATCATTTTTAATAGTTGCTGAAAAATGTCACTTAACACGCAAGGTTTCGGGTTCAAGAGAAAAGTGGAGAACGGAATGTCTTGACACTAGGGTTTTTTCCGCCTCCACTGCAATTCAGAAAAAAGTACAAAGTATTTTTTTACTTTTTTATTACACAATCGACTTTTTCCTCTGTCAGTCACAGGTTGTTTTTTAAGCTATTATTTATGCTATTTAAAAAAAAACAAGGTTATAGCAGTGACCTCTTGGGTATGAGTATAATTTAAACCTAATTGATGTTTGAAATGAGTTGTTCAATAAAAAAGGAAAGGCCATAACTAAAATACGAATTAATTAGCAACATGGTAATGTTAATAAGGTAAATGAGAATGTAACTTTACATACAGATACTGGCAGCATACATCGAGTTTTACCTAAATATTTGAATATTTTTTTTTATTTAGCTTCACGCTGTATCCTGCACACAGCAGGGTAGTGTTAAGACACTCCGTTTCCCACTTTCCGCCGAATTCGGAACTTAACGCCGCGCTTTACCTCGGCACCAGAGCGAAGAAAATGGAGATATTAAATATTTCCACTCTTCGAGTGGGAATCGAACCCACAACCAGTCGTTTACAGTCACACGCTTGTGCCACTGGGCCACGAGTATTTGAATAATAGTGTTAAAAAAATACTAATTATTTTCAGTATTGTATTGTAAGACTAAATTTTTCAATCAATCATTAATTTTAGGTACATATAACAATTTCAACTAAATTTGATAGAAAATCGTGACTTAGCTTGATAACGAAACCTTCCTACTTTTATCTTCGAAAAAAGAAATGAATCACACGACTTCTTCAAAAATTTAAAAACAAAATAAATAATTTCTTAAAATTTGAAAAATATCTAATCAATGGATCCCAATAAGGCGTCGATAATGAACTTGATAGCCATTTTATCAGAAGATTGATCAAATCGTCCTATTCTTTATTGCGAGGAGGTAATTGAGATTTGTTTTGATCTTCCTATCTTTAAAGAAAATCTTTAGCAAAACATGCCTTATCGTTGTTACAAGACAAAATGATCGATCGTAAGTGATTCCAGTCTGGGTTACTTTAAAAAGATACTTTAGAAAGTTTGAAGCTTAACAGGATTAATTATAAAAAAAGTAGTATTAAACTTTGAATATTCGAGCAAAAACTTTTCCTTTGAGATTTTGAGAGTGTATTCTTTAATATAAGTTAGTTTATCTTAAATTAATACAGAACCACTAAGTTTTAAACAACATGCCGAAAAATACTTGCAAAAAATGAATGATTAATTATTTATCGGCCACTGAACTCTTTGGTTGTTGTAAATTTAAAACATTGTAAATTTCCTAACATCTTTGAACTCCATTTAAAATTTATTCTTTGAAAAAAACATTACTATTTCAATTTATTGACACCATTGTGGCTCATTGGGACGGCGGCGGCGTTTGAAACAACGTCTGACCGTGAAGGCGATTTGTGTGGGTTCGATATCAACTCGGAAGAATTAATATTTTGAAAATGTTGTTAATTCCTACTTTTAGTAAGACAATCGTGCCGTTAAAAATTCGCCGTTATCTTAATTATCTCAACACTGCTATGCAAAAAAAGGTATATCTGAAAAATACGTAATTATTTCTAGAATAGTCGATGTCGTTTAGAAAATTCATCAATTATATAAACTTCGACTTCTTCGACTGTTGTGTCTATCTTGAATATCACCTAAGTTACAACCTAAAAGGTCTCTCTCCCTCTTTCAGTGAGAATACGTTACAGACTATATTAGAGGTAGTTCTGCACTTCCTATCCAGGAAAATAAATTCTTTTAATATATGTTGTCCTAGCATATATTACAAAAAGCCAAAAATAATTAAAAACAAAGTGACTAACCAAAAATTTCCTACTTATTCTAATATATCATAGCTTATATATGTACTTACACTGACTCCCTTCCTTGGCTCCAAATTCCATAAGCATCCTGGCCAGGTGTCTGTTACAGGCCAGTACAGCGACATCCAGTGGTGACAAGCCGTCTGGGTTAAGACTGCAAATAAAAATTTACATTGAGTATCATTGTAAGATATAATGATAATGATCAAAGACAGATAAGGAATTCCCAGACATCGTTGACATGAACTTGACGAGTGAATAACATATATTTGAAGATTATATTCACTTTTTTGAACTTTGATTGCACTACATATACGAAAACGACTATTTTTTTATCTTTTTTGCAGCTTCACGCTTTTTCTATCATAGCAAGTTGGTCAAAGAGATCGAAAGAGAGAACACTTAGTGTCAAGACACTCCTGTCTTCACTTTCCACCAAATCCTTAGATACTAGATGAAATGAAATTAAATTACATAGTATTCTATATTTATATACTCTGAGGGGGAATCTAACCCACAAAAAATCAGATCGTCTTGGCGTATGCAATTATAGTAGCGTCAATTTCCACACGGAAATTATGATATTAATTTTTACGTTCTTATAATACAAGACGTAGCGTTCTGTTACGCTATTCAATACTCTGCCTGTCAAATTCAAGTGTTTAACAATGTCTTAAATTCAGGTGGAAAACACAGAAAGACCCTATACACTACATTTTTTCTGCCTACCATGCTATACAAAAAAAGCGTGAGACTACTCCTTTTTTATATAAAAAAACTTGTCTTTATATATAAAAAAAAGGTTATCTTGGCAAAAAACACTAAGAAAACAAACGCTAAAAAGATACCACGCTTATTGAACTATCAATAATTATGTATAAACAACAAAGTTGCGGTTTTAAACGGCCCCGTCGGGTTCGTGGCCCGTTTAGTTAGAAACGTTGGCCATTAGTTATTTATTTGCTCTCCACTGGAGCATGAGGGGCGCCATCAATACGTAACAGATACGGTTGCTAGTTTAATTCTCAACGGACGATGTGGTTTCGTCTTAGATGTAATGTTTGCTTCGTCTCTGGTATAGAGATTCTATTTTGTTAGTATAATAAATTAATTGTTATATAATATCTAGAATATGAATTTAATTTATTATATTATATTCAGGGTTCAGGGTAGACAGAGAGAACCCAGCGTCAAGTCACTTTATTTTTCACTTGCTTGTTTAGTGACGAATCTCAAGGCTCACGCGTCTTCTTACTAGGGTGAAGACATGAAAATATCTCAAACAATCATTCATTAGAGTAAGTATCGAACCCACTCCCATCATATATACATGCAGACGTTGACTTGCATTACATAACGGAACAAAATGACTTAAAAATTGAATAAATGAGAGTTGAGAAGACAAAAACAAACTTTGGAATAAAAAGTAAAAAAAAAACTACGATAATTTTAACTTAATATATGTGAAAAATATAGCATTGGCCTTAAAGTAGTCCATAATAGAACGTAGTTAAAGTAAACAGATATAAGACACACGTCCATTTAGACAGCTAAATGCATTGGGATCAGGTAGCACCTTTAAAAGGAAATGGGAAGCTTTTTCTTAAAAACTTAAAATGTTTTATTTTTGCTGCAGGTTCTACTATATTTCTTGATATGACAGATAGAGAGAGAAAATCTAGTAAAAAGTATTAAAATTTGCTGTTATGCAATATACTTTTCTTTCATTAAGTAAAGAGTAAAAGTTATATATTAAGAAATCATACATATTCAGAATTTATGAACTTTTTCAATAATAAATTGAGCTTTAACGAACAATTCCAAATATTTATACCAATCAGCTCTCAGGCACTCAGCTAAGGTAACAATTTAAAGCTTTTGAAAAGCTACCAAAAAGAGGTATCTCGAAAACTCTTCAAGAAAGGAAACCAGACATTTCAGATTTATTGTCTACAAAAATTTATTCTTAAATTCTTCTTGTTAATATACACTATGCTACGCTGCCACATTCACAATAACAATATACATATATTAAAAATATTTACCTATTAACATCAACATCAGTCGATTCCAAGATGTTTCTCGCTTTATCGAGGTAGCCATGTTCAACCGCCGCGAATAGTGCTGTAACAAAAGAAACAATACAATGCAACTTTCCAATCTCTTTACTTTACCACACAAATGCCTAATGTGACGTACAATATAATATAATAACGTTAATCAAAGAGTTACTCTACCTTATATTACAATAAAAATATCCATATATATAATATTAATAATTTAAAAACCAAGAAAAATATATAAAACTTAAAAAAAAAAAAAAAAAAAAAATTAAATTAAACAAAAAAAAAAAACAAAAAATACCCTGCAAATGTATGTTAACTTGTGTGACTTTGTCCTGTTGCGCACGCGCATCCTTCTGCTGGCGTCGCGCCAGCTTGTCTAGGTGCGGGGGGAGCGGCGCGCACGCGCTCAGCGACGGCAACTCCCCCCCGCACCCGTCCAACAGCGCACCGTACTGAAGCTCTATGTGAAATAATAAATAATAAGAAAAAATAAACAGAAAAAAAAACATAAAAAAAAAAAAAAAAAAAAAAAAAAACAAAAAAAAAAGCTTATAATATGCACATATAAAGATTATTAAAATTTCAAACACGAGAAATAGATATTTCTCAAATAAGTTAATTAATTTATAATAATAATAAGTTGACATATGTAATTTAAAAATAGTTTCTTTAAAACTCGCTGATATTGCATTTATAGTATAGGTCCGTCTTATACAGTGCAAGTGGTTTTGCAGCACTATAGTATGTACTAGCGACACGCTCATTGCTTCGCCGCGTGTTCTGCAAATTTATTCCCTATTCGAGCCCCTTTAAGATTGCCTCAACTTTTTTTGATCAATCATATCAGAAGTGCTACTCCTGAATAGTGTAGCTTTCTAAATATGAAAGAATTTTCATGATCAGTTCAGTATTTTCAAAGATTATTCCTAACAAACAAAGTTACAAACTTTACCTCTTTATTATATTACTACAGATTTTACATGTTATAGTGCTAAAAATCTATTAATATTTAGGCTTCCATGTCCTTTTTTGCTTTAAATATATTTTTTTCTTTTTATAATTTGTTTTATTCTAAAGTGAATATACTCGATTTCTGGCAAGATGTAGCTTATGTCGCGTTTCGTAAAGAAATACCTTTCTGAGAATCACATCCGGCATTTAGAAAACGTATAAAAATTTGAACGCAGCGGCATTTGAACCTGCGCCTCCTGAATACGCGCCTTCAAATTTTTATACCTTTTCTAAATGCCATTTTTCAATTTTCCTAAGTGTGGAATAATTGTATGTCATTGGTCCTTTGCAAATATATGTATATCACGTAGATACCTTCTTAGTTTTATCTAAGGCATAACTTAAGTCGAGCGTTTATATTCAATATTTCTAATGAAAATGGAGTAATAAGCTTTGCAAGTAATTAATTTAGTTAAAATTGCCATTTGAATATTAATTAGACATTTTGAATAACGCTAGTCGAGACCGAAATTCAATTAGTAGACGTCCGAAGTTGAATCTATACGAATTACCGCATTGAATGGGTACTACGGTCTCGTTCTTATAATAAATCATGATATTTAGATTTATTAATTGTAATTTTTCCATAAAATTTTGAGACCTCTTTTCTCGTTAGTAATTAAATATATTTGAACAAATTTATTTTCTGTTAAATAAAACATCAATAAATGGTTTAGATAAACACTACTAAATATGTTTATTTTAGACTAGCGGCCCACTCGCGGCTTCGGCGCGTGATCTACCTAGCTGTTTCGGTATATTAAAACCCTCGGTGGTGGATTTTTGAAATATAAAGTAGCCTATGTTTAACCTTGGATTATCAACTATATATGTCAAAATTCGTTAAAATCGGTCAAGCGGTGTAGATTTTTCATATAAACTTTCATCCCCTATTTCCCTTTAGAGGTTGATTTTTGAAAAACTAAGTAGCCTATGTTAGACTCAGTCATTTTTACTACTTTCATTCTAAATTTCATCCAAATCGGACCAGTAGATTAGCCGTGAAATCGTGACAGACAAACACACAGACATTCGCATTTATAATATAAGTATGGATATTATACTTTTCTAGCTACAAAATAATAAAAATATTGCAGATGTAGGAATTTTGTATAATTATGTTATGTCAACGGGTCAGCGTTAATGAGTGTATATAATAATATAAATAAGATACCAGCCATAATATATAAGTAAAATATGGAAAATTTTGTACACTATAAATATTCTTAACTTTAAAAAGTATTCATTATAAATAGACATATTAACTTATTACGCTCCTTTGCGTCGCGAAGCCTGACTGCATAGTAAAAAAGGTTCAATACTTTTAAAAAGTTTTTGCTTTTAAAATTTAAATAGATCGAACGTATAGCGTGTATACAAAAAGCGTGAAGAATCTAACATAGCTAAGCTTTTTATCCGACTAGTGATTCTTAAAATACAACGAAAGGAACATTTTCTGATCTACAAAATTCTGAAAGAAAATTCGCCAAGTATTATCTTATTTCAATGGATATTTTATAAGATTTTTGCAAAGTATTATGAACATAAAGTCGCCTAATACTCCAATAGCATAATAATAAATACACTATATGATCTTTTGTTTTCGCGATTACTACAATTTTGAAATGTAACTATTTTTAAGCGGATTAATCGCGTATATTGTTGGTATTCGAAAATACATTCCTAGAAACCCAATGTTTCGAACACTTTACGGTAGTCTGTGGTCACAGGTAGACTGAGGTGGCATTCGTCTGTCAGTTGATAGATTATTATATCAAACTACCGCCAACGATTTCTTAGTTGGCTCGTGTACTGCCCTGGATTCTTGCAGAATGAGCTGACTGTATCATGCCCCCTGGTGTGGTGATTCATGAATTTTCGAATACCAAGAATATACACGATGAATCCGGTAACAAATAGTTTAATTTAAAAATAAATACACTTTTTAAAATAACGAGTAAATTAAAGATAATTCATTAAATTAACCCACGACTTAACTACAAATATTTGGAACAGTTTTCTAGAGCTTACTCACGAAGTTATTATACGATATCTTTAATAGACAAATAGTAGACATAAGTACCTATAAGATTTCACCACAATGATTCTTAGTACATTATATATTTTTTGAAATTAAAACTTTTTAATGGTTTCCTTCAAAACGCTATAATGTAATTTAATTAGGCCATTGTTCTATTTTACGAGCGATATACCTATTACAAATCTATTATATTCAAAACGGGCTTACATTAAAATAATAATCAATATACATACATATTACTTGTCATTAGTTATGCATAAGCTTTCCCTACGCAAATGACGTTGTCAAATTATGTCCCGATTCCATTAATTACCAACTGGAAGTAACGTCTCTCATCAAAAGCAGTTGACCCGTGTAATTAATTTGATCGGCCGTCGGTTTATGGTTAGACACACGCAAATAATCATTCAATTGCATTTCGTGCTGATTAGCTTCTTGTATTCGTTAACTTGTGACATTGTCAAAATCTGCGTTGTCATGGCTACGTTTATGTCACTTTTTAAACATTTTAAAAGTGTTATTCCACACTTAGGAAAATTGAAAAAGACATTTTTTTATCGAAAAGCGCCATGCTCGCATAGCAAGGCTCAGTGATGAGAGCGCCAGAACGGTATTCAGGAGGCACGGGTTCGAATCCCGCTGCGTTCAAATTTTTATACGTTTTCTTTAAATGTTTTTTTCAACATTTATGTCACTTTATATAATAGTATATGTCAAATATATGGTAGTAGGTATATGTCTTTTTTTCTTATTTTCATCTTCATACTTTATCCCTAGCGGGGTAGTTAGAAAAAACGGAGCGCTAAGCGTTACGGTCAAGTAAATGTATTATCAGGATTTATTTATTGATTTAACGTGTTTTTAATAGACTATAATGAAATATATTCGTTTCCTACACTTCTACTGCATAAAAACTTTAAGCATGCCCAATTTTATACGCCTCCTGCATAGTTTTTGTAAAAAATAAAAGAAATTATATATTTTTTTTTTTTATTTTTTTTAGCTTCACGCTGTATCCCGCACACAGCAGGGTAGGCAGAGGGAACCTAGTGTTAAGACACTCCGTTCCCCACTTTCCGCCGAATTCGGAGGCTTGCGTGTTAAGTGGCGGAACTTAACGCCGCGCTTTACCTCGACACCAGAGCGAAGAAAATGGAAATATAATTTCCACTCCTCGAGTGGGAATCGAACCCACAACCAGTCGTTTACAGTCACACTCTTATGCCCCTGGGCCACGACTGGCCACAAGAAATTACATAAAATTAATATTTTTTGTACTATTATTGAATCCTCATAATTATTTATGAGAATTAATTTAGTAATAATAATAATATAATTACTTTATTATCATAAACGTTAGAAACTACGCGGAAGATATCGTCTCTATTCTGTTCAAGTTTTGCTTTATTTATTAGAATAAACGACTGTTGTATTACATTTATTTAGAGAAATTTATAGAAGTAGTAAAGAGCTAATTAATAATCCGGGAACAGCCAATTTTGTTTGAGAACAACGTTGAACTCTAAAACTTGTCAAAATATTGCTCTTAAAATTAAGAGAAAATGTTGAACGTTTTTAACTAAAGCCAAAGACAAAGGACTTTGAAAAAGCTAGGTTTTAACACAATATAAGGAAATATTATTATAGTACTTTTAGGGACTTCTTTATAGACAAGATATTAAATTAATTATTGTACCTTATCTTTTTTTTTACATAGCTTCACGCTGTATCCCGCACAGGGATAGGGTAGGCAGAAGCAACCTAGTGTAAAGACACTCCGTTCCCCACATTCCGCCAAATTCGGAGGCATAGCGTGTTAAGTGACGGAACTTAACGCTGCTCTTTGCCTCGGATACTAGAGCGAAGGAAATGGAAATATTAAATATTTCCACTCCTCGAGTGGGAATCGAACCCGCAACCAGTCGTTTACAGTCACACGTTTATGCCACTGCGCCACGACTGCCCCCCATTACCTTATTAAAATCAATACCTTATGAAAATAATATGTTGTCATTGCAAAGTTACGTCGATCAGAAAAATTATATCTGTCAAAAAGATCAAGCTATCTTGTACAGGATATAATATCGTTAAAATCCTCTAGAAATTTTTAGTAATTATTTTAATATATAGGTAAGAGAATATCTACCATGTACGTACGTATTTAAAATAATTCTTGTGTTTCTAAATGTCAAATAACATAAAAATTGAGCATTTAAATATGACTGCTCATTATATGAAGTCAATATTTGAATATGAATTACTTATGCATACATTAGATACATTTGACATTTTTTCCTTAAAAATTCAAGGCGAGGTTTGGGAATTGTATGTTAATAAGACAGAATATGGTTACCATCAATTTCCTTATATTAAAGCAAAATAATTTATATACCATATGAAAAACCAAAATGGCTTATAAGTTTGATATATTGTATAACGATACTGACGACTCGCGTAATTTTTCATACAAATTTTCATCTCCTAATTCAGTCTATATTAGATAGTCTATATTTGGCCTCGCGTCTTCAACTATCATTTCGCATATTGTTCAAGTTGGACCGGTCAATTAGTCTGGAAAGCATAACAAACTGACATACTTTCGCATTTATATAATTATAGTATGGATTCTCCATACGGTATGGATATATTTTGTAGATAGGATATCAAAACACTCTGTTTTCCATTATCGACCTTATTCAAATCATTGTATGTTTAGTAACGGAGTTAAACGCCACACTAACAATAATTTCATTGGAGAAAAAAAAAATAGTTAAATTACATAAAAAAAAAAACGTTTATTTTCACCTAAATTTACAAGTGGAATAAGGCATTATAAACGCAAAAGGTTGCTCAAACATTACCCAATACCCTCAAATCCCTATAATTTGATATTCATAGACAATAACTTGTTCCTGAATGCGTACAGATTGATTAATTGAACGATTGATTATACAGAATTTCGCTAAAATCAAATTTTGGATTACATATCAATGTATATTAGCAATGAATCCTTTATATTCGAGAAATAACCCAGCTAATATAATATATTATAAGTTTTCGTTCAGTATTTCATCGTGTCTTAAGGTAAGGCCTCGAGCGGCACGTTCAATGGCCTTATTTGGCAACACACGCCACATTATTATTAGGAAGGTTAACCCTTCAGAACTGACAAGCGATGGATTTATCCGCAAATGCCGATTGCAATTTGAACTTCAAAATTAGAGATACGTAGAAGTATAAATTAAACAGTATTTAACAAGAAGGTGTAGTGTATATACCACACTTTTTAATATATAATTGTATATAGTGAGTATATAAATAGATACATATAACAGCGGTTACATCCTTGTTTTTACCGGAAATAAAACCCGCACTTAACACTATTTAATCACAGACTAACCCCATTATATTAATTTATTTTCTTATAATTTAATATAAATATAGTAACTACAAGCGAATCAATATATAGTAATAAGTACATTCTTTTATAAAAATCTTAGATCGACGTATTTAATCAATTATGTAGTGAAAATGTAGAGAAATCGTTCAATAATATATTTATAATAATATATTTTTAATATTATTATATAAATAGCTACTACAACAACATCCTCCTTCTGATCATAGTCGTAGAACAAAACAATTATTTTACAGTTAGAAATCAATGTAAGTAGCAATGGTTCGTATCAATGTAAATAGCAGTAATAGCAATGTAAAAACCAATTTATTATTGTTAAAAGTAATGGAAAACATATTATCTAGTATATAAGTTTTACTTTATCATCATAATATGAAGAAAACGAAACGTTTGCAATGAAGAAATTACAACACAATAGGAAATAAAAACTTTCCTTACCTCATTAAATAGGGTTTCCTTTCATTATAAAAAAAGGCATTGTAATTATTGAAAAATGAATGCTAACAAGTTACTTTAGTTATTGTAAAAAGCATCAAAGCAATGGATCCAATAAAAACCTTCCATAGGCACGGTGTAAACTTCCCATCATTGTCAAGCGAGAGTACCAATCTATGGTAACGCATGGGTTACTTTACTTTAAATTACGAAAATGGCCCATACATATTCACATTCTTGTATCATGTTATTGTTTAAATTGCTCGTGACTTCGTGTCGACACATCGCGTGGGCAATAGCTCAATTATATCCATGTAAAAACAGTTTGAAAGTAACAGTGGTGTATCGAGCTCCGTAGCGGAAATAAAACCGTCGAGGCCATTGCGCGGAACGCGACATGAGATCGACAAAATCGGACATGGAACAGAACGGAAGGAGAAAATCTCACAATGAATCGAACAAAATTGCAACACACGACACTATTTACGGGCACAGAATAAAATTAAAAAGAACGAAACTGACCGCATGTGAAGAAGTCAACCATGTCACTCCATTCGAGTAGCATTGTTGTGACTGAAGTGGTCGCACGGTTTGGGGCTCCGTTGCATGTGCTATCTAACATCTATGTCATCACCGCATCTGCGAGTGTGCGAAAGTGGCTACGTATCGTACTCGAGTGCAAGTTCATATTAATTTATAGTAGTAATAGCCCAATTTAGGGAATTCGCTCTAGGAAGACAAATTGCCAACTATTAAACTTAGTAATTGCTGTTATTAGAAATATTAAAGTTAATTGTATAGTATTTAATCAATTATAGCCGTCCGGTTTTAATATGCAGACGGAAGTAAATTGCTAAGTCAAATGTCAATTTAGCATAGCAATGGTGCGATTAAGGAACTAATATCAAATTACTAATGGTCTTCTTCATCAGGCGAAAGGTCAATGTCTCTACTTTCAAGATAATCGTTCATTTCGTAACGCGCAACATAATATCGTCAAAACACTCCCACACTGCGATTTTGCTACCCACTTACGGCTTATATAACTGAGTCTCATGATATCATGCCTTAAATACAATGAAAGACCCACTTGTGCTATTGTATTTTGCAAATTGCATTTTATCAAATAATTGCTTGTTACCGTGAAGTAGTGGATTTTAAATCTTATTCGTGAGTGGCAGTAAGTGGTCAGGTCATAAGTTTTGAAGCGAAGTTAAATAGATTTCAGAATGTAGGAATGAAAAGTTATTTTAAGTAGTAAGAAGAATTTTACTGTGCTGTAAGATATGTACATCACTAATGAGAGCTGACTTGTTAATCTAAAATTAATTTGAAAATTTCGTTTCGCTCCCAAACTTTAAGATATGTTTGCATATATTAATATTATTTCATGTAAGTTTATAATTGTAACGACTGATAACTAAATAAAAAATGTTTTCTAAAATATGTCATCGTTACGCGATCAGGAAGTTGCTTATTAACGTTTATCAATAGCCTCATTGACAAGTAAAATTCGTGTTGAATTAAGAAAGTGTATCATCTTATTCAAAAGTATGCCCTCACGGTTATGTGTTTATTAATATTTATTTTAATATTTTATTGTATTCTCATGCAATATTATATAAAAAAAATCTTATTTATAAAAATGCTAATAAAATGTTTAAAAACTTCGACAGAGAGCCATAGGCAAATATAGGTATTATTTTTTTAATTATTCCAGGACGTGCCTTGCTGGCTTCCGGCGGCGGGGTTCACGGAAGACTGGGGTTTCCATAGGCTTAAATAATGGCGATTGAGGAGGGCATACGGACGGCCTACGTCTGCTAGTCCAGAGTACCACTTAACCGCGTCCGAGTCCCCAATCGGGGGGTAAAGAATTTCCGCACGTTAAAAATTACATCAAATAATGTTTAAAGCAAAAAGCGGAAGAATGCTTTTGTAACTAAGAAAGAGTACCTAATTAGATACTGGATACAGTCATCAAAGTAAACAGAACTTCACAATTCACTGTTCAGATATTTTATTAAATAATATTTATTTAATAAGATATTCTACATTGTCCTCATTTATTTACAAAGATATGAATATTTTTAAGTTCCGCCACTTAACATGCGATGCCTCCGAATTCGGCGGAAAGTGGGGAACGGAGTGTCTTAACACTAGGTTCCCTCTGCCTACCCTGCTGAGTGCGGGATACAGCGTGAAGTTTACAAAGATATGAATATTTTTGCATCTAACATCATTTTCTAGTAATTGCAAACTACTGGATACTCAACTGTTTTAAATATTTATAGGCTATAACTGTATTCAAAACAGTTATTGGAACAGTATCCACTTTTTATAATTTTGCCTTGTTTTGCTATGCACCTATGTCTTGCTCTATGTGTTTTTATATAATTCCTTGAACTTGAAAATAGCAAAAAATTATATTTGAAGGACAATATAATTAACAGTTTCAATATACCTATGTATTATATGTTCCAACTTCTAAGTCTTTAACGGCTACATGTGGTATATGTTATTGAATCGGTACACATCATCAGATATTTGGCGGACTATCATGGTCGCGAAACGGTTAGAGAACGAATCTCCTAAGCTAGCGTAGCAGCGGAGGGAAATTGTATTCTTAACTCGTCCGACAGGCCTATTTGTAAATATTGAATATAAGTCATTAAATAAAGTTGTAAATACACTGCATTCCTTAGTTACCACTGTCTATCAAAAATGTCTATTAAATAACAGACTCACATACAGGTTATTATAAAAAAAAGCAGAATACAACGCAAAACTACGAAAAAAAAACAGTTGATAAACCAGTGAAATTAAACTAGGCAATAATGCATTAAGTGATAATCGCAATTTATAACGAATTTAAAGTTCGCAGCGCATAATTCGCTAATGTTGTGCAATTATATAATTGTATACAATTAAATGGACGAATTAAATTTTCCGATACTCGAATGAACAGTTATGTAATAAATTGAGGTTTATTTACATTAACTGCATCCAATGTTGACAGTGAATTTTATACATGCGAATGGTTGTGGAATCGATGTCCACTCGGGGGCATTAATATATTTAAATTATTTCTATATCCCCGTTCTGGTGAGACAAAGCGCCGCCTAATACAACCGCCTTATACCGACAAAGTTGAGTTCCGCCATTCAAGTCTAGATTTTGGGCGGAAAGTGCAGAATGTAGTGTATTGTCTCTAGGATCACTCTAAGTACCCAGATAAAAGTTATAAGTTATAAAATATGAACAAATTCTAGCTACAGTATTTATAAACAACATGAACTGAATTGCCAAGTACAAATGAATAATTAAGATTTTGACGTAAAACACGCTAATAACAAGTAAAGAATAAGCTTAATTTCATAGCGATTGTATTTTGATCCTTTAAAAGTGAAATAGGATATCATAAATAGCATGCTCTAATACTCTTGAATATTTTAAGCAGTTCTTAAACAGGTATTTCGTTTTAGTACGTTAATCTGTATAGTATTGTAGTACATATTTATTTATTTAATACTATCGGCTCGCTCGCGGCCTCGCCTCACGAACTACATAACGTTTCGTTATATTGCAACCCTCGGGGGTGGATTTTTGAAAAGTAAAGTGCTAACCTATGCCTTACCTTGGAATATCAACTACATTTATTCCAAAATTCACTACAATCGGTCAAGCAGTGTAGGTTTTTCATACAAACTTTCATCCCCTATTTCGACCCTTTAGAGAATGATTTTTGAAAAAATAAGTAGCCTATATGTGTCACGGTAATTTTTACTTCTTTCATTTTAAATTTCATCTCAATCCGATCGGTACATTAGCCGTGAAAGCGTGACAGACAAACAAACAGACATTCGCATTTATAATATAAGTATGGAAGTATGGATTATTGGAGCTTGTTACGTGAACTGGTTTATATACATTTCAAGAGTTTAAGCATATATCAAGTGCTTAGAAACAATAATATTAATATTAAATATTATATAAGAAACTAATCTGATGCAGACTAAATATCGTTAAGATAGTAAAATCATGAGAACGGACCGATAAAAGTAATGTTTTTTGAATACTCAGACGTCTACTTGTTCTTTTGAATTGACGTATTCATTTGAATAATCTATCAAACTAAAAAAAAATGAATGAAAAAGCGTGGCGTTATGATCTGCCACTCAAAACGGAGAGTCCCGGATCAGGACGGAAAGTAGAAAACGAAGTGTCTCTGCACACTACATTCTCCGTGCCTATTTTGCAGGAAAATATAGAAAAAATCTGAAAAATATAAATGCCTTTTAAGTATATCTGAAAGTCATCTAGTTACCTTCTTTCTTTTCCGATTCTCACAATTGCCTACGTAAATTAAAATTCCTATATCGTTTAAACAGAAATAAGAACACAATGTCTAAATCAAGAGTATGTTTTATCATGTAATTTGCAATATTCAATGGGAAGTGGTGGGTACAAACGTTTCCCACGCCGTTGCGCGGTGAAAAGCCTGTTTCTTGTTCGACTGCACACTGCAGATTTTACTTTTAATTTCTTTTTAACTCCTATACTTATAACACTCTTTGTTTTCAATTAAGTTGTTACTTTAAAAGAATAGAAATCAAATTCTAATTTGAAATTTTAGTTTGGTCACGTGACTTGTTAATACTTAATAGGATAAAATATGCGACGTGTCGGAAGTACGACTCTGTATTATAATTAATTTTAATTCTATGGAATTGTGTAACATTATTATGTTCATTTAAATTTATGTGATGTAAAACTAATATAAGTTGTATGTAAATATGATTGTTACTTTAAAATATACCTTTCTTTAAGCTTAGAAAACTATTTGCATAGTTCCCCTTGTCGGAATATATTTTTAAAATATGTCTAATTAGGAACTATTCTCTTGAATTGAGATTTTGATCTATTTGAATTTCAAAAATATTTTATTCAATCATTTTTCTAAATCAGTTGCAACAATTTCAACTCAATATCGACTGAGGGAGATCTTAGGAGAAACTTTTATTCGATTATATTTAAACTTGGATTCTGGCCGTGAGTGTTTCTCACAATACGTTAATAGTATGATAATTTTGTCCTTAAATGTTTACGTTATTATTATTATTATTACAAAACAATAAAATATTGTGTAAAAACCCGTTTGTCCACGCATTTTATTGCATTGTCACCATAAATATCTTAAAATTGAGGAAATTACATATATTATGAAATTATGAAACAGCAGTTAACTGTTTTATACTCCAGTTAACGTGCTTAACAACATTTATTAAGTAATGATTTTATTGACACTCAAATTGCCAGTTGACGTGTCTCTTTATAATAAGAACATTGTTTCTTATCTTAATGGACTCATTTACTGTCGCAATCTTATAATTAATAATAAAAATTACTTTAAGAAAACTAATTATTGGCAAAAAATATACATTTTAAATTTCTATACAGAAAATACTAATGGAAAATTGATAAATAATTGATAAGACTTAATTCTTTTTGTTTAAACGTTGCGTGTTCGTAAAGATGCAATCTTGTATAACATTTTTATTGAACACAAAAACTTGTTTGAAAAACGAAACAGTACCTATGCACTCTATTGTTGTAATAATTATCTTTTTACAACTACAGTAATGTTTCAAAAATAGAACAAGCCTAAACTATTATTCAAGGTTTACAACTAGTTAATTATACATAGAGTTAGTTATATATATAAATATTTATGTCTATATGTACGTAATATTATGATTACAAAAGTCTGTCTGTCTATTACGCTTTCACGGCTAATCTACCGAACCGATTTGGATGTCATTCAGAGTGAAAATCGTTGAATATTCAGGGTTGCTGGCTGTGTTTCTTTTAAATCTACCCCTTAATGAATGAATAGGATGAAAGTTCGTACAAAAATCAATGTTTTATCATAAAAGTTGTTAATAACCGAGCATTAAGGGTAATAGACTACTTTATTTTTAAAAAAACTCACGCCAAAGGGTTGCAATGTAACCAAATAGCTAATAAACCGGATCGCTAGTACTTAAATAAATTGTAAAATATTGAAAGACAAGATAACTGATAAAAATCAAATCAATATTCTACGGTTTTTCCATTCATGCTTGTCGTAGCTGTAACGAAGATTAGATTCGTTGCATTAGATTTTTTTTTACTGAAAAAGAAAATTAAGTGTTTTACCTAACACCGTACAGTTTGGACTATCTTTAAAGCGTTCGACATTGGGATCATCATACAATCGAGGACTTAATAAATATTAGTAGGTACTCACACATTTTTTATTAAATAAAATAAAAAATAAAAATAAAAAGCTTAAAAAAATAATAATAAATTGCAAAGTCAATTATATATTCACGATATACTATAAAATGAATTTTATGTGACTAGTTTATATTGTAGTGCTTTTGTACAGGTTAACAAATTTAACTGTCTCTAACAGATAACAGCGACAAAGTCAAAGTGGCAGTACAGAACAAAGGGATTAATGTGCATTCGGTTACTTAATAGGTGACTACGAGAGCTATAACTTTAACTGCGAGACCAATAATAATAAATATTGGTATGGATTTAGTATTAGTATTCTGTTGGGAATATTGAGATTTTCATGACGTATAGGTGACAAAATAATTTAAGCATAAAGATAGGAAGATAGGCTCTATCCTATACCTGCGTCCATAAAAAAATAACTAAAACTAAAATTAAATTTAACGGTATACATTATATGTTCAAGACAATTCAATTTTATTTATTTGTATTGATATGTCACCAACAATCACCCAGCAAGAAAGGCGAAATAAATCAATCGAATATTAATCGAATGGATCAAGGAAGTATATATAAATATGTATGGAATCGGTAAGTAATTTGCTAGATTTGTACGCAAACTGTCTTGTGAGAACTTTCAAACATAAAGTTATAAAATCGACTTTTTAAAAAATAATTTATAATCAATAATTAACATTCTTTTCTCACAATAAAATTGTATATCAGTAAGCTTTCAAAGTTTAAACTCTTTATCCCGTAGGTATGATAACATTAAATATATGAAGAAAAAATTTGGATACGAAAATCCTGAGGAAATAATAGTATAAAATTGATCACGGCTTAAGTTTCAGTAAAAAAAAGTACAGAAAGACATATGTTTTATAATAAATAATTTACATAAAGTTACGTTACGCTACGTTGACGTAAACGTTGCTAAGGCAACGCGTATATAACGCTCAATATATGCGTCACGGGGACAATACTATTTATAATAACGTTATCCTGTCTTAGCTATGAATAATATATTCCAATCCTAATAAATTAAAAAGTCTAGTTTCTAAAAACTTACAATTTTCTACAGATTTGTTGCTTCACGCTGTATCCCGCACACAGCAGGGTAGGCAGAGGGAACCTAGTGTTAAGACACTCCGTTCCCCACTTTCCGCCGAATTCGGAGGCTTGCGTGTTAAGTGGCGGAACTTAGCTACGCGCTTTACCTCGACTCCAGAACAAAGAAAATGGAAATATAATTTCCACTCCTCGAACCCACAACCAGTCGTTTACAGTCACACGCTTGTGCCACTGGGCCACGACTGGCCACTTTGTTGCTTTTTTATAAAAAAACTTATATAAAAAAGGTGAACGAAATCGGTAAAAATATGAAATTATGGCGTGACCAAGGGAAATAGGAATTCATTTTTAAATATTAATTTAAATGAGCTAGAGTTAACAAAGTGGTACATATATAATTTTGATTGTTTATATGTAACACTAATTACCGATACGGGCTATAAAGTTCTGTAATTCACGTCAATCGTACGTATTACGGCACTCTAGGCACTACTATTCTACTTACATTTGTTAAGAATGAATATTTATGATAATTTATGTAATATTTTGTAGAAATAATTTTATAAAACGCCTACAAATAAATGGAGTAATTTAGCATAATATTTAGTGTTATTATGTAGACTTCAGTGATAGTTCACTCAGAGTCTTGTTCTAAATCAATGAAGTTAATTATGGACTCGATATCGCTTTCAATAACTTGTTACGATAAACCAAATCAATTTATAGATACAATTCAACCGCCATGAATCAGCTATATTAATTATTTATTGAATATACCAATTTACGTAACGCAACGAGCGATACGGGCAGTGTCCTAATTGTGACGTTGTCTAGTTTGATACCGTTCGAGCATTAAGACTGAATCAATGCGGTACACCGTTATCGAAAATAATAAATTAGGTTCAAAAACAATGTAAATACAATATACGTACTTAAGTAGGCCGATGGAGATAAAGGTATCTGCTTCCTGTCCTTTGGCGGAGTGCTGTAGACAAACGCTTGATTGACGCAGCCACGTGGTTGAGTTTCGCATGTCATATCGCTCTCGGAGCCTCTTCGCGTTCGCCGACGTGTGCCTATATCTGTTATCAGCTTGGCACTTTCGGATTTACCCATACCCTTTAACTTCCTCTTCATTTTGTCTTTCTCCGGCGAATTAATATGCAAGATCGCCGCAGCTTTTGGTGGTATCTTTTCAGGTACCAGTAATTCTTTAGCAGATATACTTTTTGTCTTTTTGTTAAATAAATCACTAAACTTAGTCTTTTCAATTCTTCTATGCCTTTGCGGCTTCAGCGTGAGATCAATATCCCCACTTTTTCTCCTTATTTTAACCGGTTCTGGCTTTCGTTTAGCCATGTTGGGTGTTTTTGGTTTATACGTGCCGTCAATTCCCGTATATGCTACAGTGAAGTCTTTCTCGGCGTTAAAGATCTGCTTGACAACGACGTTGTCGCGCTTAATTGCTTCTATATCGTCAGACGTGTCCTCGTCCTTCGTGGATCTCCAGCGGTTGCCTATCAGTCGTAGGGAAGCGCGGACGGATCGGGACCTGCGTAGCCCTCCTTGCTCCTTCTTGAACTTGTCGAGGAGGGTCTCCATAGCCCTGCTAGGGGTGAAGGGGCGCGCGGGGCGCTGGGCATTGCACGTTACAATCGACTACGCGCACGCTATTCAGTCGAATGATAGTTACGTGAGTCGTTTTCTTTCCGACGTTCACTCGTAGTGGCGTCGGCCCGTAGAATGCTGGCAACAATAATCTATGTTCTGGTAGGGCTCGATACGACCCCAGACATCTCAGGCCCGGTCTTTACCTACAACGGACGCGAGAGTGATTGTGACAATGTGATCTCATTTGCACAATCTTTTGATTTGATAAGATAGGATAGCTATGCCTGATACGGCTATTTGAAATGTACGCATGTCAGCACGACTGAGATTTGTTTATCGTGACGCAGATTTAATGAGCATAAATAGGTGTTATACACTAAATGTTACGTCGATTTTAAATAATGCATTGGCCTCGTGATTTTCTTGTGCAGAGTACTACGTGTTAGTTGTATTGCGACGTGATTTATGACGAAGTTAACACGACATGAATACAACTGTGGTCAAAATTTATTGCGAAACTAACCTTCTGTATATAATTTTCAGTGGATTCTTATATAATATTTAGCGTACATCATATATTTTTTACATAACCACTTATATTTAAAAATGTTAAATTTTTTTCAATAGTTGATAGGGACAGAGTTTGATAAAAAATATAAAATAAAAGTCATTTTTAAAAGCAAATACACTAATGAGGCTTAAGTTACCGGTTTGAAAACTTTTTCACGATAAGGGCCGCTGTTATTAAAAGTCATAAAGAAATTTATAAGATCAGAGTTTTATAAGACTTTAACCATAGCCTATTTTTTGAAGAATAAGTATTACTTTTATGAAAGACCGATAAAAAGATTTTGGTTAAAAATTAAAAGCATATTACGTCATTCTATCGTTAAAAATAGGAAAATGCCACTCATTTGGTATTTAATAACATATTGACACTGATCATGACATAAAGGTGTAAGATAATGTTAGTAATACTTTACTCTTGTCAAATTTATTCATATCTGTAATATCTTTGGGAATGTTTTATAAAATTATATATTTTTTTTTTAGCTTTACGCTGTATCCCACACACAGCAGGGTAGGCAGAGGGAACCTAGTATTAAGATACTCCGTTCCACACTTTCCGCCGAATCGGAGGCATTGCGTGTTAAGTGGCGGAACTTAAGGCCGCGCTTTACCTCGACACCGGAGCGAAGAAAATGGAAATATTAAATATTTCCACTCCTCGAGTGGGAATCGAACCCACAACCAGTCGTTTACAGTCACACGCTTGTGCCACTGGGCCACGACTGGACACATGATAAAATTATCGACGCATATATCATTTATTTATTTTAATTATAAATTAGTAATCCCTCAATTTTGTTTGCGTGGACTTAATGACCCTTTCTACCCGAAATACCCGTCACGCCGAACTACTTTTCTTAAAGTGTAATTTACTTATATCTTATATAGTAGTATAGCTGGTCTATTATGTTTTTACATTAAGTGTTCCACTCTTCATAACCAATTATAACCTAAGACTTGCTTAAATTTAAATGCTGAAACAAAAAAAGGTTTTCATTCAAATGTATCCAGTACGTACTTCTAAAGACGTGCGCGTATAATCGTCTACTTTTACTATTTATCGTATATTTAATATAAGTATATTGAGCATATAAAAAGCTTTTGATTTTTATGTAAATGATTAAATATATTATTAAATAATTAAATATAATATACGCTAATAGTATAGCGTTATTCAAAATTTTTACTTTTACCTCTATTTCATATAGGTACTAATCAAAGTAAGTCAGGACAAAACGTCACGTCGCAAACTAAAGTCAAGCCAAGTTTTGTAAAAAAATATAAAAGTAGTGATTCACAAAGCTAACTCGAACACAAAGTTAGTAATCCCTAGACAAGACAAAACTATGTAACTTAACATTTATTTTGTATTTATTGTTAGCAAAAGTTTTGTGAAGAAGAAAAAGAAAAAAATAACTGGTAGTAATTTTGAATTTTAGAAGAAATATTTATTAAAAAAGCTTAGCATTTTAAAAAAATATTAATGCTTATGTATATTTTTATTGATTTAAAAAAAATATTAAAAAATTGTTATTAATTATAAGGGGCCAGCCGTCGCGCAGTGGCACAGACGTGTGACGTTTAAACGACTGGTTGTGGGTTCGATTTCCACACCAGGAGTGGAAATATATAAAATTTCCATTTTCTTCTCTCTGGTACCGAGGAAAAGCGTGGCGTTAAGCTCCACCACTTAACATGCAATGCCTCCAAAATTCGGCGGAAAGTGGGGAACGGAGTGTCTTAGCACTAGGTTCCCTCTGTCTACCTTGCTATGTGCGGGATACAGCGTGAAGTTAAAAAAAAATCTAATTACAAAACATAAAAAATCAATTATATTTAATTAACTACGTCTTTTAATCAACTAAACATGTAAAATAATCACAAAGCATGTTGCCTGAGTTAGTTCTTTGAAAATTTAAATACAATATGATAAAATTATAACTATAGCAAAAAACCTAGAAGTCTCATATCGTCTTTCTCTCACAACACTTTCGTTTATTTCAACTTATGTTATAAAAAATTTGAAATTGTATTATTCAATCCCCTTAGATCCCGACGCAAAGTTGCCGAGCAGGTAGCAGGTGCATTATACATCCCTCAATTTAAGGGTAGCTTGGGCCTTTTAAAGAATTCAAAGGTTTTAAAAATCACTTTTTTTATACTTTCAATAACTGTATGTATATAACGTCTCACAGTAAAATTTAGTAAGTATTAGTAAAATGTAGACTACAATTTAAATTCTAAGAAAAACAACACTTAGTTAGATTTAAAAACAATAGATATAATTATCGATAAGCTTCCTGGCGGTACGTTGTAGTTATTTTCCGAGAGAGCCAACAAAAACCAAATTGTGCACTAGTTATGGCAAGAAACTGGATGAGGCGGCCCTTGCCCTCGGGAAGCTAGAAAGATACTTATGTCCATATGTGGAAGCTTTTAAGGCAGCTCATACGAGTATAATGACGTTTTGTACTTTAAAAACAATTGAATTAAGAAATTGAACATTAATCATATATTTTAGTACCTTTTATATTTAAATTCTGTTTGTTAATGCTTCCTTTTTCCTTTTATATTTCTATTGTAATTTATTGTGTTGTAATGTAGTAATGTAGAATATTTTTTTGGTTGAGTTTTTATTTTTGTATTGTATCTTATATTTTATTGGTTCATGTTTTTGTTTTACTAACATAGTTCTTAAGTAATTCTCTTATACTAAACAACTATGAGCCTATGTTCCTTGACAATAAATATTTTTATTTTATTATATTTAAAGGAATAGCAGAAACATAAAAAAAATATCCTAAAAATTTTCCACGGATAAGTTATTGAAATATACAAATTATAAACAGGTTTCACGCATTTTCCCACATAGTAAAGAGAGAGAGAAAACCTAGTGCCAAGACACTCCGTTCTCCACCATAATTAAGTTCTTATTATAGATATCGCTATTGTATTTAAAAAATAACATAAGCCACTAGTCAATTAATATAAGTGTTAATTACGTCTGGACTGTACAGCTAGTTTGATGGTCGCAAGATATTTTTTACATGGCGGTAACTCACGCGATCGTGACGTTACGTAGAAAAATTAATCAAAACTATTTTTCCCCTATTATAGAAGCAATTGCACAAGACTGTTTTAGTTAGTCGGCGCTTTATTGTGAAATAGTTATATTTAATTATAAATCAGAAAAAAAGGATAATATTACTAAGTATTTTTATTTTAATAAATAGTATATTTATTCAATATTATCAAGAAAGTGTATATCTTGACATTTGTTTAAGAAAGGCTCTAAGACCTAACGTATTCGTAAAATTTGTAAGCTTTCAGTCTAGATAAATTAAGTAACCTTATTTCAGAGGTTAGCTTCAAGCTTTTTCAGGCATTGCAAGGTAGTCAGAGAAATCTTTGTGTCAAAGATACTTTCATTCTCCACTTTCTTCCCGGAATCGACATATTAGAGTATTAAGTGGCGGAGCTTAAGGTCACGTTTTTTCTTAGCCATCATGAAGTGAAGAAATGAAAATAATATACAATCATTCCTCCGAGTGAGAATCGAACCCACACTCATCGCGTCTGCAGTCAAATGGATTATAATTAAAAAAAAAAAATAGCTTCATGCTATATCCCGCACACAGCAGGGTAGGCAGAGGGAACCTAGTGTTAAGACACTCCGTTCCCCACTTTCCGCCGAATTCGGAGGCTTGCGTGTTAAGTGGCGGAACTTAACGCCGCGCTTTACCTCGACACCAGAGCGAAGAAAATGGAAATATAATTTCCACTCCTCGAGTGGGAATCGAACCCACAACCAGTCGTTTACAGTCACACTCTTGTGCCACTGGGCCACGACTGGCCAAATGGATTATATGAAAATATTTATTATATAAATTGCCTCATATGCACTGTAAAATAAATTAACAGTGGTCCAGTCCAGAGTATATTAATACGGTTGACCCTGAACTATATTAGATCGCATGTCGCCTGAAAGCTATAAGCCTCTAGGGCCTTTAATTTTATGTAGAAACTTTTTATGCAAATTAACTATTGTGTGTCGGTATTGTAATAAAAGTTTATACGAATATATAAATATATTTGTATAATATTTAGAGTAATATAACTTATTTTATAAATCACATTTTATCAAACGTTTTTTGTTAATATTGAAGGAGGGTGTAATAAAATATGACGCTTCTTATCTTGCCACCTATAAAATAATTAAAAAATATTAGGGAAAAAATGACTAGGGGGCAGTAGTATATATCAATTCAAATAAAAATCTATATCACGAATGAATACGACTACGAATCCTATCAAATCTAGTACTAAATTTAATAAATACCTATTAGCTGATACACAATAAGGCCAATGCATTAAATAATACAAATATTCCTTTATATAAATAGCATTATAATAATATATATTAGCATGTTTTTTCCTGTTTAGAACAATATTATGTCTACGTAATGCTATATTGTTAGAAAGTTCGCGGTAATCTAAGCGTTTCCTTTGAGGCCACAACCAAAACCGAAGGTGATCAAAGACCGGGCTCCGAGGTCTGTCGTTTCAAAATCATTACAACAGGGTCATATCAATCACGTCTTACTAATAATGCCTCTTGTTACTTAAAATTTATGAAGAGAAATATTAAAACATAACAATTAATAGTTTTTACCATATTTATGGCTCAAAATAGCATGTACTATTTTGAATATTACACAACTGTTAAGAGAAAGTAATAGAAAATTGTCACACTTTTTTTGGAACCGCAGCGAGATTTTAAATATATTCAAAAAAGATATTATGTAAAAGAATATTTACCATGTTTGTTTACAATATAGAAATTATAAATAATAGATACATTTTCTAATATTGATAACAAATAAAGAAACAGATACAATCCAACGATTTGATTTTTTGTTTTACAAATCAACTGTCAACATAACCACACTTTCACTAAAATAATAATTCATCCAAGCACAACATATAGAATGACACATTATTATAATATTAATAATTTAATGTTAAAAAATCACAAGAATTAAGTTAAGTTCATAGATTAAAATCAATATTTAATTCATAACAACACAAATACACCGAACATTCAAAACATTGTAACGTACTCCGCACGTATAAACAACTGCTTTGACGTGAAGTTGGCAACGGTTACATGGATACCAACCGTATCCATGACAGTTTTACCAACATGGCGGCCAATATGGCCGGTCAGTCAACCTTTGTAACCGCATAGTAATGAATGAGTCTGGTTAGCCGACGAACCTGTTTGATTGATGCAATGACTTGCGCAATTTATGTATTAAGACAGGATGCTAATATGGTCATGTTTATAGATTCAAGGTTTATAAAAGTGACCCTTCGTAAGGTTTTTGCTTGTTTTATTTATTACAGAAAATAAAATCATAGCCATTTTATATATTTTTAAAGTAATGTCTAGTAATTTCGATTTTTTTATATGTAGTCCTAATTAATGGGATTTTTCTGATATAATGCCTCGGTACTGTATAGAAAATCATTATGTAAAGTGGGAGATTGGTTGGTTAAACAACTATTTCTTGAACACATTGAACTATTTTTGAATTGTATCAGAATATCAGAGACCTTTATTATTAGTGACATTTATTATTGTTATTTAGGATAATGATAATAAATGCTAGCATTAGCATATAAAATCAATCTCTACCTTATTTATGATAATACAAAGTGCAATATTTTATATAAATTAACTCTAAATTCTAAACTTATGCAATATTTAAATAAGCTATAGTGAAATTAACAGACTGTGGTGATATTTATTGAAAGCCTTGAGAAGTTCAATTTATTTCCACGAATTGTTATTTTTAATATTTTATTTTCGTTTCCACTGATTTTATAAATAATATAAAAAATAAATAAAGACCGACATGGCGCAGATGCACAGCCTCTGAGTGTACATGATGGTTGGCGGTTCGATTTCCACTTAGGAAATGGATTATATTTAAATTTTCATTTCTTCGCTATGCTACCCAACCCAAAGCGCGGCGATCGATACGCAATACCTCCAGAATTCGGTGAATGAGGAGAATGTAAATTAATTATACATATTTATGTTACAACTGATGGTTAACTGCTGTATAGGTATATAGATAAGTTCTTCATAATGAATCAGACACAATACGTTGTTACAAAAGAGAAAGTCGACGAGAAAACATCTAAAAACATTATGTGATATAAATACTGTAATTATAATGACACAATATAATTACCACGAATATTAAGTTATGTATATTTAATATTCTATAATTCTCTTATTTATCTTAACAAAGAAAACATATGCTTATGACGGATGACATAAAGTAAATATAAAAAAATATAGATTTAAGCAGACGTTTACATCTTTTCCCGAATATAGTAGGACAAGAGACTTTGGAGCTTCGTAAACTGATCTAGTTTAACTTTTTATTTCCGAACGTTTCGATTGTTGGGAGAAAATTTTCTGCTTATGTAAATTCATCCCTAGACTCCACAATAAATAAGTCTACATGCCAGACAATAGCGTTCTACGCTCAGTAGTTTAGGCTTTGTCGTCTGTCAGTCAGTCAGTAACGGAAAATATATAAAAGAGGAGTCTTATAGCAACAAAGATTACCCTTCAACTAATAACTATGCATTTATTATGGCGGCTTAGAACAGATTATTAAAACGAATATCACGTTACTTCTACTGCACAGTTTTGTTTGTATAAGTTTACTTGATGAGTTTGTTAAAATAGTCCCTTTTGTTTAAGAATTGTAATTTATTAACTGAATGAATGTAGACACTAAGAATATGTAGAAGCACCTAGTGTCAAGACACTCCGTTTTACACATTCTGCTCGAGTTCTAGACATTGCCAGTTAAGTGGCGGAATTTAGCGCATCGCTTTGTCTTTTTTATATCTTTTTATTATTGCAATAATAAATATTTCTCTGCATGTCTTATAAAAAAGTAATTTACTTAATTCAATTTCTGTATACGAGAAAGTTTTTTATATAGTAATTTTTTTGGAAAAGAACTTTCTTTCAAATTTATTAAAGCTCTTTATTTATTGTTTAGTTTTTTTATTTATATATTTTATACATACACACGTTATCACACAACTATACCTGCATATAATACATTTAAATGTTACTCTACTAATTGATCTGCTGTGGGACGTCTCAGTAAACTAAAATAAACGCGATAGGTTGTATTTTCGATCCCCACACGGAAGAAAGAGGATATTAAGCTTATCTTTATTTCCCTGCTCTGATAAGACACAGCGCCTTGACATCAGGTTTATTCGGCCAAAAGAGTAAAAAGTATTTAAAATACATAAAATACTAGCGGTCCGCTCGCGGCTTTGCCGCGTGAACTACATCGCTGTTTCGTTATATTGCAACCATCGGGGGTGGATTTTACAAAAATAAACTAGCCTATGCTTAAACTTGGATTATCAACTATATATACTCCTAGCGATTTAGATTTGTCACATAAACTTTCATCCCCTAATTGAACCCTTTAGAGGTTGATTTTTGAAAAAATAGGTAGCCTATGTTTCGCCCTGAACTAGCCGTGAAAGCGTGACAGACAAACAATCAGACTTTCGCATTTATAATATAAGTACGGATTAAATATCATAAAAAACACATAAAGTACCCGATTGAAGTCATAAAATTCTACACAAACAATTGTTTTCATAAGAATCACTTTATTACTGTAACAAATAAAATATATTTCAGTCTCTAAGGTTTAGTTCCTAATAGCTGGAGGAAAGGAGGTGGCATAGGTTATTTGAAACGCACAGTAATTCGCAAAGCAATTTTCTGTGGCAAAATTGTTAATGTTCAGAGTTATGGCGCAATTGTATTCCAGTGTTGGGACGACGTAGGAACAATACAGCCTGTGCGTTACGATTACACAATTTAGCCTTTTGTATGGAGGTCCTTCGTGAACATTAATCGTATAAAATATGTGATAAATATTCTAGAGGCGGCTCGTGTTGACAAAATGTTTTAGAGAATTACGTTATAACAAATAATTTGGCGTTTGGATCTGCTATATAATTAATATATTATAATTTTGAGAACAAGTGACCTTTTAAAAATGTCTGTTTCCTTAATTTATAATATTAGTGTTTATAAATTTAATTTACTAATAACATAACATAAAAAAGCATCTACAGACGTGAACACTTAGGTATACTTTAAAGTCACACGTCGGCTATAAGCCAAAAAAAAAATAACCAAACGTCACAGGAGTCAGGACTAAAAATCATTTCTTTTTTATGTATTGTATATGGAACTATACTTGGAAGTTGCATTGATGAAGACATTAATAATTTTAATGAGATCTGATGTTTTCATGATTTTTACACATTTTGAAATAAAACTATTTTAACCACATTATTCGAGTATATTTTTAGTATTCGAAAATTTACTTTTAGGAAACCCAATCTTTCGAAAACTTATAGTTGTCCGTGGTCACAGGCAAACCACACCTACAGTCTACCTGTGAAAACTGATTATCAATAACAATTTATTTAGTATATTAAAATATTAGTACATTCTTAATTTGTGCGATATTTATAAAATTTGATCCATCCACCTTCGCTTATCTATGCATAGGTCTTAAGTATAAAAAATTAGAGACGTTTCCCACTACATTACAAAAATGCAAACATTTCCCAACCATAATGAAATATTTTTCAAGAAAAGGTATTTATTACATACAAAAATATTTCAACAGTCGTTCCCAAACTTTCTTGACTCCTTGACATTCTTCGTAACAATGGAAACTCGAGGTAGGTAAGTGATTACGTAATTCACATTGTTTACAATTTTCTCTCAATTATTTGGTAGTTTAACGTTTTATCTTTACGGTCTTCACGTGCCTTTTATCAATGTAGAGGTATGAGGATGATATTATCTGTATGCAATTATAATAGAATTATGTTCTAATGTGATTTTAATAAGGTAATATGTAAAAATTACAAGTATGTACAGTGAGAATAATCTCTTATTATGTTTTTTTTTTATGTTTCATTTTTACTGTTAGGTATTTAATAATTAAAACTACATATGGGGCCAGTCGGTGCGCAGAGTGACTGTAAAGCGACTGGCTGGGTTCGATTTCCACTCGAGGAGTGGAAATATTTAATATTTCTATTTTCTTTACTCTGGTGTCGAGGTAAAGCCCAGCGTTAAGTTCCACCACTTAACACGCAACGCCTCCGAATTCGGCGGGAAGTGGGGAACGAAGATCTTAATACTAGGTTCCCTCTGCCTACCCTGCTATGTGCGGGATACAGCGGGAAGCTAAAAAAAAATATCAACTACATATATGTATGATTAATTACATACATGTCCAAAAATTCGTGTATATAACTATATTTAAAATACTAAAATAGTAGAATATACCAATTACTTTTCAAAAATGGTATATGAATACATGAAATGATATACATATGATACTCTCATTGTGTAATGAATGAAAATTGTCGGTGTTAATTACGTATGTTTCGAGATTAAATAATTACCTTGTAAGAGAAAATAATTGATATATTATAATTAACATAGTCGTGGCGTCTCAGGTTTTGTTAACAACTTTTTACAGCGATGCTAAAAACAATAATAACTTGTAATAAGAGTATAAGAATCTAGAAACAGCTGGTAGTAGAATGCATGGTTTAGCGGTTAGAGCATTTTTATGGTTCCCATGAAGCGCGAATGCGAATCCCTCTGTGTTCAAATTTATATACGTTTTTTAAAAATATCTTTTTCAATTTCCTAAGTGTGTTAATAACACTTTAAAATTTGGCTTAATTTTTTTTTAATATGAATCGTTCAGGGTTAACAAAATACAACTAAATTGTGGATAAAACAATATAAGTTCATAAAAATGTTTTTTTTATGTTATTTAAGATTAGAGATAGAGCCGGTTTAATCTAGTTCTAACTCAGTCTTAATTAACCTTAATTGTTTTATTTCACTTTGTAATGACATATGTAATATATAAGGCAAATATAAGCCTATGATTATTTTGTTATAATGTCGACATTAATAAACAAAATAACTGACAAAAAGTATAAAAAGTCATAAAAATATACTTTTCATTATCAAATAAATTATGTGGTCTTTACTATTGCCTTAATCAATATTATAGTATAAATATACTATATATGCAAGTTATTCTATTGCCAATATTTAAAGTTGAAAATACCTCAATTTTAATTGATGGGTAGTCGAGACCTACAATCTTAATTAATCTATAACAATATAATAAACAGGTAAACCTTTTGACTTTGTACTGAATCAATCATGAAAAGTCTTCAACAATTAGAAAACTACATTATTCAGGAGTGCTATAGGCTATATTTTATTATGATCGGACAGAAAGTATATTAGAATAGTACATTCAGGAGTGCTATAAAATATAGCCAGCGAACAAAAGCGGAGCCCCGTATAGCAACCATGCTATTCTACCCAGTCAGAGAAAATCCAGTACTTAACATGCTAAAGGTCTACTTTAGTGATAAAAGGTAACTAGAGTATAAAAGAGGATTTTCCTTTTTGTTACAGAAAAAGGAGGGAATAATATATAATGTAAATATTATTAGAACAAAAAGCAGTAGAAATCGAAGTAGTTTGGTGAAATTAGGTATATCTATAGACCACATACTTTTAATCTTTTATCAAATTAAGTAAATATTTTTTACCGTCGTAATAACACGAAGTATGTGTTTAGGTAATAAGGACCATTTCATTTCATTTCGATTTCGAATTTCCTGTTCCATTCTTTATGCCTACTTGAATATTCACAAAACAAAAGCGTACAGCGAGACCTTCAAAAAGTTCGACCATTATAAGAAGGACAATACCCGAAGCCTCGGTCGCATCGCAAAGAGCAAACGATGCTTCTTAGTCCCCGTCGGTTTTGTTTGGAACTATGCTCATTTTAATGACGTTAAAGGGTACAGGATATGAATGTTTCGTCCTGTGACCTGATTGAATTAAATTTACCCACAATGATATATTTTTAAGTTTAAGTTTTTTTGGATTCCTGGTGGGAAGTGGAGATCGGGGTTTTTTAACAAGAATGGCGTGGAATTCCATTAAAAAAATTATTAAATTATAGATATATGAAAAACCGTGTAAAAATACGCTTGTTCTTTAAAATACTTTCTGGTTTTAGCGTTTTAGTCTAATCTAATTTATATGTTCTTTGTGTGACTATGTGTATGTGAGAATTTAACGTCCTGTATACATTTTTTTTATTTGATTACCATTAACTCACACGACATTGTAAGTATTACATAATTTAATTTCACTACATACGTACTTACTATATTACTACTAAGTCAAGATGTGTTAAGTTATTTACGATAAACAATAATAATACCATACAACTAAACTATTGTATAATTTGTTTTTTATTTTTATAGCTTCACGCTGTCTCCCGAACCGCAGGGTAGGCAGAGGGAACCTAGTGTTAAGACACTCCGTTCTCCACTTTCCGCCGAATTCAAAGGCATTGCTTGTTAAGTGGTGGAACTAAACGCCGCGCTTTGCCTCGATACCAGAGCGAAGAAATTGGAAGTGTTAAATATTTCCGTTCCTCGAGTGGAAATCGAACATACTAGTCGCTTTACAGATACATTTTATGCCACTGCGCCACCACTGGCCCCTTGTTTAATTGATATAATTAAAAATCATATAACTCTTGTAATCAATAAAAAAAATAACGAAAAAACAAAGCAATAGATAATCAGATTTACACAATAAAATAGTATAAAATATTGACTTAAAGTTTCAAGTGAGAAATAAGTCAGTTTAAAGTTTCTTGTTCGACAGATAACAACGTCTATAGTGCAGATCCCTTTCATTGGTTTCCACACCGGTCTGGGGAAGATAACTTTATCTTGTTTGGAACTATGCCCATTTAGTACTTTATTGGCACTTTCATAACGTTAAAGGTGTGAAATAAGGCTAAGAGAATAGTTAGACTGTAACGTAATAGACATACTTACGTACATACTAGTTTGAAAGGCAATTGTGTTCACTTTTGACTGTAAACGCGATAGATATAGATTCGATTCCCTTTATAGTGAGTCTTTACATTTAAATTATTTTCATTTTCTTGCTCTACCCATCAAGACCCAATGTTTCGGATTCAGAAGAGCTGAGGACTAAAATCATGGCATAAGGTTATCTTTGCCTCTCTTGCTTCGTGAGATTAATACCGTGAAACAAACAAACGAGTAAAATATAATAATATAGTAATGGTAACCAATAAATAAAATACATTTCAATGTTTTCAGTTGCATGTATTTATTTGCTTAAAAATATGATCAAATTTCTAAGTTATATCTGATTTTAAAAATAATAACAATTCCTTTTTTTTAACCTAGATGGCGTTATAAGTTAGTAGCAAGCGATAAACTTTTTTACTTGCGATAATTTGCTTTAAGCTTTTTTCTGCTCAACAGGGTCTCTAAAAGAACTTAGTGCCAAGTGATTCCGATCTCTTCGTTTCCGCCCTAGATAGAGAGAGGCATTGCATATTGAGGAACCGAACGCAGTGTTGTGCTTTGTCTTAGACATGATAAGTGAGAAATAAAAATAAATGATATATAATCATTACCTCGAGTAAGAATCGAACCCACAACCAATGGCGTTTACAGTAAGACGCTATCACTACGCCACGATTGACTCGAGGAGAATATTTTGATATTTTAAAATAAAGGAAGCAAACGAGCAAAAGGCCCACCTGGTGTTAAGTGGTAACCTTCGCCCATAGACATCCACAACATTACAGTTGTGAATGCGTTGCCAGCCTCGGGGATGTAGGTCAGAAGAAAAGAGGAAGAATGGGAATAGTGGGAATAGGGAGAAATTACATGCCATCGAACCGGAACACATCATCAGATGTTTGGCGGTTCGTCTTTCACACGATAGTGGTCGCGAACCAGTCGGAGAACGAATTTCCTACCACCAAGCTACTGGGTTACCCGCCTTTTACGGGATGCTACCCAGCAGCGGGGGGGAATTTTATTCTTTACCCGTCCCCCCACGGGTAAATATTTTGTTATTTTAAAATAAAACAACATTTATAGACATATGAAAAAAAATGTAAGCATAAGTTAAGTGCATAAGTTTTGTGCACTTCAAAGTTAATAGCGATGGGTGATCGACCATATGTTGGAAGTGCACTGAAGCATATTAAAAGAGGGTTGATTTGCCGCGTTTGGGAATGTGGTGTGTTTGTCTTTCCCACATTAGTATAAAATTTCAAATTGAAGCTAAACAACAGTTTATTTTTGGATAGCATATGTCTCTATTAATGGAAATCGTTTTATTATTTAATGATCCAATAAAGTGGAGAACGGAGAGTCTCGAGTCTAGGTTCTCTCTGACTACATTGCTATGCTAAAAATAAACTAGTAGTTGAGTTGAAAATGAAAATAATTCTAAAAAGAAAATGAACATTAATCTTAGAATTACAGTTAATCAAATAACATTTATAGCTTTACAGTTTAATGCTAAAAAAATACCTTAAGATTTTATGAAATTGGTAAATAAAATAAACTAATAAAGTTTGTAAGCATAATTGATTATAGGAACTATTCATTTATATTATTTTAAAAATAACTATTGGCGAAATCCGTAGGAAAATCTGTGCAATATTAGTTTAGGTTTTTTTTTAGCTTCACGCTGTATACCGCACACAGCAGGGTAGGCAGAGGAAACCTAGTGTTAAGACACTCCGTCCCCCACTTTTCGCCGAAATCCGAGGCATTGCGTGTTAGTGGCGGAACTTAACACCGAGCTTCACCACTGACACCAGAACGAAGGAAATGGAAATATTAAATATTTCCACTCCTCGAGTGCGAATCGAACCCACAACCAGTTGCTTACAGTTCGGCACGTTCGTGCCACTGCGCCCCGACTGGCCCCCGTTAATTTAGATCACATTTAGGAAAACATTAATAAAATAACACTATAATTCGCGTAGTTTAATTTAGAATTTATACTCTATCTATGTGTTAATGATGTACAAATGATATCATCTTTACAAATCCACTGAACTATATAACAGTGTCTTTGTTTTGAGAGCTAATGAATGTAAATAACAAATTATATGAACAAACTTAAACAGTGTTCATTGTGTGAATTATTTAGACTGACGCTTGTGAATCAATAGGCAATTGTTATCAATAGGCGATATGATTGTTTTATATTTTACATCTATAGAGGAATATATTGATGTCATTGCGAAATACAGTATTTGGCTGAAATTAGGACGGTTTTTTTTTATAAGGAAAGGACAAGGCAAACGAGCGTTCGGGTCACTTGATGTTAGGTGAACACCGTCGCCCACGGCCCCGTGCAACACCAGAGAAGCTACAGGGGCGTTGCCGGCCTTTGAGGTGGAGGTAAGCGCGCCTTTTGAAGGTACCCATGTCGTAACGACCTGGAAACACTGCAGCTGGTAAGCCGTTCCACAGTTGTGTGGCGTGTGTCAGGAAATGACGAAGGAACGCACAGTACTAGTGCAAGGTATCCAGGTGGTGAGGATGATATTGATTGTGGGGTCGATAAGCCGTCGGAGTATTGGTTATATTTAAATTGTTTTTATGTTTTTGCTCTGGTAAGATAAAGGGTAGCTTTGAGTTCTGTTCATTATAAAAATAGGCTAGAATACAATAGGTTGACATAAGCGAAAGCTGAATCAGTTTCAGCTGAGAAAAATGTTGTTTCGGTTAGCATATCTCATCTTTAATTCAAATTAATTACTATGTTTAAATTTTAATGAAAATATGAATAAAACCTATGTTTTCTTTTTTAACATATGTTTAGACATATGTCAATTAGACTTAATGAAAAAAAGAAATACTTTCAATCTTCTTACTGTATTATACCTACTTATTGAAATATTTAAATAGTAAATTACACATATGTTTTAAAGTATATATTACGTGGTATAATACAATACGGTAATATTTGTTAAGAATTATCGAATTGGCAAAGTTATGCACAAGTTTTCCTAGGATATATCGAAATCGCAACTTACCAGACCAAATACAATGGAACCCGGGACATCCAATTACTGACGCTAGACTAAACAGCGGCGGTCGTCGATCTCGATCAAAAATCCAATAAAATAATTGGATTCTTCGTACAAATTTTATATGTACATAGATTACATGGTTCACTGATAATCGAAATTAGTAACGGTGCTTGGCGCCGGGAGCTGAGAAGCCGAATATAATTTTTTCATCATAACCATCGCGATATTATTGGTTTATATATTTGAATATAGACCTATATACTTAAATATAATATGTACCTACATAATTATACTTCTTCTAATATTTATATATCTTACTGAATTAAACAAAATGAAGCTTTGCTAGTCAATTTCAATAAATTTCAAACGATATCTTCTCCTAGACCAGCGGTGATCCCTTGAGCCCCATGCGGCCCGCTTAGTAATTTTATGCAGTAAGTTAGGCGGGCCTTACCTTTATTTATGTTACAAATTTCCCCCCTGCTACATTTTGAACACTATTTAAGAAGTTTGGCTTTTGGCTCCAAATAAATTTCAAAGTTTGAATAGGTTCAGTGCGAAAAAGGTTGTTTATCCTTACTTTAAATCATTTTTAGATTATAAAAACTCTTCGAGAGTTAAACATAGTAATTATGTTGGCAAGACCTTTATCAATAAAACGTGAAATATCGATCGATTCTATGTGTGATAAAATGTCAATATTTCAATTTTAAAATCTATTATCGGTTGTTCTAACTCTATTTATTTCAAATGAACCGTATATGTAACTAATTTGAGTAATATTTTTTTATGGCACTACGTCACCGTGGCTTAAGTTCGTTCGACTGCAGGGTTCTAGTATGTATATGTTGGTAGATAAGGTACCTTATATTTGTTAATAAGGTACCTTATAATGTTTTCGTAATTTATGGACTTCATTGAAATAATACATGTATATTTGATTGGTGTCATTTTAAATGTCATCTACATTTTTTTTTCATTTACATAAAGACTAATGTATTTTTATTATAGCTTCACGCTGTATCCCGCACACAGCAAGGTAAGCAGAGGGAACCTAGTGTTAAGACACTCCGTTTCCTATTTCCCGCCGAATTCAGAGGCGTGGCGTGTTAAGTGGCGGAACTTAATGCCGCGCTTTGCCTCAGTACCAGAGCGAAGAATATGGAAATATTAAATATTTCCACTCCTCGAGTGGGAATCGAACCCATAATCGTCATCGTTTGAAGTCACACGTATGTGCCACTGCGCCACGACTGGCCCTTAGTGTAAGACTAATATATTCTATTGCATTTTAATTATATATTATAATAAATTTAGTTGTACCTTTAACTTAGCTATTTTTTTTATTACTCTTACAATACGGTTAGTAGACAAGTCTTTGTATTTATAGGCACTAATTGACCCTATATTAATATTAATATCTTTAGTATAATAATATCATGTAGTAATAGGCCGTTAAACATATCACGTATTGGAATATTAGTAGGCGTGCAACAATTTCACCGTTAGGTGACCCAAAAATCGCATTACGAGGAGAAAGCGGCCATTTTCGCCACACACATATAACGATGTCAAATGTAACTCGATTTAGTTGCAAACCATCAAAAACTTTTCTTTTATTGTTTTAAATAATGACAGAAATTACAAAGGAATCGTTGAATGTGTTTAATAAAAACTAGATATTTTATTCTAATTCCAATTTTATTCAGGCTTATGCTTTCAAGATTGATAGAAAAAAAAATAGTAGCCAGACACTCTGTTCTCCTTTTTTACCCGAAATAGATATGTCGCGTGTTGAATGTCGAACTCATTTCGAAACAGAAAAAAATTAAAATAATTGTTTTGGGTTCTATTACGTTGAATCTTCACGTAATATATATAAAAATACTGATATTTTTTTTCATATGTCTTCCATGAACCGACAGTTACCAGATACATTTTTATTATATGTGGACACACTTAGGAAAAATTGAAAAAGACATTTAGAAAACGTATAAAACTTTGAACGCAGGGGGATTCGAACCCGCCTCCTGAATACCGTCCAGGCGCTCTCATCTCTGAGCCATGTGTTCTACTACCAGCCGCGTCGAAATTAAATACGCTTTATTACAACTTATTTTTGTTGTTAGCTAAACTAAACTAAATAACTCATCGCATATTAACGTAAAAATGTGCTATAGCACCCTAAATGAGCCTACGAGAGGGGAATAATAATTAAGAAGAAGAATGCTCATTAGACTTATGAACTATGCAAGTGAACGTGTAAGTATTGAATCTCCTTAGAATTCAATAGAATCTTGTCAGTGAAGCAAATTAATAAAAAAATATAACATTTAAATGTTTTTCCGTGATATTTCTTTAAAAAAGATTAAGCTTCTACTATTTCTTCCTTGCTTGTTATAAGTTTTAAATAAAAATATTTGAATAATATTGAATAATGTCTGTATATTGAAAATATATGAGAAAAATATTATTGGGGCATTTTTCAATGATATATATTTTGAACAAATATTTTTAAGTAGGTACGCTAAATCTGTTAAGCTCTCTTAAACAGCTTAACTGAATTAAAAGCAGTGTTAACTGTTTTATTTTGGTTAACTTTCCCTTAACATTTAATGTTTATTTTATTTCGATTAGTTCATAAATAACAACGTTACAACATTTTGAATTATATCGCGCTTCGGTTAGCAGGGGAAGCCGCGAGTGGGTCACTATTTAAAAATAAAGTATAAATTGGCAGGTCTATTTCTTATAAGATATAAAAAAATATGATTTTGCGTACTCTGAACCGAAACTTATTCCGCTATATACGTATAAGTATATTTTATTACACAAAATACGTAGCAAATAAACAAATAATCAAGTATTTTCGAAATTTTGTTAAAAGCTCCTAAGTCTATAAATTTTCCGCTGCAAAGCGATAAATATTTAAATGTCAGTGTTGCTTGTTCACAAATTGAATATAGATACAAAATCAACCAGGATTGATTAAGGGCGAGCCGATATAAACGTTCCGAACAATTTCGTTACGCAATTAATTATTTTAAGTTGCTATTTAATTTTATGAGCTACATGACCCTAACAGGATAATAGGACAGTTAGTTCACATTTTAAGCTAAATATAATCAAATCGGCACATATTTAAGTTAATTTAGTGCAAGGATACTTTAGTGCAAAGTGTTTTAACTATGTTCTTTTTATTTGGGTATGATTCTATCTCCTGAACAAAAACAATCTTTATGAAATTCTCCAGTACTAGAACCAACTATCCATACTTATGTCATAAATGCGAAAGTCTGTCTGTTTGTCTGTCACACTTTCACGGCTAATCTACCGGTCCTATTTAGCTGAAATTTTGAATGAAAGTAGTAAATAGCCCTGGGTCAAAGATGGGCTACTCTATTTTTCAAAAATCCGCCCCCGAGAGTTGCGTTGCATAACGAAACAGTTATGTAGTTCACGCAGCGAAGCCGCGAGTGGGCCGTTGGTATACTATAGACATGATACGACGTTAGATTGCGTCATCCTACATGTTAATTCTTTAAATGAATGAAAACGGTTGAGCGTTGGGTAGTCTCTTCCTGCCATACGGGAGATACGTGAGTAATGTATTTTTTTAAAAAAATATGCATACATAGCTTTTCTTTTTTCCAACTTAGAAGGGTAATCATAAAGAGTTATTTAGGAAAGAGAGAGAAGGAATTACTAGTTACGTGTAAAAATATTTTCAATTCACTTTCTGACCAAATTCGGAAAGTTAGAGTGTATTATTTAATTAACTAATTTAGTTTTCATCTTTTAAAGTCATATATAATTACTTCAAGTTTACGTATTCCTTTGTTTATATGTTCAAATAACGCATTTCGAATTTTCAAATAGGAAATTTTCTATGAAAGGACAGATCCTTTTTGTTATTTTAATGATGCTTGGCCAAAGAACTCTATCCTAGAGGATAATGACCTTAAAATCCGAGTTTACATCGTACGGTTAGGGGCTTGTTTGTAAGACGCTTCCTTCTGGGAAAATTTAATGCAAACCAGAAATAATGTAAGGTGACTTCCTCGTATTTCTATTTAATAAGTAAAATAATTCAGAGGGGACGATTTTCCAGGTACTTCAGATACTTCCAAGTTTTGACTCTACAATAAAGCTTGTAGTTAGTTTCTTTTGTTTATTTTGAATGACAAAAATAATCAACTTATTAAAAAAAAATGTTACAAAATAGTGGCCAGTCGTGGCCCAGTGGCACTAGCGTGTGACTGTAAACGACTGTTGTGGGTTCGATTCCCACTCGAGGAGTGGAAATATTTAATATTTCCATTTTCTTCGCTCTGGTGTCGAGGTAAAGCGCGGGATACAGCGTGAAGCTAAAAAAATAATAGGAAATCACAGCTTTTAAGCAAAAAACAACTTCTCATTTGCCCTCGCATAGCAGTATAGTCAGAGAGAACATATGGCAAAAGAGTGTCCGTTTTCTACATTCCGCAAAAAATCTAAAACATTGCGCGTTGAATAGCGGACCTTAACGCCGCGCTTTGTCTTATGTACCAGAGCGTGAAATAATATATAATCATTCCCAGTAAGAATTGATCCCACAACCTATCGTACTTACAGCCAGACGCTGTTCCATTGCGCCACAACGATCACCCTAAAGTATATTAATTTAATCATTATCTTAACCAAAATATTATCACTTCTTATTATATATAAATACGTTGAACAATTTATAAGTAGTAAATCGCCATAACTGTAACAGATAGCTGTTGCTTGTTGTTCGGCCTTGATTTTAGTCTAATGTTACAGTTCTAATGTTACAAGTTTTATATTGAAACTTTATATTGTTTTGGTCGAGACGAGACGTTTGGTCAGCGGTTCTATGTAAGCATATGTCATCTTATTTACAGTTTATTTATTGTATCTATTTTTTTAGAAAATACATACCAGGCAATAATAGATATTTTTTAGATATAAGTATACTTAAGTATGACACAGTGTGATAACAATTAACTATTAACACAATTTGTTGTGTTCGAAAACTGAATTGATTTTCAACCGGGGATATTATTATATATGAATTATTTTTATATTTCCTTTCTAGTATAAAAGGGCGGCGTTGAACTCAACCTGTCACGAACGTAGGCGGGAAAATGGAAAACGGAGTTTCTGAACACTAAGTTCTCACCGACTATCCTGTTATGCAGTGGAAGCGTAGTTGTAAAAACATTGATTTTTTTTATATGAAGGACAAGGCAAACGAGGGTCTGGGTCACTTGATGGTAGGTGAACACTGACGCCCACGACCCTGTGTGACATCAGAGGAGCTACATGAGCTACAGCTACACAAATGAGGAATTATATTATATTAAGATCCCATGAACTGTTTGGACTGCGTGAGACGAGGAAAACGACCCATCAACCACCGGACCAAACTCTGTGTGACCCGGCCACGTGTGACCGACTACTCACTTTTTAAATAACCAAGAAAATATCACCGCCACTAAAAGAGTAGAAAAGAACACTGACCCCAAAACTCAAAAAATAATACTTGAGGTATTATGAATTTTAAAAACATAACATAAAAATTCTAAATTTTAACCAGAAATTCTATTAGAAAAACGTATTTAAAAAATATATTCAAATTGCATTATATAATTCAACAACTGCCAGAAAAATCTTTTTATTATGAACGAAGTGAAAACTCAGTACTAACAATATGCTTGGTATAAACTTCTGTGAATAGTTTAAAAGTGTGATTTTAATAAAAGAACTATCTAAAAAATGAAAAATGTTAATTAAGTGAAAAATGTTTGTCATTGTTTGTATTTTTTTAGCTTCACGCTGTAGCCCACACACAGCAGCGAAGGCAGAGGGAACCTCCCAGTGTTAAGACACTCCGTTCTCCACTTTCCGACGAATTCTGGAAGCATTACGTGCATATATTAAATCATATTTCATTTACAAAAGTAATCTTCAATTAATCATACATTTTACGTACAGTATAACTTCTGTGGTTTGTAGAGCGTTAACGCGTTTGTTATGCAAGTTGCAGCAGACGTGTTTCCTAGTACCTATGTATGTACTTGCTTAGTATTAAAGTTAATAATAACGTACAGTATATTTAAACATATAAATTCATCACCGTAACTAATTGATTTGCTTAATTAACCTAATTTATTATATGAAATACGCGTGAAGACAACTGTAACAATACATTCTTTATACTGGAAACCTGTAGTAATATTATAAATGTGAAAGGCTGTTTGATTGTTAAAAATAGGCTCCTTTTTTAAATCAATAAGAAATCTACTCCTAAAGGATAGAAAATAGGGGATGAACATTTTTATGACAAATATAAACAGCTTAATTTAAGCGAGAACGCAGGTCGTCGAAGATAGAAAGCATTTGTGTAAAATATTGGTGTAGTTCAGACAGGCGAAGCCACGAACGGGTTGATAGTATTACTTTAGTATATTAAAAGTAATTAAAACTCAGTATCGTCAGTTGCCAACTCAAGAAGCTTTGATAAGAATAATGTTTCAATATGAAGTATGATGACATGATAGGGTTTGTTTATTTTTCCTATATAATTCTACTATGGGGCCAATGTGGTGAAGTGTGTCATCGTCAGACTGTAAACATCACTGGCTGTGGGTTAGATCACCAATTGGCTAAATGACTATTAGTGTTATTTTCATTCTTATTCGCCATTCAGCAGTACCAGTACCAGAGCGGAGAACCACGCAGGGTAGACAGAGGGAACCCAGTATTAAGACACTGTGTTTTCCACTTCCCGCTGACTTCTGCAGGCATTGCGTGTTAAGTAGCGGAACTTAACGCCGCGCTTTACCTTGACACTAGAGCGAAGAAAATGGAAATATTAAACATTTCCACTCTTCGAGTGGGAATCGAACCTACAACCAATCACGTCTACAGTGCCCACTGTGCTGCTGACGGACTAAATATATGTATCAATATTTTAAAACAATTTTTCTATTAAAACTATGTTTATTTAAAAAGCAGTACATTTATCGTGAATGATATAGCGAATACGTGATTGTTTAAAGCTAAGCCTGAACAAGGAATGCACACTCGGTTAGAATGCAAGACGCGGTGTCGCCAACAAATGCTGACGTATACTTATACAGGGTACCTTGTACAGGTTTGCACGTTCATAGTTTAAAGGTGAAGTTAAATGTTAGACACTTGTAAAATATGGCTGTTTGAAATAGATGGGTTTTGTAATTAATCGTACATAGAGCTTTTATAAATCTATGTGAGGCACAAATAACGTTTTGTAAATATCGAAAAATGTTTTTAATATTTTAGAATTTAGTTATTTACGCATTTAGGAAATTGAAAAAGACATTTTTATAAAACGCGTAAAAATCCCGTTGCGTTCTAATCTTTTACCAAAAATGTTTCTCCTATTTTTTTTCAATATTTTATTGCATAACTGGCGTAGTAGTAACGTTTATGCATTTATAACATGTTTATTTAGTACATACTAAGGTATAAGCGGCGCTGTAACTATAAAAAATAATATTAAAGAAAGGACATACCTCGTATAAAATTCAAATAAAATTTGAAAATTAGTGCTGTTATGCTGAAAATACTCAAATGACTAGGCTTAGATAGACTTCAATAGGCTTTTTTAGCCTGAGGCAGAATACATATAGAAATTGAATTTCATGAAAAACGTTAGTTTTCCTTTTTTTAATTAGAACACCAGTTATATAAAGTTATTAACACTTAAATAATGTACAAAACTTTGAACTTTCCGCAACAAACAAAAGCTTTTAAAGTTATAATTTACTTATTTTATTCTTAAAATATTTTTTCGTTAACACTCATTTTATTTTAAAAATTGCTGTGGACTAATATTATATTAAAGTAAAGGAAAGAATGTTTTCTTTCTGACGTAACAATTTGAGGTAAGTGAAATTTAGAGCAATTAACGTTTATATGAAGAAGAGCTGCAGATGAAAAATATTATTAATAACGACGGCTTAGAAATACATTAAAGAATCCAAATAAATAAAACACACACTGTTTGACATACGCTTAACAAAGCGACAAAAGCGTTGCTAGGCAACGAGCATCTTAAAAGTTTACGCAGAATTACCATTACTTGTTATTTCGAAAATATACTTTAATTAAGTCATGATAATAGTATGTTTTCAATTCTTTATCACAAACTAAATTAGAAAAAAAAACAATAAAGTATAATTTCTAGGAATATTAAAAAAACACATTTTAAACTACAATAATTTTCATAACGAGTGCCTCATATTTTTTAACAAGACATATGTAGCCTTTTAGAACGATTACATTACGATAAACTAAGAGAACAAAATTATATTTTAAAATAAAGATAACTTTTCAAACATAATTACTTACTTATAATTAAGCTAAAATTCTTAATACGGCATTTCGTATTATCTCCCGTCGCGCTCTGTTAGCGAAATGCATATGGATATGCATTAGCAATGTAAATATAATCTTATATTATGTAACGTAACTTGTTTTCACGGCATTGACCGCGAATTATTTGTTCAGAGTGTGTTTGTCTAGTAGTTATCGTACTCAGAGACGTTAATTACAATTTAATTGATATAAAAGTATGTATGACATAATGTGTATGATATAATAACATGTAACGCATTTGTATACAACTGTAAATATATAATTTATGTAAGTGATTTGTAATTAGAGCTTAAAATATGACCTAAATTAATTTGATTACAGATTATATTAAAATGTTATAGTATAAAATAATATGTTATCTGTAGAATAGATATAATAATAGATTACCTGTTTATATATAAGTATACAATTTTCATTATTTTCATGAAAATTATGCGGAATATCTTTTATAGTAATGCAATAGTGTCAGTTGTGGGTTCGATTCCCTCTCGAGGAGTGGAAATATATCATATTTTTATTTTTTTCGCTCTGTTATCGAGGCAAAAGTGCGGTGTTAAGTTCCGCCACGTACACGCAATGCCTCCGAATTCGGCGGAAAGTGGGGAACGGAGTGTCATAACACTAGGTTCCCTCTGTCTACCCTGCTGTGTGCGGGATACGGATAAAAAAAAGTAATGCAATACAACAAGTGGGGTCTCTCTTTTGAAGAATTATTTGTGGTTTTGCCTTTTATTATTTTTTTAAATACGAATTTTAAATACATTCTTTTTAGTTGCTCGCGAAATAATAATAATAATCCTTATCTATCTGTCTCGCATCTCTATTACTAATTAATCTTTGGCCCCCTGCAGTAGATATATTAGATTAAGTTGAACCATATGTTTGTATACAGTGTAAAATTATATACAGGTTGTTAAGGCAACACATATTTTACGCATCAATGGGCGTACAAGTTGACGTAAATGGGCAACAGAGACTGTATTATTGTCTTTATTTTAGCTTCACGCTGTATCCCGCACACAGCAGGGTAGGCAGAGGGAACCTAGTGTTAAGACACTTCGTTCCCCACTTTCCGCCGAATTCGGAGGCTTGCGTGTTAAGTGGCGGAACTTAACGCCGCGCTTTACCTCGAGGCCAGAGCGAAGAAAATGCAAATATCATTTCCACTCCTCGAGTGGGAATCGAACCCACAACCAGTCGTTTACAGTCACACGCTTGTACCACTGGGCCACGACTGGCCACAAAGTATTATTGTCTCGATCGGTAAAAACGTTCAACAGTAGAACATGATTACTATTTAATAGTAATCAATGATTATTACAGATTTCTAGTCGTAACTAAGCCATAGATTCACTTTCATCGACAACTTTTCATTTCTATATTTCTTTATATGCAATTGTGTTTTGTAAAAAAAAGAAATATGTTTATTTTTTTTTAAATGACAGCTCTATTGTTCTTATTCTTTATATATACTATACAAATAAAAATATTTTAGTGGCCAGTCGTGGCGCAGTGGCACAAAGTGTGACTGTAAAGCGACTGGTTGTGGGTTCGATTCCCACTCAAGGAGTGGAAATATTTAATATTTCCATTTTCTTCGCTCTGGTGTCGAGGTAAAGCGCGGTGTTAAGTTCCGCCATTTAACACGCAATGCCTCCCAATTAATTCGGCGGAAAGTGGGGAACGGAGTGTATGCTATGAGTGTATGCAACTAGGTTATTTTTGCCTACCCTGCTGTGTGCGGGATATAGCGTGAAGGTAAAAAAAAATAAGAATATTTTCTAGTATAAAAGGGTTGTTTTTTCATTAAATTCAAATATTTTATTTGTTATTTAATTTAATTTATTTAATTATGAAGTACGTACTCAATAACTAAATTCAATGTTATATTCATAAATATGATCCAGCCAGTTTCAATTTTCAATAAATTCATAATTAATTAGACGTCGTCGTGGCACAATTGGGACTTGTCAATATTTCGCTGCCTATTTTATACACATTATTAGGTGGGTTCAAATTTCTTATGCCTAGAGTATTTAAATTAAAAACAAGTATTAGGAAAGAAATAGAAAAATATTTCACAAAATGTTTTAGAATTGGATTATTTTTAATTAAAAAAAGTATTTTTTTATAGCTTCACGCTGTATCCCGTACACAGGTACACAGGGTAGGCAGCAGGAACCTAGTGTTAAGACATTCCGTCCCAACTTTTCCGCCGAATTCGGAGGCATTGCGTGTTAAGCGACTTAACGCCGCGCTTTACTTCGACACCAGAGCGAAGAAAATGGAAATATTTCCATTCCTCGAGTGGGAATCTAACCCACAACCAGTCGTATACAGTCACACGTTTGTGCCACTACGCGACGACTGGCTCCTAAAAAAGGTAATTTGTATAGTGTAATCTAAAATTAGCACAAAATGGAAAATATAATCAATTTAGATTATATATTTCGTTTCTTTGTAATCTACACAAATAAAGTATAATATATATTATAAAATAGCCTCTAATGAATATAATAGGAATATAATAATAAGTTACATACGAAATTTTGATTGGTATAAATTGGTAAGGTCACTTTGAACATTTGGGTAAATATTAACCTTCATTCTTTCATTATTTTAATAATTTCTAGCTATTTGCCAAAGACCTTAAAATTCTCATAATTAATTAATTATTACTTACATACTATTTTAGTATATTTCAGTGTTTTTGCAAAATCTGCATAAATAAATGCAAAATATAAAATTATCTCGTTAATTTATATTAAATCGGCACAATATTTCAAACGGTGTCTTGTATAATTTAAAATCAATTTAAGCGACCTAAATTGATTATTAAAAGATGTACGATGAATACTAATTACTTGAAGTATTCCTCGAAATTTAAGGACGATAATTTAGAAGCTATTACAATTACAATTGTATTTAAATTAAAATTTAGCTAAAGTATACAAATATTTGCTGTATACATGTTTTATCTTCAAAATTGTTCAAAAATAAACCAAAATGTTAAGAATCCATTATATAAAAGAAGAATTACTTGTATTTGTGAATAGTACGAACTGTTTTTGCTAAATTTACTATAAGATCAAAGCTTAGACGTACAAACAAAACTTATTTACACGGTAAAGCACAAAGTTACATACGTTTTAGTTTTATCTTGATTCTGTTCTTCGGGCTCCAAGTCAATAAACCAGATATGTCAACAACACCGCGTACATTCATTTACTGACACAAACACACATTTTTAACGCACACACCAAAGAATTTAGTACTAAATAATAATAACATTTTAAATAACAACCTTTAAATATTAATTTTCGTATAAATTTACGAAATACAAGCGAAATATACGCTAGTGAATACAATACAAAGACATGCGTGTGCGCAACTGTCATTTAGTTTAACTACTGACCGCTAGCTGTCGCCATGATTAGAGCGAGACAGCGTTTATTTTGGTAATACGAGTGAAAGGGACGGATGTATAGAGCCTTAAAAGCTCTACATAGCTATGTGTTGATGCACTTTGTGGGTTGACTTTGATTACTTATAATGTACGTAGTTTCGTGGACCTTACTGTGCCTTTGTATTCATAACAGGTAGTGACTAACAAATATTACTTTTTTGAAGTAATATAACTGGTAATCTTTAATGGGCAAGACAAGATTACATGTTGTTCGATGAATTAATTAGTTATACTGTTTTACTGATTATCTTTTATTTAGATATAAATGGAATTAAAAAATACACGTTTATTACTAATTGAAAAGCTTTTTTAAGCTCTGCCTGTGTTTGTAAAATATGTTTATCCGATTGTTTGTATACTTAATAACTTTATATAAAAAATATCAACATGGCAATTACCTAGCCAGTTTTTTTGGATGACGAATATGAGCAATTAAAGAGTTCAATTATTACGAAATTGTTATAAATATTACTATTAATATTGTATAATTATAAAGTTTTTAATTAAGAGTTTAGTGTTAATTAGTTGCTGTTAGATTAACAAAATTTTAGATACCCATCTAAAATTTATAATAAAGTTTTCCTTTTTATTCAGGCTTATTCTCCGATTATTCAGGCTTATTCTCCGATAGCATGGTAGTGTCAAGACACTCCGTTCTCCACCATCTGCTCAAAATCGATACAAAGTTGAAGTTACCTGTTGAGTGACAGTACTTAACGCCGCGCTTCGCCTTACCAGAATGAGTAATGACAACTTTTTGAATTTAATGATTACCTCAAGTGTAGATAGAATCCACAACCAGTCAAATTTATAGTTGTATATTGTCCTATTGCGCCTGGATAATAATGGCCTCATGTTTTGTACTTTGATCGAGAGTATAAAATTTAATAATAATGTAATTATTATAAAAATAATTGCCTATAGTAAGCTAACACTATGAACATTCATTCAGACTAGAAGTATAAATAACGAAGTCAAACTGGATATCTCTAACAGCATTAAATGCTTAGAATAAATGGTCAACAGACTACGGCCATGTAACTGTGTTCCGTGAACTGGTTTATTCGTAATTATAAAACGGGATGTCGTTCTATTTTTTACTTTCAAGGAATATTGATTATTTTTATATTAAAAAAATATGATTCGTCCATACGTGTGGGAACCGGTATTTTTATTTTTATATGGTAAGAGTGGATATTTCTTAGCGAAATTTGTACTTTTAATGTATTTAGAATTTGTGTTCCTTTCTTAAATGCCTTGCTTTAAATTATGTTAATGATTAATTTCATTTAAGTAATATTATAAAACCTTTCTTAAATCATCTTTACAAGCTTTATGAATAATTATTTAAGCCATTTTAATAATTATTTTAATGGTTTAAAAGAAATATAAGTTATAATAGACATGTATAAGTATTCACATTGTAAGTTTAATATTTACTAATTCACCTATAAAGCGGTAAACGAAAGTAATTATAAGTATGTATATTTCATCTTTATATACAAGCTATCGTGGCGCAGAGGGACAGCGTTCAACTGTAAGTGCCATTACGTGATTTCGATATCGATTTAAAGAAATTACTATTTTTTTTAGCTTTACGGTGTATCCCGCACACAGCAAGGTAGGCAGTTAATGTTATGACAGTCCTTTTCCTATTTTCCCGCTGAATTTTAGAGGCATTGCGTGTTAAGTGGCTGCGCTTTGCCTCGGTATCAGAGCGAAGAAAATGGAAATATTTAATATTTCCACACCTCGAGTGGGAATCGAACCCACCACCAGTCGCTTACAGTCACACGTCTGTGCCACTGCGTCACGACTGGCCTCAAAATGATTATATTTAAAGTTCAAACGCGGCGTTGAGCTCTGCCATTCAATACATAATGCTTCAGAGAATGGAGTGTCTTAACACTATGTTTTATGTGCCTGCCGTACTGCACGATAAGGCGTGAAATTAAAAAAAAATCTTTTTCGTCCTCAGACGTCGCTTCAATTAAGCAAGTTGTCAGGTTGAATCTCGTACAAGGTCACGCCGTTCTCTATTTTTCGCTTAAACAGAGTTGTTACATGTCAAGTAATTAGACCCCAAACCACACTTTGTATGATCAAATTAAAGAAACCGAATATATTTTATTTTTTTAAGACAAATTTAGAACGAGCTCATAATTAAGTACTTATTTTAAAAAAGTAAAGTAAAAGCAGCTTCGCTTTTCTCGCCTCGAAGGGTAATTAGACGGATTCTAGTGTCAAGACGCTCCGCCTTTTACTTTCCGCCCAAAATTAAGTTATTATGTGTTGAGAGCAAAGAAATGAAAATTCAAATCTACTCCCGAATGGGAATCTATCTCCCAAGGATCACGTTTACAATCAGACGGTGTTCCATTGCGCCTGGATTGACCCTTTTTATTAGGAATCAATTCGTAATAAGTATAATTTTTAATAAGTATTGCATAAATTTTGTCATTAAAGGAATCATTCTTAGGTTTCCTCCGTTGTTATCGGCGTTGCATTTTTAACTCATAACGGGGTAGTCAAAGAGTAACCTACTACTAAAATACTCTGTTCTATACTTTCCACTTGTAGTGTTGGTTGAGTGACATTGGGTGCTGAGTGCTGAAACTCAACGTTACGCTTAGTCTTACCACGCATGGAAATAAAAATAATTTAAATAAAATCATTCCCCAAGTGGAATTAGAACCCGAAACCAATCACGTTTTCAGATTCTATATCACTGCACCATAATAGTCTTCTTAGTAATTATACAAAAAACGGATCTAACCATATAATTTTTACTTACAATCTTTATAAGGCTAGACTAATCGCGTCTTACATACCGCCGTACAAGATAAGCTGCAATTTGGATTATTAATCAATCACAGGTTAGTTGTGGGCGGCGGTTAACAAGCGGGTTTAAATAGCTATCTTTGGCTATCTATCAAGATGTCCGGAATTAATAACGTTACTATTGACATTGGTCACCGTTATATGTATACTTACAAAGTGTATTTATATAATAAAGAAACTTTACTATTTTTTTTGCGTAGTAGGGTCATAAGAGAGAACGTATTGTTAAAACACTGTTCTCGAGACATCGCCTATTGAGTGCCGGAACACAACGCCGCGTGTTTTCTAAGATTGGTATCCAGCAAACAGAGAAATGAAAATAATTTGTTTATATATTGTTTATTTCACACCACAATTAGAATAAACAAACAAGCAGCGGAACAAAAGAAGAATCAATAACAAATGTGAGGCACAACCTTAAGGCTAGCGTGTTACTGTAGACTTAACGTGGGTAGTGTAAATAAACATGAACTAATTTATACATATACTATATCCTAATTTACTATCATTCCCCTGAGTGGTAATCAAACCAACAACCTAAGTCATTATTACATCAAATGAAATTGAGAAATTCAGGAAGTTTAATATAATATGTTAAGAGTCTATTTAATTTATATTTTTTATAGATATTAAGAGAAGACAATTATATAACACCATCGTGGCTTATTTGTCCTAATATGTGATAGTTGAGGGTTCGATTCTTAATCAGGGATTATATGTATTGAAAAAATATTTTCTAATAGAATTTATGGTCCTAAAAAACTGCAGACTTTTACTCTCTAATCGGTCATGTCTCTATACAATGGCGGAATGTGGAAAATAGTCTTCAGATAGTGAGTATTTATTCTTAGTCTACGTACTTCGATAGATTCATCACAGGATAATCATAAATAAATTAGTAGTTTATTACATTTTTTATTCAGTTCTAACCCAAGAAAATCCAGCGCATACGAGTACGAGTAAAGTAAACAAGCGAGTCACGACAACTTTCAATTTGTAGGAGAATTGGCGCTTTATTAAGAGCAGTTTCAAGCGAATCATTGACATTAATTTGCCGTATGAACGGTTCCAGCAAGAAAGAAATACATATTGCTTGTTGGTATGTATTGATAAATCAGGTCACTAAATGTTTATTGAGAGCAAAGAGACAAAAGATGTTTTTAACGGAAATGATTTGTATAGTAATTAAGGCGGTCGTGGCTCCGTTGAACAGCGCCTGACTGTTAAAGCTATGATTGTGGGTTCGATTTCCACTCGGGGTATGATTTTTGTTCCGTCGCTCTGTATCGATTATTATGTCTCGATTCCGGCAGAAAATGGAGGACGAAGTGTATTGACATTAGGTTCCCGACGTAAAAAACGTGACGCTATTTTAATTTGTATAATGAAAATTATAGTTTTGTTATTGAAAGTTGAATAAATTTCATTTTCTTTTAGCGGTTTCTTTTAGTGATTTTTATTTTTTTGTTCTAAAATTTAAAATATGACTACATTTTTTTAATTACAAAAAAAAAATAATTAACTAGAGGTAATCATACTAATATAAGAAAATAGCTAGCCTCCTTTTTAGAAAAATTACAATAACACATCACTAGTAGTCGTTGAAAACAAAAAAAAAATACTAAAATATAAAGCCATACTCTTAAATAAATCTTGACTAACACTAAAAAATTATAAAATAACTTTTTTAAAAAATCTTACATATATTTTAACGTAGCGGGGCTCGAACCCGCACCTACGATCTCGTTGAGGCCGTAAACGTATAGCTTAGCGGTCAGAGCGTTTGCACAGTCGAGTACCACCACTATGTTCATACTTTTCACTGGTTTCTTTAAATATATTTCATATCCGGCATGAACAAAACTTTAAAAAGCTGAAAATGAATACAATGATTGTTAGAAAATAATAAAGTAATATACTACTAATACTACTTTCTTTCAAGTACGACAAATTATATAATTAAGCTGTAAGTTCGTTAAGCTATTTGAGCTTACAAAATACGTGACTTGCAAAGCCGCAAATCTCGGAATTTTACTTAGAAAATGCAGAAAAAGCAATGCAACACTAATCTAGGTCAACTTTCGATTTGTAACAAGAAAAGCCTCTAGATTTATCCCACATTTACATTTAAATAGAACTGGAAACCTGAATTTTGCGTACTTCGAATTTCATATTAGTTATTTAATATCGATAACATAACTTTTATTATAAAGTTAAGTATAATGACCGAAGTAACACTTAAGAGATAAAGCTTGTAATATGTTTCTAAGGGCTAATCTCCGGACATGCTGAACCGATTTTGAAAATTGTTTCCCAATTAGAAAGCTACACTATTTAGGAGTGGTTGGCTATATTATTATTATGATCGAATAAAAAAAATCAGAGAAACAGGGGGCAAAAGTTGCAAATGGATGGAAACCGCGCGCGTCGCTATTAAATTATATAGCAAATATATAGCTGACTCAAAAGTACGTGAAAGTACCCTAATTAATTAGATATTTTGGGGTAATTTAAAGCATTTCAATGTGTTTTTAAATGTGTTTTCTTTCATTTTCTAAACTTTTGTTAAGTTAGGTTATTTAAACTATGCGAACCTGCGAGGTCTCACGAGAGTCGAGATCGTTTCCGCTGGGTTTTAGTAGATAGTACCGGACTCATTGGTGAGTCCCATAGCATCATCCGTCCGCAAGTTAGTTAGCCTGCCTTAAGTACGGATGGTCTGCGTAAACCGCATTTCCCGGCGACAAAAAAAGGTTATTTAAACTATTATTTCGTTCTCTACAGTAAGACGTGGCTCGAAATCGGTAGGAAAGGAGAGAATAGTAGTATCTTTACGCTAGGCTCGCTGCCCACCTCAACGAACAAAGCGTGAAATTTAAAACTATACACAATTATATAATTTATCAACTTTACCCTAGTTTTAGTGTCAAGTTAATAGTAAATAAAATATTACTTTTTAGGATAAACAAGATTTTTTAAAAATTAAAACATCAATTTACAATATACCAAATGCAAACTACATTCATGTAATTAAATTTTTATTTCAATAAAAACTTTAACGTATTAAGAGTAGGGTAATAAAAAGTACAATTACATTACTTCAACATGAGCATAATGTTAACAAAGCACTAATTAGTTAGAAAATGAGTTGACTTCTCGAAATTTTAAGCTTATTATGTAAAACTTATAGCTTTGTGCTTTTAATTTCCGTCATTATGTTAGAGCTTAGCACTTGTAATTAGTTAATATAAACGTGTAGTAGCATATGTACCTAAATGTTTAATTACAGCTATATTTGCAATTATTATTTTTAAAAATATTCATTCATTCGAATTTATTGGAACCAGTCGTGGCGCTGTGGCACAAGCGTGCGACTGTAAACGATTGGTTGTGGGTTCGAAGCCCACTCGAGGAGTGGAAATATTTAATATATATATCTAATTTCTTCGCTCTGGTATCGAAGCAAAACGCGGCGCTAAGTTCCGCCACTTAACACGCAATGCCTCCAAAAATCGGCGGAAAATGGGGAACGGAGTGTAATAACACTAGGTTCCCTCTGTATACCCTGCTGTGCGCGGGATACACATACAGCGTGAAGCTAAAAATAATATTGAAAGAAAATTCCTAAACTTCACACTTTGTGTCATATAGCGAGGTGGGTGAGAGAGAGCTTAGCGTAACATATACTATATTATACTTTTCTCCCGATTTCTAGCCACATCTTACTGTAGTAAAGGAAAAAAAGGTAAAAATTGACTTCCCTAGTGAAAATCGAACCCACATTCACGTTTACAGTAAGACACTGTCCCACGGCGTTATAATAGCCTCTTATATTAATGTACATAGCTGGTAATATCATAATAAATCTTTCATAATAAAGACAGGCACAACTCCAGCAATACTTCCTTCCTCTGCCCTCTGACTTGCAACGTTGCAAAATATTGCAAGTATTGTGTAGGAATTAAAACCACAAAACATGGTACAACAATAATCCAGTAAAAAAATAAATATATGAACTGAGAACCATCGTAGAAGGTATGGATGGTAAATACACGTTAAATTAAAATTTTAAATAATAAAAAAAGAAGGTTAAAGATTAAGCAATCAAGTAAAACAAATTAATCAGACAAATTTAATATTTCTACTAGCGCTCGGATTATCCTTAAATTGTTTACGGTCAAGGCGTAAATTATTTTTGTTGGTACAAGTTAAAAGATACACATTTAATTCTAATATTTAAAGTGTACAGGTGTTATTTATTTTTAAAGCTTAGTTTTTTATATTATTAATTAAATTAATATAGATTTTATGTTATATATAGATTTTATATATAACATTTTTTCGTTAATACATGTAGGTATAATAAACAGTACTAGAAGGCCGTATGATATGTTGCCTTCTCTCCTCTATCGTGTATGTCACTTTGTACAAACCTGTATTAACATAATGAAGAGAAGATTGTATTGTTAATTTAATGTAGTTTAATATATTATTCTAATATATCGACGTATAAGAAATTTCAGGACGTAATCAATAACTTCATATTAAAAAATATCAAAAGTATAAACGAATCTACAAAAGTGGCCAGTCCTGGCCCAGTGGCACAAGCGTGTGACTGTAAACGACTGGTGTGGGTTCGATTCCCACTCGAGGAGTGGAAATTATATATCCATTTTCTTCGCAATGGTGTGAAGGTAAAGCGCGGCGTTAAGTTTCGCCACTTAACACGCAAGCCTCCGAATTCGGCGGAAATGGGGGAACGGAGTGTCTTAACACTAGGTTCTCTGTGCCTACCCTGCCGTGTGCAGGAGTAATACAGCGTGAAGCTAAAGAAAAAAAAAAGAATCTACAAAAACAGTATCAACGCTGTAAATCAATTCTAAATTACCAGCTTACTTTATGTCTTCTATAGTTAATCGAATAAAAGTCAGTTATCGAGATGCAAAAAAACCCCATCCCTTTTAACACTAGCAGACTCGACGGAAATGAGTCCATATTGCTAAGTGATAACTTGATTTGCTCCATTTGCACGAAGTTACGGCGTGTTTGAGTTTCAAAAGTACTGCGTTGGGTTGAATCTGGTTTTATTAACGAATTATATTAAAATATTTTCACGGGAAATTTGTGAAACCGTAGTTAACCCGAATGTGTTGGTTAGGTGCGATAATTCTCGGTTGAGGAACTGTAGGGAAAATTGTATTAATTTAAAGCTGCTCGAGTTTCAATTCTTTTATGATTTGTTTGATTGGTCATCGATCCAGAAAAAATAAAATAATTAAATTAAATAAGTGGAGAACGGAGTGTCTTAACACTAGGTTCCCTCTGCCTACTCTGCTGTGTGCGGGATACAGCGTGAAGCTAAAAAAAGAAAAAAGAAAATATGGTAATTTCATCCAGGAGTAGTATCGAACCGAAATCTATCCACGCCTGTAGTCACATAATGAGCTACTACACCTGAATATAATTGGTTTAATTATAAATAAAAATAATATCTACTTTTGGCAATTATAAAAAAGATGTGAGTACGAGACGAAAGTGGAGAAAATTGTTCATTCATTAACATCTAATCGTTTTACTTCATTTTCTACCTATTCAAGTTTTAGTAAGTATTTCTTTAATAAGTATTTCTTTAATTAAATTACAGATACTACAAATTTACATGGAAACTATTTTTTTATGTGATGAATATGGATATAAAATTTATATTATTAATTATATAAAATTTAAATTAATATTCCTCACATTTACTTATCCACTAGCGGCCTGCTCGCAGCTTCGCCGCGTGAACTACATAAATTACAAACCTCGGGGGTGGGTTTTTGAAAAATAAAATAGACTATGTATAATAAGCTTAAACATAGCCTCTTTATGCCAAAATTCGCTATAATCGGTCAGGCGGTTTGGATTTTACATATAAACTTTCATCCCCTATTTCAACCCTTTAGCGGTTGATTTTTAAAAAAATAAGTAGCCTATGTTAGATCCAGTAACTTTTACTACTTTCATTCTAAATTTCATCTAAATCGGATTGGTAGATTAGCCGTGAAAGCATGACAGACAAACAAACAGACTTTTGCATTTATAATATAAGTATGGATATAGGAGAAGACTACAATATTTTAGGTCTCACTTTGATCACGCTAATTAGGAAATTTCAAAAGCATCCGTTTAAGTTTCCCTGTCCGTAGTTCTAGCAGGAAATTGAGCTCGAAGTTTGCTTGAGTTGACCAGTGAAGAGCTTTGTTCATTCAGCTCAATAAATAGAATGCCCCTTCTTGTAATTTAAACCACAAGTTTTACTTAAATTTGAAATTGTAAGAAACCGTAACAAATAACATTTTCTTGCTTTTTCCCGCATAACGAAGTAGTCAGAGGGAACTTAGAGTCAAGACACTCCGTCGTCCACTTTCCACCTAAAATCGAGACATTGTGCGTGTTAAATGGCGGAACTCAATGCCGCACTTTGTTTGAGGTATGGGAGCGAAGAAATGAAACTTAAAATATAAAATTCCCCTGAGTGGGAGTCGAATCCATATCCATCGCTTTTACAGTCAGATGCTGTCTAACTAAGCCATGACGGCCTCAACTGTAAGAAATGCTTTCAAAAATCATTTTCTTTCAGAAACAAATCATGGAAATGGTTTGCTTGATTTGGTTAAGCAAAAAATATTATAGTCACGAACTTTTACCAATACCTTTTATTTTGCGTAGTATTAAAAGTAATTAAAAATTTACACGGGTGTTTTTTTTCTTGCCAAATCCTTGTCAAGCACGTTGAAAGTATTAAATAAGACATCAACAAATGCTACGTATATTCAGTAGGACATCTGACTAAACGTAATGGTTATGAGTTTGATTCCCGTTCAGAAAAATTATAATAATCTATTAGTAGTTATGTTTTCGCTCCGGCGACATAAGTTCCGCCGCGGCGTTAAGTTCCGCGGCGTTAAGTTCAGCCACTACACACGTAATGTCTCGTCGTAATGTCTCAAAATGAAGATCAAAATGTTTCAATAATAGACTTTATCTGCCTATTCCATTATGCTAGAATTCTGAAGCTAAACAAAACAACGTCATAAATTAAACATGAGGCGAGCGAAAATTAATCAAAACATAAACTATAAATTTAAATGAATAGAATCACAGGAAAATGGGTTTTTATGCAGGCGTAGTGCAACGTCGCTCTATGCTCCCGGCATTCATGTCACTAAAGCTTTAACTTCTATTTCGAGAGAAAACTACTTGTTTGAGACCAAGCAAGTTTTATGTTCAATGTAAGAATTTATTTTCTTAGATATTCTGATATTTGAAGTTATGGTCGGTTCGGCCGGTTGTGGCTCAGTGGCACAAACGTGTGACTGTAAACGACTGGTTGTGGTTTCGATTCCCATGGAAGGAGTGGAAATATTTAATATTTCCATTTTCACCGTTCTGGTGTCCAGGCAAAGCGCGGCTCCAAAAATTCGGCAAAAAGTGGGGAACGGAGTGTCTTAACAAAAAGTATTGGGTATAGATTGTTATAAATTATATTAATAAATAGGTATTTAAAAAACCTTACCATATATATACTTAATATCTTTTACTAATGAAAGAACAAAACAAAAATGCATCATTTTAAGCACGATTTTAAAAAGTAGCAAACTCTCTAGTCTGTTAGAAAGTGCGGCGTTAAATCTCACTATTGAAAGCCTAAAAATGAGTTAAATTTAAAACGGAATTATGTATCAATAAGTTCTTATTAAAATCTGGTAATTTTGCATTTGAAGCTATGAATATCTAAAAGTAATAATTTCAACTACATATGTCGCTACTGCAGCTGACCGCGTCTACCCGTTTTTAATATAAAATGTGAATTGTTACATAGCAAAAGTTCCTTCATAGTAACCTAATTTAAAACTTTTATTCAGTTCTTGTGTTATTAATATTTTTTAAAAACCCCAGTAAAATTTAGTTTGACGCCTAGTTGTGATTTTCATCTTCGGTAAAAGAATAATTTGGATATGAAATGCGGTGTTGAGTTATGTCAAAGTCAAATAATTTTATTCAAAATAAGAAGTTACAAGCTTCATTTTTTGAACGTCAAATAATTTACCACCGGTTCACTAAATTTAATGCCTCAGACCTGAGAAGAACCGGCGCAAGAAACTCAGCGGGAGTTTTTTTTTACGTAATTATTATATAAAATATATAAATGTTACAGAAGGTATGTCTTATATGTAGATCTAGATTTGAAATGAAAGTAGAGAACCGAGTTTCCGGACTTTGCTATGTCAGAAAAAATGTGAAGTTGAACGTGAATTTCATATAAATTTAGATGAGTAAAAATAAAATTTTATTCTTAGTAAAATAAAGAAAAATATTTAAATTATTTTGTCTTTTTAAAAATGTTTAATTGTAAATTTATAGAAATAAACCACATATTTTTTAACATTTTTAAAGTGTTATTTCACACTTAGGAAAATTGAAAAAGACATTTAGAAAACTTTGAGCGTATAAAAATTTGAGCGCAGAGGGAACCACATACGTTTATCAAAAGTGAACTGAATACATTTTAGAATATAAATATCATTAAGAGATTTGAATAACATTAAGAGATTTGAATAATATTTAGGAGAATGAGAAATGCTTATTTAAACGTAATTTACAAGTTAAAAATTACCTACACATATACGAGCTTTAAGCTCGCTAAATTCTATTATACTTTACAGAAAGCAAAGTGGGCTTGTGTAGATATGATTACATATCATCTGCCAGGGGCCAGTCGTGGCGCAGTGGGCAAGCGTGTGACTGTAAACGACTGGTTGTGGGTTCGATACCCACTCGAAGACTGGAAGTATTTAATATTTCCACTTTCTTCGCTCTGGTGTCGAGGCAAAGCGCGGCGTTGAGTTCCGCCACTTAACACGCACAATGTCGCAATGCCTCCGAATTCGGCGGATAGTGCGGTACAGAGTGTCTTAACGCTAGGTTTCCTCTACCTTCTCTGCTGCGTGTGGATTACAGCGTGAAGCTAAAAAAAAAAGAAAAAAAATCGTCTGCATTTAGTACGACGTATATTGTTGTACATAAAAAAATGTTTTACAGTTTTTCCCGCATATCAGTGTCAAAATCAGAGAGAGGCTAGTGTCAAAACACTACATCCTCCACTTTCCACCCAAAATAGAAAGATGGCTTATTTTGGCGAAACTTAAAGCCTCGCTTCCCTTAGTTGTTAAAGAAACGAAATAAAAATTGAAATATATATTCATTTTCCGTTCCGTACGTTAGTTATATAATCAATGTTATTAAAGTAAAGTTTCGTAATATCTACCGCGAAATTAATTACTTAAAGTCGTTTGCGAAGAGCAATACACAAACAATTTATTACAATTTCGGTTAACATTAATAAGTAAGCCTTAAAATAGATTGCAAATGCCTGCTTCCATATTATACTAGGAGTTTCACCCCTTTTCCTATATATCAATAAAACCTAGTGTCAAGACACTCCGTTCTCAAATATACTCTCGAAATTAAGAAAAAAATCAATATATGAGTATATATATTTTTGTCTTCACGATGTATCTCGCGTACAGCAGGGGAGGTAGAGGAACCGTTCCCCACTTTCAGTGGAATTCGGAGGTAAGTGGCGGAACTTATCGCCGCGCTTTGCCTCGATACCAGAGCGAAGAAAATGGAAACATTAAATATTTCCACTCCTCGAGTGGGAATCGAACCCACAACCAGTCGTTTACAGTCACACGCTTGTGCAACTGCGCCACGATTGGCCCCAATTTAAATATAATCACTCCCCTTTATGAGAATCGAATCCAGGACCAATCGTATTTACAATTCAACGCCATCCCACTGTGCCACGATCATCTAATATATTGTCATATTATATTAAATCTACTTAAATATGAAACCTGAGTATAACATAATTAACTTAAGTACGCTCGTGAAATATTTTAAATGATGCGCTCAAAGTTTTCATTTACAGTCATACTTAACTTCCTCTTTAAATGAGCAATAAGAGTTATACTTGCTCATATGTGTACTTACTTGACTTTCAGAAATTGTTATAATTAAATATGTTTTAATTTTAACTAGGTTTTTTAAATATTATTTCGGGCTAGTTGTGACGTAGGGGCATATTAGTGTGACTGTAAAGCGACTGGTTGTGGGTTCGATTCCCACTCGACGAGTGGAAATATTGAATATTTTCATTTTCTTCGCTCTGGTGTCGAGGCAAAGCGCGGCGTTAAGTTCCGCCACTTAACATGCGATGCCTTCAAATTCGGCGGAAAGTGGGGAACTGAGCGTCGTGATACTAGGTTCCCTGTGCCTACCCTGCTGTAGGCGGGATACAGCGTGAAGATAAAAAATGTCACGCTTTTTCCTGTAGAAGGTTAGGCAGAAAGATACTTAGGGTTCATATTCAGAATATAAATTGCTTCATTTTAATGAAAGGCGTTTATTACTATCGTCAACATGAAGTCACTTTGTAGCTTTGCGCCTTTTATCGGATACTACAGTCAGAGAGAATCTAGTGTTAAGACTCTCTGTCTTCGATTACCTGCTCGAAATCGACACCATGTGTGTTGTATAGCGGAAATCAGCGCCACGTTTCTTTATTTAGACATTTAAAAGTTGTGATTATTCATTAGTTGTAAGAACAAAGAATGTATGTTCACAATATTCATATGCATTCATTTTAGAATTTTAATTAAGTTAAATTGCCATATAAGACACAAAATTAAATACATTTTTTGCAGTTTTGGAGGTGCTAACATGACATGATGTTGGTAAACGTTTCATCTTGACGCACCGCTATTAAGCGTAAAATTAATTATTCCAACGGATGCTCTGAAGCAGGTGCAGTGTATTCAAGTCATCAAGGCTGCGGGTGCTCTGGAAGAAACCCCAGAGCACCCTGAAGGCGACGGTGGTCTGCATTAGGCGGGCCGTCCACCGAGGCGTCGTAGTAGAATGCGCAAGTGAACCTGCGACGTCTCATGAGGGTGGAGAGGGTTTCCGCTGGGTTTTAGTGGGTAGTATCGGACTCGTCGTTGAGCCCCACAGTATCATCCGTATGTAAGTACGGCAGTTCTGTCTTCCTTGTGTACGGATGATCTGCGTAAACTGCATGTCCCAGCGAAAAAAAAAAAAAAAAAAAAAGGTGTAGTGTATTCGTTTTTTCATTCTAACAATTATTTTTTTTGATATTAAATTCACACTATGAAATGAACATGAAATAGTAGTTCATAGATCTAAACATTATTAGTAAAAAAAAAAATTTGTCACGTTTTTATGTATAGCCTGCATAGCCATGATCCTTAGAGATTACTTAGTGTTAAGCAGTCCGTTGCGTGTCTTACAAGAGCGAAAAAGTATTTTTTACAAATTTGTAATATTTACAAAAAAACTGTTCTTCCAATTGGGGAGGATACCCGTAATCTTACTTATTTACAGTAAGATACTGTCTCACTGCGTCACCATACCCTCAAAAATGTAATTTATAATATATCATGTTATGAAAGACCTTAAAAATAAGAGCTACAAATGTGTCATTCCACAAAACATATATGTTTATTAAAGCCTCTCATTAAAACGTGAAGCTTAAATCTCGTATTGTATATTTTGCTACAATAATATGACAGGCTTTCATCAATAGTAATAAGTGGAGATCTACATACAACTGGTAACCGCAAAATCATCGTACAAATGACAATTTTGTGTTTGAAGTGATGAAAGTAATAATTTCTTACTCCTGATTTTCTATTTTTTATTGGTATTATGTATGCTGTTTATTCTATGCTTATACTATTAGGTACATGCAGATGAGGCAGACCCTGGCTAAAGCTGGGATAGTTGCCAGGAAGAAGAAGAAGACTATTAGGTACATGTTGTAGTGTGAGAATGATTGGTTCCTTTCAAGAACATTAATATAATAATTTGAATAATTTTTAGAGTAATATTAAAGTTGTCGCCATTATAGTATAGTGGTCAGCGTCTGTCTGTCTATAAATATGGTTGGTTATAAGTTTGATTTCCGCTCGGGTGACTATTTATATTATAAAAATAGTTTTATTATATTCATGTCTCCGCTAAGGCAGTTTGTCATTGAGTTCCGCCATTCAAAACGTGATGTGGAAAGTTGAGACCGGAAAAACATCTCTGACAACCTTGTTATGCGGGAAAAAGCTAAAAAATGCTATCTAAGTAGGTAATCCATACTTATATTATAAATGCGAATGTCTGTGTGTTTGTCTGTCACGCTTTCACGGCTAATCTACTGGTCCGATTTGGATGAAATTTACAATGAAAGTAACATAGGCTACTTATTTTTTCAAAATCAACCTCTAAAAGGTTGAAATAGGGGATGAAAGTTTATATGAAAAATCTACAACGCTTGACCGATTGTAATGATTTTTTGCATATATATTGTGAAAATTCCAAAGTTAAATATAGGCTACTTTATTTTTCGTTAAACCACTACATAGGGTTGCAATATACCGAAACAGCCACGTAGATAACGAGCGGGCCGCTAGTACTTAATAAATAGTGGTTTTAAAGAAACATCTAGTATACTTTGCTATATGTGTTCTTTACCACAAAAGTGACTATTATTAGGTATTGCCTTCAAGTTGTAAGAACTTAAAAAGGTCTCCTTATGTGTTCCTTACTTAATACACAAAAGATTTTAATCTAGTTTGTTTCATATTTTTGTTACACCCATATATCTTCTTCTCAACTACTTAAATATTCTCGAGATGCCATCTTAAGAATGGAGAGAGAATATAAAGTACCTGGAGATAGAAGTACGTTTGGAAAATAGTTAAAACTTACTAGATTATTTTCGTGTTGGACCTGATACAGAAAATGAATATATTTTTTATATAGATTTGTATACATTTGCATATTAAATTTTTATTTTTTAATTTGCTTAGAACCGTATGACTTTTGGTTTTATTTACAAGGTCTCTGTCTGACTATTTAAATTATATTCGTTTTTCCGCTTTGGTACATAAGAAAAAAAGGGGCGTTGTGTGCCGCTTCCCTTTAGTAGGAAAGTGGAGAACAGAGTGTCTTAGCATTGTCTTTCTCCGTCCACCCTACGATACCCGAAAAAGCGTGAAAATATAAAAAAATACACTGTAACAAGATTAAGATTTTTTTAGCTTCTCGCTGTATCCCGTACACAGTAGAGTAGGCAGAGGGAACCTAGTGTTAAGACACTCCGTTTCCAACTTTCCATCGAATTCGGAGGCATTGCGTGCTAAGTGGCCGAACTTAACGTCGCGCTTTTGCCTCGACACCAGAGCGAAGAAAATGGAAATATTAAATATTTCCACTCCTCGAGTGGGAATCAAACCCACAACCAGTCGTTTGCAGCCACTCGTTTGTGCCACTGCTCCACGACTGGACTGGAATTATGAAAATAATGTCACAATATACGTAAATATTCGCTTTAAAGTGGTTTAAATTCACGTTCAATTTGCAATACAGATGGGTACGTGTAAGTTATCAACAAATACGTAGCTTCAAGTTCGATTGTTCTCATCAATTAATCGACGATCCAGTCTTGTTTGAAATTCCTTTAAATGCGGATGGTGCTGGTAAAGTTGTTGTTTCTGTACTCGCAGTGTACTTTAGAAGTTCTGAGTTGTGTGCACCGAATTTATATCGTTTCTAACTTTAGATATAAGTTTAAAAAAGGGTTTGTGATTGTAAATTTCAAGCGATTGTCACAAATTGGTGAAAGTAAGTGATAATTATATATACTATGTATTTTTTGATCTAAAATAAACATATTCGACAATAAAATATAATAAAAAGGTAAATTGTATAGAAAGTTTTTTTTAAACTATTATAAAGGAATAATATGAAAGAATTTATGCTATGTGTGTAATAATATATATAATTTAAAATTAAAAGATTATTTGCTAAAAGATTTTCTCTTTGTTCTTTTATTTAATTCAGTACTGTAGATATTGTAAGGTTTACAGTTAAGCGTAGCGTAAAATTCTCCCTAGAGAGTTGTAGTAATGTCATGATAAATTTAACAAATCCTACCAATTACAGGACCTACCTCATTATTTCATTAAGATTTAAAGATTTTAGGGTTCATATTTAAAATATTTATCTCTCCATTTTAAATGGCAACATATCAATTAAAATAAAGCAATTACTAACGATGATATGATTTTGTCATTTAATAGCTTCACGATTTTCCCGCAGGAATATATTGTCAAGAAGTGTCTTGACACTATAACGGAGTGCCGTTCTCCACTTTATTTAATTTTTATTTAGAAATGATGCAGTAGGTATACTCGTATATAGTACACATACAATTTAAACAACAATAACGCATACACCAACAAAGTTTTCACTTAAAAACTTAATATTATATAATAGAGCAGAGCAAACATGGAACAACAGTAAGTTATAACTTTTCACTTTCCGCTCGAAATCGAGATATAGGCATATTCAAATCTGTGTACTCAAAAGTAGGCCCGAGTCTAAGCTTTGTTGTTCACCAGAGGAAAGAAGTGAAAATGATTAAATAATGATTGCCCCCTAAAGTGGGAACCAAACCTTTAACCAATAGCGACTACAGTTAACCGCGGTTACATGATGGGCTCAATGTATCACTTATTATTTTCCATATATGATGCAATTTTAAAAATATACGTCTTGTTTTAATGACGTAGCCCTGTAATCAAGAATTTAGTTAAAACTCGACCAGTGCAGCGTACAAGTTATATAGTGGAATCTGGTTATGAAAATATTTGATATTTTAATAATTTTAAGTAGTTTTTCACACACTTAGATTAGTAAAAAATATTTTTATAAAACGTTCTAAAATTTTTGACTACATTCTGAGCAGTTCGGCCGGACTGATTTGGGTCGGGTTCGAATCCCGTTCCGTTCAATTTTTATACCTTTCTTAAAAATATTTTAAAATGTTTTATTTATTTTGAAAAAAATCTGGATAGTTTGGGACACGTCCACGACTGGTGGCACAAAGTGTGACTGTTAAGCGACTGGTTGTGGGTTTAATTCCCTCTCGAGGAGTGGAAATATTTAATATTTCCGTTTCCTTCGCTCTGGTGTTGAGGCAAAGCGCGGCGTTAAGTTCCACCACGCAATGCCTCCGAATTCAGCGGAAGTGGGGAACGGAGTGTCTTAACACTAGGTTCCCTTTGCCTACCCGCTGTAGCTGCTGTGTGCGGGATACAGCGTGAAGCTAAAAAAAAATCTAGACGAAATGAATTGTAAACCACGACACGTTCTCTTTATCCAATACCATTTAGTTGAAATGATATTTTTTGTCAAAGCGAGCTTCCATTCGAAGATGAATGGCGTGGAATAACGGCATCCGATCCCTATTGATGTTCTGAGGTCAACGCAAATTGAAATGGATTAAAGATGTGCTTACTGTTTAATTAAGCGAGCTTTTGATGTCAGTAGTAGTTAGTTAAATGAGTGTTGTATACCTAGCATAATGTGGGTATAAAAAATATTTTAAATATTAGTTTTTTATTATATATTTTTTTTATTTTTTTTCAGCTTCATACTTTTTTTCTAAGTTAGTAGTCAAGGACGACCTTGAGCCAACACACTCCGTTCTTCACTTTCGGTTCGAATTTGGAAGTTAGGTTCGGAATACGCAATGTCTTGTCATCAGAGCGAAGAAATAAAAATCATTTAAATATAATAATTTCCCTGGAGTGGAAATAAAACCTGCATTCATAATGTATACAGTCTGATGCTGTGACGTTGCGCAACGACGGCTTAAAATATTTTGAATATTGATGAATCTTCTATTTCTTATACATCAACACTACGTTCATACTTTATTAGTTAAAATATTCTTTACAAGCAGCTGTTAAAGAAAAACTTATTGTAAAATGGCGAACTGTATTATTTTTTGGTTTCAAAATAATCTTTTATAATTCAATTTATTATTAAAAACAACTTAAGTTTAAAGTTGTGTTTAGCACTTTACAATTTTTTTTTGGTTTATCACCGAATTCCGTACGTATAGTCAATACTTATTTACTGAAGTATACAAATGTGGTAGTAATATGTAGATATATACAAACAAATAAATCACCTAATATTAATAATCTTATGAACAAAATATAGCTTGTATCTTAAAACAACTATATGAGGAACAGAATGTCCAAATACTAGGTTCTTACTGTACTTACCCTTACTTACGACCCTGCTGTATGATTGATACACCGTAAATGTAAAAAAATAAATAAAAACTACATACCTGCTTGTCCTCTCTGCGATTTAGTTCGTCTTCCCACTGCAGGTGAGACTAGACTTAAGGCACGATCCGCTCTAGGCAGTTGTAGTGTGATAGCACTGGGCTCTGAATGTCGGGCGCATATAGCAGCTTCTACGATAGAGTCGATACTGGCTGATCGGGGAAGTTGGTTTGCTGATTCTCTTCTGTAATAAAATAAATAGAATTTTTAAGGGGTATGCACTTATTTATATACATGTTATTTATATAAATGTTGTTTATTAACCAATTACTAAAAATTATAAATATAATGTAACGTAACAAGTATAACATGAAGATTGGATTTCAACTCTTAAGTTAACGCGTTCTTTTCCGCACGAAATTCTGTATTTGGAACTTAAATTCAATGAAGTTTTTTCGAACGTCGAACGAACGGAAAACGAAGAACGAAGTGTCTTAACATTCGGTTATCTCTGCCTACCCAAAAAACGACAACATCCGTTTAAATGCTTTAAATTCAAGTTCAATTTGCAATACAGATGGGTACGTGTAAGTTATCAACAAAT